>JASXTE010000008.1:19358132-19983132 GCA_030280995.1 Hemileia vastatrix | reverse complement strand
CTTGGAAGTGAGATGGAGAAAGCAGTTTAGAAACTTCTTCAAGGCACAGAGGAAATGTTTGAGGAAGTGATTCAAAGATGACTCAAAGGAAGAGCTACTGCTTCGAGATATGTTTGATAAGAATTCTAATATAATTTAAAGGTAATGTTAAAATTCTTAAAAATCTCACAAAGGGTTGGAAACTCAATAATCAAAGATTTAGGATTTAGAAATGATTATTGAGAAAATAAGGAAAGATACAATAATAATGATTTAACCTGAAGCTTTTACCACTATTAACTATATATACGTTTTATAATTTAATTCTAAAGAATGTCGAACCAAAAATCAACCCCTTTTATATCCTTTACTCCTCCTTGCATTGACCTCATACCCATCCACTATTCCACACACCACAGACCATTAAAAAATACATCCATTACACCTGGACCCTCCTCACTAACATCTTTTAACCCTTTAATCCTCCACTATCCATTCTGTCCATGCTCACTACACGTTTTAATAATTCACAGACACTTAATAAACCTTTTAGTGTACTATTACATTGACTATTGCGCTGTGCGTTGCTTATTGAGGAAAAGACTGAGACACACTATTGAGAGATTGACTAATTTAGATTTAGAGTTTAGACTAGCGCGGTTGAATAGTAAGTACACAAAGGAAAGTTGCAGTTGCTATGTAGAATTGCTTTCTGTGCTTTGAGTATGGATTTAGACTTCTATTTTATTGATTTAATGAGCTACTTTTGCCTCGAGTGTCATGTGGCGCATGACACTTCCTAGTGCATATGCTGAGTCTGCAAGGAGGTACTGAGATTCATCAAAGTATGAGTCAGGGGTTTGAGAAATCCTCATTCTTTGGAAGACAAAAGAGTCATGACATGAGCCAGGCAAGCCACCATGAAAAGCAATCAATTTTTTTATTGACATTGCATACAAGTTGAACAGCCATAGAGTATCTCTCAAGAAGCTAAAAAAGTGAGTTTATGAAGGATGAGAAATTGGAGAAGATTTTGAAGAAACCCTTTTTTTTTTTTTTTTTTTTTTTTGCAATCAAAATAAGGGTGGCCATCATGAGCAAGGTTTTGACTTAAAGGTATAGTTGTTGCCATCAACAAATCTTATATAGCCAGGGAAATTTTCAGTTTGCATTACTTGAGAGGATTCAAGTTGCTGTTCTGGAGTTAGCCAAGCAAGTGTTGGAGACTTGAGGGAAAGGATAGAAATAATACATCACTTGGTGTATAATATCATAGTACCATATCCTATGTTAAAGAGATATTCCAAACATCTTACCAGCAGCATTGTTTCCATTTGAGCCAAAGCAACATAGTGCAACAGCAAGTTGGATGGCAGGATTACGCTGTTTGTTATGGGAACTGTTATGAAAGATAGGATGATTGGAGATGAGTTGATAAAGTTTGAAGAACAAATTGGGTGAAGTTTAAATGAGGAATGTTGAGAATGGAGGCCAGATCATATCAGGGATCATGATAAAGATTTGACCCCCTGGTGAAGATGTAACACTTTTTGGAAAGAAAACACATATAAGCTAAAGCATCTTCCAAATCAGAGTCAGATTTATAGTAAAGAACTATAAGAAAAGTAAGAGCATTCATTGTTGAGTGAAGTAGCTTCCTAGTGAATATGCTGAGTCTGCAAGGAGGTACTGAGATTCATCAAAGTATGAGTCAGGGGTTTGAGAAATCCTCATTCTTTGGAAGACAAAAGAGTCATGACATGAGCCAGGCAAGCCACTATGAAAAGCAATCAATTTTTTTATTGACATTGCATACAAGTTGAACAGCCATAGAGTATCTCTCAAGAAGCTAAAAAAGTGAGTTTATGAAGGATGAGAAATTGGAGAAGATGTTGAAGAAACCCTTTTTTTTTTTTTTTTTTTTTTTTTTTGAAATCAAAATAAGGGTGGCCATCATGAGCAAGGTTTTGACTTAAAGGTATAGTTGTTGCCATCAACAACTCTTATATAGCCAGGGAAACCTTCAGCTTGCATTACTTGAGAGGATTCAAGTTGCTGTTCTGGAGTTAGCCAAGCAAGTGTTGGAGACTTGAGGGAAAGGATAGCACTCATACAGCACTTGGTGTATAATATCATAGTACCATATCCTATGTTAAAGAGATTATCCAAACATCTTACCAGCAGCATTGTTTCCATTTGAGCCAAAGCAACATAGTGCAACAGCAAGTTGGATGGCAGGATTACGCTGTTTGTTATGGGAATTGTTATGAAAGATAGGATGATTGGAGATGAGTTGATAAAGTTTGAAGAACAAATTGGGTGAAGTTTAAATGAGGAATGATGAGAATGGAGGCCAGATCATATCAGGGATCATGATAAAGATTTGACCCCCTGGTGAAGATGTAACGCTTTTTGGAAAGAAAACACATATAAGCTAAAGCATCTTCCAAATCAGAGTCAGATTTATAGTAAAGAACTAAAAGAAAAGGAAGAGCATTCATTGTTGAGTGAAGTATCTTCCTAGTAGAGAGATGTTTCATTGTTGCCAGTGGAAGGGTTAAGTGATGAGGGAAGTGGGAATTCACCACCAAATGTGCAGTTAGGGTGTGTAGATAGAAAAAAAAAAACTTAAGTGTTTGCCACCAAAATTAAGTAGCATAGAGTGAGGAAAGACTTAAGGATGGCATCAGCAATTATGAGTCATGTGACTTTCTTAAAAATCCATCATGGATGAGATGAGTTTGGGATCAGGAATTAGGAATGGAAATTGGGGTATAAGAGGCAGGATAATGCATTATTGTGGATTCCTTATCCACTAGCCCCTGGGGCTAGTGGATAAGAATCTTCCACAATTAATAATGTCTGATCCCAGGAAAAAAAATTCCTGATCCCTAATTGTGGATCCCTGAACATTGATACCCCCTATTATGAATAAATGGGTATAGTTAATTTAATGATCCTGTTTATAAATAAATCAAAATCAAAATCAATTAAAGGATCAACTTTTATTTGTTTATTCTAAACTCTTCACACACTTACATATATGTATATATCTAAACAAACTAACTAATTCACCATAGCTATCTATTTATCACTGTAAACCAACCATTCTCATCTACTCCACTCAAATGAAAAAAACAAAAAAACAATGATCAAGAGTTGGCATTCAAAGACTTGTGGTGGTATTTTACTTATTTATGCATTTCTTTTGTGTGTATGTGTGTGTGTATTGCATATGTATGTAGTTACAAGGGGAAGTTGGGGTGTCAAAAAAGGGGGGAAAGATTAGTCAGTTACAAGACTAACGTGGTGCTGGCCACCTTGCTCCCATTCCATCTTCTTCAATCCCACACGAACTGGATGATTTACTTTTGGGCTCCCAAATTCTATTAGGACCAAGGTCACTCAAGTCACCTGCCAAAACAAACACATAAATAATGAAAAAAAAAAAAAAAAAAAAAAAAAAAAAAAGAGTTTTAGAAGAACAGAAAGAATGGGAAGAGTCAAATGTGTATGAAAAAAAAAAAAAAAAAAAAAAAAAAACCAACTGCGATCCAATGTTTCACCTTCTTCTTCAGGCCAAGCACCTTCCTCTTCTTCTGGCCTGAGTGCAGCAGGATCAGATGGAATGACGGATCGTTTGGCAACATTGACATTCAAATCTTTCATCAATTTATTGAGCTGATCAGCTTTAAATTTTTCTTTTTCTTTCAACCTTTCAGCTTGTCTTTTTTCAAGCTCTGGTCGATAGTCACTGTTTGAGTCCCAAACAAACAAACAAACTTGATTGAGCTGGATAGATTAGATTAGATTAGACAAGTGCATCATACGTTTCATATTCGAGTCGTGCTTCATCAATGGCTTTAAAAAAATCATCTATTCCTGCACCTGTGACGGCACTGCATCCTACAGCCTAAACAAGAAAATAAAAATAATAATAAAAAAACCCCATGAATACATGATGGCAAGGTAAAGGAAGGAAAGGACAGACTCTTAAATTTTTGTAAAACTCGTCCAACACCAAGCTCATGCTATTCATTAGACTGTTCATATAGCCATCACTTTCTTCACCTGCTTGTTCGCGTTTGGAAACCAAAGCGGCTTGAAAAGCTTCAAAATCATTCATCCATTCGAGTGCGAAATCATGAGGCTGGACATCAGTTTTGTTGAAGACCAAGACAAAAGGCAAACGAGTCTTGTAGAGAATGCTAAGGAGATGAAGAATGAGTGAGAGATAATAGTAGTAGTAGTAGTAGTAGTAGAAGAAGAAGACGGACGAGCAAGCATATAACATGTTACTCATAAAAGTAGCGGGAGCGGTAGTTCTAGGAGTATCGATGATATAGGCGACGACGGTAGGAAGAGAGGAAGCAAAGGAATCGGTGATGATTGCGCCAGAAGCAGACCAGGTGAAGATTTCGATTTGACCGGGGGTGTCGACTAAGACATGACTGAAAGAGAGAGAGAGATAAGCAAAGGAAGAAGAAGAAGAAGAAGAAGAGAGATAGAAGATACTGAGCATAAGAAGGACGATTTTGGACATAAGCCAAGACTTGATCAAACTTAGTAGTGAAGAGATTGAGTGCGGTGAGGATAGCGCCGTTTGGACCGAGGGCATAGTGCTGGATGATATGCTTGTAGTTGAGGGAGTCGCGAATGTCGATGTTAGGCTGGAAGGGAAGAGAAGCGACGGCAGGATCGAGGTTGATGAGATAGGGAAGACGGGCGTTCTGGTGCTGGTGGGCATTGAGACGCTGGATGAAGGAGGTTTTGCCAGAGCCAGCCATGCCGATGCATAGGATGCATACTGGGGGTTTGGGAGGGGAGGAGTGTTGATAGGGAGGGTGAGGGTGAGGGTGAGGGTGAGGGGGCATTGCAACGCTCAGCGACACTCAGCAAGACACACGCAACACAACGCAACAACGCAACGCAATCACACAACAACAACACAACAACACAACAACACAACAACACAACAACACAACAACACAACAACACAACACAACCACACTCTCCCTCTTAACACGTATTGGGTATGCAAGGTGGTTCTTCGGCGCAGTAGAGTCTTCAACAACATTATAACTACTACTAGCACACATCCCCAATAACATGGCACTACAATTCATTGCACATTATAGAATTACACATGGTAACAATAAACAAGAGTACACAAACAGTATACATAAGTAAAATTATGATAATGCCTTTATAACACCTTATATACACCCATTTATCCACCTTTTATAAGTCTTATGTACTTAATAGTAAGTTGGGATATGTCAGGGTAATCTTAAGAACCTTAAGTATAAGGCTATATAATTTTGAAGTACACTTAAAGCTGTTGTTTTCACTGTTTTATGCAAAAAACAAGAAATGCACTTTAAATCACTTAAAAGTTGATTATATGCGCTATAAATTTAAGAATATTAAAAATGTGCTTTGACAGTTCAATTTGTCTCATTTAGGACTATTGATTTGGCTACTCAAATGCATACATCAAAATAACACTTTTCAAATTTGGTGTTTTTTTATGTCAGAAATGGCTTCTGTGTACTGGCCACATACTGCCTGCATTTTTTCCTGTGTGAATAGCTTCATTTTTAGCAAAGTTAGCTTTTTCACACTATAATTACCCCACATTCTACGCCCACTGTGGGGAAATACACTAAAATAGGCAACAGGCACTTATTTAGTGTCCTAGCTTAATTAATAATGCATTGACCCTCCTTATATGGACTAATTTCATTAATAACCTCACTCTTGGTGCTTTAATTCACTACCACACTTAAATTTGCCTAAATTTAGTCAAGGATTTACCCATGCAAGCGCCTGTCATTGACTGCATGTAGTTACCCCACATCTCACACCCTTTTTTGAGCTTTGAGGTGGTTTCTCAGTCAATTTTGGTTATTTTTGAACGGGGATTTCATGTAGTATAATGTCATGATTAGCCACAACATTTCTACTGTTAATCCCCCTTATTATTAAGTACTAATTCGTCTTAATTTTCCCTTTTTAGTCTTTTATTTTAATGTATAATACACATATACTCTCTTTTTTGCTTATTCTTTATTTTTGATGGATTATCCCTATTACTACAGGATTTTGGCAGGTGATATCATTCTAACTATGTTACTGGTCACTCTTTTTTTTTCTGGACATGTCTATTAGCTGGAATGAGGTGTCATTAACTGGGTATAGAGCTGGTAAATCAAGGGGGTCATTGGGGAAGTAATTGTGTATAAAAGGAGGGGGTTTTTGGTCTTGTTTTCTACATTCTTTATCATTACAAATAAACATATAACCAATACAATTACAACACATATCAATAGTACTTATAAAGTCTTTGAATAGTATCTGAATTTATTAAATCTATTTTTCTACAAACTATAAAGATTGTAAGCCATATATAATTAGTGAGATTAGAATTACTGAGACCCTTATATTGAGTTATATTTTAATACTTATTGGATTTGTACTACAGTATTCATATAGGACCATTAAAATCTTCTAGACAACTGACCATTCAAGCTAGTTCATGTCTCTGTACTTGACCTCAGCCTGACACCATTTGTATGGCTAGAGGTGAGATCAAATGAGTTGGAAGCAGTGGGTTTGGTGGTATTAATTCTCCACTTTGGTGCATATCTCAATTTTTCCCATGCAACTAAGCATTTAAAAGAAGTTTTGTTCTGATCATGAAAAACTGAGTGTCAGCCAGGCTATACCAGGAGCCCAGTAAATGTTATGTTAATTTACTGGAACCAAAAGAGGGCATAAAAACATGCATTTTATGTATATAAATTAATATTTTATTGCATAATTAAATTATATAAGTATCTTATTAAATATAAATAAAAAAAGGATTATATTAATTTTATTGTTATATAATTTATTTATACGTTTAACTTAAGCATGATATATTTTATATTCTTTAAATTATGGCGCATTTCTATGTATTTAATAAATATAAATTAATAATTAATTAATTATAAACATATATTATAATTATAAGTGGAAAATTAACTTATAATGTAATTAAATTTATATATTAAATAAAGCCTTACATATCTTATCAAACAATAATATTGGGCGCTTTTTTGACCCTTAATTGTGTCAGGAAATTATTAAATAAATTAACCTACTTATTTAAGATAATAATATTAAAATCCTCACATTAAATTAAAAATATAATTAAATTAATTACTTGTTTCAACTCAATTAATTATTAAGTTACCAAAATAGTTGAAACAAATAATTAATTTTCCTTTACAATTGAATTAAATTAAATACCAAAATTACTGCGTCAAAATATTCTATGTGTTTCAATTAAAGCCCTTAACAAAACATTGTAATACCTGTTTTGGATTATTTTACTCACAGTTATTATGTTTCAGACTTACTTAGTTACTCATTATTTTAATTAACTGGTTTGGGAAACTATGGTGGGAAAATTAGTCTCTTACTCATGGGTTCAATTAGTTGTTTCATGTTTTTCTCTCAATATCTATGTTTTAGTTATTGTCAAGGGGTCTTTTGGTCTAGAAGATTTATTCAAGGCTTCTACGAGGATTTCAAGTGGTTTAATGGACTCTCAAAAACAAGGTACATATTTCTTAATCTATTTGATTGTTTTACTCAAATTATAAGAGGTGATTCTTAAATATTATTATAATTTATATATTTAGAATTACAGTAATGTAACTACTAATATTTATAAATAATAGTAATAAATTTGTTTTAACTGATGTATTATAAAAAATGTGTAAGTAAGTAAGGAATGAATCAAAAGTACAAAAAGGAAAGGCCTTTAATAGTCAAAATGTGAGAAATAAAACACAGATTTAACACCACCTGATACAAGGGTGTGAGAGGGAAAAAACTAAATAAAGAGGGTATTTGAAATACTAAAAACTATACTAAATGGTACGTCAAGAGAGATATCAATTTTATTTGAAATAAAACTTGAGTTCCCTTAGATTGTCACCTTTAATACAAAATATTTGATTTAAAATATAGATTCAACAAAATTTTAAATTTATTAATAAAGGAATTTGAATTTTTTTAGATTTTTATTATATTTTAGTACTAATTTTATTCCCTCTCATCTGTATTATTGAGCATGGTGTTAGGGAATAAAATATGTATGGGACAAGTACTTATTTTTATTAATTATCTACATTACTTAGTGTACTTAGTTAGTTAGTTGTAAGTAATACATAAGTAGTTAATAAATAATTAATTATTAATAAGGATTTAAAAGGCGTAGCTTCACCTCAGTAAGATAATCAATTATTTTACTGGGTAAGTCTAGTAGCCTGGCTGGCAGTTATATTCTTTTATATTCTTGTTTTAACTTAGTACTATTTTGTAAATACTCATTTGTGGCGCTTCAGAGGACCCCTTGCCTATTAAAAGGCCTTGGAAAATCCCCTGTAGCCTCATCACTTACTTACTCATCATAAATTAAATATTTCATTACATTTTATTATTTTTGTGGCGCTTCAGTCCCCTTAAATATTAAATAAAAATTAATAGGTTGTTTTAAGATTTTAAATAGTTAGTTTGTTGATATTTGAGCAGAGAGAAAAAATAAGTTACTTACTAGTATAACCAGTTCACCCCTTGTCATCTTTTGTCTACCAAAATAGTTATTTTATTGTCCCATCATCCATTCCTTCCCTCTTCTTTTCTTTTATTTCACTTCTATCCTCTTCTTCTTTCCTTTCTACCCTCTTCTTTCCTTCTTTCTAGACAAACCAGCTGACACTGAGAGTGCTGTTCTTAACCAGTTGGTTGGGGAAGAGCCACTAGGTGGATTTTGTTCAATAGCATTTTATATTACACTAAATTTAAGAGTTGCTGTGTTTACTGCTTTCCATCTAGAGTAGAATGTTAGAAATAAATTTAATTAGTTTAATTATTATTATTATTATTATTATTATTTTTTTTGTAAATCCAAACAATTCACTGAATTCAAATCTGTTCCCAATCACAATTGTGTAGTTTGCTGAATTGATTAAAGTGTGCTTTTATCTTTTTGTAAAATGTCTCTCCAGCTTGGTATGTGGAGCACTCAGGTTCCTCGCTGATGCTTATCCATGACAAAGCAAGTTGTTCTTTTTTCTTGGGGGTGTCAATCAGGAGCCTTTTTTTTTTCCTAGATCCAGTCAACATAAATGAGTTATTATTTATCTATTATAGATGAGAAGGTGTGGCTGAAGTGTTTAATGCATATATATGTAGTAATCGAATGAATCATAGTGGCTATTGTTGTGTGAAGTGAGGGTGAAAAAATGGAATGAGGTGTGTCTGGCTTCAGTAGATAATGGTTGAGTCGAAAATAGTGGTGCGAGGTTTTGGCAATGACAGAAGCTACTCAAGCAACTTTGCTCATTTGATTATATATATGACTACAGAATAAATTAGTTACTAGAGTCTAATCGAGCAATATGCATACCGAATCACTTTACCGACACGGCTGGGGATGCTCTCAAGACTTATCCACTTAACACCCACCTACTCAACACTTATCCACTTAACACTCACCTACTCAACACTTATCCACTTAACACTCACCTACTCAACACTTATCCACTTAACACTCACCTACCTACCCATCTACCCTCCCTTCCTTTCCCCTCTCGCTTCATCCATGGATCCAAAAGAACTCGAAACCTACGAGTATCAACTCAGTCAGGTAACTCTTCATCTTCTCTCTCTCTCTCCCTCTCATCTCTCATCTCTTCCTTCTCTAGGTCAACCTCGCTCTTCAGAAAGATCCCGCAAAACCCGAAATGCTCAGTCTCAGAGACGAACTCGTCAATCTCATCTCCCTCATCAAACAGGTCGACTCTCATCCCAATCCCTCTTCTAAACCTTTCCTCTTCAAAGATCCTTCTTCTTCCGCTACTCCAATCCATCATCCTTCCGAAAAACCTTGTAATAAGTCCTTCAAAGATAAATCTTCTTCTTCTTCTACTACTATTCCTTCCCATCCCTCAACTGCTCCTTCGTCTGAAAAAAACTTTAATCCCGGCGACTTGTGCATGGCTAAATATGCCGCCGATGGCAGGTATTATCCCGCAAAAATCACTACGTTCGTCGATAATCCAGCTCTCTACTTCCTCCTTTATTTATTTATTTATATATCGATTTATCTCTTCCTTTGTTTCTTTCATCTCCTTAGCGTCGGTGGCTCTTCTGATACTCGAATCTATACTGTCGTCTTTAAAGGTTACGATCAAACTGAACTCGTTTCTGCTTCCGAAATAAAAACACTAACTGAGTCCAAAAAACGAGCTTTGGAATTGAGTGAGCAGGAAGCCGATAAAGATCGTAAACGGAAAAAGAACGAGAAAAAAACCGAAAGTAAAGCTGCCAAGGCTGCCGAACAACTTGAAAAACAAAAAAGTTGGCAATCGTTTGCCAAAAAGAGTGTCAAAAAAGGCGTTCACATTCCTGGAATCGTCAGTTTGCTGCTCACTTTATCTTCACCTCTATGTATGCTCACTCACTCGTTATTATGATGATGATGATGATGATTCTTTTTACTAGCTCGGGGAATCGATGTTTGCCTCACCTGATAACCCCTTTGGTAAAGGTAGGCTTCTAATCTGAGATTGATTTTTAATGATTTGTATCCGCCTTTTTCTTTTCTTTTTTTTTTTTTTTTTGCTAACACACACTCATGTATTTTTTATTTTTATTTAAATTCACGTTTGTTCTACACTAGTGGGAGTAGTAGGATCGGGTAAAGGTATGACTCAATACGGCACTAAACAGCGTCACAAATTCAACGGGGCAACTACTGAATAAATTAATCCCTTTTCTATATTAATCTTATACTATTGATACTATAACTGGAATTCCTCTTGCTCTTCTCATGGGCTCTGCCTGCCTGGTTAGATAAACTTGCACAGAGAAGGATGTCTTTATTTCTTTATTTCTCCTTTTTCATTTAAAACAAAATTATCATACTCACCAATTTGCTTTACTTCCCCCCATCCTCTCGTCCTTTCCTCCTCTCCGATTACTATTGTCGTCACACTTAAGTTTTTTTTTTTTTCTTCCTTTTTATATATATATATATATATGTATTGCTGGTTCTAAGTTGGTTTTTTTGTCTCTGCAATATTAATGCGCCGAAACTCCTGTTTCTGATGCATTTGACTCTCCCAGATTGACTTGTTGTTAACTATTATCACTAACTAAAAAGAAACTCCGTCATGTTTGGTTGCTCTTTTGGTATGCAGAAGGTGTGGTAGAGTGTGATCCCATCCTTTGATTATGATTCATCAGCCACAGAATATATCTGCCATTCATATTTTGATGTCAATTTCTAAACGCCTTTCCCCCTCAAAATAATAATAATAATAATAATAATAATAATAATAATAATAATAATAGGGTCTCCTTTCCTGTACATCTATAACCCATATTGGTGTTAGAGAAACTAGATCATACCCTAATGGAATGTTTTTTTTTTGTGAGACATGAGGATTGGCATCAGAAGTTATTGAGTAAGGATAATGAAAAAGTGGTTTATTAGTTGTGCGATCTATTGGGGATTGTTTTTAGTGAAGTTGTTTTTTATATGTGATCATAGGTGAAGTCAGTATCAAACACCATAGGCAATTTCGCAAGGGTCTTTTACAAGCACTAGCTATCCCCTCAATTTAGACTTGTTACAGCATGTACAGTGGCTGGCAATATATTCTTGTCACCCCTTAAAATTTTGTTTCAGGAACCCACCATTTCACTTCTCCCTTTACCACTGCCTTGGCACTTTATCCTCATTCTCATCACCAGCTTAGAAATAATTACCCCCCCCCCCCTCCCCTCTTCACCACCTTGGTAATAATACCAACACAACTCTCACTAACTCAAACAGTACCAACAAGATTCCATGGTAAGTTTTCTCTATTTCATCTTTATTACTTTTGTCTATAAAGACTCACAGAAAACTGACTTTTTTTTTTTTTTTTTTTTTTTTTTGTATCATTCTTATTTCCTTGTCTCTCTCTCTCTCTCTCTCTCTCTCTCTCTCTCTCTCTCTCTCTTCTCTCTCTCTCTCTCTCTCTCTCTCTTTAGAGCTGGGAATTCATTGATCATTCAATGAAGTATCAAAAGTTTTGGTTACTAAGGATATATATATGGTTTTACAAGTTTGAAAAAAAAAAAAAAAAAAAAAAAGGGTATCTTAAAATAAGATGCTTGATGGTACTGGTTATACATGTTTATGTGAGATTCATTCATTCATTCATTCTTCTTTTACTAGGGTTCTCTTGGTTGATTGGTTTTATTGTTTGGGTTTTTTTTAGAGTAAGATAGGAATGTTTGAATAGATCTTTTATTTTTTTATATTTTATTTTTATTTTTTATATTTTTTTATATTTTTTTTTGAAGTTGGAGAGAGTTTTGTTTGATGATCATTGAGGGGGGGGGGGGGGGGGGGGAGGTTGTGAGAGGTACTTGAAGATGAGGTTTTAGATTTTTTTTTTGGGATCTTATTATTAAGGGATGACTTCAACTTATACTAGAAAATCTGTCTGCATTTATAAATCTGTACTTTAAAAGTTGACCAAATCTGAACTTATTTAAGTGAGGATTTCTGAAAAAAAAAAATAAAATAAAAAATAAAAATATATATATATATATATATTAGCCCCAACACGGGTGGATTTCAAAAATTGAATGAAATAAGTCACTTATTTGACTCTGTTCTGCACTTTCTCAACCAAATGGGCTGATTTCAGTATAACATCCCATTCCTAAACAGCACTCTGCTGCATATGATACTTCATCACTCAAAAATGTTGTACATCATTTTTTCAGTTTTATACTGTATAAAAGTCATGTCTTCTTCACTCTCAAATGGTGATAAGTTACATCAAGCAATAACTTTCATAGTAGCTCTTGATCTCCTCTTTGGACTCTGATATTGTGACTCTGTGATTCTGATCTTGAAGAAGAAGAAGAAGATTTTCTTTTTCTTTTTTTTTTTTCTTTTTTTTTTTTTATCAAAATAAAAAAAAAAAAAAAAAAAAAAAAATACACACACACACACACACACTTCTTAACCTATCTTTACCCCAGTTTGAGTAGACTGTGTTTCATGACTTTTTCAGGTGCATGTTTTTTGTTAGAATGAGGGGGGTTTTTTTTATATTTTTTTTATTTTTTTTAATTTTTTTTTTTTCATGCATGTCTTGTTGTTTTTCTTTCATCATCTTAACATGACATTAATTACTTTTTTGAAATTGAATCATTTTTTCAGTCAGTCAGTCAGTCATTCTTTTTTTTTTTTTTTTTTTTTTTTTTTTTTTTTTTTCTTTCATCACTTATATCCATTTCCTCCTCTCTCCTATTTCATCCCTCTAAAGTCACATTCATTTGAAGTCAATTGTTTTCTCAAACTCATCTCTCCAAGTACGTCTTTTATTTCATTTATTTCATTTTTTACTTATATATATATATATCTATATATTTGTTAATTAATTAATTAATTAATTAATTAATTTATTCATTCATTCATTCATTTTTTTTTATTTTTTTTATTTTTGTTATTTGCAGAATGACTTTGAGATTTTTTTTTTTTTTTTTTTTTTTTTTTTTTTTTTTTTTTTTGAATTTTTTTTATGTTAGAGTTAGAGTTAGAGTCTCTTCTTCTTTTTCTTCTTCTTTTTCTTTTTCTTCTCCTTTTTTTTTTTTTTTTTTTTTTTTTTCATGCATGTTTCTTTGTTTTCTTTCATCATCTTAACATGAAATTAATTATTTTTTTGAAATTGAATCATTTTTTCAGTCAGTCAGTCAGTCAGTCAGTCAGCCAGTAATTCTTTTTCTTTTTTTTTTTTTTTTTTTTTTCTTTTCTTTCATCACTTATATCCATTTCCTCCTCTCTCCTATTTCATCCCTCTAAAGTCACATTCATTTGAAGTCAATTGTTTTCTCAAACTCATCTCTCCAAGTACGTCTTTTATTTCATTTTTTTCATTTTTTACTTATATATATATATATATCTATATATTTGTTAAATAATTAATTAATTCATTCATTCATTCATTCTTTTTTTTTTTTTTTTTTTTTTTTTTTTTTTGTTATTTGCAGATTGACTTTGAGATTTTTTTTTTTTTTTTTTTTTTTTTTTTTTGAATTTTTTTTATGTTAGAGTTAGAGTTAGAGTCTCTTCTTCTTTTTCTTCTTCTTTTTCTTCTTCTTTTTTTTTTTTTTTTTTTTTTTCATGCATGTTTCTTTGTTTTCTTTCATCATCTTAACATGAAATTAATTATTTTTTTGCAATTGAATCATTTTTTCAGTCAGTCAGTCAGTCAGTCAGTCAGTCATTCTTTTTTTTTTTTTTTTTTTTTTTTTTTCTTTTCTTTCATCACTTATATCCATTTCCTCCTCTCTCCTATTTCATCCCTCTAAAGTCACATTCATTTGAAGTCAATTGTTTTCTCAAACTCATCTCTCCAAGTACGTCTTTTATTTCATTTTTTTCATTTTTTACTTATATATATATATATATCTATATATTTGTTAAATAATTAATTAATTAATTCATTCATTCATTCTTTTTTTTTTTTTTTTTTTTTTTTTGTTATTTGCAGATTGACTTTGAGATTTTTTTTTTTTTTTTTTTGAATTTTTTTTATGTTAGAGTTAGAGTTAGAGTCTCTTCTTCTTTTTCTTCTTCTTTTTCTTCTTCTTTTTCTTCTTCTTTTTTTTTTTTTTTTTTTTTTCATGCATTTTTCTTTGTTTTCTTTCATCATCTGAACATGAAATTAATTATTTTTTTGAAATTGAATCATTTTTTCAGTCAGTCAGTCAGTCAGTCAGTCATTCTTTTTTTTTTTTTTTTTTTTTTCTTTCTTCACTTATATCCATTTCCCCCCCCTCTCTCTCTCTCTCCTCTTTCATCCCTTTAAAGTCACATTCATTTGAAGTCAATTGTTTTCTCAAACTCATCTCTCCAAGTACGTCTTTTATTTCATTTTTTTCATTTTTTACTTATATATATATATATATCTATATATTTGTTAAATAAATAATTAATTAATTCATTCATTCATTCTTTTTTTTTTTTTTTTTTTTTTTTTTTTTTTTTTTTTGTTATTTGCAGATTGACTTTGAGATTTTTTTTTTTTTTTTTTTTTTGAATTTTTTTTATGTTAGAGTTAGAGTTAGAGTCTCTTCTTCTTTTTCTTCTTCTTTTTCTTTTTCTTCTTCTTCTTTTTTTTTTTTTTCATGCATGTTTCTTTGTTTTCTTTCATCATCTGAACATGAAATTAATTATTTTTTTGAAATTGAATCATTTTTTCAGTCAGTCAGTCAGTCATTCTTTTTTTTTTTTTTTTTTTTTTTCTTTTCTTTCATCACTTATATCCATTTCCTCCTCTCTCCTATTTCATCCCTCTAAAGTCACATTCATTTGAAGTCAATTGTTTTCTCAAACTCATCTCTCCAAGTACGTCTTTTTTTCATTTTTTTTCATTTTTTTCATTTTTTACTTATATATATATATATATCTATATATTTGTTAATTAATTAATTAATTAATTCATTCTTTTTTTTTTTAGCTTCATCATCTTACTCTTCAACCCTCCTTGGTATGGTCATTATTCCCCCCTTTTCTCCTATTTCAATTTGTTTTTTGGTTTCATGTCATTGAAACACATTACATTTCACATTCTTAAAGCATTTAACTTGCTCCATATTCCATTTCCCCCTAAATTCCAACTTTTTATTCTTTCTCACTCTATTTTTCATACCTTTCAAGTAAGGTAAGTTTCATCTCCTTTTTTTCATGTATATATAATATCCCACTCTTTCTATGAAAAATTTCATACTTAAATATATGTCGGACTCATATCTGGATAAACAGTGGACTTATATAACTCCTCATGTTGTCATTTTTATGATCACTTTTCAAGTTTTTGTAAAATTTTGAAAATCAGACTCAGAATTAGGGTTAGGTTTATTTGACTCTGATATCCTTTCAAGCAAAGATGATCCTGAAGGCTATATTTTATTTCCCACAAACAGATTTGAATTTGGTTACAGTGGTTACTGAGATTTTTGACCTTCAAAGTTGAGCCTTTTTTTTCCCAATTTCACTTTTATTTATTTCATAATGCATATCATAACATTTACATCATGCATTTATCCTTCCAGATTCCTCAAACTACCTTTCCCTTTACTTATTATTCTGCTCTTACATCAAGGTGTGTTTTTTTTTTCTTTTTCTTAACATTTTCATATGTCTAACCCTTCACTCATTTTTTGATTCTCTTATTAGATCAGTCAAAATTTAATCCAACACATCAACAAGGTAAAAAAAAAGAAGGTAAAATTAATAAATTTTAAAAACCTTTAGGTAGATAAAAAAAAAGTTTTTGGGGATTTTGTAAAGTCATTGATATATATATATATTTTTTATTCTTTCATCCAATTTTTTAATAAAAAAAAAAACTGATATTTCAATTTTATTAAACCTAAAGTAATGAGTCAATAGACCTTGTGTTGTATAAAAAGGTAATCATGTAACATTAAATTGTGTCATGGGTTTCATCTTGCCTATACCTGTGGAACTGTCACCGGATGACCTACGCACAAGGTTGAGGGTGTTCCTGAAAGTGAGATGAGGGGAAAAGTTTAGAGACTTCTTTGAAGCACAGAGGGAATGTTTGAGGAAGTGATTCGAAGATGACTCAAAGGAAGAGCTACTGCTTCAAGTTATATTTGATAAGAATCTTAATATATTTTAAGGTAATACTAATATTCTTAGAATCTCACAAAGGGTTGTAAACTCAACAATCAAAGATTTAAATTTAGAGATGATTATTGAGAAAAGAAGGAAATATATAATAAAAATGATTTAACTTGTAGCTTTACCACTATTAATTATAAATATGTTTTATAATTTAATTCTAAAGAAACATTGAACCAAAATCCAACCCCTTTTATATCTATTACTCCTCCTCGCATTGACCTCATACCCATCCATCATTCCGCACACCACAGAACTCCAAATTTACACCCATTACACCTGGATCCTCCTCACTAACATCCATTAACCCCTTAATCCTCCACTAACCATTCCGTCCATGCTCACTACCCCTTTTTAATAACCCACAGATATTTAATAAACCTTTTAGCAAAATATTGCATTGACTATTGCGCTGTGCGTCGCTTATCAAAGAAAAGCCTAAACACAATTTTGAGAATTTACTAATTTAGATTTAAAGTTTAGATTAGCACAGTCGAATAGTGAGTACACAAAGGGAAGTTGCTGTTGCTAGGTAGAATCACTTTCTGCGCTTCAAGTATGGATTTAGACCTCTGTTTTATTGATTTAATGAGCTGCTTTTGCCTCGAGTGTCATGTGGCGTGTGACAGGAACATCCCAAACTTAGTTTCTAGACTTGGTCCACATTTAGGCTTGAGGAATCGTCATTACTTTAAAACTAGTGAATTTGATATATCTTATTTATTTATTTATTCATTTATGGAATTATTCTAAATGTTGGTGATTTTCACCCCTTACTTCAATAAAATGCAGGGGAGGGTATTGCCAAATTTTTCAAAAAGATATTGAATTTTGTTGACTTAGCTTTACTTAGAAATACAAATTGGTGGTGAGGTGATAAAATTATGTTGGTGATGAGGTTTTTTTTGCACAGGTTTCAGTATTATTTTACCATCTGAAATTCAAAAAGGGCAATATATTAGAGTCCAGTAAGGAAAAATGGTGTTACCAGAATCTCATTTTATAACTATTTTTGGATAAGATTAAAAGTAACTATTAAACTGGGAACCAAAAAAAATATATCCATTTCCTCATAGAGAAGATACATGACATTGAGATTTTTGTAAACAGAAGTAATTTAACTCTCCAAATCATCATCATCAATACCAAAGCCAGTGTGGAAGTGGAATAAAAATGAGACTTTTTATATTTTGATTGATTGCTTTTGAACCTCTCCTTCATTTACTCAGAATTGATGTCAATTCTCCCTTTTGTTTTCTCTTTTACTACAAATTCATTAAGCAGTCAATTTCCTCAACAGATCTATTAGCTTTAATGAACTTTATCAAGAAAACATTCAAAAAAAATTGAATTGAAATATGAACAAAAAAAATAAAAAATACTAGTCATCAAAAATTTTCATTAAGCAGTCAATTTCCTCAACAGATTTATTAGCTTTAATGCATTCTATTAAGAAGACTTTCTAAAAAAATTTGGAATTAAATATGAATGAAATAAAAAAAAACTAGTCATCAAACATTTTCATTAAGCATTCAATTTCCTCAAAAGATTTATTAGCTTTAACACATTCTATCAAGAAAACTTTCTTTTTTGAACAATATTCAATTTGATACTTGAGTTTAATTTAATCCAATAGGAAATTTTACTCAAGAGCCTTCTCTACTTTCTTTATATCAAATTTCTTCTCCTCTAAATCATGTGCTTTCTCATCCTTTTTTAAAGAAAGCTCAAATTTCTTCTCCTATTCAAGCTTCACACTGGCTTGCTTGAGGATCCTCATTTCATTGATTAGCCTTTTTAGAAATAAAAAAATAGAGATCTGAATAAAAAAAATAAAACAACTAGACAAGAAATGAAAGCTCAATGGAGTGAGGTCAGGCTGGTTTCTATTGCCATAAGGATCTATTGAAAATATGTCTTGATTGGTGGAAGCCAAATGAGGGGAGGATTTAGTAGAAGCGGAACAAAAAATATTTCTTTCGAAATCATGTTTGGAGATATCATCTTCTCCATCCAACATTTTTGCAGGATTAACATTGCTTGCTCTCCAAGAATGGAATCCATCTCTTTATGGTAAGGACATAAGGAATCAAGTTTATTGTCTATAGTTTTGATGACCTTACTGATATCAAGGTCAGTAATACCAAAACCAGTGGAATATGAAAGAGTCTTAGCTTTCTTGTATTTGGCTTGATAGTGCTTGAAGCGTGCAGACATCTTTTTAGGCAAAAGATTAATCCTTCCATTTGTCTTATTTCATAATTTATTAGCCATTAGAAGATATCCATTGATGTTTGATGTAGGGGGCTTTCTTACTTTAGTTGCATTCTCAGTACCAAAAACAAGAATCATAATTAGTTTTAGTTTTCAGCCAGTTGATAAGTATGAGATGATCACCTTTTTTTAGTTGAATGGTCTTTGATTTCTCAGATGAGTGGGGGAAAGAGGGAGTAATTGGATTGGAAGAATATCTGGGGGATGGCTGCCTTTGAGAAGATCTATGATGATGAGGTATGTTGAGATATTTGAAGATGAAGAGGAGAAGAAATAAACAGATGAGATGGGGAGGGGTTTTGAACAGATAGAATGAATAGACAGTATGGGAGTGCGCAGCAAGGTAGAGAGGCTGGAACATCCAGAAAGTTGTCCAAGATGTGGTTATGAAAAATTGAGAATAAAAATGTCAGATAGAGGCAAACACTGACACTTAAACGGTCTAATAACCCAATTATTAGCAAAAATAATTTCAGAAGATAATTGGGGTATAATGATTTTTATCGGAAATTAATTTAATTGCAGATCAGTCAACATTGATACCCCCTATTATATTTATAAGTTCAAATAAATAATTAATATATTCAGTTTTTTTTATTATAATAGCCCAAAAATAAAGGTGATAGAGAAATATTAATTAATAAATTTAAAAGTAATTATCTTACTTAATTATTTTTAATAAAGACTTTAATTAATTAAATAAATACATGATTATTCTTTGAATTATTTTATACTTTTTAAGAGCCTAGATTTAAGTGCAACAAATCTTTTCATTATATACATCAAAATTCAGTGCTAAATAGCTCAAATAACTAGCAAGATAAAATACCAAAATAATCAAAAAATGACCAAAGAGTCAGAAAAGTGCCCTCACCAACCTAAAAATGCATAAGTCTGTATTAAAAGATATAATAATATAAAAAAGTAAAATGAAAAGGAATGGCTAAATAATGGAATAAAATAATTAATCAAGGAATAAGATATAGGAAAGTAAAAAGATCAGTAATGGGATTATCAGAGAATTGATTTAATAAAAAGGAAACAGTTATCCAGTCATCACTCTAGATGGCAAACAGAATTTGTGTCCTATAGTACATAAAAAGTATGTGTCTAGTCAGCACCTTTGATGAATTCACAAAAATTAGGTTGCAGACTTAAAATTATGCTTGGAAGGTTAAGTAAGTATCACCATTACTACGTTTCACAGAAAATTTTCAAAATTTGAAAAATGTGTAACATAATAAATCTCAATAATAAAATTCATATTATGTGCAAAAGTTTGTATTAGGAGTTTAAGAATAATCTAGAGCTTTTGTATTATATAGCACATTATAATTTGTACATTAGGCAGCCAATGATCTAGAATAAAAGTGAATGAATATATCAAACATTAAAAAAAGTGGCTATACAAGTGGTTGAAGCAGGTCCTTGCAGATTTTTATTTATAAGCCTTCCTCAAACCACCAATTTTTATTTATCTAACACATTCATCAACATTTTAAACAACAAAAAATCTTGGATTCTGATTTTTTTTCACTTCATTAATTATTTGGTGAGTTTTTATCATGAAGCTATCATTGTTAATGTTCTCCTTCTCCTCATGATGAATAAGCAAGTATCTTAAATTGATAGTTTTTCCCATTCCCAAATATTTGATTGCTTTATCAAGTTGAACTGCTTCTATTCCATACCCTACCTCAATTTTCAAAATAACTGGATTAAAATTACAAAACCAAAAAATTGTGATTGATGTCAGAAGAAGTATCATCTATGGAATTAATGATATCATCTGAATCTAATTATTAGTATTCTATCCCCCAAAGATCTCCATTTCCTGTCTGTGGCCTTCAAAAAAAATTATTTTTCCCTATTTTATTTTTTCCTCTTGAAATTTTATGGCTTCTGATAATAATTATTTTATTTTAGTTTTCTCACTTTATAAATTTCATCCTTGAGAGATGTCTTGCTTTAAGAATTTTTTCATCTGTTTTTTCAAAACTGAAAATTTCAAATAAGAAAGTTGAAGTAATCACCACAAAATATTAGGGGAATACTTTCTAGGTCAGTCTAATATTATAACTCAGCTAGAAATCAGACTGAAATCTTGAAATATCTCTGAGTATAACCCTGTTTAATCTTTACGGACTTGAGCCCAAAGATTTTCTGATGTATTAATGATCACTTACTGTGAATTTTATCAGAAATTACTGAGAATGGGATCAACACTCACTTAGAATTGGATCAGCTATGACTGAGAAATAGATAAACACTGGATGAGCATTAGATCAGCTAAGACTGAGAACTGGATTGAAAATTACTAAGTGTTCAATCATAATTTAATGATAATTGACTAAGAAATGACTGAGAATTGTCTCAGATATGAATGAGCATTGTCTCAGCTATGACTGATAATTGGCTTATAAATGACTTAGTATTGGTTCAGAAATTACTGTGCATTGTCTCAAAAATTAATGAGCACTTTCTCAGCTATGAGAGATTAGGCTCAGCTATGACTGATAATTGGCTAAGAAATGACTTAGTATTGGTTCAGAAATCACTGAAAACTATCTCAGAAATATTTGAGAATTGTCTTAGAAGTCACTAAGAGATTTCCTGTCAATTACTGAGAATTTTCTTATCAATGAGTAAGAGTTGTCTCAGTGAATACTGAGAATTTGCTTAGACATTATTGAGAATTGTCTCAAAAATTACTGAAAATTGGCTCAGAAATGACTGAGAATTATCTGATAATTACCTAAAATTTGCTCAGAAATGAATGAGAATTGTATGAGCATTGACTGGGCATTGTCTCAAAAATTACTAATGAAAGACTTAAACTTGAACCAAAATGTAACTTCAATGAAGTTTTGATTCAAATTTAAGTATTTTCAGGAAGTTTTTACACTTACTATCAATTTTTTTCATTAATACCTCAACTTGTGTTTCATTTATGGGTTACTTAGAGTTCAGGATTACTTAGTTTCTAGTAATTTTACCTTGCATATTTTGTGCTGAATGAAATATGTGCTATCATATAACTAATCTACAGGATTTTGATGCATATTGTGAGTTAAATCATTGTAAAAAAATTAGTTATGTGCTTGTTCTGTGGGAAAATAAAATTTCCAGTACTATTTTCTACCCACTGTATGCATTACACAATCTATCACCACACAATATGGAGGGCGGACTTGCTAGCAAGTCCACAACCTTGGACCCAAACTCACCACATATTGAACACACATTGAGATATGGATAAAGGAACTATACAATCAGGGATGAACACCACTCAGCAGAACAGTTTTAGGTGGGTGTTCAAGTAGATTTCAGTATGGGTTCAGTATGGGTTCAGTCTGAGTTCAATCTGAGTTCAGGTTGAGGACTTGCTAGCAATTCCACCCCCTATATTGCATAGTGTATAAAATGCACATATACCATTATTACTTGGATACACTCATTTTATGTGTTTAACTATTATCATATCACCAGAAAAAAATGTGAGCACCTTATAGAAGGTTCCAATACCTATTTTTGATTTAATTTAGTTTTGGATCAGATTTGATTATTCTTAGAGGACTGCACACTGAACACTGACAATTCCAGCTCACATGGAATCAAATATGAGTTATTCTTGAATCAGAAATGAATTGAAGGAAATTTTATCTGCTAGAAGGCTGAAGATGTTTTTTAAACTGTATGTCTTATGCATATTTTTAATGTAATCATGGTGAATATTCACTAAATTTTATGAAACCCTTGGCTGATAATCAAATTTAATCAAAAACCCCAGAAAATAATGTGACTCACAAAAAGAACCCAAAAATAAAGCTGAAAAAATAAAATAAAAATTGAAAATATCTTATGCAATAAAAATGATACATAAATTTAAAAATTGAGTGGGATTAAAAAACTTCCTTACAGAACTGGGGATACACCCTTATTCTTGCTCAGATCTGAAATTATTAGTGGCAGAAGCTTCATATCTACTAGATCCTGGGCTAGTGGATAGAAAATAAAAAATCATTTATTTAATTCTAATACCTTAACTTTCAGTAATAATGGAGGATCCCCCAAAAATATAAAAGTCTGATGAAACTCAAACTATAAAATGTCCTAAACCAAAGAACCCATTTATTGTCAAAAAATGATGGAATAAAGTAGGGTTATTTTTACTTTAATCTTCTAGTAATTAATTAATGGATTGTATTAAATTGATTATCCCTATTAAGTCTATTTGAAAAATTTAAAAAAGGAAAAATGTGGATTGAGGTAAAAAATCAAATAATCCATAAATAAACAAATTTTACTAAGTAAATGAAATGAAAAATGAAAACACCCAAAGAAATAAATCTAAATCTGAATAGATACATTTAAAAGAAATAAAAATCTAAAAACATGCACTGAATATACCAAGAAAACTAAATCTAAAACATATGAAATTACTCAAGGGTAAAGAAATTCTATCATAAATAAATTTTTTCACCAAGTTAGCATAATCTAATTTTCAATTTTACACAGGATTATCAAGGGAGCATGAATTAGAACTACTTAAAACATTTTAAAAAGAATTTTTCTCTAATGGGTTATCATAATCTAAATTTTTGATATATAAAAAAATTTCAGTCACTTGATATTCCAAATATAATTTTATTAAAAATTAAGTGAAGTCCACATCCAAATAATATTTGATAGTTATTGACATATATGAATAAGTTTCATATTAAGAAAATTGGCATGTAAAAAATTCTTATGAAAATCTAATAAACAGGAATGCACTTATTCATGAGAAATTAGCAAATACTAAATAAGACTGTTAAGAATCATTTTGCATCATACTTACACATAAAATTAAAAAAAAATTGTGATATATTCTGAGCAAAGACATATAATGACCTTTAGTAATAATACAGGCTCCTCAGAAAAATGAGCATTTAAACTGTCTTTATAATGCATTATAGAAATATATGAAAATTTACAGAATATTAAAAGATAAAACTGTAAACTCATCTTTTATATGAATACCAACTTACATAATTTCAGACAACACAAAAAATCAAGGTTAAATATTCTGAAATTTTTACCACCTTATACTTTTCTTCAACAAAAAACAAAGTAAATTGAGGCAGCCATATAGCTTTCAATATTTTTCCAATTTATAAGATTCTCATAAATTTTAAGAACTGTATAATTCATACAGTTTTTTGTTTTTTTATTTCAGTATTTTTATAATTTTTTTGAAATTGATGATTTTAAAAAAAAAATTAAAACTTTTTATTTTTTTATTTATATAATTTTTTGATATTTTTAAAATTTTTGATTTGTTTAATTTTTAATTTTTTTAAATGTTTTGATTATTATCATATTTTGATTTTTAAGATTTTTTTATATTTTTTTCATTTTTATGATTTTTATAAATTCTTTATAATCTTTATGATGTTTTTGTTTGATCTTTTTCATTTTTTTAAATTTTATTAGTTTTTAATAATTTTTGATTATTTTCACAGTTTTAATTTTATTGATTCTATTTCTTTTACAAATTTTATGATTTTTATGATTTTCATTTTTTTATCTTTTTTATTTTTTTTATTTTATCACCTTATACTTTGCTTCAACACAAAATAAAATAAATTGAGGTAGCCATATCACCACAAAAATTTAAGTGACACTTGCAAGCAGGTGCATGTCTATTGGCCAATTGTCTAGAAGAAGGAGAAGAAGAGGAAGAAGAAAATAGGAAGAAGGAGGAAGAGAAAAAGTGGATGTAAAGAATATAATAAAAAAATAAAAGAAGTAAAAGAGATTAAAGAGAATATTAAGGAGAGTGGAAACAAGACAAAATTTATGGCTTAAAAAGGTATTCTGATCAAGTAAATAAGTTTGTAGTCTGCTTAAATATTAACTATAATTACTAACAGACTTAAAGCAACTGTAGATTTATTTATAATATTTTTTATCAGACTTGTAAGGTCAAAAATAATAATAATAAAATATTTAAATTAATATAAGTAATGTAATGTAAGTGATGGGACTAAAGGGGATTACCCAAGGCCTTTATATAGGCAAGGGGACCTCTGAAGCGCCAAAAATGAGTATATAAAAAATAGTAATAAAGTGAAACAAAGAAATAAAAGAATATAAGTAAACCTTAGATATTAAGAGAAAAACATGAAACAAATATTTAAACCCATGAGTACAAGACTAATTTTCCCACCATAGTTTCCTAAACAAGTTAATTAAAATACTGAGTAACTAAATAAGTCTGATACATAAGAACTGTGAGTAAAATAATTCAAAACAGGTATTACAATGAGATTTAAGTGTTTTAATTGAAACAAATAAAATTATTTTGACACAAAAATTTATGTAATCAATTTTACCTAGTATAAAACAGAAATAATTAATTGTTTTAACTATTTAATTAGTGCAATAACTAGTTTGAATGAAACAAGTAATCAATTTAATGATATTGCTAATTTAAAGTGAGAGTTTTAATACCCTTTTGTTAAATAAGTGTTTTAACTTATTTAATAATTTTTATGACACAATTAAGGGCCAGAAAAGTGCCCAATATTTATGGATAATAACATATGAAAAGTTTTATTAAATATATAAATTTTATTAATTAAGATTTAATTACATTATAAGTTAATTTTACAATTACACTTATAATATATGTTTATAAATAATTAATTTTTAATTTATAAATATTAAATGCATAAAAATGTGCCATGCTTTATAGAATATAATATATATTATGTCTTATGTAAGTATATAAATAACTTACTTAATAATAAAATTAATATAACAATTATTTTACTTATTAATGGAATATTTATATAATTTCATTATACAATAAATTTTTTTATTTTAAATACATAAAATACATAAATTTATTCCCTCTTATGGTTACAATAAGGTATTATAACATTTTAATGGGCTCCTGAGACATCCCGGCTGACACTTATATAATTTTATTATGCAATAAAATATTAATTTATATACATAAAATGAATAGTTTTACGCCCTCTTTCAGGTCCAATAAATGAACATAAAATTTACTGGGCTCCTGGTACAGCCTGGCTGACACTCCCTAACTCTAAAAAAACAATAAAAAAAAGCTAAAATTTTCCTTATTTATTATAATTTTCATATTGTTTGAGAGTTCAAAATTTGTTCCCAGGTATCCATGAATTAACATAATGTGTTTAATTTTTATATCTCAATAAATACTCAACAACTATTTTCAGAGATGACAATTCTATCAATTAGAATTTTCAATGTCTGATATTAATGTTATTTCTTTGGGACCCTCAGGTCTATCATTTTTCTTGGAAAAATAAATCACTGTTGGAAGTATAAGGCTGAAGAAAATAAATGTAAAGAACAGGATATGTATTGTTATATGGAAAATATAGTTTCATTATGTTAAGAAAAAACAGTTCTATAATAGGATCTTAACATTTATTTATTCCTTGTCATTTGTAGATAACTGTATATAACAGTATTTCAAAATCCTATTAAATGGTATTATATATGGGTTTCTCCAATTTTCTCATTTGTAAATGAATTTAACAACTATATGGCATATTTTTTCTAAGTTCTTGCATATGAATGAAAAATTCAACACCAGGATGAAATCCCAACCTTTTCAATTTTTTATTGAGAGCTTGAGCAGGAGTTTTGGGGACATAGCCTAGCCAGAGCTCAAAAGGCTTCTTATAAGTGACAGAATGGACAGTGCTTTTATAAGCAAATTCAAGATTTGAATGTAAGGTTACCCAGCCATGAGTAAATCTTTCCTTGTCTTTATATTCTAAACCAAAGGCACAATACCTTTATAATCATATTCCAGAGTTGGAAAATTTTATCAGTCAAACCATCATTATGGGGATGGTGAGCAGAATATAATTTCAACTCACAGCCACATATATCCATTAAACACATTAAAAATTCACATGTAAAACTTTGGATATTTTTCATATATTATGGCATTTGAAAATCCAACAATGTTTAACATATTTGACCACCATAAAAATTTAAATTTTTTGGTGGAAAAAAATTTTTTTGTGGGTAGGAAAAAATTCACACTGAATGTAACCTGTATAACCCCTAAAGAATAAAAATGTCTTTCCTAACATAGGAAGACCAGTGACAAAATACATGTTAATGATTTGCCTAGGGGCATCAGGTGCCTTAATATGTTGCAATAATCTTTACTTTTCCAGTTAATCCTTTAGATTTATGGCAAGAATCATAAGATTCAACATATAATATTGTGTCCTCAGACATATTATCCCACCATGAAGTATATCTAATCATGGTTTTTCTAGATCAAACTGTCCTACCAATATAAGGTGATTTATTTCAATGAAGGAGGAATAAAAATGATAATAGTAAGTTTTTCTCCTGTAATAAATGTAACCATCATTGAAAATTTTCCTTTATTCAAAGCATTTTGGTACCTTGGAGGAAAAATTTGTATCAATGCTTGAATAGAAGACTTTTTTGGATTTATTAAGATTGTAACCTAATTTATTTATGTTAGAATCTTTCATATTTATTCCATAATTACATGTAACAGTTCTTCCTCCAGATTTACAATATATATTCCATGTATATGAATTGTATCATCTTCAGGCACATATGCTGGATTGGAAGCATCATTTGATAAAGATAATTTAGACAGCATATTCACATATGAGTGAACATTTTACCAGAATTTTGAATAATTTTTACTCAACCTTTGTATTCTTGAGCTGCTAATTTCACTTAAACAAATTTCATTTTTGTGTTTTTAAGTTCTAGAGAGATTTTTACTGCATCATATTCAGTAACCAATTAAATTTATGGTCATCTAAATAATAATGAAGTTTTCCAAAGTCCAAAAAACTGCTTAACACTATAATTGAGTTTCACCATATCTTAATTCACTATATATAAAGGTTTTTAAAATATAACAAATGAATATCAGACATTATGTTATACTGGTGAAAGGCAATTAATTCACTAAAAACCATGATCAGTTTAGAATAATTAATTAAGTAATTAAATTCGGAAAAATTATATTTATTGCAGACATTCCACTTATTTATATTCTCAGTAGGAAAGATTTTTATATATGGTAAGAATAAAATTTAATTTCATCTATAACCACTCCTAATATATGTTTTCCATGGAATATAAAAAATTGGAATATATATCATTAAATTAATTATTGACTCTTTCTAAAATAAAGAAAGTCTTAAAAAATCAAACATAAATCATTACATTAATCAATGAATCATTTCAATTTGTGGCTACCATGATATTGAACCAGTTAATAAATAGTTATCAATAAAGGTGCAACAAGGTTTTCTGAGGAAATTTAATTTAATTTAATTTTTTCTGTATAAACCTTGGTTAAAGAATTGGTTATAAGGGTCTATTTTATACCGAAAATGATTAAAATATAAATTCCCATTATGTACCAATAGACTAATTTATCATTCTTAATGATAAAAAAAAATCTCATAAATCATAAACAAATGCACCATTATAAAAAAGTAGTGGATTTGTTATCCCCAAGTGGGTAAAAGACAGCTCAATAACTCTATGAATTTATAGAGGCTATTGGTTTCAGTTTCACATGATAATTATTGCATACCAATTAATTTTTTGATAGATACAAAACAACTTTCAATACCAGATCCAGAAAACAAATTTGTTGATTTTGACTTGTGGTTTCAAGGAAGAAATCATCATTGAAGTATATTAAAAATTCATGAAATTAGAAATATCTACTGAAGAAGAATCAATTTTTTATGAAAATCATAAGTTTTATTCATATTTTGAACATTATGTTTCAACATGAAGATTTCACTTGTAGATTTATTTTCATAATAAATATATTTTGAAAGTAAATTAAAGTAAAGTTAAGTTGAAATGGATCAAGGTAAGACTCATTTAGTTGTTCAAGAAGATATACTCCTTCATCATAAATTGATATTTTTACCAATGCTTATTGTATTTGTAACAAGTATTTGCTGCATAAATTTTTATGCAACTGTGGCAAAGTGTTCCAGTGTTTTCTGGAATTTCTACATGAAATATAATTATCTCATATAAGGTCCTGAAGAGAAAATGCCTTATTTCATACTATTTTAAGAAAAAATCTTGAAAAAATAATTTATAAAGGTATGAAGCTACTCCAAAAAGTCTTTTATGGATACAATTAAATCTGTTACAAATTTTGTTATTTGTAAAATTTAATATTTAATAATTTAAAGCACTTTTTTGGAATAATTTCTCTAAGAATTTTGAAAAATCTTTATTATAAACTTCATGGGTGTTCCAGATGAATGAGAGGCATATTATGCTTATTCATATAATCATAACTGATATATCCATGTGAGATGTTTTTTTGGTGAATAAATAGATTAGTCTCAAAACTCTCTCCTCATCAGGCCATTTTATAAGAACAATTTATATGATCAATATTCTAAATAAAACTTTTCCAATATAATTAAGAATCACTCTCAAAATTAGGGTAATGGTCAAAATGTTTACTCATATTTTTTGAAGTATTTTGAGCAAAACTATTCTTTGTAAATTGAATCAGAAAAATGATCAAAATGTGAGAAAACTTTATATTATGAAATGAATATCTCGATTTTCGCAATTATAATTTCTGTGAAATGGTCTCAACAAATTATCCAAAGAAACATTTTCATTCACAAATGGTAATAAAGAATTGAATTACTGAGAGTCTAATATTTCAAATCAAAGAGATTGGTTAAAATATTCATATCACTCATCTTAAAATATGCAGAAATTTTATTCAAAAACATAATAAATTTCAGGATTTATGACTCATTCATTGCTTTAAAAGCAAGATTAAATAAAAGAAGTTGAAGTATAATTCAGATAATCATCTAAAAAATTATAATATTCAATTGAATCAACTATTTAATTTGGCTTTATTTACATTGAAGTTTTATTTTCAGTAACCAGTGGTAATTACAATACTTGTAGATTCAGAGACAAGTATATACATAAAAAGATCTTATCAAATAATTCAAGTATCATGGCTTTAAGGAACATGAAATTTACTTGTTCTTTCTCTTGCCTCCTTTTTCAGGATTTTCAGGTTGATTTTCAACTTGAGGATAATATGAATTTTGAAATTGATATAAGTTGGTGATCAGACACTCACACCTCCATATGCAACCTTCAATATCTTCTTGAGGTTTGAGCAGGCTTTGGGCATGTCTAAATTGATGGAGCTGATTGTGAGGTATGAAAATGTTCTGATTTAGAACCTGAAAATTGAATAAGATTTCTTGAATCTTGTCCTCCAGAAGTTCTACTTTAGAATTATATCTTAATTTTTCTTCATTCAATGCCAGTCATTGAGCTGATAGATCTGTGATTTGTTGACTTAAATGAGTATTTTCCATTATCAAGTCAGCTGAAAGTTTATCACGACTGTTTTTGGGATCCACTTTAATTTCTGTATCTAAATTTATGTCCTGCAGGTGAAATATATTAAGAAGCAGAATAAAATATTGAATCCTGAGAGGAACTTACTGATTGTTCATTACAATCATTAATACTTAGTTCATCAGTGGTAGTCATGTTACCAATATTTGCAGACCTTATGACTGAAAATTTTAAATAAACAAAACTTTAACTCAGTTTATGTCAAAAAATTTATTATTAATAAAATCAAAAAACTGTTAATTTCTATATTCCAATTAATCTTAAAAAGAATAAACAAAAAGATAGGAAATTATATATTTATTATGATTATTATTTTATATTTTACCAAAATAAAAAATTCATTCTTATATAATTATTATTTTTTTTCAAACAATAATTAATAGAATAATTCATCATTATCAGTAATATGTATAAAATAATAATGAAAGAAAAATGAGTTATTGTATAAAAATCATTTATTCATTTAATAATCATCATTTATTCCTCAAACAATAATTAATAAAATAAAAAATTATTTAGAATTATTATTTATATTTCATAATATAATAATCAAATAAAATTTATTAAGGTGACTAAATACAAAAAGTATTATTATGGTCTACCAAAATAAACAATACCAAATTAATGGCAAAAATTGGGACTAAGCAGAAAATGCTATAATTGTCAACCAATAATACCAAATATAAATGACAAAATTAAATTAATAATTCATAAGAAATAAATGATATGTTAAAATTAGAGTTTTTAATATACCCACAGTCATTTATATTTCAAAATAATTGTATGATTATTATAATATTGGACAAAATTTCTCAACAATATATATATATATATAATTTAATTCAATTAGTATGACAATAAATTAATATGTCAAAAATAAAAATTCAATATACACACAAATTATTTCTATTTCAAAATAATTGTATGATTATTTATAATATTGGACATAAGGTGAACAATATTTATATTGAAATTTTAATTATTTTATTATGACTATAAATTAATATGTCAAAATAAAATTTTCAATATACATACAATTTTTCTTACAAAGTAATTTTATGATTAATTATAGTATTGGACTAAATGTCAACAATATTTATATTTATATTGAATTTTATTTTATTTCATTATTTATTTATGATTATTATTAATATTTATTAAAATAACAATCAAGAATAAAAATTTATTTTTGGGACTGAATACACTAAGTATTGTTATTGTCACCCAAATAAATAATACCAAATTTATGGCAATAATTGGGACTAAGTAAAAAGTACTATTATTGTAAAACAATGATTTTAAATATTAATGACAATATTAAATTAATAACTCATCAAAAATAAATAATATTTTATGGTAATTAATCAATATACACACAATATCTTTATATTTAAAAATACCTGTGTGATTAATTCTAATATTGGACAAAAATTTTCAACAATATTTATTTTGAAAAATTTAATTATTTTATTATGACCATAAATTAATATTTCAAAAAAGAAATTTATCTATGACTAAGAGGGTTTCTCTATAATGGTCAACTAGGAGAAAAAATTATTTGGGAAGACCAACTTACACTCAGTGATTCAGCAATTAAGCCAAAAACACTGTTATTGCAATAAAAAATTTAAAATAGATTTTTTAGGTGCAAAGGCAAAATTACTCTAGTGATTGAAAAATAACTCTAAAATATATATAAGTTAAAAATATATAACTTGCTATGTGAGAGCCCCAGTTTGATTTCCAGTTGCGGAAAAAGTTGAATTTGTGTGTGAGGATGGTCTGTGCGTTAATCATTTGTCCAATTGTCAAGAAATTGTTGTCGTTGTTCAGAAAGGCCCTCATTTGTCAGCCAGTTTTCTAGAAGAAAGAGAAGAAGAGGAGGAAGAGAAAAGTGGATTTAAAGAATATAATAAAAAAATAAAAGCAGTAAAAGAGATTAAAGAGAATATTGAGGGGAGTGTAACACCAACTTTGAGAGTGACAACAAAACAAAATTTATGGCTTAAAAAGGTATTCTGATCAAGTAAATAAGTTTTTAGTCTGCTTAAATATTAACTATAATTACTAACAGACTTAAAGTAACTGTAGATTTATTTATAATATTTTTTATCAGACTTGTAAGGTCAAAAATAATAATAATAAAGTATTTAAATTAATATAAGTAATGTAGTGTAAATGATGGGGCTAAAGGGGATTACCCAAGGCCTTTATATAGGAAAGGGGACCTCTGAAGCGCCAAAAATGAGTATATACAAAATAGTAATAAAGTGAAACAAAGAAATAAAAGAATATAAGTAAACCTTAGATATTAAGAGAAAAACATGAAAAAAATATTTAAACCCATGAGTAAGAGACTCATTTTCCCACCATATTTTCCCAAACCAGTTAATTAAAATAATGAGTAACTAAATAAGTCTGAAATATAAGAACTGTGAGTAAAATAATCCAAAACAGGTATTACAATGGGATTTAAGTGCTTTAATTGAAACAAATAAAATTATTTTGACACAAAAATTTATGTAATCAATTTAACCTAGTATAAAACAGAAATAATTAATTGTTTTAACTATTTAATTAGTGCAATAACTAGTTTGAATGAAACAAGTAATCAATTTAATGATATTGCTAATTTAAAGTGAGAGTTTTAATACCCTTTTGTTAAATAAGTGTTTTAACTTATTTAATAATTTTTCTGACACAATTAAGGGTCAAAAAAGTGCACAATATTTATGAATCATAACATTTGAAAAGTTTTATTTAATATATAAATTTTATAAATTAAGATTTAATTACATTATAAGTTAATTTTAGCATTACACTTATAATAGTGGATATCAATGTTCAGGGATCTGCAATTAAATTAATTGCGGATAAAAATCCTTATACCTCAATTATCTTCTGCAATTATTTTTTCTAATAATTGGGTTATTTGACATTTTATGTGTCAATGTTCACCTCTTTTCCAACATTTTTCTACTCAATTTTTCATAACCACATCTTGCATAGAGTAAAGAGAGACATAAGGATGGCATCCACAATAATATGTCATGTGACTTTCTGACAAATCAATAATAGATGTGATGAGTTTGGGATCAGGAATTAGGAATGAAAATTGGGGTATAAGAGGCAGGATAATGCATTATCGTGGATTCCTTATCCACTAGCCCCAGGGCTAGTGGATAAGAATCTTCCACAATTAATAATGTCTGATCCCAGGAAAAAAAATTCCTGATCCCTAATTGCGGATCCCTGAACATTGATACCCCCTAATATATGTTTATAAATAATTAATTATTAATTTATAAATATTGAATACATAAAAATGCGCCATGATTTATAGAATATAATATATATTATGTTTTATGTAAGTATATAAATAATTTACTTGATAATAAAATTAATATAATAATTACTTTACTTATTAATAAAATATTTATATAATTTCATTATACAATAATTTTTTTTATTTTAAATACATAAAATACATAAATTTATTCCCTCTTATGGTTCCAATAAAGTATTATAACATTTTACTGGGCTCCTGAGACAGCCTGGCTGACACTTATATAATTTTATTATGCAATAAAATATTAATTTATATACATTAAATTCATAGTTATATGCCCTCTTTCAGGTCCAATAAATTAACATAACATTTACTGGGCTCCTGGTACAGCCTGGCTGACACTGTCCCTATATTCATTTTTGATTTAAGAATAAATTTGATTTGTTATTGCACAAGCTAGTGAGCTCATTTTTCAGTGTGCAGTCTTTCCAGAAGAATTACAGCTGAGCAGAAATTGAGTTAAATAAAAGATAGGGATTGGGACCTGCTATCAGATGCTTATGTTTTTTTTCTGGTGTACAGCTTTCAAGATTTTACCAATTAATAAGATTCTCATAAAGTTTAAGAACCATATTATTCATACAGTTTTTTACTTTTTTATTTCAGTATTTTTATAATTTTTTTGGAAATTTATGACTTTTAAAAATAATTTGATTTTTTTTTATTTATACAATTTTTTTAAATTTTTGATTTTTATGATTTGTTTGATTACTGATTTTTTTAAATGTTTTGATCATTATCATTTTTTGATTTTTAAGAATTTTTTGAAATTTTTTTATTTTTCTTATTTTTATGATTTTTTAAATTATTTATAATCTTTACAATGTTTTTTCTTCATAAGATTTTTTGATCTTTTTAATTTTTTTAATTTTTAATATTTTTTGATTTTTTTGTGATTATTTTGATTTTTTTAATTATATTGATTTCATTGCTTTTATAATTTTTATGATTCTTATGATTTTCATTTTTTTTTATCTTTTTACTTTTTTTTTTACTTTTTTTATTTTTTTATTTTTTTTATTTTTTGTGATTTTTTTCGATTTTTGATTATTTTTATTTTTATTATTTTTTTGTTTTGAATTTTTGAATTTTTTTTTTTTTGATTTTTATGATTTTCATAATTTTTAATAATTTTTTTTGATTTTTTAGAATTTTTAGAATTTTGTTGATTTTTTTAAATTTTTTTTTTGATTTTTTTGAAATTGTTGTATTTGTTGAAGATAATGATTTTCAGAATTTTATTATTTTTTTATTCAATTTTCTTTATACTTATTTAACAATTTTTTTTTATTTTGATTGGTTTTCTTTGAGTTGACACATTTTTTTGAATACCCTTAGAGGGCTACATTTGAATATTCAATATCATGTTGCATATTGCATAGATATGTTGGGCAAGAGAAATTTACATTTGCCCTCATGAATTTTAACTTTTGACTGTTACATGGGGGGACAAAAATGATGTAACATTTAATTGTTAATGATTTTTCAGTGATCAGCTTGGTTGATGCAAGTTTCCACAATCTGTCATTGAACATGTAAATCATAAATGCAGCAAATGATTGGTTTCTTAACATACATTGATTATCACATGTTTTGTTATAGAAAACAGCCTTTCTTTTTCCAAAAATCTAAGGGAATAGCATTTTTTTGTTGAATGATTTTGAAGTGAGCATAACATAGTTCAGTTTTTGCTGAATTCCATTCATTTAACAAAGTATACAGGGGAATGTTCAAATTTCATGAACCAGAAATATTTGTGCAATTTTACATATCCAACAATCATGTAGCTTATGGTGTGTTAGTCTATTTTGACTTTTTACTATTACATGGGGGAAAAAAATGATGTAACATTGAATTGTTAACAATTTTTCAGTGAGCAGCTTGGTTGATGCAAGTTGCTCCTATCTTTCATTAAAAATGTAAATCATAAATGCAGCAAACAATTGGTTTCTTAACATAGATTGATTATCTCATGTTTTGTTATAGAAAACAGCTTTTCTTTTGCAAAAAATCTAAGAAAATAGTGTTTTTTTATTGAATTTTTTTGAAGTGAGAATCACATAATTCAGTTTTTTCTGCACTTCATTTGTTTAATTAAGTAAACTGGGAAATTTTTAAATCTCACAAACCAGAACTATTGGTGAAATTTTGCATGTTCAATTTACATGTAGCTTATGGCGTGTTAGTCTGTTGTTTTTAGCCATATTCCTTGCTATTATTTTTAATGTAAATGTTTTTATGATATTTATTTTCTTACCAATGGTGGATTTAGGAATGCACAGAGGATAGATGAGAATTGTTAAAGATAAAGAGAAGGATGGTGTAGAGCAAAAAATTAGCAACAGAATGAGATAAGATGGATGATGGGTGGTGAAGAAAGAGGGAGAAAGACAGAGGCAGCATGAGGGAAGAGAGAAGGAGTTAGAATAGGATATTAGGGAACTCGTAAAGATGAGAAGGGAGTATAGAAAAAACTCACCATTGATGAGAGAAGAGGTGGGAAAGACACCAGAAGGAAGGTTGCCAACGTCAGAAAAACAAAAAAAATCTGAGCACAACTAGGGTCACTATAATTGTGTTGAGAGAGGGTTACTTGATATAAAAAACCCAGAAGTATGCCCTGTGACCAAAAACTGAACTTGACATCACACTCACACTTTTTTCCCCCTGTGAAGTACTATAAAAATCCAGTAAATTATTTATATCATGTTTTTGATCTAAAATTCATGCATGTAAGTGCATAAATTTTTTATTTTTCTATTTTGAAAATTACATTCCTTTCAATTTGATAAGTTTAACATACAATAAATTGCTTATTTTTAACTTTTTTCTTATATTTTTATGTAAAAAAATGGCAATACCTCCACCTGCATTTTATCCTAGTAGGGGGTGCAGATTTCCAATTTAAATTATATGAATAAATCAAAAATAAACAAGTAATTCAGATTAAGACACAAAAATAAAGTAATAGAGTTCAAGAAAATAAATCTGAATCACAAATAAATTCAAGAAAACATGTAACACATTAATGTAGTTATGATATTACAGAAGCATGGTTTGATGGTTTAGGACCTCAAGTAAGTGAAGTGGATAAATGACTTGTATATGTTAAGTTATGACATTAAAATTGAAAAAATGCAAGCTTTCTTAGATCCCATACTTTGCATTTCTACCTATATATTTTTTTTCAACATAAAATTCATTTCCTACCTTACTTATGAAATTTTTTAAGTCTTGATTTTTCTGAAATAAGAAACCAACATGGGTGAGGTTATTGCTTGATTCCAAACCAGAGGAAGCTCTTGTTTTTTGATGGTTGTCCCTAGAAGAATTTCAGGCAGTTTTAATAATCTCATTCCCTAAAATATAGTCAATAATAAATTTTCAAACTGTTAAGTATAAACCATGTCTTTAACTAGTTTTGAAGATGGAATTGGATGATTAGTAATGGAGTTGGTGTAAGAGAAGAGACTAAAGTTAAGGGAAATTGAGTAATTGCTGTCCATGTGAATCTTATTATGAAAATTTTTAAAATTAATGATTAAAATAGAAGAGAAGATATTTCTTTATTCTAGAATAATCCATTCAGCATCTTACCAACTAGTTAGTTCCATTTTTATCACCAGTTCATCATTAGTTTTAACGGAATAAATACATAATTTCTTCAAAAAATTCACAAAAAACAATTTAAAGACCTCAAAGTATTCCACCTTTTAAAATCTTCTTTCGTTTCTTCAGAACTAATCTTTCTAAAAAAAGAACATATACTTCAAGAAATTATTAAAAAAGAATCAAAATTAAGAAATTTAATTAAAAATAAAGAAACATACCAAAAGAAATTCCATTCTCATATCTTGGTCTTCATCCAAAGCCAATCATAATCACTTGATACTTGCTTTTATTAGCTAAAGTTCCTAACAAAAGCCATCTGATATAAAGTAAAGATAAGATCTGACAAGTGATTAAAAGTTTCATCTTGAGCTCCATTAAAAGAATAAATCTATTAAATAAATTGAGGTTTGAAATCACTACTAACAACCACTATAACTTGATTGCCATAATGTTTTGGTAAGGCTTGGATATTTTCAGGTGAATTCTTAGGATATTTTTTTTTCTTAAAAAAACTGGTTTTGAAAACTTTAATACCAGATAAGTGACCAAAAAAAGCTTCACACCATTTTTTTCTTTCACTCAAGTGTTTCTTCTGTTTTTGGGATATTTTTCTGGAATTTATCAAATATGGGACTGAAAATAGAGAGTAAAATGAAGAGGGAGAGAGTGAATTTAGAGAAGATAATAAAGGGGAAATATATCCATCTTCTTTAATTTCTGACAATAGAGAGTGAATTTAGAGAAGATAAAAAAGATGAACTATATCCATCTTCATTTATTTCTGATGATATAGAGTGAAATTTGAAAAGATAATGAAAAGGAACTATAATAATATTTATTAATTTGAGTAGAAATTATTTGATAATTCTAAATGCCAAAATTCCTGAAAAATGCCTGAAAAATATGGCAAAGACACCTCAAAAAATTCCAACCAAAATTCATTTAAAGTGCCTTCAAAAATGCCTTAAAATTACCTGCAAAAATTCCTCTAAAATTCTTGCAAAAAAACCCTTAAAATTTCTGCACAAATGCCTTAAAAAACTAAAAAAAAATTTAAAACATCTTACAAAAAGCTTTTAAAATTCCTTCAAAAGCACCTTAAAAATGCCTTTAAGATTCCATATAAAAGATTAATATATACTTTTAAAACATCTGTAAATGATAGCAAAAAAGGTGTGAAAAATACACCAATAAATGCCTGAAAACAATAGCAAAAATTCCTTAAAAATGCCTGAATAATGTGCCAAAAAATGCCTGAAAATAATTCCAGAAAAAAACCTTTAAAACACCTGCAAAATGTGCCAATAAATTCCAGAAAACAATAGTGAAAAACACCAGCAAAAAAGCCTCTAAAAATCTTGAAAAATATGCCAATAAATGCTTTTAAAAAATAGTGATGAGCCCCTGAAAATACACCAAAAATTCCTGCAAGATATTCCATTGAATTCTTTAAATGCCTAAAAATGCCAAGAAAACACCAATAAAGGCCAAAAGATTCCAAAACAGGATTTGAGGGATTGTGGTTACTGACAAAGAAGGGAATGTCAAATTTTTGAGACATGGGGATGTTGAATGAACATCAAATTTTGTGATATGAAAAAATATGTGATTTGAATTTGCAAGGGGAGGGGAAGAAAATGAAGTCAGTAATCCAGAAATTTTGATGGAAAATGCAAAATAACCATTACAAATATGCAATCTGAAGTTATGGAGAGGGAAAGAAATGAATATAATCAGCAAAAGTGAGAATTTCATTGCAAATATGAGCCAACTATTTCAAGAAAAACAAATAATCAATTAAAAAATTCAATTAATTTTTAATTTCCTCATAAGATTGGCCATTTTTAATACATTCCATAGGGAATTCTTTTTTTTAATTTTCTTTCTTTTCCAATTCACAACTTTCTATTTTTATTTGAAATCTGCAGTATTTTGTTTTCTCTGAGTGAAGATAAACTCTTTCCATGTCTTCTGCCTCAAATTTGGCCACTTCAAGGTTTGATTGATGCAAAACAAAAAGTTCCCCCAAATATAGGGCCCACTGATATGTCATTAGCATATGATCAAATTTCATCTTCTCAAAGTTAAGGGTGTTTTTTGCAATGGAAGATTTTTCTCAGAGAAAATTAAATACAAATAATAAATAAAAATGTTGTTGAAGAAGATATATAGTGAAAAATACTTACTTATATTTTTTTCTCAAAATAATCATCAAAGGAGCCCAAAGAGCTGGTTAAAGTATTACCATGTTTTAAAAGGTGTTTCAAGTTAATTGAAGTTGATGCTTGAAATTTAAGTTTGTAATTTGAGCTTGAGGCTTCAGAATGTTTATCTAAAGCAGCTTCCAAAACAAGATTCTCATTGCTGAAATTATTATTAATTTTTAAAATCTGAGTTTGAGTAGGAGACTAGAAAAGAAAGAATGATTAATTTAGTAAAGAATTTCTAATAATAGAAAAAGTAAACATACATAAAAAATTGGGGCTCTTAGGACTCAGATATGCTCCAAAATAATTTTTCTGCTTGATACTCAGAATCATCTTTGGCTGAACTATGGTGAGAGGCTGAAGGGGATTGATGTCCTTGAAGTAAAGGTGTTTCAGGAGGAATATTATATAGTTGTGATTCAGAAGGTATATTCTTACTAGGATAATGCAGAAACAAAGGGTTTATATCAACTTGTGAACCAAAAATAATATCCATTTCCTCATAGAAAAGACACATGACATTGAGCTTTTCAGAAACAGTAGTAACTCCAATCTCTACACTACGCAATATAGGGGGTGGACTTGCTAGCAAGTCCCCAACCTGAACTCAGATGGAACTCAGACTGAACTCATATTAAACCCATACTGAAGTCTACTTGAACACCCACCTAAAACTGTTCTACTGAGTGGTGTTCATCCCTGATTGTATGGTTCCTTTGTCAATAGCTCAATGTGTGTTCAATCTGTAGTGAGTTTGGGTCCAAGGTTGTGGACTTGCTAGAAAGTCCGCCCCCCATATTGTGTGGTGTTAGATCATCATCATCATTACCAAAGCCAGTGGAAGTGGCAGAAAAATGAGCCTTTTTATATTTTTATTGATAAATTATGAGCCTCTCCTATATTTTCTTAGGATTGATGTCAATTCTCCCTCTTGTTTTCTTCTTTACTTCATTTGCCATCAACAAGAAGCCATTGACCTTTGATGAAGGTGGACTTCCAATGTGGATGGACTTCCCACATCCAAAACATCACCATTTTTTGATTTAATTTTAAGATGATGATGATGAGATTATATTCCTTTTTTCAGTTTCCAGACTTTAATCTCTCAGATGAGGGGCTTGCTTTACAAGGAGACTTTTGTGATAAAGCATTTTTTTGAGTTTCCTTTTGAGTGTTGGATTTTCTGAAAGGAATTATGAAACTGGCACTTCACAGGAAAAGAGACTAAGAGGTTGGAGAAATAAATAAAAAATAAAGGAAACATGCCTGGTCAAAATGTTGCAAATCTCTGTGAGGGATATGTGCCAAGGATTGATGATGGGATGGAGGTTAGTGCGTCACACATGAAAGAAAGGGGGTGGAGAAGTAAGAGATGTTGTAGCCAGCATGTGGTTGTGAAAAAAAATTGGAAAAATTGATGATTTGAGGTCATAAATGACATCCATTTATGAAATAAGTGACCTTTTTGCAAAATTTAAGTGCTGATTTTGTTTGAAGTCTGCACTTATCTAAGTGTGGATTTCCAGAACACACTAGCCCCAACACTTATGTATTTCAATAGTAAATTAGGCACTCATTTCAATAAAATATGCATTTTTTCAACTGAAAGTTCTGATTTCACTGATTTTTCAGCATCATAACATTCATATGTAGAACTCTGAAGCACAACACTCCACAACTCAAAGCATTGTACATCATTTAAACTTTTATATCATATAAGAGTCATGAATTCCTTGCTTTCAAATCATGATAAACTATATCAAGAAATAAGTTTCATAGCTCTTGATATCCTCTTTTATTCTGATTCTGATTTTGATCTTGAAGATTTTGTATTTTTATCAAAAATGTCTAGGGAAAATAACCTTATTCACAAAAATCCTTAATTACTTCATACCCCCAAGTACACCATCCAAACACTTCTTAATCTATCTTTTCTTAGTTTTAGACAGCTATTTAGGACTTCCAAGTAATATTTCCTTAAATTAGTTGAGCTTATTCAGTATCACTACGCAATATAGGGGGTGGACTTGCTAGCAAGTCCCCAACCTGAACTCAGACAGAACTCAGATGGAACTCAGACTGAACTCATACTATAATCATACTGAACTCTACTTGAAGACCCACCTAAAACTGTTCTTCTGAGTGGTGTTCATCCCTGATTGTATGGTTCCTTTTTCAATAGCTCAATGTTTGTTCAATCTGTGGTGAATTTGAGTCCTAGGTTGCGGACTTGCTAACAAGTCCGCCCTCTGTATTGCATGGTGTATCACCCTGTGTTTCACAAAAATTCTAAAAAATAAAATCATGATCCTTTAATTCAGTTAGCCATCACACTATTTCTTTTGGTCTCCTATGGTAATGGAGCTGCCTTGAAACATTTGGAAAAAAATCTCTTTATTTAGAGTATGTTTCAATTAATAGGTATACCAATTGAAGCATCACTGCTATTCTTTCCTTATTTTCTGAATTTCTTTCTTGGCCAACCAAAAAAGAGTAAATTGAATAATATCAGGTTATTCAAGTAAAGGGTTTCATGGGATGTATTGGTTTTATTGATGGTAAAACTATTCCACTGAGTCAGAGCCTTTCTCAATGTGGAAAAAATAACTTTGACCAAAATAAGAAGTAGCATTTTTTTTCTGTTTTGTAGAGTGCCATTGCTTTTGTTCATCAGATATGTATTATGTAAAAAAATGTATCATTACTTTTTCATGTTTTTTAACAAAATGTATTTAGGTACCATGAAAGTCTGGTACATTTTTTAATCCATGTGTGTAATCTAAAATTCATCTATGTAAGCATGTAAGTTTCTATACACAAAATGTAAAACTTATATTCCTTTCAAATTTATAATTCTAACATAAAAAAAGTTGCTTTTTTTCTAAAATTTTCTTAAATTCTCAATTTAAAAAAAAGGCAGTACCTCCCCCTGCATTTTATCCTAGTAGGGGGCTCAAATTGCTGAATTTCAATTAAAATTTATAAATAAAAAATTAACAAGTCACAGAGAAAAACACAAATATAATGGAATATACTTCAAGAAAATAAATGTGAATAAAAATTTAATTCAAGAAAAAACGTCACAAATTAATGTAGAAATGATAGCACAGAAGTATGACTCAAAGGTGTGAAACTTCAAGTAAGTGAGGTGGATAAATGACTTGTATATGCTAAATTATGACATTGAAAGAGAAAAATGAAAACCTTTCTTTGAAACCCTACTTTACATGTCAAATTTATATAAATAGAATACTAACTTATTTTACCATAATCCCACAATGATAAACACAAAAATATATAAGCCAAAAATATATCAAACATGTAAAAAAATAAATTAAAAAACTCCCCAAGAGTGCAAATGAAATCAGTAAAGTTGTGATTTTCTTCATAATTGAAAAATTACTGTTACTACTATGTAAATTTTCATGATATAAGCATTTCAGAAGCTTTATTTGTTAAGTATGTAATATCAAAGCAAGAAAAAGTATAAAAGTGCAAAAAAAGACTCAATTTTAAAAGTCAATATCTCAGAAACCACTGCACCAAAGTCAAAACTGTTTGAGGGAAATGAAAGGCAGGCTTTAGGAAAATTGTCAGCTAAAAGGAAATAAAATTTAAATAAACTTAACTGTAATTCTGAATTTTTTCAAAATTGCATAAACATTTGAGAAGTAATGGTGAAAATTACAACAAAAGGTGTTCAATAAGCCCACCTTTATCCAGAGAAGTGCCCTATATATATTTGAGTATTCATTCATAATAGAAAGTGAGAACTATTTGACAATGGTTGACAAAATGTTGATTCAAGTGTTGTAGGGAAAATAAGTGAAGAAGCATTAAATAATAATCCAAATCTCATTTTAAGGTACTTGAATAGAAGCTAAAACCCTTTTTAATCATCAGATAAGCATTTCAGAAGTGTTATTCTCTAATCATGTAATATCAAAAAAAAGAAGAAAATTGTGTAAAGAAAAGGCTCAACTTTAAAGGTCAATATCTCAGCAACCACTGAACCAGATTCAAAACTGTTTGTAGAAAATTAAAGGTAGCCTTCTGGTGAATTTTTATTTAATAGGACATGAGATTTGAATATAACTAACCCTAATTCCAACTTTTTTCAAAATTGCATAAATATTTGAGAAGTGATAGTGAAAATGACAACAAGAGGAGTTAAATAAGTCCTTCAATATCCAGGTAAAGGTTCTACATATATTTGAGTGTGAATTTTTTATAGAAAGAAAAATACAACAGATAGGCATGAAATATAAAAAGGATTTGACACTTACTTTGATGAGAAGATAGGAAAAAATAGATTGTGAAAGAGCAAAGTTGAAGTTTAGCGAAAATTGAATATGGAGCAAATGAAATGCATAAAGAATGCACTATGAAGTGTCACATGTAACAGGGATGAAGTGGAAAAGGAAGAGATGTTGTGGCCAACATGTGGTTGTGAAAAAAAAATTAGGAAAAAAGTGCTGTTTGAGGTCACAACTAACACCCATTTTTGAAATAAGTGAATTTTTTGCAAAATTCAAGTGCAGATTTTACAGAATTGAAACGCTCTAATATAGCTCTACTTCACTCAAAATTAACAGGTGTGAATGAATAGCACAAAGTTAGAAAAGAAACCCACCCAGAAAAAAAAATTGGTGTAAGATTTCAATATTTTATGTTCCTTTTTGAAATCTATACGTTATGAATGACCAGTATGAAAAGAATGAAATCTCTCACCATAAAAAAATTGAAGGGGGGACTTGCATACCATTACTCCCCTCATTTTTTCGTGGCGTGTAAGCTTTTTATTTTTAAAAAAATGGAAAGGACCACGTGCCGGTAATGACACACGTGTGAAGGCAATATGATATGCATTCGAAATGAAAAAATCACGTCATTCAGTTTTCTACCTATTAAAAATTCCATTAAAAACTCATTCATCACTTCTGCCACTTATGATATTTAAAAAAGGTATTAAATACAATCATCCTTATCCACTGGCAATTTCTCATGCATTTTCCAATATTTAATGCAAAAAATTAATGACGTAATAAAATTTATCAGTTTTGTATGCTAGGCAATTTTCAAAGATAAATACATGAACCATACAAAATTTACAAGCGCCTATTGATATAACGATAAATTAAATTGAGCGCTGTGTTAATATACATGAACTAATAAATAAAAAATATATTGAGTATATTTTCAAAAGACGTTTTCTTCACTGTGATTTCACTAATTGAAAAAACAAAATTGCTGACGCAAACAAAATCAAAAAGAGTGTCGTAACAATAAGAGGAAGCAGTAATTTTGGTTTCTAACTAAAATGTAGAGGGCATGATACAAAAACAAAAATATGTCGAACAGCAACATTCAAATACTGTGCTATTGTAAGTAAAAAGTGGGATACAAAAGCAAATAATAAAATACCAACCATAATCCTCAATTTAAAAAAATATAAAAAATATAAAAGTAGGGGAAAACCATGCTAAGCTCCAACAATAAACAAAATTTGAGTTGGTAAAAGCGCACTTTCCATATATATTGGGAAGGATTGGGTTAAGGGTAGTTCGGACAGGAGTAATTTTTCGTCAGTATAGTCCATATGTTTATCATCGCGAATTGAAGAAGAGGTTGTGTGAATTTTTTTAGTTTCGAAGACTTCCATACCATGATTTCGCCCGGCTTACAACCGTACGTTCACTCATGGTGTCTTTACGTTTTCTTCTTACATTGGTAGCTTCTGTACTAGCCCTAGCAGCCGGACTGCTTTCAGGAGTAACAAAAGTAGCTCCAGTTGATACGCTTTTAATAGATGGTGATCTTAAGCTGTTACACGAATCAACTGACGGCGAGGTTTTAGCCATAGCTTGAGCTCGCTCCACACATGAGGGAGGGAGAAACGGAGCACAAATCGATATCAAAGCAGGTTCGTCTACGCGCAAATCATAATCGAGGAGAACAAGTAATTCTTGCTCCTGTAAGATTTAAAGATTTCAAAAACTAGTAATAAAATATGTTTACAATATATAAATATAATACTCACCATTAAATTCACTTCGCTCAAAGTAAACATTCCACTCCACTTTACCCAGTGATTGTTTCTGGGGCAGCAATCATTGCAAAACTTAGCTGCCGCAATAAGAGCAGCTAGAAATAAACGATGATAAGTGCATCGCATTCCTTTTGCCGCTTTAGCACCTACAAGCTTCTTTTGCAGACGTTTCAAATAGACTAAAGTAATAAGAAGTGTAGGAGCTTGTGCATTTGCTCGAAAAGATGTTAATTTGATAAAAGTAGTCAACGAGGGAACACTATTTTCAGATTCAGGTTCAACACTCGATATAGACTTCTCCCCCGCAACAGATTCTTTGTTCGATTTGCGGGAAAATGGTTTCCTAAACGCAGCCTTGATTGGAGTTACTGGGGGAGTTGGGAGTTGAGTAGGAGTAGCTGTAGCGACTACAGCGAGAGTCCTTTCGGCAACATATTCTTTAAAAAGAATTTCCCGTACAGAAAAAAATATCAAAAACATCGTATTGCAAAAGATATTGAAGAATTTAAAAACGCACGAATAAGCTCATCATTCACTGGAGCTTTAATAAGACTCAGAAGAATTGGATCATGCATCATGCGGGGGAGCAAAGAAGCAGGGTTTCGACGCTCCAAGTAGCTCAGTTCATCGGCTGTTAGTGATCTAACAGAAGTTTTTTGATCGACAGCCTGTGAAGAAGTAAGTGATTTCATATTGAAGTGAATATTGAAATCGAAAATGACTGATAGAGAACGTAGAATAAAATGATTGTTAGGTAGATTCAAATAAACTATTCAATCTACACAAGTTTGGTTGAAAAAACAAAGGAAATGTTTGTGGAGAAGCTTGAATTATATGACAAGTTCTTTGATATATTGATGATAATTGATAGATATAGGTCCGGTTCTACAAGAGCGACACCAGAGTTTTAAGTAAAGATCAATGAATGTTTTTGGGTTTGTGAGAAGAAGTCAGGGCGTGTTATTTGCTAAAAAAACTTCAATTTTATGATGAAATAGAAAATACGAGCTTGGACGTAATCACACGGGAAACCGACAAGATCTCTCACTGAAGCGGAGCAGAATAAAAACGATATGAAGTATGTGATAAAATGGGTGGAATGAAAGAAGCCAACGTTGAGAGAAAATACTTCAAATAGGGACAAACAACGGATATTCTGAGAGATTTAAGGTTTCTAGTGAACCTATAGAATACAATTTCAAGGTAGACCCACCCGGAAGAAAACAAAAGGCACGGATAAAGACATTGAGCTATGTCCTTCTCATCAGTAGTAACTGGCAGCTGACCAAACAGTCGTGAGCAAAATACCACCAAAATTGGGCTAAGTGAATCAGTCCGTTTACTATTAGGCAGCCCACGCAGGCAGGCTGGTTCGTAAGCTAATCATTTATCTAAAACAAAAAAAAAATCCACATCTATCCAGGAGTTCGATTGTGAAAAATAAAATAAAATTCCAGTCAAGGAATTCAATATAAACATTACTGCGAAGATTGATGAGAGTGGTGAGGCCGCCACATGATACAATTCTAGACCCGTTAATTGAGATGACGAACAATGAAATTTTTAGACTTAAAGTGAAAAATAACAAGTCCCATTCAATTCACGAAGTCGTTCTTTTCGTCCACTACTTCTCAATATTTTTCCAATTCTTCTGACTGCGTGCCATAAAGGACAATTCGGTTAATGATTTCCGCGTACAAGTAATGAGAATGTGTTTTTTTTCGGATAGCCTTTGATTAAGTAAATGAAAAAACATCCTAAGAATTCACAACATGAAAAATAAAAACAAGAGATCCAACTGTAAAGAGATATCGTCAAATGAAACTATTTCTCCTGACAAGAAACACAACTCGCTAATCAAATTGAATTATTCGGAAGGTGCTAATTTTTAGCTTCCTCCTCATTACAACCCAATCTTATTTTAGACTTTCAAAAAGGAAATCGCTGAGTCTCTTTAACAAATTTTTTATATGTATCAAGTCCTTCTTGTAATATTGGAAATAATAGGCACAACACTAGTTAGTTAATGTATGCGCCAGATTACAATATGAGTGTACTCTTCATTAAAACCATGTTAAGATGCTTCATTATAGCAAACACATCCGACACGTAGCCTGGAGGCGCAGCAGTTAAATACGTGATGGTAACTCACAATAAAAGATGAGCTTTTTGGGGCGATAAAAAGAATAATAAAGAAATGAAGCAAGACACATCGTCGCTGAAAATCAGGTCAACAGAATGAGGTGGGAGGGCTAGAAAGACCAAGTATTACCATAACATCTAATGTTGATTTCAAGAATTAAGCTCCACGAGAGCGTGGGGGAAGAAACAGAAGAAGTATGTTAATGAAAAAGGGATCGCTACACTGGATGCTTCGTAGCTAGAATATCGTAACAAAACCTGTTCAGTGATTTAGCATTAGAGGAGCAAAAGAATAGAAATGGGCAGATATCATTTAAGACACCCAGACCATTGGGAGCCCTGAGGTGACGCTTTACAGTGAATCGTTAGATAATGTCGAGCAGCAATGAAAACCCTTCACCACGAAAAAACAGCCAGCACCTGCTAGCAGGTGCCAACCCCTCAATCCACTCGTGATTCAGGCATAACTCATATTTGATACCGCGCGAGCTGGCATGCTCAGTGTTCAGTGCACAGTCTTCTCAGAAGAATTACAGCTGAGTTAAAACTGAATCAAATCAAAGATGGGGGTTGGCACCTGCTATCAGGTGCCCACATTTTTTATTCTGGTGTTTGCAACAAACAATGCTTTGTATGGAAGAGAATGTGAAGTTAGCCCCTTATTCGGTAAGAAAAAGCTTATATCTTGCTTGCGTTAAAACATAAAGCTATAGACACGGCAGGCAAAATCGAGTCACGCTTTCATTTCGTGTTGCAATGTCTCGTAAAGAAACATGTAATAGTGCGGGATTCCGGGCCACGCACAAATTATGTGACAGAAACTCATGCCGCAGGCCTACTTAACACAATAGGCTCTATTTAGACACTGATACAGTTTTTTCTATGCAGCTTGGTAAGGATTATTTTTACTTAGGTTGATAAAAAAAATCAGTTCAGTTTTTCCTGGAAATACGACAGCACTGAACCAAAATTTGTTGATTTAATTCACGACTAAAAGCATCCACAAGCATCAAGCTAAAGCCCTTGGCTTAAGTAACTTCAATTCAGTTCAGCCTTATTTTTTGGAAAAACTGGATTGAAGTTAATTAATTGAAGGGGTTTAGCTTGACCCTTGTGATTACTCTCACTACGCACCAAGATATCACCAATGGGGATATTCATGCACAAGTTAATGTCATCAGATGGCCTACGCACAAGGTCAAGGGTGTTCCTGAGTAAGTGAGACTGGAAAGATGATTGAGGACTCCTTCAAAGCACAGAGGAATACTTCAAGGGAGTGGTTCAAAGATAAGTCAAAGATAAATTTATACTTCTTCAAAATTGGTTCAAGGTGAATAATAATGTAATTTTAAATTGACACTAAATATTCAGGTTAATCTCACAAAGGGTTGGAACTTAACTCTCAAAAAAAGGATTTAGGAATTTTAAGATTGAATGAAATTGATTATTAAGAGAGGTAGAAAACAATAATAGCCTTATATAAATTTAACTACTATCACAACAATATTATAATTTAATACCAAGGAATTTCAAACCAATTCCACCCAATTATATAAATAACTCCACCTTAAATTAACCTCTTTAATAAACTGCCCTTACTTTATCTGTCAGCCTGGATATTCCCAGGACTGAGTAGAAATTACTCATAAATTATGTTAAACACATGTAGTGCACATGGGAACAATAAATAAAGGTATAAAAGATGTATACATAAGTGAAAGTAATGATTAAATACAATAGGGGGGGTATCAAAGTTAGAAATCTTCCATTTCCAAATACCTCTTTTTCCCTCCAAATTAACCATGATTATTTTTTAAAATATGCCATATTGTGCCTCAAAAACACTTTTTTACTGAGAATTAATGTCAAACTTGTGGCTTTCTTTTTGTGTTGTGAAATCCCTTTTAAATAATTACAAATTTCTAATTTTGATACCCCCTAATAATGCCATCATAATAACTTATATACACACATACACCAAACAATATTTGGGTGGGGCTTGCTAGCAAGTCCTCAACTTAAACTTAGATGGAATACAGATGGAAATCAGAGTGAACTTATAATGAACTGATACTGAAATTTACTTTGAACTCATATTGAGCTCTTAACCAAGGATGAATGATACTGTGCTGAAATAATATTGAGAGTTTAATGAAAAATTAATAGAAATACAAAGTTGGGGAGCTTAAGAATCTGATAACTCCAAAGTATTTTTTAATAAAACACAATTTAATGCTAATTTTGAATCTCACTTTATTAGTAAAAAGACTGAAAATCATAATACTTATTTCAAAATTTTTACTTCTAAGCTTTCTAATTAGTTAATTAATTTTTTGAGAAAAAATATAAAATTATATATGTGGCTTGTTTTGTTGAAAACTCCTTTTAACCAAGAATTTGAAGTGTTGATTTTTTAATTTTAACCCATATGACCAGATTCTTTATTTCATGTATTTTTATATTTTTTGCTCATTCAATATAATTATTTTCAATTCAGTCGAGTTATCCAAAAAAAATATTGAACCATCAAATATCTTATATTTTTACTTCTAGAATACAGTTAAACCACATATAACCAAACAAAAAAAATTATCAATGTGTTTTCTCAATCTCTCACTAAATGAAGTACTCTAATATACTCCTTATACTCAACACCAATATTTGAGAAATTATTTGATTATATGTGTGTAAAAAAGTATATCTTTTATAATAGTAGATTTAATCCAGCTTTTGAAATTTTTAAATGCAAGTCAATGATTAAAATCAAAAGGAAATTAATTTTTGAACTTTTATTTGTTCTGTTTATTCCTCAAATACTAAGTGGTTTTGTAATCAGCATTTAGTTAACATAATAAATATATAAGATTCCAGAACATTTCATGATTTAGTTCATTAAAATTCTATGAAAATATTGTCAGTTGGTGAGTGATCTAATGAGTTAAAATAATTAATCACTACTCAATGAATTTTCCATATGAAAAACTGAAATTCAAACTAGAAGTTAAATTTTAAAGATAAAACAAAACAAAAAAGCATAAAATTCATAAAATTTAATATTAATGCTCAAGTGTGCTTCTATGCTATAGGGGGTATCAATGTTGACCGATCCGCAACTAAATTAATTGCGGAAAATAATCTGCATACCCCAATTATCTTCTGCAATTATTTTTGCTAATAATTGGGTTATTAGACGCTTTACGTGTCAATGTTCACCTCTTATCCAACATTTTTTTACTCTATTTTTCATAACCACATATCGGACAACCTTCTGTCATAACCACATCTTGACCTACTTTCTGCCATAACCACATCTTGGACTACTCCCTGGATATGCCTTCTACCTTGCTGCGCACTTCCATTCTCATCCCATCCTGTTCATTCTATCTGCTCAGAATTTCTCCCCATTTCATCTATTTGATTCTGCTCCTTTTCATCTCGCTATCTCATCTGCTTGTTTCTGCTCCTTTTCATCTTCATTTATAATAACATGCCTCATCATCCTAGATCTTCTCAAAGGCAGCCATCACCCAGTTGTTCTTCAATTCCCACTACTTCCTCTTTCCCCCGCTCAGCCGAGAAATCAAAGACCGTTCAATTAAAAAAAGATGAACATCTCATTCTTATCAACTGGCTGAAAACCAAATCTAACTATGATTCTTGTTTTGGTACTGAGTATGCCACCAAAGTAGGATGCCCCCCCGCATCAAAAGATAATCGCTATCTTCTAATGGAAAATGAATTATGGAATAAGACCAAGGGAAGGATTGATCTTTTGCCTAAACAGATGTCTGAATGATTCAAGCATTACCGAGCAAAATACAAGAAGGCAAAGGATCTTTCATCTTCCACTGGTTTTGGGGTTACCGACAACGATATAACTAAGGGCATAAAATCCATAGACAATAAACTTGAAACTTTATGTGTCAGCCAGGCTATTCCAGGAGTCCAGTAAATGATATATAAATTATAAAACCTTAAAGAGTGGGTAAAACTTGTATTTAATGAATATAACTTAATATTTTATTACATAATGAAATTATATAAGAATTTTATTATATACAAATGTTACATTAAATTTATTGGTTATATATATTTTTATATACAATTAAATTGAGCATAATATAATATATTCTAAAAATAATGGCGCATTTTTATATATTTAATAATTATAAATTTATATTTGATTAATTAAAAAACATATATTATAATTACAAGTGTAAATTTGTTTTATAATATATTTAAATTAATTACTTAAATTTATATATTAACTAATACCTCTCATATGACACTAAACAATTATTAAGGACGCTTCTTTTGACCCTTAATTGTGTTAGAAAAAAAAAACAAATAAATTAATTTGAACTAAATTGAGATTAATTGATTGTTTTGTTGCGTCAAATTATTTTTGTTTCACTTAAAAAGTTCTCTAATCAGGATGGACCATCTGTTGGGAATTATATTTCTCATAGTTCCTATGTTTCCACTCTTGTTTAGTTATTTACTATTGTCACTTACTGATTTGGGGATTAATGGCGGGGAAATTGGATTCTTAATTGGGCTTTTAATTAATTGTTTCATGTTTTTCTCTATATTGTTATGTTTCATTTACTCTTTTTGATATAATTGTTTTATTTCTTTCTAATCATTGTATTTACTGATATAGTAGCGCTTCAGAGGACCCATTGCCTATAAAAGGGCCTTGGATAATCCCCTGTAGCCTTATCACTTATTATACACTCAACAATTTAAATACAATTTTTATTACGTTTATATTCTTTTTATTAGTAATAAAATTCTAATTAAAATTTTATATAACAATTTAAAGGTTGCTTTAAGTCTGATAGTAATTATTTTGGTTGCCGCGCAGAACTCTTACTTATATAATATTGATATTAATAAAACCAAGTTGTTGTCACCTCCCAGCTCACTTATCGTTGTTTTTTCTCTCAATAAATTAAATAATTTTATTAAATTTTATTTTTTTTATTACCCATACCTTTTTCCTCCTTCTCCTCCTCTCATTCCTTCTTCCATTTTCTCCTTCTTCTAGACGACCGGCCAACAACTGGGGGCCTTTCCAAACGACGACGACGATCGAAGCCTGGCGACGAACGACAAAACGCACGGACCACCTAGCAAAACGAAACTTTTGCCGCGACTGTGTTTCGAACTTGGGTTCGACATATTAGGTTTATATAATATTAATTTTTATATTATTTTGAAGTGATTTTTCGATCACTATAGTAAGTTCACCTTTGCGCCTCTCACTCATAATACTATATTTTTATTGCAATAACAGTGATTGTGGCTTAATTGCTGATTCACTGAGTGTAAGTGTTCAATTTTTAAAAATTTTTTTTCCTAGTTGACCATTATAGAGTGTTAAATCCTCTTAGTCCTAGAAGAATTAACATTATTATTAATACAAATTGAATTATTAATTTAATTTTTTTTTTTATTATTAATTATTGTTAATTTTTGGTTGACTTAAAAGTACATTGTGCTTAGTCCCAATATATTGCCATATTTAATATTGGTAATTAATTGGTTGAATTAACTAACTTGTTATTCCCAATTTAAACTTGCAATCCATTTTTTTTAAAAAAATTAATTTTTAATTATTACTTTATATTGAAAGTTAATTTTTCTATAATTAAATTAATTAAAAAATTTTTTATATTATTTGGAGCAAATTATTGACTAACTTTGATTATTTTTTATAAAGAACAAAGTAAAATATTAATCTTCCCACTAGTATGTCCAACAATTTGACAGAAAAAATGGATAACATGCAAGTGGATGAGATAGAAATTGACTATGATGCTGACACTGTAAGCTCTTCTAAAGTTGGTCATAAAAAATCTTATGCTAACACAAAGAATTCTCATACTGCAGGATGTGGAAATGACAGGAAATGCAAACAAAAACCCCCTTCCCCCAGTACCACAGAAGGAAGTAAAGCCTCTAGTGCCTCAAGAAGGTCTTCCAAAAGGCTTCAAAATAAAAAAGCTTCCTCTGCCACAACAAATCAGCAACCTCTCCAGTCATATAAAAGAGTTGAAGACAGAAAATATGACGTACAAAGCAAAGGTAGACACATTGTGGGATCAGGTCCAAGAACTCATGAACCAGATTCAGGCCCAGGCCCCTCCTCAATTGCCTCCCAATCAGCTTCAATTTCAGGCTCAACCTTCACAGCCACCCAGCTCAACCATCCAAAATCCAAATACTATGGAAGTAGAGCAATGGAAATGGGATTATCTAATGAGTCACTACCAGCAGAATGTGCAACACCCTCCTCATCATCAGCCTGGCCCATCCAGAACACCCAATTTCCATCCACCTCCTCATCCCTACCAACAAAGCAGGAGAAAGAAGGCCCAAGCACAATCCCAAACCCAGTCCCAGGGGAAGTTTCCTCCTCTGCCATGGTAAGTAATTTGGTTGATAGTCACTTGGGTATGTTTTCTAATAAATCTTCTTCTGCAGGTAATATTATTGAACATGGTGAAAGAACAGTTAAACCTGTTAAAAAACAGCTTCCTGTAACTAGTAGCCCTATTGATGTAATTAGCAAATTGTCATTTGATGAACCTTTACATTTAACTTCTACATCTTTAATTAATCCTTCTCTTGCAATTAAAAATGATTCTGTTCCCCCTGAAATCTATAACTTAATTGAAAAAACTTCTGAGGAAATTTTGAAAGATACCCTTGATTTTAATATTGTGAAAGACAAACATGTGAGAGATGTGTTAATCCATGAAAATGATAGATTAAATAATTTACACTTGCAATGTAGAGTGAGTTCTTCTGTACAAGATACAGCTTATTTAAAAATCAAAGAGACCTTGAATATTGTTCTTAGTCAACAAAAACAAATAAGAAGTGACCATAGAGCTATCTCAGATAGAAATATCAGTCTGCATAAGACATTAAGTGAATTGAAACCCCTTATTGAGGAAAATTATTCATTCAAAAATGAAATAAAATCCCTACAAAATGAGTTGAAGAAACTAAAAAATGACTTCCATGCACTAAGTACCAAACACTCAGTTTCTGAGGACAGAAATGTTCTATCTCTTGCAAAAGTGAATGACCAGATGTCTGAAATTCCAAGAATAAGAAACTATGTGTCTGACCTACAGGAAAAATTCTCAACCTTAACCATCAATAATGAATTAAATGAGATCTCTGCCAGTAAGCTGCATAAAAATAAAGGGAAAAAACCTGAACAAAGTTCATCCTTTCTTCCTCATATTTCAACCATTCAACAAACTGACAATGAGTCTGTAAAATCTTTTGCTACTAGCAAAAAATCTTGTGATGGTCATGCACCAGCTGTTTCTGTAAATAATGAAATTTCTGAACACCTGGCTAAACTTCAGGAATTATTACTAATGAATAATTCAAACCAAAAAGTGGACCATCCCAGTAGTCAGAAAAATTGGCCTAAGTTAGACCAATATCCTACCTTTGATGGTGATTCTTCCTCTGATTGGCAACACTTTATCCAAAGAATTGATAATTTAAAGAGATCTTATAAACTACCTGATGAGGAAATTGTTTCTAAGCTAATTTCTTTATTTTCCAATGTAGCCTTGATGTGGTATGAATCTGTCCTCTTAGATAACAATCATTATACATGGAATGATTGGAAATCCTTGATTGAAAATCAGTTTGGTGGTTCAAAATTCAGGTTAGCTCAGCAAAGACTGTATGAGAATACTAGATATGTATCCTCCTCTGTTGAAAAGCCCATTGTTTTTCTGATGAAAATAACTAAAATCCTTAGAGCAATTGATCCAAAGATGGATTATGATATTTGGAGAGATAAAATTTTGTATAAATTACCAAATTCTCTTAGGGATTTGATTGTTGCTAGAACTGAGCATGTAAGGGAAAATTCTTCTTTCATTAATATCTGTAATGAAGTACTACTCAACCATAGATATGAACCAAAGAATTACCTTAGTAAATCTTATAATGATCAGAATAAACCTTCTATAAAACTCCCAGAAAAATCTGGTAAACCCTCTGCCCCAGTTGCACCTAAAAAATATGCAACAAATACTTGTTATAAATGTAACAAACCGTGGCAGAAGGGTCATGTTTGTGACAAGAAAATTCATCTTGTTGAACAAAATGAAGACACTGATGAACTTGAACTTGATGTCAATAATTCTTCCAGTGACTGTGAAAGTAATATCTCCTATGACAATGAATCTGTTAAAGATGTTTTAATGTTGGAACATGATGTCCATTATTTAAATAATATATCTGAAGATTGTGTATTGAATTTATCTTCAGTAGAAAATGCTGAGATAATTAAAGATATTACTAACAATTCTATTCCTATATCCCCTTTAAAGGCACCTGTTATCATTAATGGTAAAAATATTGATGTAGTTCTTGATTCTGGTGCTGGAGGAAGTGTAGTATCTGAAAAAGCTTTGGCTTCAGTGGATAAGGAATATTTGAGTAAATTATTGCCTATAACTTCTGAAAAATGGAGAGGGTATGGTTCTACCTTATTTCCTATTGGCAAATACAAAACCTCTGTATTCTTCAAATACAATGGTGGTTTTGTCAGAGCTATTTGTGAATTTGTTGTCATGAAAAATGATAATTTGAGCAATTGGTTTATTATGGGAAATGATATTTTAACCATGTTTGGTGTGAAACTGGACCCAGCAAATAATTGCTTTACCTTAGGAATGAATGGGAAAAGAAAATTCAAAATTTCTTCTCCTAAACCTTCTGGGCATTTGTTGAAATCTTGTAACTCACTGACCCAATGTAAAGGTAGAACAACAACTGAAATGGATGATTTATTACATGAAATAAATACCGCTTCTTTTGGTGATCATTTGACTAATGAACAAAAGGATTCTATTGTTGCCTCTATTACCTCTTTCCCTATGGCCTTTGCTCATGGTTCTCATGTCTTGGGAATTGTTCAAGAAGAGATGAAAATTACCTTATCCTGTAATTTGAGTGATATTCCTCCTTCCCTTAAGAAAAAACCATATCCTGCTTCTCCATCAAAAAGAAAAGATATTGAAGATAATATTGAAACATTATTGAAAATGAATATCATTGAGAAAGTGGATGTCACCCCCAAATATTGTGTCATCTCCCCAGTCTTAATTTCTTATGAAAAAGATAAAGCTAGATTATGTGGAGATTACAGAGCTTTAAATACTTATACTGTTGATGATATTTATCCTTTACCCAGAATTAATTCAATACATGCTACCTTGCAAGGTGCAAAATTTATTAGTTGTCTGGATGGTAATAAAGGTTATCATCAAGTTCCAGTTGAGAAAAATTCACAAAATTTTTTGCTTATTGCTACTCATATGGGAATATATAAGTATGTTAGGATGCCATTTGGCCCTAAAAATGCTCCTTCAGTTTTCCAAAAAGTCATGGATAACACTTTCCATCAAGAAATTATTGAAGGTTGGCTCATGGTTTATATTGATGATATTATTGTTTTTTCTAAAACTTTTGATGAACATATGATTCACTTAAATAGAGTTTTCCAAAAAATGGATGAAATCAATATGACCTTATCTTTAAAAAAGTGTAAATTTGGTTTTCAATCTTTGAAAGTCCTTGGCCATGTTGTGTCAGGCTTACAAATTTGTGTAGACCATAATAAAGTTGCTGCCATTCAAAATGTGAAAGCACCAACTTCTGTAAGAGAAATCCAAAGTTTTTTGGGTATGTGTGGCTATTATAGACAATATATTAAAAATTATCAGGTCATAGCCTTGCCTCTTACAAAACTAACCAGAAAAGATGTTGCTTTTCTCTGGAATGATGACTGTCAAAAAGCTTTTAATACATTGAAAAATTGCTTAATGTCAGCCCCTATATTGGCTCTCCCAGATTTTAACAAGCCATTTGTACTTTATACAGATGCAAGCTTTATTGGTCTGGGTGCTGCCCTTCACCAAAAGCAAATTATTAATGATAAATCCTCAGAGGTTGTAATTTGTTATATTTCAAGAACCTTAAGAAATAGTGAATTGAAATATGGTGCCACTCAATTGGAGTGCTTAGCAGTTGTTTGGGCTCTTGAGAAACTTCATTACTACTTGGATGACCAAAAATTTGAGTTGGTAACTGACTGTAGTGCTGTGAAATCTCTCTTAAACCTCAAAACACCTAACAGACATATGTTCAGGTGGCAACTTGCTGTTCAGGAATACAGAGGAAGGATGACTATTATACACAGAGCTGGAAATGTTCACTCTAATGTTGATATGCTCTCCAGATTGCCTTTGCCAAATAATGACTCCAATCCTGCTTATGTACCTGAGGATGACACTGTTCATATACATGGTATATTTATAGTTGATATGGAAGAAGAGTTATTACAGTTAATACTGGATTCATATGATAAAGATTCTGACTTAAATAAATTAGTTACTATTTTGAATGATCCTAAGAATGCTTCAATTCAAGCATTAATAAAAACTCTTCCTGCAAAATACCAAAATGCCTTAAATAAAGGAAAGTTTTCTATTGAAGATGGTTATATTTATTATAGAAGGAAGCTTACCAATGTAATTGTTATTCCTCCTTCAATGAAAGAAACTATCCTCAAACTTTGTCATGATGACATATTAGCTGGTCATTTTGATCTTGAAAAAACATTGATTAGAATCAAAAACACTGCATGGTGGGCTAATATGTCTGAAGACACAAAATTATATGTTGAATCTTGTGATTCCTGCCAAAAATCTAAAAGGTTAACAGGTAAAAGAGCAGGGTTGTTACAACATATTGAAGCACCTAGTGCTCCCTGGCAAATCATTAATATGGATTTTGTCACTGGTCTTCCTGTTGCAGGTAAAGACAGCTTTAACTCTTGTTGGGTAATAGTTGATAGATTCACAAAAATGTGCAAATTTATTCCAACCCACAAAGATGTATCCACCAAGGAATTAGCTTTCTTATGGTGGTCTTACATGTTTAATATTATTGGTTTTCCAAAAGCCATTATCTCTGATAGGGATCCAAAATTCACTTCTGAGTTTTGGACCTCTTTGATGGATATTTGTGGCTGTGAGTTAAAATTGTCTACAGCTCACCATCCTCAAACTGATGGTCTAGCTGAAAGAATGATTCAAACTCTGGAAGATATGATTAGAAGGTATTGTGCCTTTGGTTTAGAATATAAAGACAATGACAGATTTACTCATGATTGGGTCACTCTTTTGCCTGGTCTTGAATTTGCATATAATAGCACTGTTCATTCTGTCACTGAGAAAAAGCCTTTTGAGCTTTGGTTAGGTTATGTCCCAAACACTCCTGCTCAGATTCTCAATAATAAATTACCTAAGTTGGAACTACATCCTGGTGTTAAATCTTTTATGCAAATGCAACAGCTATGCAGAAAACATGCTCAGAGTTGTATTGATAAAGCATTTGAATATGAAAAGAAAAGATGGGATAAATCCCATAAAGAATACACATTTAACAAGGGTGATGAAGTGTTGATCTCTACTGTCCATTTCAATTTACAAGGTAACCACAAATTAAAAGATCCTTTTGTAGGACCATTTGTTGTTAAAAGAATGGTTGGTGATAATGCAGTAGAAGTTGTATTGTATTCTCCATATGATAGGAAACATCCTGTCTTTCCCATTTCTTTGCTTAAACCTTATACTTCCAACAGTGACTTATTTCCAAAAAGAAGAGGAAGACCTAAGAAGAACCCTCAGGAAGTCACAGAAACAGCAGAAATTGATAAAATTCTCAATGATAGAATTATCACTTCTGAAAGAGGTACTGAATATTTATTGAGATATAAGAACAAATCATCTGAACATGATGCATGGATACCTGGCAAAGAAATTTTAAATCTGCCTGCTCTGTTAAAAAAATACAAAAAGAAAAAATCTTAGCATTTTTTTTATTGTTTTTTTAGAGTGAGGGAGTGTCAGCCAGGCTATTCCAGGAGTCCAGTAAATGATATATAAATTATAAAACCTTAAAGAGTGGGTAAAACTTGTATTTAATGAATATAACTTAATATTTTATTACATAATGAAATTATATAAGAATTTTATTATATACAAATGTTACATTAAATTTATTGGTTATATATATTTTTATATACAATTAAATTGAGCATAATATAATATATTCTAAAAATAATGGCGCATTTTTATATATTTAATAATTATAAATTTATATTTGATTAATTAAAAAACATATATTATAATTACAAGTGTAAATTTGTTTTATAATATATTTAAATTAATTACTTAAATTTATATATTAACTAATACCTCTCATATGACACTAAAAAATTATTAAGGACGCTTCTTTTGACCCTTAATTGTGTTAGAAAAAAAAAACAAATAAATTAATTTGAACTAAATTGAGATTAATTGATTGTTTTGTTGCGTCAAATTATTTTTGTTTCACTTAAAAAGTTCTCTAATCAGGATGGACCATCTGTTGGGAATTATATTTCTCATAGTTCCTATGTTTCCACTCTTGTTTAGTTATTTACTATTGTCACTTACTGATTTGGGGATTAATGGCGGGGAAATTGGATTCTTAATTGGGCTTTTAATTAATTGTTTCATGTTTTTCTCTATATTGTTATGTTTCATTTACTCTTTTTGATATAATTGTTTTATTTCTTTCTAATCATTGTATTTACTGATATAGTAGCGCTTCAGAGGACCCATTGCCTATAAAAGGGCCTTGGATAATCCCCTGTAGCCTTATCACTTATTATACACTCAACAATTTAAATACAATTTTTATTACGTTTATATTCTTTTTATTAGTAATAAAATTCTAATTAAAATTTTATATAACAATTTAAAGGTTGCTTTAAGTCTGATAGTAATTATTTTGGTTGCCGCGCAGAACTCTTACTTATATAATATTGATATTAATAAAACCAAGTTGTTGTCACCTCCCAGCTCACTTATCGTTGTTTTTTCTCTCAATAAATTAAATAATTTTATTAAATTTTATTTTTTTTATTACCCATACCTTTTTCCTCCTTCTCCTCCTCTCATTCCTTCTTCCATTTTCTCCTTCTTCTAGACGACCGGCCGACATTATGTCCTTACTTTAAAGAGATGGATGCAAGTTTTGGAGAGAGAGCCAATGTTAATCCTGTAAACATGTTGGATGGTGAAGATCCTATCTCCGAACATGATGTCAAAGCAAATCTTTTCCCATCCTCTTCCTCCACTCAAGCCTCCCCTCTTCTAAATTCTACGAATCTAGATAGCTTTGCTATTGATCCTATTGGCAATTTAACCCAACCCAATCTAACTCAGGTCTTTTTTTTTCTTTTATCTTATTAATACTTTTTTTTATTTACTTAGATTTTCTTATTTCTTAAAAGGCTGATGAACAAGCCCAGGACCCACAATCAACTGAGTCTGAAGCTAGTGACAATGATGAGGAGGAAAATGCTATGTTGAACAAAAAGCGAAGGGCTTCAAGTAGTCTAAATTTCCACTCCCAAAGAAGACGAAAAAGTGATACTTCATCACAAACCCCTTTTTTGTCTATGGAACAATTTTTAGAGAAATGTGATGCTGGAAAGTGATACCATACCTATTAATACTTTACTCTGCTTTTCTTCTACTTTTTGTTAACATTGCTTATCACTCTAGAACAAGTGGAAGCTGCTAAAGAGACTCTAAAGTTTGAAAAGCAAAAATATTAGCTCTCTTTAAGGAGGGATGATAGGCTACAAGATTTGGAAGAGAGGAAGTACGAGCTCTCTTTACAGAAGGATGATCGGGCCCAAGATTTGGAGGAGAGGAAGTACCAGCTCTCTTTACGGAAGGATGATCAGGCCCAAGATTTGGAGGAGAAGAAGTTTGAGTTAACTCTAAGTATTGAAAAATCAAAAAAAGAGGAGAAAACACTCGAACATAAAAACCTATTAGAGCAGATGAAATATAAGTTTGATCATGAAGAAAATTCCAAAAAGAAAGATTTCTTGATAGAATGTGTTAAAGCTAATAAATCTGTTGAGAAAATTGAACATTTAAAAAAATTGTTGGATGACTAGTTTGTTTTATTTCTCTCACACTTCAACTGTTCATATTTATTTATACATAAAATTTCCAATAATTTCCTTTATTTCATTACTCTACCACTTTTTTTAAATAAAATTTTCATGTCTCCTTTGAAAATTTGACGATCCCCCACCCCTGAATTTTTTTGAAGTAAGGGGTGGGTATCACAAAAATTCTTTCATGTCATGAATCTTGAAAGTCTTATATGAAAATTTGGCTTTACTACCTCCTGAATTTTACTGGTATCCCAAAAATTCTTACATGTCAAGAATTTCACAAGTCTTATAAGAAATTTTGGCAAAACCCCCCATGAATTTTATTGAAGTAAGGGACGGGTATCACCAAAAAATTTTCACCAAAATATTTACAAGTCAAAAAAATTCTATATCTGTTTTAAAAAATTGGCAATACTCTCCCCTGCATTTTATTGAAGCAAGGGGTGGGTATCACCAAAATTTTTCTAAGTCATCAATTTCACATGTCAGATTTGAAAATTTGGCAATACCCCCCCCCTGAATTTTATTGAAGTAAGGGGTGGAAGTCATCTAAATTTAATATAATTACATAAATTATTAAATAAATATCTAATATATATCAATTTCCCTAGTTTAAAGTAATGACGATTCCTCAAGCCAAAATGCAGACCAAGTCTAGAAACAAAAGTTTGGGACTTTCTACAGGTATAGGCAAGAGGAACCTCAGGAATCAAACAAATAAATGTTATCATGATTACCTGTTATACAAACAAAGGTTGTTGGCTCATCACATTACTTGAGAAAATTGATATATAAAAAATATTTATTAAAAATTTATGAAAAAATATAAAATTTTCGATGACAACTCTAATCCCCATACTTTTTGGATCTAGATAAAGTTTTTTTAAATCGAATAACTTTACCTTATTGATTCTTTATATCAACTTATTACTGATTTGAAATGAGCAACCAAAATGTGTGAAATCTTGACAGGATTCCAAACCAGGAGGAGCTTTGGTTGTTTGATGATTATCCTTAGATGAATTCCAAATAGTTTCAATGATACCATTTCCCAAACCAAAATCAATGATGCACTGGTGGTCTGGAAAATATAAACCATGTCCTTTGATTTTAGCTGGAGATGGTTTGGGTGGCCAGTTATCCGATTGATATATGAGAATATTCCAAAAGTAAGAAAATTGGCATCATTCCTATCGATATGAATCCTATTGTGGAATCCAGAATGAGTTATAATAACATTAGAAAATAAAAGATATTCGTGGCTGATATCTTCCCATTCGGAGTCACACCAATTCGGTATTCCAACTTTGGTTGCAAGTTCATGATTTTTTTCAAATGCCTTATTACAGAGCTTTTTGAGTCAAAGAGCAAGAAAAGAATTAAAGGAAGGTAGAGTTTCCCATAAGCGAAAATCTTCATCTTTTTGTGCTTTAGTGATATTCTTGACCAAGGAATATATGCCTATATAAATGAAATAAGTGAAGTGATATTAAGAATGGAAAAAAAATTATTAGACATACCAAGAGAATATCCTTTAACAAAACCTGGTCTCCAACCAAATCCAATCATGATACCACCCAACAAATTGGTATTCCTTATAGGTAATCGAACCAAAGCCATTTGATAAAGAGTAATGATAAGATCCGATAGTTGATTAAAAGTTTCATCTTTTACACCATCAAATGAATGAGCTTCCAAAATGAATTGAGTCTTATAAGTATTACTGATAACTGCAACCACTCGATCATCACCAATTTTGGTTAGATATTTGATATCTTCTGGTAATTTTTTTGGATATTTAATTTTTTTATCTACTTTACTTTTATGAAATAAAATGTTTGGGATATGACAAAAATAACTTTCACAGAGAATTTTTTTTTCAGATATCTTTTCTTCTGATGAGACTGATTATCTTTAATTTTTCTTGATGATTTAGATGATGAATAATGTTTTTTCAGATATCTTTTCTTCTGAAATGTTGTATATTTTTTTTTCAGATATCTTTTCTTCTGATGAGACTGATTATCTTTAAATTTTTTTGATGATTTAGATGATGAATTTTTTTTTTCAGATATCTTTTCTTCTTATGAGACTGATTATCATAATTTTTTTTTGATGATTTAGAAGATGATTGTATGGAAGTTGATTTCGAAGAAGATGATAAAGATGATAAAGATGAAGATGAGAGAGAAGTAAGGGGTGAATCTGAAGAAGAAGACATTTTTTTGATCTGAAAAAAAAATTAAATGTCAATAAAATTTCAACTCAATTTTTTTTAATAAAAATTTCTCACCTAATAATAAAAAAAGCTGTTTTTTATTTGAAAAAAAAAATAGAAAAAAAAAAAACAAAAAACAAAAAACAAAAAATGAGTAAAAAATTTTCCAAAAAAATAATTTATCAAAAAAAAAACCTGAGGTTTTATTTTTAAAAACAAAATAGAAGCAAAATCCTTTAAAAAAAAATTTATTCAAAAAAAAAATTTCAGTAAAAATTAAATCAAAAAAAAATAAAAAAAAATTTAAAAGTGAACCTGAAGATTAGTTATTCAAAACCTTCTCACAAGATCCTGAAAAAAAAAAATAAAAAAATTCAGTAAAATCAAAATCAAAAACAAAAAAATTATTAAAATAAAAAAAAAAACCGAAAAATTATTTACTAGAAAAATTATATTTTAATTTAAAAACCTTTTTGGATTTGGAAATGAGAGGGACAGTCCTTAACAGAAAGAAATTTTTTTTATTTCTATAATACTGCCAGCCAAAAAAATTAAAAAATTAATCAAATTTAGAAAAAAAAATTTGTTAGTATATTTATTTGAAAGTAGGTAACCCCTCTTTATCTTCCATAATTTTCCCCTATTTAACTCCTTTATTTATGTGAAATCCCCTTACAAATCCCTCCCTCCTTGCCTCAATAGTCTTCTCAAATCCTCTCCTTGCCTGCCTCAAAAACCCCCTGTATACCCCTGCTTAATTTCCTCAAAACCCCCCAAAAAACCCCCCCCAAATCCCCCCTTTACCCTTCATTATATCTCCCAACCACCCCCCTTCACCTCTCTTTAGCCGCCTCAAACCCCCCTTCCACTCCCTTACCTCCTCCTCTACCCCCCCCCCCCCCTCCTTCTTAATGAACGATCGTTACCAATTGTTCATTAAGAAGGAGGGGGGGGGGGGTAGAGGAGGAGGTAAGGGAGTGGGTAGGGGGGGAAGGGGGGGTGTTTGAGGCGCCTAAAGAGAGGGAAAGGGGGGGTTTGAGGGACATAAAGAGATGGGAAGGGGGGAGTATTGAAGCACCTAAAAAGAGGGGAAGGGGGGTGATGAGGGACCTAAAGAGGGGGGAAAGGGGGGATTTGAGGCAGCTAAAAAGGGGGTAAAAAAGGGGTCTTGAGACAGGTAAAGAGAGGGAAAAAGGGGGGGGCCTTGAGGATGATAAAGAGAGGTGAAGGAGAGAAAAAAAAACAAAAAAAAAGAGAAAAAAGAGAAAAAACAAAAAAAAAATTAGTTTACCCTAGAACAAAAATAAATGAAGCACTTACAAAAAAAACAAAAAAAACAAAAAAAAGCAAAAAAAAAAAAAAATCATGATTAGCAAATAAAAAACCATGAAAAAAGAAAAAAATGACCTACCTGGTGAGTTGAGTTGAGAAAATAAATGCAACCAAAATATTTGAGGGATGTTTGAGGAGAGGATGAAAAGGATATGAGTGATGAATGAAAAAAAAATCACTGACAAAATATCCGATATAAGAAAATATGTGATTTCATGTTGAGGAGGTGAAAGAAAACCAATGAGACATCCAAAAAAAAGATATTCACCGTAAATTCAAAAAAAAAATGAATATGCAACAAACCAAAATACAAAACCAAGTGGTTAAAGTACACAAAGAGGACATTTGGAAAGTATGAAAACATAAAAATTAAAAATTAAAAGGGTGAAGAGAAATGTTGGAGAGTAATTGGCATTATAATCGGGCATATGCCGGTTGATTGAATGATTTGTGAATCAAGGGAGGGGAGTGCCGGTGGTGGTTCAGGATCCTCTTCTTCATAAAGATCATTCCACTCATCCTTTAAATCAGCTAGAATATTGTGGAGTATTACGCAAGTCAAGATCCAATGATTTGCAGTTTTGATCTCCAATTTTTTTTGAAATTGGATTCTGAGCTCCCAAAGACTAGAAAATCGTCCCTTTAAAATACCTATAGCATGTTCAATTTGTACTCTTGATTGTGCAAGGTGATAATTAAATTTAGTTTTGGGGTCATTTTCTGAAGTTACACCACAGAAAGCAGGTATAATGTACTTTCCACTTGCATATGCTGAGTCTGCAAGGAGGTACTGAGATTTGTCAAAGTATGAGTCAGGGGATTGAGAAATCCTCATTCTTTGGAAGACAGAAGAGTCATGACATGATCCAGGGCAGCCACTGTGAAAAGCAATAAATTTTTTATTGACATCGCATACAAGTTGAACGACAATAGAGTATCTAGAAAGAAGATAAAAAGTTAGATTGTGAAAGATGAGAACTTGGAGGAGATTTTGAAGAAACCTTTTTTTGCGATCAAAATAATGGTTGCCATCAAGAGCAGGCTTTTGACTCAAAGGGATGGTTGTGCCATCAACAAAACCTATACAGCCAGGGAAACCTTCAGCTTGCATTACTTGAGAGGATTCAAGTCGCTGTTCTGGAGTTGGCCAAGCAAGAGTTTGAGACTTGAGGGAAAGGATAGCAATCATACAGCGCTTGGTGTATAATATCACGGTACCATATTCTATGTTAAAGAGATTATCCAAACGTCTTACGGCAGCACCATTTCCATTTGAGCCAAAGTGACATAGAGCATCAGCAAGTTGGATGGCAGGATTATGCTGTTTGTTATGAGAATTGTTATGGAAGATAGGATGTTCAGAAATGAGTTGATAAAGTTTGAAGAAAGAATCGGGAGAAGTTCTAAAAAGTTGTGTGAAGTTTAAATGAGGAATGTTGAGAATGGAGGCCAGATCATATTGGGAATCATGATAAAGATTTGGCCCCCTGGTGATGATGTAACGCTTTTTGGAAAGAAAACACATATAAGCTAAAGCATCTTCCAAATCAGAGTCAGATTTATAGTAAAGAACTAAAAGAAAAGTGATAGCATTCATTGTTGAGTGAAGTAGCTTCCTAGTAGAGAGGTGTTTCATTGTTGCCGGTGGAAGGGTTAAGTGATGAGGGAAGTGGGAATTCACCACCAAATGTGCAGTTGGGGTGTGTAGATAGAAAAAAAACTTAAGTGTTCGCCACCAAAATTAAGTAGCATAGAGTGAGGAAAGACTTAAGGATGGAATCAGCAATTATGAGTCATGTGACTTTCTTGCAAATCCATCATGGATGAGATGAGTTTGGGATCAGGAATTAGGAATGGAAATTGGGGTATAAGAGGCGGGATAATGCATTATCGTGGATTCCTTATCCACTAGCCCCAGGGCTAGTGGATAAGAATCTTCCGCAATTAATAATGTCTGATCCCGAAAAAAAAAATTCCTGATCCCTAATTGCGGATCCCTGAACATTGATACCCCCTTATATGGTGGGATAATTGCTATTTCCACCAGGGAATAAGCACCATAGATTTTCAAAAGTGTTCTCATGTCAAAAAATGTGGTTCAGGTCAAATTTCAGAGTAAAATATTGTGCAAGAACTGAACTTAATAGGTAGAAGTGGTAATTTTTCATCATTATATTATTTTCTCATTGATAAACTACCATATGATAATTATTTTGTAAAAAAGACACAATAGGTATTTTGAGTTATACTCATATAAAAAAGCTAGTTTTACAGGGATTATATTTTAATTAAAATAAATAATGAAGAATATTTTAAATGAATAGACAGAATATTTCAATTCTATCTTTTTGATGAACAAATTAAGTAAAAAATTTAAGGTTTGCTTTTGTAGTCTTTGGAAAAAAGTTTTTGACAGGATTAATTCACAACTGAACATTTACACATACTTCTTAAATAGAATATATGAGTCAACAATTTATCAATCATTTATCAGAAAAATGATATTCACACTGATAGGTAAAAAGTATATTATTCTGCTATTCAATTTCTAATTATTTAAAGTAAAATCCCTTTGATATTATATGTAAACAGAAGATTTTATAAATCTTCTTATAATTGGCCTTATAAAGAAAAAATACTAGAATGAATATAATTAAAAAAATGAATTTGGATAGAGAATATTTCAACTCATCAGTACACATTTAAAACAGAAACTTAAGGTTAAACTTTGAGTTTTTACAACAATATATATTTTTTTGAAATATATTTATTCAATTTTATAAAAAGATAACATTTTTATCCTATGAGATTTCCCTTTAATTTACACATGGAAATTAAGAAAAAAATGTGAGGCTTTGAAGGATCTATATAATTTGTACTTATAATGAACAAATTGTTTTTTTGAGTTAGTATGAATCTAAAAAAAAGATCTGATACCTTTTTTATATGTTATAGTTGTATTAAAATAGTTTTTAGTTATCTTCTTAATCTTTAATGGAGAAAAAAGAATAATTTCATAATATTAGAAAATCAACATCAAAACATTTTTAATAAAAAAATTCTTTAAAATGATTCATCATTTGTATTTGTTTCCAGAAATTTAAAGTATTTAATATAAATTGTTTTGATATAAGAATATGCTTATGTTTAAATTTAAAAATATTTGATAAAAATTTTAAAAAGTTATTAATTTTCTCACAGTTTAACTTAGCTTGAACCACAGTTTGAAACAGGATCTCATTGTGAGTTCAATCTAAGTTCCACCAAAATTAAGATATATTATTTTTGGAAAATGTATATAGTCATTGAAATGAAACAAATTTAGTAAAAAAATGACTCAAAATTTTATTTTATTTTATTTAATAGTAAATAGCAAAGATATTTAGAAAGCTAAAATATTCATTTTATTAATTTTTTGGCTATGATGGTTAATTATTATTTCATGTACAGTAATCATAGAACATAAAATAAAGTAAAAGGTTTACTATATATATCAAAGTGTTTCATTTTTAATATTTATTTAAATTTTATTTTTGAATTTAAAAATATTATAAATCTCACTAAAATTGTTCTGAACTAAATTAAAAGCTCTATAAATTCATCTAATAGAAGAAAAAAAGTGCATTAGCAAAAAATTTTAATATAGGCTTTTTTACTTTTCCCAACTTGTTTCAAAAGTTTACCCATTTTATTGTATTTCTATCTTATGTATATTCTTAATAAACATTCTGTAAAAGACTTTGTAAAAAAATTAAACAGTATTTAATGGCTAGTTTTTACAATCCTGTAGATCTTCAGTCTCAATGTTTGGTACTTATTACAAACATTGAATAAACCAATAGCTTGTATGTATTGAGGGGTATGAATAGAAATAAACCACTTTTACATGTTGTTTTTGATTGTGGGAAATGAGTGCTGAAATCAGAAAGAGTGAACTCTGTTCTTTGGCAAAAAGATAGAGTTCACCTTCAGTTTTTTTCCACCTTGTTTCACATCCTTTTGAGCTCTACACATGCCTTTCTCTGACTTTGTGTTCCTTCTGACTTCATTCCCATATCTCTTCTTTTGATAAACATCCCAAGGAAGTTACTGTAGTATCAAACATTCATGAGTAAGCTTCCATACTCCTCACCCCTCCTCTCCACTCCCATTTTACTTTTCACCCCACCCCACTACTCTTTCTTCCCTCCTCATCTATACTCCTCCCTACCCCACCTCACCACTTTCACCTCCCACCTCAACCTTTCCCTTCCACCCTTTAACCTACCAAGCCCTTTTTAAGATATCCTAAACCTCTCTTCCAAATACAACCTTCTTGTTCACCATCCCAACCATTTAACCTCAAAATCATCTTGATCCTTTTACTGCTTACCCCACCTCTTTAGCTTGTAAATTCATCCCATTTTTTCATATAGAGTAAGAGGTGTTAGAAGGAGATCAGTTAAAGTTATTCATAGTGATATGAGATATATAAGGGTTGATAGGTGATCAAAAAGGGTGATATGTGTAAAAAATTGATTAAGGTGAGGTGAGGTGGGAGTTAGAGGGGGATACAAGGGGGATACAAGGGGTGGTGAGGGGAGAGGACTGGGGAGAGTAGCACTAAATTTAAGAGAGTGAGAGAATGTGTGAGGGGAAGCATATAGGAAGCACAAATTAGGGGAGGGAAGTATTAGGAAGGAAAATTTTTAAAGAGAATAAATAACAAACACATATAATAAATTATAGAGAATTGAAAATGAAATGGAATGATGCAAAAAAAAAACTTATAACTATTGTGCAAAATTTTTTAGCCAAATATTTTATTCTTGTTAAAATTTGACACTTATTTTTTTCTATAATGAAGGTAATGGTAAATTATTTTTTTGAAAAATAGTGACAATAAAATATTTTTAAATCTGAAATTATGGTATAAATATTAATTTTATGGATTGTGAAATTAACTAAATTATCTTAACCATCAATTTTGAGCTTTATGTAGCTTCCACTAATACTTTAAAGCTCATGAAATACTTAAGAATATATACTCATACAATGAGAGCAAATATATACTTCAGGAAATATTTACTAATAAAATTTTATGAAAAGTATCATTTTAATAAAAAATTTTCTTGAATAAATTTTTATAGTATTTGGAGATTCTTTTATAAATTGATTAGAGAAAAATCCTGTAAAAGCATGCAAAAGGGGTTTTAGTTCAATTTATACAATAATTTTTATATTTTCAAAGAAAGAACAAAAAACATGATTTTTCACAATCTTATGAATGTGCCCAATTTTTTTTGGTAGTGTGGTTCACTTACTTCAATATTCCTAGAAAACTTCTAGTAATTCAAGCATCAAGATTTGTTTTACTAATGATCAACTGTGCTTCAATAAATGTTTCAATTAATTTTAAGTTGTGTTCAAATTAAATCAATATTTCCTCATAATTGTTTCAACACCACCTCAATGTGTGCTCAATTAGATATGAATTTGCGTTCAAGGTTGCTGACTTGCTAGCAAGTCCACCTCCCATATTGCGTGGTGATATATCCACCTTTTTTAAGTATTATGTACTTGATACTAAGTTATAATATGTTATGGTAATCTTAAGAGCCTTAAACATAAGGCTAAATAATTTTTAAGTAGACTTAAAGTTTTTTTTTTCATTGTTTTATGGAAAAAATAAGAAATGTGCTTCACATCACTTGAAAGTTGAATATATGCACTATAAATTTGATAATATTGAAAATGCGCCTTGAAAGATCAAATTTTTTTATTAGAACTATTGATTTGGCCATTCAAATGAATAAAAATAACACTTTTAAAATTTTATGTTTTTTATGCTAGAAAGGGCTTCTGTGTACTGGCCAAATACTGCCTGAATTTTTCCCACATGAATAGCTTCATTTTTTGCAAAGTTAGCAATTTCATGCTATAATTACCCCAAATTGTATACCAACCATGGGGAAACACACTAAAATAAGCAACAGGCGCTTATTTAGTGTCCTGATTTCATTATTAGTGCATTGACTTTATTATATGCACTAATTTCATTAATAACCTCAAGATTGGTGCCTATAATTCACTACATTGCTTAAAATTTTATATTTAGTCAAGTATTTACCCGTGCAAGAACCTGCCAAGAGACTTCATACAGCTATCCCACATTTCATGTCTTATTTTGGGTTTCTCAATGGTTTCTCAGTCAATATTGGTCATATTTGGATGGGGATTTCACATATTAATTTGGAATAATTAGCCCTTTCATTTCTATTGTTTATCCCCCTTAATTAGGTGTTATATTTAGTAATTTTTCTTCCTTATTTAGTCTTTTACTTTAAGAGTTACACCCATATACTCTCATATTTGTTATTACTCTATTTTTGATTGATTAACACTTGTTATTTATGTATTTTGGTGTGTGATATGATTCTTCTTTTGTTACTGGTTGATCCTTAGGTTGATGGGAATGTGTAACCTCGAATTTGAGGCATCATTAGCTATGTAGAGGATTGGTAAATCAAGGGGGAACATTGGGGACTCTGTGGGTATAAAAGGTGTGTAAAAGTGTTTCAAATTACCAAAGGAAAAGAATGTCAGCACCAATTTGGGATGGAAAAGTGTGTGGTAACCTCAATAATTGTCTGAAATTTTTTAAGTACATTACTTTTGCTCAGTTGTTATGTTTCATGCTACTTATAATATCTGTTTTTGTTATAGATTACATAAGTAGTGCTATTTTATTGGAAAGACCTGCATTATAAATACTGTGATTATTTCTAGATTTTTATTCATCAATTTGTCTTTCTCAATAACAAAATTACTTTACTAATTCACTACCAAGCAGGTCTGTAGTATTAAAAATATCATTACATTATTTGTTTATATTCATCTATTTCATTCCATAGGTTAGTGCACTTTTATCAGCAATAGTTGTCTCAAGAATTCATAAGTGGAGTCAACTTACACTTTATAAAAGGTGTTACTTAACTTCTATTACAATAGTATTATAATAGTTTTTACTTGCTTTGTTATAGATCAGCATCACCATTCATAAAACTAAGTTACAGTACTTATACTAAAATTACTTACATGTCATACAACAGGTGTGCTGATTTTGCAATTAATCCGTTTGTCTTTCTCAATAATAAAAATGATTTACTAATTCACTACTAAAAAGATTAGTGCACTTTTATCAGCAGTAGCTGTCTCAAGGATTCATAAGTGGAGTCAAATTACACTTTATAAAAGGTCAGCATCACCATTAAAATGACTAAGTTAGAGTCCTTGTACCAGAATTAATTACATGTCATACAATAGGTTAGCACACTTTTATCAGCAGTAGTTGTATCAAGGATTCATAAGTGGAGTTAACTTACACTCTATAAAAGCTTTTACATTGTCAGTACCAACCAAGCTCTTGTCCCCAGACAACCTAAGCACAGGGTCAAGGGTGATCCCAATGTAAGTGAGATAAGAACCAAAAAAAAGCAGTTACAACTTCGAAGGACAAAGGACTACTTCAAGGAAGTGATTCAAAGATAGATCTATATAATTAATACTGGTTTGAGATAATATTCAAGGAATAATTACTGTATATGGTAAGGACACTAAATATTGTGGTAAATCTCACAAAGGGTTGTAACTCAATAATCAAAAGGGAAATATTTAAGTATTTAAGGATTTAATGAAATTAATTATTAAGTAAGAAAAGGGAAAATATAACAATAGCCTAATAAGAATTTGACTACTATCACAAATATAAGTTTTTCATAATTTAATTCTAAAGAATGTCAAACCAAGTTAACCCCATTTAAATATCCCATTCCTCCTTGCACTGACCCATTAATCACCCAGCCATCATATACCCACAGACCCATCTAATCCACTGGAGCTCCCATTTACCAATCATCTAACCTTATAAACCTTCTTTCCTGTTCCTACTTCAAAGACCTCTTAATTTACCCTCAGATCCACAATTTCCCCCTTTTCAAATATTGCCTTGTTATTAGTGCTAGATTACACGCTGTAGACAATCCTATAGTACTAGCTATAGGCATTGACCAAGGGAGTTGGAGAAAAACCAGAGAGAAAATACCCTGTCCCTTTAGAAAAATATAAGTGAGATTTACCTGCTACAGTAAATTGGTTCCTGTTGTTTAAAGCCCTTTTCCAATACACTTGACTGTCTGATCATCCAAGAAGGTAGTCTCCAGACAGACTACCAAACCAAAGAACTGAAATGTAGACCAATGTCCACACCAGAGAAAGAAATGATACTTGATGTAGGTTGCAAATCCACACCAGAGACAGCAATAATACTTGATATAGCTTGCAAGACTACACCAGAGAAAACAGTTGCCAAAGTTGAGTTAAATGAAGAACTAACCTTGCAACAAACACATCTAATTTTGGCCAAAAAACAGTGAAAACTGAGTGAGGAACAAGTATATCACCTCTGGATGGTTGTATGATAATTAAGGTTGCCCAAAACTGTCTTATTCACTATATACACACAGACCACTATCTAAGAGCCCATGCACACCAACAAATTTGGCGTTTCTGAGCGCCAAATTGCATAAAACCCCTCTAGAAACGCTTCCCAGCCTTCTAGCACCAAGGTGAGCGGTCTGCCCGACGTTGGGAGGCCTTCCTGAGGCGGTAGGCAGCCCTGAAGCCAGAAAACCACCAAAAACCTCCAAAAACACCAAAAATACTTAGAAAAATAAACTACAACTACTAAAACCTTTAAAACACATAATTAAGCTTCAACAACATTGAGACATGAAACTTAGAGAAAAATTAGCCCATTCTAATGGTACTAAACACTTAAACCTAGGACTTAAGGTTAGCCTGTAAAACACCGAAAACAAAATTAAACAGCTATCTTTTAAAATTAAAAATGAGAAAAATCCCTCAAATACTTAGAATATAAAAGATGTTATCAAGACATAAAATATAGAGAAAAACCGGGGCTATCCAATGGTAATACCCACGTCCCCGCAGTCCCAATATTCGTCAAATAATTTTAGAAAAACACCCAATTATTAAACAATGCCATTTAAGACATATCAAAACAATTCCAAACAGACCAACAAAGGGCTCTGCCAATGTTTGAAGACCACATCCTCCCTCCAATAGAGAATGTCCACATTCTCCTTCATCACAACCACCATGTTCAGCTTCCTCTCCAAATCTGCTACTGACATGGGTCCTTGCCAATACTGCATTGACAACAATCTCATCTGTACCCTAACACCTCCAGCTCATCCCTACAGAACCTCCTGTGATGCCTGTCACTCTAGGAAGAAGACTTGTTTCAGAACTGGTCCATTGTCCTCTTCAACATCTTCTTCTCCTCCACAACCTGATCCACCTTCCACCAGCACCAAAAGATCCAGACCATCCATCCTGATCCCCAGACTGGTCAACAAATTACACCCTTCAAAAAAGAGTTCCAACCCTGCTACAAACACTAGCTCTTCCATCACTGGTCCTTCTAATGGTAAGCTCAATACTTCTTCATACTGAAATTCAATCTGACCAATTTCCAGTTCATTCCAATCCAGACAGTGATGATGACAATGTGGGAACCCTTGATGAACCCCCACCTAATCCATTGCCAACCATCAAAGACAACTTCCAACAACATTCTTCTCAACAGAAGCATCTCATCCTATATTACTTCCAATCCGCTCCTGCCAGGAACCCACAGGAACTTGAAAAAAGAAAGAACCTCATCCACCAGTTCAAAGCCAATGCTGAAAATTTTGTTACATCTCTTGATTATTTTCTGTAATTACTTCTTGCCTGAAAATCTTGATTTAGAAATAAAAATAAATAAAAAACTCCTCATTTTAAAATCTTGGGGGACTAATCCTCAGTTTTAAGTCTTGGGGGACTAACAGCCCTCATTTTATAGTCTTGGGGGACTCAAAAACCCTCAGTTTATAGTCTTGGGGGACTCAAAACCTGAATCAAAAAGACAGAGCCAGAGATCAAAACATTAAAGACCAAAGAAACAAACAAAAATTCTGGAGTAACTGTTCCACAGAGCAGCCAGCTCATCAGTTACCCCCACACTTGCTTTAACAAAATTCAGAGACTCCCCCTTGGATGCCCTCTGTCAGAATCACACCAACTCCACATTATCAGTTTATAGTCCTGAAGGACTCAACCAACAACCATCCTCAGTTTATTGTCTTGGAGGACTGTACCATTTCTCAGTTTAAAGTCTTGATGGACTGCCAGTGTTCAGTTTAAAGTCTTGATGGACTAAAACCCATTTTGCATATAAGGGCGGAGCCACCTCCATGCACAGTGCTCCACAGCCAACCTGATGAGCTTTCACTCTTTCTTCATTGTCTACACATCACTTACAAAATTTTCATCCATATCTTTTCATTTCATTATTTTTCCTTCACAGATCATGGCTGAATCTCCAGACTTTGACCCATTGGACCTTCCCTGTTTCACTGCTCCAAAGGACTTTGTTTGTAAACAGTGCATCCACATGTGCAGGCCTTGTACCTTCACCCTTCCTACTCCTCAAGCCAAATTCTATAACAGAGCCTGTGATTCTTGCAACTCTAAAAAGAAAATATGTGACAGAGACCCTAACTATCCAATACCTCTGCCTTCACCTTCACACAAATATATTTCCAGATCTCCTACCAGGTCACCAGAACTTGGGCCTGCTTCTTCTTCTTTATCTTCTTCTCCTTCCAGAAGATCACGCCATTCTATTCCCAAAACACTCCCTAAAAGACCTGCTTTATCTTCTCAAAAGTTTGCTTTTATCTCAGAAAATTTGGCCAAATAAGCTTCAAAATCAGCTCCCAGGAGGCCTGCCTGCCTTGCCAGAAAGCAAAAATCAGGGTCAAAACTCCCAAATTTAGCCAGATAACAGCCAAAATACACCATTAAACACCAACAACTCTACGCAACCACCTCCTAGTGCTACCAGAGCAATGAGTACACACCAAATTTCTTCCCCAGACAACCCCAAAAATTCCAACAACTCTAGAAAACCTGCCAGAGGACCTTCTAAAAACACCAGAGCACGCAATGCTGCTTCCAAACAAATATCTCTGGTTACTTTAAGAAGAGCTAACTACACCTCTCCTCTGGCTGCCAATTATTCCTCTGATGGTTCCCTTTCTTCTAGATCTTCATCCAGAAAATCACAATCAGCTTCCAGGTCACCTTCTCCTGATCCTTCCTTCAACAACCCTGGTTCTCCACCACCAGTGTCCAACCCAACTGGGCCAAGAAATAATAATATCCACAACAACAACAGCAGCCCTGCTGCTCCAACCAGGCCACAGGAACGCCCTTCTTCTCCTTCATCTTCTCAACACAATTTACAGAATTATAATGAGAATCCATACCTCTATCTGGTTGATCCTCCTTCAACATTCATTCAGCTTTCTTCAACAGCTCAAATCCCGGCTGCTTAAAAATTTGATGAACTTCCAATCAGTAAGTACCAAATTAATAAATCCAATTTCTTTAACAGAGAACAATTACTGATCTAATTCTTCTGTGTAGTTGGAACCCCACCTCCTGAAACTACAATTGGGATTGGCCAACCTCTAGAAACTACCTTAACGCTGGATTACGCCCACATGAAACAACACCTAAGCATGATGTGTTCAAACATGCTTAAGGCCTTTACCCTCCACGGTCCATTGAATGACTTTGAAAAGAATCTGAGGAAAAAGCTCCTTGATGACCACTGGAAGATGTCTAGAATAATCAAGCACACCTTCCAACACTCGATCCCCACTTCTTCCCAAAAATTACCTTCCACTCTGGTACCTGACCATTACAATCCATATACTCTTTCCAGCCGCCTACACCACAAAGAACACAGTTCTTCTTCCAATCCTAAAAAAAAGCAAAAATGCCACCATAATCCGGACCAACCGCTGGAGGCTTCTTCTTCCAGACATTAAAATAAACAAGAAAGAAATTAACAAGTCACTAAATAGAGAGAACAATAATAATTAACAGATATATATATAAACTTTATTTTATTTTTATTTTTATTTTAAACTACTAACATACTAAAAAAACTTGAAAATAAACAAACAAAATTACCCCAAAATAAGAGAACTGAGAAATTAAAATGAAATGAAAAACAATAATATAATAAGATAACTAATAATTACAACTGGAGGCTTCTCTTCCAGACATTAAAATAAACAAGAAAGAAATTAACAAGTCACTAAATAGAGAGAACAATAATAATTAACAGATATACATATAAAATTTATTTTATTTTATTTTTATTTTATTTATTTTTATTTTTATTTCTTTTATTTTTTTATTTTTTTTTCATTTTAATTCTACTTTATTTATTTTATTTTTATTTTAAACTACTAACATACTAAAAAAACTTGAAAATAAACAAACAAAATTACCCCAAAATAAGAGAACTGAGAAATTAAAATGAAAAGAAAAACAATAATAATAAAATGAGATAACTAATAATTACAAATGGTATCCCCCAGCCAATTGATGAGCTGATCACCTGATACCTTACCCACATCCAAGTGCACCTTGATGTGGATACACTGTTAAATAAATTTTAAATGAATTGAAATAAAGATGAAATATATAGAAATTGAGAAAATAAAAAATAAAAAAAGAAATAAAATAGCATTGCCTGGCCAGTTGATGAGCCTTTCCCAACCAATGCTTGCCCACATCCAGGTGACCCTGATGTGGTAATACCATATAATATAATTTTGTGATTTTCCCTCTTTATATCCTAATAACTCCCATAAAAAAATTAAAAGAAAAAAAGAAAAAAATCTAAAACTACTATCTAAACATAGACACAAAAATTAAAGAAAAGAAAAAGAAAAAGAATCCAGCTCCATAGAAATTCCAGTCCAAGGAAATGATCACTGGGTGGGCTCCCTCCAATAAGTAAAAATGATGGGAGACCACCAGTGATCCCCCAATAAACCAAATAGACGAAAGGAGCCTGTCCCAAGCCAGTAAGCCAGTTTAAAGTCATAGTGGACTTGAAACCTGAATAAAAAGAACCAGAACTAGGATTCAACTAGGACAAACAAAAATACTTGAAACAGAAATTATGGGGTAACTGTTCTACAGAGCAGCCAGCTCATCAATTACCCCCACACTTTCCAAAATAAAATCTAGAAGCCCCACCCATGGGTACCTTCTAACAAAACACAAAATCCAACACATTAAACCAAAACCAATAAGCGTGAAGAGTACTGCACTTGAAGACCAAAAGAATTTCCAGTTTAAAGTCATAGAGGACTAAAACCTGTGAAGAAAAACCAATAATAGGGTTCAAACAAATTAAGAGAAGGTATTGGAAACAGACAATCTGGGGTAACTGTTGATAGAGCAGCCGGCCCATCAGTCACCCCCAAACTTGTCAAAATAAAATCTAGAAGCCCCCCCTGGGTACCTTCTAACAAAAAGTTTCCAACAAAACAGAAGCACAGCATCACCAAAATCTAAAATTAAAGAATGGTCCATAGTTTATCCTCATTGCGGAGTCAATCTTCTTCACTTTTTGTGCCTCTAGGATAAAATCTCTTCACCTGATCTGCAGCCACTCTCTTCTTTAAGACTGTGCCATCTAACTCCTCTAAAACATAAGAACCTCCAGACACCTGAGATCTGACTCTGTAAGGTCCATTCCATTTTTCAGAAAACATTTTTCCCCACTGACTCTCCAAACTTCTATTATACACCAAAACCAAACAACCAGGTTTCAAGGGATTCCTGAGTCTATGAGCCAACTTCTTGTCCCAGTATCTGACTGATTGATTTCTAATCTTCATCATTCTAGAGTATGCCTTCTTATGAAATTCCTCTCTACATTCCAACTGTTGAATCCTGGCACAGAGCAAATCTTCTGTTGAGCGTATATCATCCCAATCAATTCCAAGATAAGAGACAGCTTCCAAATCCATTGGTAGAACAGCTTTCAGCCCAAAAATTAATTCATAAGGGGAATAGCCAGTTGTCCTTTTCACAGTTACCCTATCAGCAAATAAAACCAAGGGTAAATAATGCCTCCATTTGTCAGCACTATCTCCACACTTTTTCACCAAAGCATTTTTGATAACTTGATTGCCTCTTTCAACCATTCTTTTGGCTTCAGGATAATAAGGTGTGTCCGCTCTGAATTTAGAACCAATAACTTCCACTGCTTCTTTGAATTCAGCTCCAAACTCTGGCCCACCATCAATAGTCACCAACTTCATCAATCCATACGTAAACACCCATTCTTTCTTCAAAAATTCTGCCACATTTTTGGAAGTCAAATTCACCAGAGGCACTGCCTCAACCCAACCAGACAAATCATCCCTAGCAACAATCAAGTATTTATACCTGCCCTCTTTGACATGGACAGCATCCAAACTGACTCTTCCAAACACAGTTTTTTCACCAGTAGCACGGCCAACCTCTTTAGGTTTCAAGTGACTTCTTCTTTGACATTCTTCACAAGATTGAACCCAACCCTGCACAGCCAACTTCATACCTGGCCACCAAAATCTATCTGCTACTCTTCTATAAGTATCCCCAAAGCCTCTATGACCAAGGTCTTCATGCAAAGACTTCAAAACCAATTATTGACCCTTCTTCTGAGTCACCACTACTTGAGGATTTGGATGTCTCCTCCTCATCAACCTCCTTCCTGACACATAAAAGCCAGGACTCTTCTTCTTGATTTCCACCCAAGTATCATCATCACAAGTATCTGGACTCTCTAAGGTTAACAGATATTCAACCATAATAAAATAAAACCCAATCTGACCCCAGGTCTCATCTTCAAAATCCAAAAAAACAATATCCAAGGGTACAGCCCTGTCATCAAAATCTCCAGTGTACACATGAGAAACATGACCGTCGCATCCAGGACACCAATCCCTAAACTTCGGCACCTTCTTTTTCTTCCACTGAATCTTAAGAGAATCCAGTTCACCAACAAAAAAACCATTCTCCAGTTTTGAGCCATCCCAAACAATGGCCCCATCTTCATCAACAAAAACATCCTGATCACCAGAATCAAGATCAGAACCATCCAGTTTAACCTCCTGGTGGAGGCAAGAGCAATCATCCAGTTTAGCCTCTTGGGGGAGGAGAGAAGAATCTTCAGCACCCTTTGCGCTGGCCCTAACCACTGGAACATCTTCATCAAATTCTTCAGAATCAGAATCATCATCTGTGGGTGGTCTTCTTGATAATCCATCTGGCATCGTTAAGTCTTACCTGGCTTGTGCACCAGGTCAAAAGAAAAATGTTGAATAAATGCCACCCACCTAGTCATTGGAGCATTTGGAAGACTAGGTGTGTTGATCATTTGAACCAGAGTTTTAGCATCCACCTGAAGCTCAAAATGCTGCCCCCACAAAACGGTTTGTAGCTTCTTCAAAATTTTTGCTACACCACACAATTCCAACTTTGGCTGGGAATACCTAGATTCCACCTCATTAAAAACTACAGACTCATACCTTAATGGCCTGAACTTCCCAGATTTATCTTCCTGAGACAAAACAGAAAAAGCAACAATATAACTTGAGTCCATTGCCAGATAAGTTTTTCCAGCTTCCCTTCCATAATCCAACTTGTGAAGAATAATATCTTCACCTACCACCTTCTTCAGTTTCTGAAAAGCCTCTTCACACTCTTCAGTCCATACCCACTGCGCATCTTTCCTGGTCAACCTTCTCAAGGGTGAAGCCAACAAAGAAAAATCTTTAATAAAAATCCTGACGTACACACAAACTCCCAAAAATCCCCTAACTTCAGTAGTATTTTTGGGCCTTGGCCATGACTTAATTTTATTAACTTTCTTCTTTGCCATAATCCTTCCCTCCTCACATACGACATGACCCAGAATTTCCAGAGCAGGAACACAAAAACAAAACTTTGACCCAGAAATGGTCAAACCAGCCTCTTCAATCCTAAACAATACTCTCTCTAGAGTATTTGCATATTCCCAAACAAATCTCCTTATTCCTGGATTTTCCTTCAGCACTTCATTTCCATAATAAGTTGAGGGTCCTTTAATTCTACCGTCATCAATAAAATTACCAGCATGAGTTGGAACCTCATCCTGTAAAATCCAAGCCATTTGAGCTTGATATACTGCTACTGAATTATTTGCTCCTTGAGGCAACCTAGTGAGCTGAAATCTTCACAGAGGAGTCTCAAACGTTGTGAGTGGCTGTAAATCAGTGTGAAGTTACCTTTCATCATAAACGCCCATAATATCTCCCAAACCATAACATACCCTTCCAGCAAAAGCTTCCACAAATTCCTCCACACTTGGCGGAATCCCTGCATCCTTGATAGTGACTCTATTCAAGGCCCTAAGATCATGCACCACCCTCAACTTCCCATTCTGTTTCTTAACACAGAAAACCGGACTTGAGTAACTAGAATTTGATTGTTCATACAATCCTGTCCTGACTCTTTCCCTAACAATATCCACAAAATCATCCCTAATAGAAGCTGAAATTGGAATAGGTTTGATTTGCCAAGGTTCATGACAAACCACAGGAATCAAGTAAGGTTCCCCATAAGATTGTTTCAACACACCCCTTTCCTCTTCAACAAATGCCACCACTTTCTCCCTGAGCACAATAACATGCAACAACAACTTCTTTTCCTCATCAGAAAACCACCCATCAGGACCAAAATTAACAATTTTCAACCTTTCCACAGTCACCTGAGCGGTTTCCACAAAATCAGGAGGACTCTTCACCAGTGGAGTACAATATGGATCTCTTGATAACAAAGGCCTCTTCAAAGGAGGATTCAAACCCACAGGCATAGGCTCATTGACAGGCCTAATCTTCTGCACTACCTTCTTGTACTTTTCGGCTCCACCATCAACTTGAGGGATCTTCAGGACGTCTTCACCACCAGACCTGGAACAAAAACCAAGGCTTTCCCCATTGCTCACATGTGTGGCCCAGGTAATGTTTTTGAAAGGTTTAGAAGAAACCCTAGTGGTGCACAATTGGGAGGACTTACTATTAGACCCCAATCTCACCACTCCACAACTTTTCCGCAATTCCACATCTTTGTCCTCACTTCCATCTTCCAAATCTTCAAATCTTGATTCATCTTCTGAATCACATCTTCTAAAATTATGCAGTTTATCCTCATGCCGGAGGCTTAAAAATAGATCTTGACGATATTCTTTCTTCAAACCTTTGTGCAGTTTAACCTCATGCTGGAGGCCCAAAAATTGATCTTGACAATCTTCTTTCTTCAAAAATTCGTGCAGTTTAACCTCAGGCTGTAGGCCCAAAAATTGATTTTGACAATCTTCTTTCTTCAAAAATTTGTGCAGTTTAACCTCATGCTGGAGGCCCAAAAATTGATCTTGATGATTGTCTTTCTTCAAAAATTCATGCACTTTAACCTCATGCTGGAGGCCCAAAAATTGATCTTGATGATTTTTACAAAAATAATTCTTTTCTTCTTTTTTCATTATCTTCAGATTTTTTTCTTGCTTTTCCTCAGTTATCTTGAAATTTTTTTCTTTTTTTCTTGAGTTTTCTTCCATCCTAAAAAAATAACCAGGGGTTTCCCCAATGCTCACAGACGTGGCCAAGATAATGTTTTTGAAAGGCGTAGAAGAAACCCTAAGGGTGAAAAATTGGGAGGACTTACTTTTAGACCCCAATCTCACCTCTCCAAAACTTTTCCGCATATCTTTCAGTAAAGATATATAACCAATCTTCATTTTTGAGCTTGAATTAAAAATAATTGAAAATCTTGAGAGAGAACAGATACTTGATAAAAAAATGAAGAATAATTTCAGAGAAGAGAAACATTAAAAAGAGAAATTTGAAAATCCACTTGGTATATCTCCAAGGGAGCTGACCTAATACAACCTGAGATTTCCTCATCTTGGGGAGAGGTTGTGGCACTAGGGAGATCAGCCCTTATTACTCTAAAAAAAGACAGACTCTCACTAGAGCCTGAGTCACACTCCAAAAAACCAGAGGCGGTACCCACTTCTTTTCTTCTCCTACAACAATCCATGCACTGGCACATTGAAGACAAGCCAGGCCTGGTCTCCCAACCATCATCTCCAGGAGATTACAACCTCATGTGAAGCCTCCTCTCATCTTCACCGGTCAACTTCAAACTGATTCCCATGTCAAACTGATAACCAATTCTTGCCTGGAAATCCATCAAGAATGGTCCACCCAAAACAGCTTTCACATTACCTTTAAAAATGTAAAAATGAAGCGTTCCAGAGGCTCCACCAACATCCAGCTTTACAAATTCAGCTGTCCCAATCAACTCAGTGACATGGCCACCAATCCCTCTTAAATTTCCACCAATTCCTGTCTTGATGGGGAGGCCCAGATGAGTAGCCTCAAAAAAAGAAATCAGGTTAATCTGAGAACCTGAATCAACAAATGCCCTTGCCTCCCTGCCATTCAGAGTGACATTGACATAAACCAGAGGAGCAGAAAAATGAGTTTCCAGCCCCCCACCAAACTTCTCAGAAGAATCACAGATGTATTCCACCTCCCCAGAAGAAAACCTTCTTCTGGTCAACAATTTTGTTTGTCTATCAGCCAACCCAGGACTGATAGCATACAATGCCCCATAAGAAAGGGAAACCTGACCCTGATTCATTCTTTCTAGAACAGATTCCATAACATTGGATCGGCCAGAAACTACTGGCCTCTCAAAGTGAGCCCTTGGCTTCACTACCTTAGTCCTAGAAATCTCCTGAGGACCAGAACCACCAACAGATTTTGCATCAACAGGAATACAACCAGATCCCTCACCAACACCTCTAAATCCAGTAGGATTTGGCAATGAACCCAAAGGGACATCCTCCACTGAGTCAGAATAAACATCCATTGGCATTGGCTCACCATTCATGTTCAATGCACCAAAGCTGGGGGGCCCATATCAGAAATCCCCTTCTGAATCTTGTACAGCTCCTATTTGCTGTAATTCCTCCTGGCTGCACTCAGCTTAGGATCCCCCTTCAAAGCCTTAGGCTTTGGTTGGTCCAGAGAACTGCTCTTAGGCCTTCCCAACTTTCCAGCTTCAACATCATAGACACCAGCCAAGCATTCACCACTTGACTTTCCTCCACAAGAATACAACTCCAACCCACCAAAGGAAGTAGAAAAAGAGACTTTATTAACCTCCTTCCCTTTTCCCTTGACATCTTCATCTGCCTTAGTAGAAGACTTCCCCTGATCAGGGATCTCCTAAAACCTTGGCCTCCTCTGATTGAGACCATTTCTTCTCCTGACCAAATCAACAGGAGCCTGCCCCTCACTGGGCTTTACAAATGAACCATCAGGGAATTCGAACACCCTGCCGTCAAACTCAACCTTTCCTTCTGACACATCTCTGTTCAGAGCCCAAAAATCATTGGACTTGTGCCCCCTCCTGCTGCAATAAGAGCAGACCCAAGGATCACTCCTACCAGCCCTCCTGTCAAAATCTCTAGGCTGTGAAGGAGCCCTATTGACCTTCTTAGCCTCCTGAACAAAAATATGTAGCTGTTTTGTCAGATCAGCCAGCTGCTACACCACTGGGTCCCTCTCCTACTTGGGAGCCTCCACCATATTCTTCTCTTCCTTCTTCACCCTACTCTCCTCTTCAGCCAAAGCCTCACTGACTTTTCTGACATACTTGGCACACCCCTCTTGATAGGTGTCCATGGCCAACAACTTCAAATGGGCCTCCACAGCCTCCTTCACCTTGTTCAAGGCAGGCAACTTCTGGTCCCCATTAGAAAGAGTCTTCATCAAGTCCTTCCTTGACAACTCCTTCAACACATCCATCCTGACATCTCTATCCAGGGCAGACCAAAAACCATCTTTGGCAGCATTTTCATGTGCCAGCTCCTCTACTTCCATCAAATATTCTACCACAGGATCAAATTGCAGCAGAAACTTCCTGTAACTGAGTAAGTTACCAAAACCACCATTAGACTTCCATTCACTGACAACCTTGTTCAGATCCACCATAGTGAACCTGACACCCCATCTATCCACCATCTTCCTGCACAGAAACTTCCAATTTTTCTTCTTGTAGCCAGACATGGCCACAACCTCCTTCTCCACTGCCCTATCACCAATGAAGGAAATGATCTGCTTCACCATGTCCAGGTAAGAAGCACCATCTACACCAGAAGCAGTTTCATATTTCTCCAGAAGCCACTTCACATCTTCCCCATTAAACTTGGTACCATCCCAAGTTTTAATCCTCACACACTCCCTAACCATGACAGCAGGAGGACCTTTCCCCCCCCCACTGACAGTCACCACAGGAATAGATGAACCAGAAGCCATTCTTCCAGACCAAAATCACCAGAAAAGACCAACCAAAGACAACAGAGATTCCAAAGAACTAGCAGGTCCAACCCCACATTGGGCTCCAGAAATGTAGACAATCCTATAGTACTAGCTATAGGCCTTGACCAAGGGAGTTGGAGAAAAACCAGAGAGAAAATACCCTGTCCCTTTAGAAAAATATAAGTGAGATTTACCTGCTACAGTAAATTGGTTCCTGTTGTTTAAAGCCCTTTTCCAATACACTTGACTGTCTGATCAGCCAAGAAAGTAGTCTCCAGACAGACTAACAAACCAAAGAACTGAAATGTAGACCAATGTCTACACCAGAGAAAGCAATGATACTTGATGTAGGTTGCAAATCCACACCAGAGACAGCAATAATACTTGATATAGCTTGCAAGACTACACCAGAGAAAACAGTTGCCAAAGTTGAGTTAAATGAAGAACTAACCTTGCAAGAAACACAGCCAATTGTGGCCAAAAAATAGTGAAAACTGAGTGAGGAACAAGGATATCACCTCCGGATGGTTTTATGATAATTAAGGTTGCCCCAAACTGTCTTATTCACTATATACACACAGACCACTATCTAAGAGCCCATGCACACCAACAAATTTGGTGTTTCTGAGCGCCAAATTGCATAAAACCCCTCTAGAAACGCTTCCCAGCCTTCTAGCACCAAGGTGAGCAGTCCACCCGACGTCGGGAGGCCCGCCTGAGGAGGCAGGACCGCCCTGAAGCCAGAAAACCACCAAAAACCTCCAAAAACACCCAAAATACTTAGAAAAATAAACTACAACTACTAAAACCTTTAAAACACATAATTAAGCTACAACAACATTGAGACATGGAACGTAGAGAAAAATTAGCCCATTTTAATGGTACTAAGAACTTAACCCTAAGACTTAAGGTTAGCCTGTAAAACGCCAAAAACAAAATTAAACAGCTATCTTTTAAAATTAAAAATGAGAAATAATCCCTCAAATACTTAGAATATAAAAAATGTTATCAAGAAATAAAATATAGAGAAAAACTGGGGCTATCCAATGGTAATACCCACGTCCCTTTAGTCTCAATATTTGTCGAATAATTCCAGAAAAACACCCAATTATTAAACAATGCCATTTAAGACATATCAAAACAATGCCAAACAGACCAACAAAGGGTTCCGCCAATGTTGGAAGACCACAAAGCACATTGTCTATTATTGAAAATTAGATTAATCTTTAACATTAGTGTGCTTTTAAGGTTTAGATAGCACAGCTGATTTGAGAACACAATAGAATGCAATCTCCCCAAGGTTGCTTTTTGTGCATCGCTAGTGGAGTTAGAGCTTGAATAGTGGGGTAATTGAGGTACTTTTGCTTTGATTATCACGTGGCGTGTGACAACTCTAAAGACATAATAATTGATTTAAATCTCTAACAATGGACACTGAAAGAATTCAAGATTTTATTAAAGCGTTAGAGAATAACAAAAACAGGTACCTTAGAGAAAAAAATTATCAGATGTGGTTGGTGCATATGGAGAGTCTACTACATGAAAACAATCTCTGGGAAGTAACTGAAAATGAATTTGTTATTTTCACCACTGAGAAAGAATATGGTGCTACTATTACTACACCTAGCGCTAATGAAATATAGAAAAGACAAAAATTAAATATGAAAGCTTACTCTCTAATTATTTGACACCTTGACCACAATAACACTATTCCAATCTGTGATAATACAGAACTAAAGGGAGACACCTACAAAATCTGGATCAAACTGAAAAAAAAACACTTGAATTAATTCCTTCAACAAAGCTGCTGCCTTACAAATTCTGAATGAATTAAAATTTACCAATGACTTGAAGACCTTTATCTCTGACATCCAAAAAGTTCTTAGGAATCTAACTAATGCCAAAATAAGTTATGAAGGTGACACTATGGCAGCTCAAGTAACTATGAAACTTCCAAATTAATACTCACCTACTTCCCAAAGCATTCTGTCTTCTGGTAAACTTAATATGAAGTATGTTCTTGAAGTTCTTGAAAAAGCAAGTAAATTTAACAAAATTCAATTGAAAAAAACTAATTACAACTAAAATGAGGCATTTTTAGTTGATTCTGGGAAGCTAGACAAGAACAAAAAAAATAAAACCTTGAATATAATTCTCTGTATGTCAAAAACTGGGACATCTTGAACAAGATTTCTGGGAAAAAATTGTGAAACCAAGCTGGGTCAAATTGAGAGACCAATGTAAAAAGGAGAATTCAGAAAATAACACAAAAGAAATTACAATTATAACCTTTAACAAGTATTTACTTACCTCATCTTCCTAATACAAAAATAATCTGAAACCTGTACTTGACTCAGGAGCCACATCCTCAATAATTAGGAATAAACCTCATTTTCTCACTTATAAAAATACCAATTTTGATATCACAACAGGAAAGGAAGATATAAAATTTATTGGGAAAGGAAAGTTCACTCTATTTAAAGGAAATAAATCTGTATTGTTTATTTCTCTTCTTGTACCTAGTCTCCCATATGACTTAATTTCAACAAATGAATTTTGGAGAAAATATGATCAAATTATGTATCTAAAAAAACCTGAAAGATGTGTAATTAGGAATGATAATCAAAAAAAATTTGGTCACATCCAACAAAATCTATGTAAATTGAGTGGAGAACTAGTTGAAAGGAGAGCCGTGCTTACCTGTTCACTGTGACTCTGGCACAACAGATTGGGATATCTCAACTACACCTATACCAGAAACATAGTTTTTCAGACATTAACAGATGAATCTTTCTTCTGTGAAATTTGTGAAATGACAAAATAAAAGAGGCTTCCATTCAAAGGACACCTCCATACTCCCAAAGTGCCACTCCAAGTGATCCACTTGGACTTGAGTGGTTGTATATCACCACCATAAAAAGGAGGATATGAATATTATATGAAAACTACCAATGGATTAACATCAACCAGAGTAGTCTTTCTATAAAAGATTAAAAATGAAGCACTTAAAAAACTTGTGCAATTCAAATCCAAACACAAAAACATCTGTGATACAAAATTAAAAACAATTGTCACAGATGGTGGTGGGGAATACTGCTCAATAGAATTTGAAAAATTTCTGAAAAATCATGGAATTAGGCATCAGATAACAGCTCCATATACATTGGAACAAAATCCAATAAGTGAAAAACAAAACCAGATTATGACAGAAAAATCTTGTGCTCTCCTATATCAATCTGTATTGCCACTAACATACTGGGGAGAGGCCATTAATACAGCAGTCTATCTAGATAATCTCACTTTCAGTAAAGAATTGAATATGAAATCACCCTATGAGGCACTCACTGTTAAAAATCCAAAACTGGAACATTTACATCCATTTTCCTGCCTGGAAATTGAAAATATTCTAAAACAGCTTTGAAAAGGAAAATTTTTCTCCGCTGACACAAGATGTATATTGCTTGGATACTTAGAAGGAAATAATAATTACTGTCTAATAGACATTAAAAACAACAAAATAATTATTACTCATAACGCAGTATTTAATGAAAATGAATTTTCTATGAAGACAAATACTAGTCCATCACTATCATTTGCAATAATGATTGTACATCAACCAAATGAAAGAATATGTACTTATACAGAAAAAGAGGAATACTATGACACACTAGAATAACAAACAAATAATGAAGTATCAACATTGGAAATGCCAACTAGACATCTAATAGTAAGTTTAGGTCCACCACCTGCAGAAGTAACATAAAATCAGTATACTGGCCCAACTCTCAGGTCACATACTCAAAACCTTATTTCACAATTAGAAAGTACTCACAATGCATTAATCAATATTGTGGATCAAAAATCAGTTGAACCTGATAGACACAAAAAGGAAATGAATGGATGTCAAAAATCCCACTGGTTAGGAGCAATCAGAGAAGAATTTGATTCATTACATGAAAATAATGTGTGGTGTGCAACACCATTTAAACAATAAATATCCTTCCAAATCAATGGGTATTCAAAACAAAGTACAATGAGAATGGTGTGCTAAATAAACATAAAGCTTGAATAGTAATAAAAGGTTACCTATAAAAGGAGGGAATTGAATTCTTTGAAACTTTCTCTCCAACCAGTTGAATGGAAGCCCTTTGAACAATAATTGAAATAACAAAAGTTGAAGAATTACCAATCTATCAACTTTATGTAAATACTATCTTTCTAAAAAGCACTCTAGAAGAAGATATCTTCATATCAGCACATGAAGGATTCCCCAAATTTTTAGAGCATTCAAATCAAAATTGTAATCATGAAATCAATAATATAAAGAGTGGAAAAATGGTATTAAAATTTAAGAGAGCCCTATATGCACTCAAGAAAGCACCACAAGCTTGGTATCAGGAAGTCCCAAAATGGTTTCATGGACATAAATTTAGGACCAGTAGTAGTAACCCATTTTGTTTCATCAAGAAATACTCTACTAATGGATTTCTATATGTTTTTATCTGGGTAGATGATATGGTAATAATTGGGCATGAAGCATGAAAATTCCACTCAGAATTATCAAAAGACTTTAAAGTCCATGATTTCACTAAGTCCAACTACTTACTTGGTATACAAATTTCAAGATAAGACAACAACATCACTCAACTTCATCAAAAAAAATTTATTTCTGACATCTTATCTAAATTTGGAATGTGTGACTGTAAATCTAATCCCAACCCTATGCCTTCAAATATTCATCTTCTTCCTGCCAATGATGATCAACACCATCAATTCCTAAAATCAGGTTATGATTATAGAAAAATTATAGGTAGTTTAGGATATCTCTCTCAATGTAAAAAACCTGATATTACATTCTTGGTAAATTATTTATCACAATTTCTTATCAAACCCAGCATCAGTCATTGGAAAGCAGCTCTAAGTATTCTTTGATATCTCAAGGGGAAAATGAACATTGGAATCATATAAAAAAAGGCATTCAATGCTCTGATAACAATAAAAAAAGGTAAAAATATTTAGAAACCAACTGGATTTAGTGACACTGACTGGGCTGGATTCAACCTTACAAGGAGATCCACCAATGGTTATACTTTCATGCTTGGAGGAGGAGCTATATCATGGAAAAGCCAAAATCAAGTCACAGTATCTACATCAGCTACTGAATCAGAATAAAAAAGTTATTTGAATGCTGGTCTAGAGGGATTATGGCTGAAAAAACTATTAAGTGAATTGTACTATGAAAAAAATCAAGGTACATTGGTATATGGCAACAATCAAGGCTCAATAGCTCTGTCCAAAAACACCATAGCTCACAAGAGAGCTAAACACATTAAATTTCACTTCACCTGGGTTCTAGAGAAGGTCCTTGATGGAGAAATTGATCTAAAATATTGCCCTACCAATTATATGGTTGCAGATATTATGACAAAATCTCTAGATCATGTTAAATTTGAAAAATTCATAACTGATCTTGGTTTAAAGCAATGTATGAAGTCTATAGGTTAAAGTAATGAGGGGCAGTGTTAGAGTGTTTCAAATTATCAAAGAAAAGAATCTCAGCACCAATATGGGATAGAAAAGTTTGTGTTAACCTTGATAATTTTCTGAAACCCTTGAAGTCCATTACTTTTTCTCAGTTGTTATTTTTCATGCTACATATAATATTGGTTTTGTTATAGATTACATAATTAGTGCTATTTTGTTGGAAAGGCCTGTATTATAAATACTGTGATTATTTCTAGATTTTTTTCATCCATTTTTCTTTCTCAATAACAAAATTACTTTACCAATTCACTACTAAAAAGGTCTGTAGTATTAAACATATCATTACATTATTTATTTATATTCATCTATTTCTTTCCATATGTTTGGACGCTTTTATCAGAAGCAGTTGTCTAAAGGATTTATAAGTGGAGTCAACTTACACTTTATAAAAGGTGTGACTTAACTTCAATTACATTAGTATTATAATAGTTTTTAATTTCTTTGTTATAGGTCAGCATCACCATTCATACAACTAAGTTACAGTACTTGTACTAAAATTACTTACATGTCATACATCAGGTGTGCTGAATTTGCAATTAATCCATTTGTCTTTCTAAATAACAAAAGTACTTAACTAATTCACTACTAAACAGGTTAGCCCACTTTTATCAGCAGTAGTTGTTTCAAGGATTCATAAGTGGAGTCAACTTACACTTTATAAAAACTTTTAAGGAGGAGGTTTTTGGGCTTATATTCTAAATTATTTATCATTACAATTAGAACATATAACCATTACAATTACAATACTTTTCATTAGTACCATTATAAGTCTTTGAATAGTGTTTGAATTATTATCTCTATTTCTCTACTGACTATAAATTGTAAACCATTTTACATTTGTGAGATTAAATTACTGAGACCCTTATATTGAGTTATATTTTAATACTTATTGGATTTTTACTACAGTATTCATATAGGACCATTAAAATCTTCTAGACAACTGACTAATCAAGCTATTAATGTTGCTGTACTGGAGCTCAGCATAAAAATTGGGGACCTTTCCTCAAGAATTTGGTTGATTATCTTCCAGTAAGTAAAAATTCAAAAAAGGCTACAAATTAATAAAATCCCTATAGAATTATTTGGATAAATTACAAAGAGTTGGGGTAAATTTATATAGTGATTTCAGAAAATGAAGCCCAGTTATATAATAAAATTGTGATATTGAATAAAAATTTTTACTACTAATTGAACAGAGATTGTTCTTAGTAAAGATCTGTCACTAGACCAATTAAATTTTTAATCTTTGAAGATAATAAACCAAGTAATAAAAACTGAATAATTAATTCTTTTAATAGGACTTTTAATCGTTTTTTCTTGGTTTTTAAAACTCATTTAATATTTAAAAAGAATATTACTTACAAATTTATATTTTAAATATAAAAATACACCTACATTTTGTAGACCTCTTGAATTAAGTGACAACATAAAAAGCATATTTGACTTTTGGAACTGATAAATTTACTATAAAACCTACAATTAAGCAATTATTTGACTTAAGTAGTGTTATATCATACTAATAAAACTCTTTTTGAAGTTTTAATACTTATATCTGAATTTTTTGATTAAATTCTACTTGAAAAATGTGTGACAATGTTGACATTGTGAGTAATGAGGCAAAGTCTTACAATCTAAGACCTAGATCTTATAGAGCTGTTACAGGACATTAAAATGGAGGGAGAAGAGTCTCCAATAAACAGCAGCACTCCTTAAATGGCTGTAGATAAAAAAGAAAGGCTATTAAACCAAATCACAATAAAGAAGTCAAGAAACACTTTACAAGAGCAAATTTTTTCCATGTCATTACTTCTAAACAACCTCACAGTTAAAGCCAACAACATTTTAGACAAGATGAACAAGCTAAAATAGTGAGCAGCTCAAGGATTCATAGAAGTAAATCAAGCACTGGTAGGCCTCAAAGCTCAACTTACTACAGTAGTCAACAACCCTTCCATGGTTTTTCCAGAAGTACCTCTATCTCCAAATAAAGAAGAGACCGAAAAATTACAGTAAGAAAATGGAAATGGGACTGGTCTTCTCAAAAATACAACCATCCTCTTCAACAGAGATTCAGAAGTCAGCTTTACAGGGGAAGGGTAAAGAGAGGACAGGGAAGTGGAATAAGATCTTGGTAAGTCATACATCTTCTAATGATCAATTATATAATACTAATAATGAATTACTCATAGGTAATGAAATTGATAAGTATCTTAAGAATTTTTCATTTGAACATATTATTTTGGATATATCTTTAAATGATAACAATCTACATAGTTTTATTGAAAACAAAATTAATACTAGGAACATTAAAATTGAACCAAATGAATAAAATCTTGAGTCCAATAATAATGATTAGTCTTCTTAGTTAGACACAGATAAAATTGAATAGTTTTTGAAAGAAAATGCAATGGAATCAAAAATCATAAATAAATTATTATTAAGAATTGAAAAATTGGAAGAATTCTATAGAGAGTCTAACAATAATACAGAAAGTGTATTATTAAACCTTACAGAATCATTGAGTACTACTTCCAATAAATTACAGGTCATTGAAAATTCAAATAATGAATTGAAAAATGAGAATCCCAGCTTCTCCTGAAAAAAGATAAGACATTTAAGACAACATTAAGACATTTTTAGAAATTAGTATTGTTGAAAAAGTAGACACAACTCCTAAGTATTGGGTTATTTCAACAGTTTTAATCTCTTACAAAAAAGATAAGGCAAGATTATGTGGTGATTAAAGAAATCTGAATACATTCACTGTGGATGATATTTACACTCTCCCAAGGATAGCTTCTATCCAATCTATCTTACAAGGAGAAAAATATATTTCCTTTCTGGATGGAAAAAAAGGTTATAACCAGATTCCTTTGGAAAACAATTGTCAGAATTACTTGCTCATAACCACACACATGGGAATATATAAATATGTGAGAATGCCTTTTGGCCCAAATAATTCCCCTTAAGTCTTCCAAAAATTGATGGATAGTTTTTTTCATCATGAAATAGTTGAAGGATGGCTCTTAGTGTATATTAATGACATCATATTGTTTTCAAATACATATGATGAAAATTTAAATTTCCTGAGAAAATTATTTCAAAAAATGGATGAAATTAATATGAAAATAGCATTGAAAAAAATGTAAGTTTGGTTTTAAATCCTTGAAAGTACTTGGACATGTTGCATATGGCTTAAAATTTTTTTTTGACCAGAATAAATTTGCATAAATAAAAAATATTGATATACCTAAGATTTTGAAAGATGTTCAAAGCTTTCTAGGTGTGTGTGGATATTATAGGCAGTATATAAAAAACTAACAATCCATTTCAGCCCCTTAAACAACATTAATCAGGAAAAATGAGACTTTCTTTTGAATAATAAAAGAAAACATGCCTTTGGTAAATTAAAGGAATTTTTAATTTCAGCCCCAATATTGAGACTGCCATATTTTTACCTGCCTCTTATCTTGTATACTGATGCAAGCTTTACAGGGTTAGATGCTGCTTTACAGCAGAAACAGATGATAAATAGTAACTTATCTGAAGTAGCTATCTGTTACATATCAAGAAACTTTATAAAAACTGAATTAAGGTATGGTTCTACTCAACTGGAATTTTTAACCATTGTGTGGGCCCTGGAGAAACTTCATTACTATCTGGAAGACCATATTTTTGAATTAATTACAGATTGCAGTGCAGTAAAATCATTAATAAGCATAAAAACACCAAATATACACATGTTTAGATGGAAAATATCTGTACAAGAATTCAGTGGAAGGATGAATATCCCTCATAGAGCAGGAAAATTGCATTGAAATGTGGATTTTTTATCCAGAGGTCCTTCACCAAATAATACTGACAACCAAGCTTATGTGCCTGAAAATGAGGTAATACATATATTTTGGATTTATCTAGTGTATTTAGAGGAAGATTTGGTGCAAAAAATATTAGAAAATTATTCATCTGATAAAGATTTGTCTCAATTATCAACCATCTTAAATGATCCTAAAAATGCCTCAATGAGTGCATCAACTAAAACTTTACCTCAAAAGTATAAAAATACATTGGAAAAAGGTTAACTGTCAATTGAAGAGAATTTGAAAAAAGCAGAGATTGAAAAAATATTCAAGAAAGGAATCTTACTAAAGAGAAAGGAGCTGAGTATTTATTAAGATATAGGGGAAAATCAAATGAATTTGATAAGAGAATACCTGAAAATGAAACTTCAAATCTATCCTACCTTCTTAAAAAATTAAACATAAATAATATTCTGTTCAACCAGCTAAGGGGTTAGAACCAGTACTCATAATATTTTATTATGTTTTATTTCTTTAAAGAATTTCTCTTTAATGCTACAAATGTTTCTGAATACATAAAAAATAAAAATAAAAAAATGTATAATTTATCAATTGTTTTTTTGGGTGGTTGAGTGTCAGCCTGGATATTTGCAAGACTGAGTAAAAAAAAATTCATAAATTATGTTAAACAAATGTAGTACACATGGGAACAATAAATAGTGGTATAAAAGATGTATACATAAGTAAAATCAATTAAGAAATACAATAGATGCCATTATAATACCTTATATACATGCATATATCCACCTTTTACAAGTCTTATGTACTTAATACTAAGTTGTAATATTTTGGAGTAATCTTAAGAAAATTAAACATAAGGCTAAATAATTTTTATATAGAATTAAAGCTGTTGTTTTCATTTTTTTATGAAAAAATAAGCAATATGCTTTAAATCACTTAAAAGTTGAATATATGTGCTATAAATTTAATAATATTGAAAATGCACCTTGACAGATCAACTTGTCTCAATTAGAACTATTTATTTGGCTATTAAAATGAATAAAAATAACACTTTTCAAATTTGATTTTTTTATGCCAGAAATGGCTTCTGTGTACTGGCCACATACTGTCTGCATTTGTCCCACGTGAATAGTTTCATTTTTAGAAAATTTAGAAATTTCACACTATAATTAACCTAAATTGTATTCCCACTAGTGGAAACACACCAAAATAGGCAACAGGCACTTATTTAGTGTCTTTCATGCGCCATGTGACACTTGAAGCAAAAGTCAATCATTTAATCCATATATTGATACACAAATCCATACTCAAAGTGCAGAAAGGAAAATCTACCTAGTAACTTCTTCTTTCCTTTGTTTTCTCAATTTGAACGCACTATTAACTGTACTATCTTAAACTTAAATCTAAATTAGACAATCATCTTCTTATACTTTTCAACTTTAAGCAAATGCATGGTGTATTAGTGCTCAGCTCAATAGTATAGTCTCAATGTTGGGTTATTGTGTAATTATAGGTAATTAAAGGTCTGTGAGTAGATATAGGAGTAAAGTTAAAGGATCTGTGAGTTATATTGGAGTTTCAGTGATAAATTAAGGGCAGTTCACTAAAGGGGTCAATGAAAAGTGGAGTTGTCTATATGATTGGGGGGATTTGGTTCAACATTCCTAAGAATTAAATTATAATATTTTTATGATAGAAGTTAAATTTATATAAGGCAATTATTGTTGCTTATCTTTCCTAATGATCAATTTCTCTTCAAACTATAAAAACTCCTAAATCCCTTTTAATTATTAAGTTCCAACCCTTTGTGAGATTCCTTGAATTTTAGTTTTACTCTACCATACATTATTATTTATCTCAAACTTACCTTGAATCAAGTAATTTACCTTTAACATATCTTCAAACCACTCCCTTGAAGCATTTCTCTGTGATTCAAATTAGTCCTTAATCACCTTTGCCAATCTCACTTACCCAGGAACACCCTCAACCTTTAGTGTAGGCCATTCAGTGACAGTGTCCTAATTTTATTATTAGTGCATCTACCTCATTATATGCACTAATTTCATTAATAACCTCAGTATTGGTGCCTATAATTAACTACCTTTCTTAAAATTGACTATTTAGTCAAGTATTTACCTGTGCAAGCACCTTCCAAGAGACTGCATCCAGCTACCCCACATTTCTGGTGTTATTTTGGGTTAATCAATGGTTTCTCAGTAAATATTGGTTATATTTAGATGGGGATTTCACATATTAATTTAGAATAATTAGCCCTTTCATTTCTACTTTTAATACCCCTTAATTATGTCTTATATTTAGTAAATTTTCTTCCTGATTTAGGTTTTTATTTTAAGAATTACATGCATATACTCTCATTTTGGTCATCACTCTAGTTTTGATGGATTAACACTTGTTATTTATGTATTTTGGCATGTGATATTATTAATCTTTTACTACTATTAAAACCTTATACTGAGAAGAATGTGTAACATCTAAATTTGGGTGACATTGGCCATGAAGTGGATTGGTGAATTAAGGGGGAATAGTGGGGATTTCTTGGTTATAAAAGGAGGAGGTTTTTGGGCTCATATTCTACATTCTTTATAGTTACAATTAAAAAAATATAGCCATTAAAATTACAATACACTTCATTAGTACCATTAAAAGTCTTTGAATAATTTTTGAATTATTATCTCTATTTTTCTACCAACCATTAATTGTAAACCATTTATCATTAGTGAGATTATATTACTGAGACCCTTATATTTGGTTATATTTTAATACTTATTGGAGTTGTACTACAGTAATCATACAAGACCATTAAAATCTTCTATTCAACTGACTAATAAAGCTATTCATGTCTCTTTACTTGAACTCAGACTGATAATTCTGGTAGCAACAGGTGGCTCAGTCTCATTTGTAGCAGGTGTCAGTTTCTTTTGTGGTTTATCTTCATCAATTAGTTTGTCTTTTTCAGTAGGAGGATAATCTGTTTCATTAACTTATGGAAAATTTGTGAATTCTTCAGCAGGTAGATGATTTATGATATTACCCTCATTATCTCCTAGCTGAGGAAGAGTGAGTGAGGACTCTTCAATAATGAAGTTTTTGGATGGTTTTTTGTTTATTTCAATATATGAGAATGAATTTTCATCAAATATAATATTATTTTATTACATTATTATATTGGATTGTGGATTATATAAATGGTAACATAACAGCTGGTTGTCATATCTTACTAAAAACTTTAATGACACATTTGGGTTCAATTTCCTCCTCTGAACTGTTTTGGAATTTAAGATTATGCTGCAAAACCAAAAGTTTATAAGTGATCCAGTTTAGGTGACTAATTTAGTAGGATTTCATAGGAAGTCATCATAGCTTTGGAAGCTGTGGTGGATCTGTTATGAAGGTATACAATGGTATTTACTGCTTCACCACAAAACTCTTTGGGAAATTTACTATGGGAAAGCAAGAATTTAGCTCTATCAGTTGTTTTCCTGTTCCATCTTTCTGCTATAAGATTCTTTTGTGGAGTGTATGGTGAGGTTATGTGCATTGAAATCCCCTCCAGGTTCAACTATTCCTTAAAACTACTAATAACAAACTCACCACCACCACCATCATTCACTAAGTTAGAAATTTTGGAATCAAATACACTTTCAACTAGAGCTTTAAAAGTTTATAATTTTTGTAAAGTCTCAGATTTTTCTTTAAAATGTAAATGAATTGATAAGACAAAAAGGCATCTGTGAGTTGAAAATAGTATTGACCACCACCTAAAGAGGGAGGCAAAATTTTTCCACTTAAATCAGAGTGGATAAATTTTAGAGGGTGCTTCAACTGAGGGAGTGATCTCGAGAATGACAAATAGTGTAATTTAGCATTAATACAGCTAACACATGGTGAAATTTAAGGAGAATCATGGAGATGAATAAAACACTTACTCTTCATTGAGGATAGATATCTGGAGATGAGATGACCCATTTGATTATTTCACATTGAATAATTATCACTGGCATTATTTGCAAGGTCTTTTGAAGGTAAATCCAGTATTAGGTACAAAAGGTTACTTTCAATAACACCATGAAGAACATTTTGATTATTATTTTTCATTAAGAATATTTCTTCATTGTCAGGTATTATCAACTGGTAATAATTTCACAGGATTATTATTTGACTAAAGAGATTAATGTGTAACTCAGGAACATACAAGCAATCTTCAAAGTGGATGGTGGAGTAATTAGAGAGCAAAGATACCACTCTACATTATTGAGAATACATTTTTTTGACATTAACTATAAAAATAGGTGACTTGAAAGGTTCTATTGAGATTAAAAGCTCCTTTCTGTAGAACATGTGCCATGAAGCCCCACCTTCAAGCAAGAAGTCAGTGGGCCCAGTATGATAATGAGTCATAATTAAACAGTGATCAGGGGTTTAAAGGAGCTGGATAATTTGTATGCAAAGGTAGGCTTGTTCAATGATTCAGAATGTTTTGACTCTTGTTTATTAGTTTTCTTGTTTCATAAATGGGGGTGGACTTGAAAGCACTGTTCTTGTGAGTGTTTGATGTTTGGATTGTGTACACCATTGGTGAAAATTTCTATAACTCTTTGATTTTTATTAGTCTTGAGAGGGGATTTGGATTTTGAGTAAGGAGTAGATTTTCACTAGACATATAAGAGAGCTTCTGTTACATCTTTAATGGTGATAGCCTCTTTTCTGGCAGTAAAATTATGTATCATATCATCCTTTTTTTTAAGTTTGAGACATGAGTTTGGGGGACAAGTGCCAGTGAATCCTTTTGGAAATAAAATGTAAACATCCTCATCAGGTGCACCATGTAAGAAGGCTGTTTTTAAGTCCATCAGATGAGCCTTAAAGTCATTGTAGGCTAAAAGACTTAGAAATTTTCAGAGGGAAGCAAAGCAACTAGTTAGATCAAAAGTATTGTTATAGTCAATCCATTCAGTTTTAGATTACCCTTTCAGAAATAGTCTAGCCTTATAAATATAAAGATTTCCTTCACTATAAACTTTCTTTTTGAATACCCACACCATTACCAACAGATTTTGTCCTTCAGGTTTTGGAACCATTTTCCAGACTTTATGAGTTTCAGTGCTGGCTATTCTGACTTCATATACTCCTCCAAATAATGAGAGTTGTTACTAGTTATTGCCTGAAAATATCTTCTTGGAAAGTTTTTGTAGAGAGACTCTTAAAGTTGCCTTACTGTAAGCAGAATCCAAGGGAGTTGGATAAACCAAATAAAACTATGTCCCTTTAAGTTAATAAAGAGTTCACAATTAACTAAGCTAAAACATCTACTTGATATAAATGACCAATAAACTATTTGTTATTAACGGAATTGAGATGTAGAATCTGTGTTCTTTGAAATGAGGGAAAGAAATACACCAGTGAAGCTGTTTTCAGAAAAGTTATTTAAATGATTGAATATTATGTTTTTATTAAGCTTTTTTTTATTGGAAATAGTTGTTAAAATAAAGTTCCTGAAGTCAAGACCTTTATAATGGTACTCTATCAGCTAATATTTATGAGTTGTTGAGTGAAATATATAATAGGGGGTATCAATGTTCAGGGATCCGCAATTAGGGATCAGGAATTTTTTTCGCCCGGATCCGACATTATTAATTGCGGAAGATTCTTATCCACTAGCCCCAGGGCTAGTGGATAAGGAATGCACAATAATACATTATCCCGCCTCTTATACCCCAATTTCCATTCCTAATTCCTGATCCCAAACTCATCTCATCCATGATGAATTTGCAAGAAAGTCACATGACTGATAATTCCTGATGCCATCCTTAAGTCTTTCCTCACTCTATGCTACTTAATTTTGGTGGTGAACACTTAACCTTTTTTTCTATCTACACACCCTCATTTCTTTTTTACATTCATGGTTTATTCCTTTTTGTAAATATTTCCTTTGTAAATTAACATAAGTCTCTGATCCTATCCTTCCCTCGTGTTCCCACCAATTCCCGTACACCTCAAATCTTCCTTTATACCTTCCCTTCCACCTTCACTAGAAACCCCACTTCTCAAACTTACCTCGCTCTCCATCTCTTCATATCCACTCGACACCCCAGCACACCCTTTCAACTTTAATTGATGCCTCACCTTTCAAATCCACCTCGCTTTACTCCCTTTTGCCTCCAATAGAAACCCCAACACACCTTTTTAACCAAACTTGATGCCCCAAGCATCAAATCCACCTCTCTCCCTTCCTCTTCACCTCCAATTGACACCTCATCACCCAAAAATTAGCTCGCCACCCTCTTATGTGCTTCTTTAGTACCTTGAACATATATTTAATTTTCCCACATTAATCAAGATTTGTAAAAAAAGTTAATATTGATACAAACTATCACATTAACCTTTACTTATAGACATCATTATAAAGAAAAAATATATATTTCAAAATTTTTGAATGTAACAGGGCTGTAATTTTTGTATGCAAGAAACTTAGAAAAGATTCAGGTCAATAATTTTCTAATATTTTTTGGGAACAAATTTACTTTTTTACTTATTTATGGCATGAATGATAACTCTTGGCCCTTTTGACATTTTTTTGTGGAAGTTTTATACTGGTGTGGCATCTTTTATGTTGGATGCATCACCCAAAAAAGCCTAAAAATACCTAATTAGGGCCGTAAAAGTGCTGAAACAGGCAAAAAAAGTATGAAATAATTTTTGGCAAAAAGGCCAAGCATTTATGGTTTTGCCGAATATATAATTGTACAAATTAAAGTGACTGTTTGTCAGACTTTTAGTTACTTTTTGGAGATTCTTAATGGTGTGAAATATAATAATTTTTTATTCATTGGTTCATAATTTATTTATTTATTAGCTATTTTCTTCAAATAATGTTTATTTTTATTATATTGGGCTATTAAATCATATATCTTGTCCCATAGACTATTTCAGTTATTGCAAAACAGTTGTCTGTATCATAGACTTATTTTAATATATTTGGATTACTTTTCTTTATTCATCTCTATAAATCTAATATTACATACTTTAAGATTATCATTTTTTTGTGGAGATGAAGTGAAGAAGAGAATATTGGATGTAAAGGTGGAGGGTTTTTGGTTGAAGGCTATGGGGAGGTTGGCGAGTTAATTTTTGTATGATGAGGAAGGGAGCAAGATGGATTTGATGCTTGGAGCATCAAGTTTGGCTAAAAAGGTGTGTTGGGGTTTCTATTGGAAGCAAATGGGAGGCAAGCGAGGTGAATTTGAGGGGCCAGGCATCAATAAAAATTGAAAGGGTGTGTTGGGGTGTCTAGTGGAGATGAATGGATGGAGATTGTGGTGTCTATTGGAGGAAAATGGGAGTAAAACGAGGTGGATTTAAGGGGTGGGGCATCAATTAAAGTTGTAAGGGTGTGCTGGGGTGTCTAGTGGAGATGAAGGGATGGAGAGCGAGGTAAGTTTGAGGAGTGGGGTTTCTATTTGAGGCAAATGGGAGTAAAGCAACATGGATTAAAGGTATGGTGCATCAATTAAAGTTTAAAGGGTGTTCTGGGGTGTCTAGTGGAGATGAAGAGATGGAGAGCGAGGTAAGTTTGAGGAGTGGGGTTTCTATTGGAGGTAAATGGGAGGCAAGAAAGGTGGATTTGCAGGGTGGGAAATCAAGTAGAGGTGAAGCAGTGAGGTGGAGTCTCTTTTAGAGGAGGAAAAAATAAAAATAATACAGCAGTATCCTGGTTAGAAGCAGTAGCTCGTCACATAAAATAGAAAATCTATTTACCATCTACTTCCCATGAGATAGGTCTAACACTGCCTCTCAAGTCTGGAGGTTGAGAAATATCATACCATTTCTGTTCAAAATATGCTATGAAATCATACAATGCTAAATGTTTTGATTCATAGATTGAAAATATTCTCTTTCTTACCATATAGGGGAGGTTCTGGCCTGGAATTCAAGATTTTGGTGAGAGAGATTGTCTATGGTAAAGAGGATTGGACATTTCAATGAAAAAATTTTCAGGGTAGCTGAAAAGATGGGATGAGGGTAGGAGTGCGCAGCAAGGTGGGAAGGCTAGGATATCCAGAGAGTTGTCCAAGATGTGGTTATGAAATATTGAGGATAAAAGTGTCGGATAAGAGGTGAACATTGACACGTAAAGTGTCTAATAACCCAATTATTAGCAAAAATAATTGCGGAAGATAATTGGGGTATAAGGATTTTTATCCGCAATTAATTTAATTGCTGATCCCTGAACATTGATACCCCCTAATATGATATGTAAAAGTATTATATTTATAAGGGTATTACAATTTATAAATTGTTATTTAAAATAATAATGATTGTTGATAATATTTGTTGTTTTGGTTAATAGTTAAAATGTCTTTATGTCTGATACTGTCTAATTTTAATTCTACAAGCTTTATATGCATAGTAAATCTCATTATTTATTTTCCCCAGCCAGAGAATCCCAGTGCTTGTCCAGAGGTAACCAGAGTTCATATAAAGCTTCTAAAGACTTCCAGACTCAATTATAACCTTAAAAAACTAACCAAAAATCTAGAAAAATTACAGATGATTGAGCTAGTTCTTCTTATAAATCCCATATAATTTTTGTAGTCTGCGCAGCCTTTTTCACCTAGTAAAAAATTATCAAAGTTAAGTAAATTATGAAAAAAAATCAAAAATAATTTATAAAATTATTAAAAATAGAAGAAAAATAGCTAAAATTCTCTGAAAATGTTTAAAGGCTCTTGAGACTCCTGAATTTTTCTTACATACATTTTTAGACACATAAATGCATTTTCTGACCATTAAATAATTATTAAATTTTGACTCATTAAATTAACCCTTTTAAACCATTTTTAACACCCATTCTTTCCAATATAAATCTTATAGAATTATATTGGCTTTTTAAATCTCTATAATCAACTCTAGAAACACCTCTTTTATTAAACCTAGTTCTATACTAAACTTTAGGCTACCACATCATCTTGTTCAATTATGAGTTTACAAGTGTTATTACTTCTTCTGGAATGGTTCAGAATGTTTCTGGGATCAATTTCAAGACTAATATTCTTTGGTGCATGAGTATCTTTTTGAAGCCATGTATACATTTTACCTGATAAGGGCATTGTACTGGTGATTATTGGTTCCAAAGGCAGAAAATTTACTGATTCAAGAGTTGGTACAGGAAAATAATCATTTAAGCAATAAGGAGGGGCCTATTGGTCATGAAAGGCTGGATCAGGAATCAGAGGGAACTCAAGTAATGGGATAATGATTGATTTTCTAAGGAAAATGACTTTTCCAGAAATCTAACATCATGAGTTATTATGAAACAGTCCAGTTTAGGGGAAAAGATTTTGAAGTTGTGATGACCATTTGCATATCCTACAAAAATACACCTTTCACCTGCAGGGTTGAATTTTGATTTTTTCCTCTTCCTAGGAATGTTGTAGACTAAATCAAAACTGAATGGATGGAGCTTACCATACTGAATTTTGGAAACAGGACCCCATATTTTTAAAGGAGTCTTTCCATTGATTTTTGATGAATGTTTTTGATTCAATATAAAGTTGGTGGTGTTTGTTGCTTCCCCCCAATAGGACCTACAAAGCCTGCATTCAAATAATAAGTCCTGAGCCTTTTCAACCAATGTTAAATTTACTCTTTCAGAAAATGGATTTTTCTGAGGAGTGTATGGAGCCATATTTAGTAATTCAATGCCTTCATAATTAAATAATACATCAAAGGTACTGTTAACAAATTCAACCCCATTGTCAGTGGCCACAATTTTAACACATTTTTCAGTTTTTTTATGCCAAGTTAAGAAATTATATAAAGAAATTGAAGGCCTCTGATTTAAGTGAAAAGAAATAAGTAAAACGGTTACTGGAGAACCTGTCAACTATTTGCATGAAATACCTCTTCCTCCCCAGTAGACAGGATTGACAGGACCACATAGATACTTGTGAATCATGCTAAGGACCTTGTCAGGTGTTATAAAATTTCCCAGGAACAGTAGTCAATGAGATTTAGCAGTGAGACATGGAATAAAGTTGAGCTTCAAGAAATTTTTTCCAGGTTACATAAATTTAGCAGCTGCAATGTTGGGGTGTTCACAAGCTTTATGAGTTGTAAGGAGAGATTTAGTAGAAACAATAGAATTAGTGTCTCCTGAGAATTTTAAAGGAAGTGAAAAAACATTTTCACTCAGTGAGCATTCCACAACAAAGTTTTCAATGTGATTGAAGCCTTTGGCATAATCTCCACATCCTGTTATAGTAAAATTTTGGAAAAGAAACCAGGCTGCAGAGATGAGATTGCTTTGGAATTTAGTGAAGTAGAGTGAATTTTTAATTTGGAAGAATCTTTGATTGAGTATAAGGTTGACTGTCCCAATTACTTGGGCATGAATAACATATCCATTGGCTGTTAGAAGAGATTTGGCAGATGTTTGGAGAGAGATAAAGAACATTTTTTTGTGAAAGAGAGTTTAGGATGTGCCACTGTTGAGAATAGAAGTGTTTCTGAAAGAACTGAGGATGGTTAGAGCTTTTTCATCTCTTTGTTTGTGTTCCTTCTTTCTTATATCAAATTCTTCTCTTTTTTTAGGTTTTAGCTGGAAAAAGTTGGATTTGGAGTGGGGTGCCAAAGGATTGTGTTTTCCATTGAAACATAGATTCCCTCCTTTCACATTGAAGTCTAAACATATCTTTTATGGTTCAGATTTAGGGATTTTACAGTCTTTTTTGAGTTCAGACAACACTTCTTCAATTGAGGGAGTTTTCTTAGTGACTTTGATGTTAGTAAAGATGAGGTGGGAGATGTTTTGATAAGATTCTGGAAAGAGGTGAAGTATATAGAATGAAATAATTGTAGTTAATAATTTACCAGGAAATAAAGAGGGTAAGACTTCATTTACTAATTTAAGGGTGAGCCAAAATTTTTGATGTCCACCACAATATCTGATTTGTTGAAGTAATTATTAAATATATCAGCTTTGACACTGGAACTATTCTTGGCAGAAGTAGATGTGTAATGTTCTCAGATATGTTCCCAAAGGTTTGCAGGCTCAAAGACAGATTAATCTTGGAAAAACAGGGTGTGATTTTCAGGATCTAGGAACATTCATAGGATCATGGCAGTTTGTTTCTTATGGAAGTTAAATATGTCAAGGGAGGTGGGATCAGAAGGTACAGTGATTGTTTTAAGAAGAAATTTATCAAGGTTTTAAATTCCTAGCTCATTGAAAATTTGGTTCTTCCAGGTGGCATAACTCTTATTAGTAAGTATTTTGACTCCTTTAATTTCTGAGAAAGTGTTGGACTCCATATTTGTCCAGAATTCTGGAGTTGAGGGAGCAGTTGAAATAAGTTGAAGAGAAGGAATATCAGATGAATACTCTGACTGGGTAGACTTCGAGTTTTTTAGAGAGGAGAAAGCCACCTTGAAATACTAGAGTTAACAGAGGACTAGGCCCATAAAATATTAGGCTGAGTCAATGGGATAAAAGAAGAGTTAAATAGTTAGATCACACAAAGTAAAATAAGAGATATGCCACCACAACTGTTAGAGAAATAAAAAAAAGAAAATTGAGTTAATAATAAGTCAACTTTCCAAAGGAAAGGAAAGGTTAATGAGAGAGAAACAAGGTGATATACATTGCAGCATAAAGAGCACACTAAAATATTAGAATAAGTACCTGAGTTAATGGGATATAAGAAGAGTTAAATAGTTAGATCACATAAAGTAAAATAAGAGATATGCAGCCACAACTGTAAGAGAAATATATAAAAGAAAAGTAAGTTAACAATAATAAGTCAACTGCCTAAAGGATAGGAAAGATTAAAAAGAGAGAAATGAGATGTCTAAAATAGAATGAACACTCCCTCTTTTATAGTGAGCTATGTCAACATACATTAAATGAATCAGGTACAGAAACAGTCTGAATAGAATTACAACACTTGAATAAAACAGTCTTAATAGAAGAATAATACATGACTAATATAATGAATGGACAAATATTATTAAAGAATGGGATTATATAATAGGGGGTATCAATGTTCAGGGATCCGCAATTAGGGATCAGGAATTTTTTTTCCTGGGATCAGACATTATTAATTGTGGAAGATTCTTATTCACTAGCCCAAGGGCTAGTGGATAATTAATCCATGATAATTCATTATCCCACCTCTTATACCCCAATTTATATTCCTAATTCCCAATCCCAAACTCATCTCATCCATGATGGATTTGCAAGAAAGTCACATGACTCATAATTTCTGATGCCATCCATAAGTCTTTCCTCACTCTATGCTACTTAATTTTGGTGGAGAACACTTAAGTTGTTTTTCTATCTACACACCCCAACTGCACATTTGGGGGTGAATTCCCACTTCCCTCATCAGATAACCCTTCCACCGGCAACTATGAAACACCTCTCTACTAGGAAGCTACTTCACTCAACAATGAATGCTATTACTTTTCTTTTAGTTCTTTACTATAAATCTGACTCTGATTTGGAAGATACTTTAGCTTATATGTGTTTTCTTTCCAAAAAGTGTTACATCATCACCAGGGGGCCAAATCTTTATCATGATCCCCAATATTATCTGGCCTCCATTCTCAACATTTCTCATTTAAACTTCACCCAACTTTTTAGAAGTTCTCCCAATTCTTTCTTCAAACTTTATAAACTCATCTCTGATCATCCTATCTTTCATAAGAATTCCCATAACAAACAGCGTAATCTGGCCATCCAACTTGCTGTTTCACTATGTTGCTTTGGCTCAAAGGGAAATGGTGCTGCTGTAAGACCTTTGGATAATCTTTTTAACATAGGATATGGTACTGTGATATTATACACCAAGAGCTTTATGATTGCTATCCTTTCCCTCAAGTCTCAAACACTTGCTTGGCTAACTCCAGAACAGCAACTTGAATCCTCTCAAGTAATGCAAGCTGAAGGTTTCCCTGGCTGTGTAGGATTTGTTGATGGCACAACTATACCTTTGAGTCAAAAGCCTGCTCATGATGGCAACCATTATTTTGATTGCAAAAAAGGTTTCTTCAAAATCTTCTCCAATTTCTCATCCTTCATAAACTAACTTTTTATCTTCTTTCTAGATACTCTATTGCCATTCAACTTGTATGCAATGTCAATAAAAAATTTATTGCTTTTCATATTGGCTGCCCTGGCTCATGTCATGACTCTTCCATCTTCCAAAGAATGAGGATTTCTCAAAACCCAGACTCATACTTTGACGAATCTCAGTACCTCCTTGCAGACTCAGCATATGCAAGTGGAAATTACATTATACCTGCTTTTCATGGTGCAAGTTTAGAAAGTGACCCCAAAACTGCCTTTAATTATCACCTTGCCCCATCAAGAGTACAAATTGAACATGCTATAGGTATTTTAAAGGGAAAATTTTCTAGTCTTTGGGAGCTTAGAATCCAATTTCAAAAAAAATTGGAGATCAAAACTGCAAATCATTGGATCGTGACTTGCATTATACTCCACAATATCCTAGCTGATTTAAAGGATGAGTGGAATGATCTTTATGAAGAAGAGGATCCTGAACCAGCACTGGCTCTCACCTCGCTTGAATCACAAAACATTCATTCAACTGGCATAGGCTCTGTCATTATGCCTATTACTCTCCAACATTTCTCTTCACCACCCTTTTAAATTATTTTTTTGTACTCTCCAAATGTCCTCTTTGTGTAATTTATTCACTTAGTTTGGTATTTTGGTTTGTTGCTTATTCATTTTTTTTTGAATTTGCGGTAAATATCTTTTTTTTTGATGGCTCATTGGTTTTCTTTCACCAGCTCAACATGAAATCACATATTTTCTGAAATCCCATATTTTGTCAGTGATTTTTTTTTCATTCATCACTCATATCCTTTTCATCCTCTCCTCAAACATCACTCAAATATTTTGGTTACTTTTATTTTCTCAACTCGTCTCACCAGGTAAGTCTTTTTTTTTCTTTTTTCTTGTTTTTTATTTTCTAATCATGAATTTTTTTATTTTGCTTTATTTTGTTTTTTTTTGTAAGTCCTTTTTTTTTATTTTCAAGGTTAGACTAATTTTGTTTTTTTTCTGTCAGGCTAAGGTCAAGTACAAGGATGTGAACTAGCTTGAATAGTCAGTTGTCTAGAAGATTTTAATGGTCCTATATGAATACTGTATTTCTAATCCACTAAGTTGTAAAATATAATCAAATATAAAGGTCTCAGTAATATAATTCTCACTATTCTTATATATGGCTTACAATCTTTATAGTTGGTAGAAAAATAGATTATATAAATTCAGATACTATTCAAAAGTCTTATAAAAGTACTAATTGATATGTATTGTAATTGGATTGGTTATATTGGTTAAATTGTAATGATAAAGAATGAAGAAATACAACCCAAAAACCTCCTCCTTTTATACACACTAAGTTCCCCAATGATTCCCTTGATGTACCACCCAATACACAGTTAATGACGCCTCTAAACAACTAATAAACATGCCCATCAACATTCCCAGTAACCCATGACATAATTAGAAGAGTAATAACCGCCAAAATCCTGAAATAATAAGGGAAATCCATCAAAATTAAAGAAAAAGACAAAAAGAGAGTATATGCGTATAAAACAATAATATTAAGGACTAAAGGAGACTTTTTTAAGGTTAATAATAGCTTAATAATAAGGGGGATTGACTGTAGAAATAATGGGGCTAATCCTGACATTATACTACGTGAAATTCCCATTCAAAAATAACCAAAATTAACTGAGAAACCACCCAAAAACTTAAAAAAGAGCGTGAGATGTGGGGTAACTACATGCAGTCCTTGGCAGGCGCTTGCACGGGTAAATCCTTGACTAAAATTAGGCGAATTTAAGCGTGGTGATGAAATAAAGTGCCAAGAGTGAGGTTATTAATGAAATTAGTGCATATAAACAGGGTCAATGCATTATTAATTAAGCTAGGACACTAAATAAGTGCCTGTCGCCTATTTTAGTGTGTTTCCCCACAGTGGGCGTAGAATGTGGGGTAATTATAGTGTGAAAAAGCTAACTTTGCTAAAAATGAAGCTATTCACACGGGAAAAAAGCAGGCAGTATGTGGCCAGTACACAGAAGCCATTTCTGGCATAAAAAACACCAAATTTGAAAAGTGTTATTTTTATGCATTTAAATAGCCAAATCAATAGTTCTAAATGAGCCCAATTGATCTGTCAAAGCGCAATTTTGATATTCTCAATTTTATAGCGCATATAGTCAACTTTTAAGTGAAATAAAGCGCATTTCTTGTTTTTTGCATAAAACAATGAATATAACAGCTTTAAGTGTACTTAAAAATTGTGCAGCCTTATACTTAAGATTCTTAAGATTACCCTAACATATTCCAACTTAATATTAAGTACATAAGACCTATAAAAGGTGGATATATGCGTGTATATAAGGTGTTATAATGGCATTTTTTTGTGTATTATCATAATTTTACTTATGTATACTATTTGTGTACTCTTATTTATTATTCCCATGTATAGTTCATGTGTTTAACATAACTTATAGTTACTTTTTACTCAGTCCTGGAGATATACAGGCTGACACTCGCCCACCCAAAAAAACAATAAAAAAAATGATAAGTTATACATTTTATTTTATTTAATTTGTAATTTTCAGGTGTTCAGAATAAATCTGTAGCATTAAAGATTCAACTTTAAAGAAATAAAACATAATAAAATATTATGAGTACTGGTTTTTTAACCCCTCAGCTGGTTGAACAGAAATTTATTTCTGTTTAAATTTTTTAAGAAGGGTGGATAAATTAGAAATTTCTTTTTCAGGTATCCATTTATCAAATTCATTTGATTTCCCTTTAAATCTTAGTAAATACTCAGTTCCTTTTTCTTTAGTAAGGATTCTTTTCTTGAGTATTTTTTCAATCTCTGCTTTTTCCACAATTTCTTCAGGTTGCTTTTTAGGCCTTCCCCTTCTTTTTGGAAATAAGTCAGGATCATTTGCATGGTAAGGTTTCAATAATGAGATAGGGAAAACTGGATGTTTCCTATCATATGGAGCATATAATATGACTTCCACTGCATTATTCCCAACCATTTTATTTACTACAAAAGGTCCTACAAAGGGATCCTTTAATTTAACATTACCTTGTAAGTTAAAATGTAGTGTTGATATGAGGACTTCATCTCCCTTTTTAAATTCAAATTCTTTATGAGATTTGTCCCACCTTTTCTTTTCATATTCAAATGCTTTTTGGATGCATTCTTCTGCATGCTTTCTACACATTTGTTGCATATGAATAAAGGATTTAGTGCCAGGGTGTATATCCAACCTTGGTAGTTTATTTAAAAGATTTACTGGGGTATTTGGTACATATCCCAGCCAGAGTTCAAATGGTTTCTTCTCTGTTACAGAATGAGTTGTGCTGTTATAAGCAAATTCAAGGCCAGGAATTAATGTTACCCAGTCATGTGTGAATTTCTCATTGTCTTTGTATTCTAATCCAAAGGCACAATATCTTCTGATCATGTCTTCTAGAGTTTGTATCATCCTCTCAGCCAGCCCATCAGTTTGTGGATGGTGTGCTGTAGACAATTTTAATTGACAACCTGATACTTCCATCAAAGATGTCCAGAACTCTGAAGTAAATTTAGGATCTCTGTCAGAGATTATGGCTTTGGGGAACCCAGCAGTATTCATCATCTGAGTCCACCATAGTAACGCCAAGTCTTTAGCAGATACCTCTTTATGGGTAGGGATAAACTTACACATTTTTGTTAATCTATCCACTATTACCCAGCAAGAATTGAAACTTTCTTTTCCTGCTAATGGCAAGCCAGTTACAAAATCCATGTTTATAATTTCCCATGGAGCTTTTGGCTGCTCTATTTGTTGTAACAACCCAGCTCTCTTCCCAGTTAATCTTTTAGATTTCTGACAAGAGTCACATGTTTCAATGTATTTTTGTACATCCTCTTTCATGTTTATCCACCAGGCTGTATTTTTAACTCTGGTTAATGTTTTGTTAAAGTCAAAATGACCAGCTAAGATGTCATCATGACAAGTACTCAACATTAACTCTTTCATAGAAGGTGGTATTACTATTACATTGCTTAACTTTTTTCTGTAATATATGTATCCATCTTCAATTGATAGTTTACCTTTTTCCAACGCATTTTTATACTTTGGAGGCAAGGTTTTAATTAATGCACTCATGGAGGCATTTGTTGGATCATTAAGAATGGTAGATAGTTTAGACAAATCTTTATCAGATGAATAATTTTCCAATATAGTTTGCATAAACTCTTCTTCTAAATCCACTATATAAATCCCAAATATATGTATAACCTCATTTTCAGGTACATAAGCTGGGTTGTCAGCATCATTTGGCAAAGGACTTCTGGATAATAAATCCACATTTGAATGCAATGTTCCTGCTCTGTGAGTGATTGTCATTCTTCCTCTGTACTCTTGTACAGCTAGTTGCCATCTAAACATGTGCCTATTAGGTGTTTTCATGTTTAGTAATGATTTTACTGCACTGCAATCTGTTATAAGTTCAAACTTCTGGTCTTCCAGATAGTAATGAAGTTTCTCCAAAGCCCACACCACGGCTAAACATTCTAGCTGTGTGGCACCATACCTTAATTCTGTCTTTCTTAAGGTTCTGGATATATAACAGATAACTACTTCAGATAATTTTCCATTTATTATCTGTTTTTGCTGTAAAGCAGCACCCAAACCTATGAAACTTGCATCAGTGTACAAGATAAAAGGTAGGGTGAAATCTGGCAGTCCCAATATTGGAGCTGACATTAAACATTCCTTTAATTTGTTAAAGGCGTGCTGTCTTTCATTATTCCAAATGAAAGCTTCATTCTTCCTGATTAATGTTGTTAAAGGGGCTGCAATGGATTGGTAATTTTTAATATATTGTCTATAATATCCACACATACCCAAAAAACTTTGAACCTCTTTTACATTTTTAGGTATCCCAATGTTTTTAATTGCTGCCACTTTATTCTGGTCAACACAAATTTGTAATCCAGATACAACATGTCCAAGTACTTTCAAGGATTGAAATCCAAACTTACATTTCTTTAATGCAATAGTCATATTAATTTCATCCATTTTTTGAAAGACTCTTTTCAGGTGATTTAAATGTTCATCATATGTTTTTGAAAACACTATGATGTCATCAATATAAACCAATAGCCATCCTTCAACCATTTCCTGATGAAAAACACTATCCATCAATTTTTGGAAGACTGAAGGGGCATTCTTTGGGCCAAATGGCATTCTCACATACTTATATATACCCATATGAGTGGTTATTAATAAGTAATTTTGAGAATTTCTTTCCACAGGAATCTGGTGGTAACCCTTGTTCCCATCCAGACAGGAAATATATTTTGCTCCTTGTAAGGTAGCATGGATAGAAGCTATCCTTGGTAGAGGGTAAATATCATCTACTGTATATGTATTCAGAGCTCTATAATCACCACATAATCTTGCCTTATCTTTTTCATAAGAGATTAATACTGGTGAAATGACACAATACTTAGGTGTTGTGTCCACTTTTTCAACAATACCCATTTCCAACAACAATTTTATATTGTCTTCAATATCTTTCCTTTTTGCAGGAGATGCTGGGTAAGGTTTCTTTTTTAAACTGCCAGGAATATTATCCAGATCACAGCTTAAAGAGATTTTCATCTCATGGTCTTTGACCAATCCTAGTTCATTTGAGCCATGAGCAAATGCCATAGGATATGATTTAATCAATCTCAAAATATCTTCTTGTTCAATTTTTGAGAGTTGAGGACTGAAAGAGGCCTTTTGGATTTCATTTTCCAATTCACCCACTTCATTGGTGGTTCTTCCACCTTGCAGTTGTTCTTCTCTAGGAGAAATGGTATATACTGAATTTTCAGAACATATTTTGAATTTTCTTTTACCATTCACCCCTATGGTGAAACAACTGTTTGCAGGATCTAGTTTAATGCCAAATTTTGTCAATAAATCATTGCCAATAATAAACCAATCACTACAATTATTATTATCCATTACTACAAATTCACAAACTGCTCTAACATATCCATTATTATATTTAAAGAATACAGCAGTTTTGTATTTGCCAATTGGATTTAATACTGAACCAAAACCCCTCCAGTTCTTTGTCTGAACAGGTTCTAGTTTTTCCTGGTACTTACTATCAAGTTTCATTAATGCATTAAGTGAAACTACACTACCTGCAGCCCCAGTGTCAAGAATGGCATTCATTTCTTTTCCACATATGATAATAGGTGCTCTGATAGGTGTTATTTTGTAAGTATCATGAGATACATCTTTAATTATTTCAGCTTCCTCTATAGAAGTTAAAGATGTGTCTGTATGAGGTATAGCATCATTCAGGAACATTATATCCTGTTCTAATACAAATATCTCATTTTCATCATCACTGTAAGATATGTTACTCTTGCAATCCTCACTGGATTCCACATTCTCATCTTCATGATTACTAGGTTCAGAATTCTGTGAGGTTTCAATAACATTTATTCTTTTCTTACACGTGTGACCTTTAACCCAAGGCTCATTACATTTGTAACAAGTGTTATTTTCTTGTCTCTTAGGGACAAGGGGAGCTGAAGGTTTTTTCTTTTCCACTGGTAACTTACTTGTAGTAGGTTTTACCACGTCAACACTTTGTCTGTAATTACTATACTTGGTTTCATATTTGTGGTTTAATAATATCTCATTGCATATATTAATGAATCCAGAGGTGTCTCTGACAGTTTCAGTTCTAGCAACAATAATGTCTCTAACTGATATAGGCAATTTGTATATTATTTTTTCTTTCCACTCTTCATAATCCATTTTTGGATCCATAGCTTTCATGATTTTTATTAAATTCATTAAGAAGACCATGGGTTTATCTCCAGCATTTGGATTATATCTGGCCTTTTCATACAGTCTTTGTTGAGTGATTCTAAATTTTGGGCCACCAAATTGCCTTTCAATTAGTGCCTTCCATTCATTCCAGGAGTAATTAATTCCCTCACTCAATACAGATTCAAACCATAATAAGGCCACATCTGTAAATAAAGATATTAACTTTGAAGTAATTTCTTCATCAGGTAATTTGTATGAAAATTTTAAGTTATCAATTCTTTGTATGAATTGTTGCCAATCAGATTTTGAATCCCCGTCAAAAGAAGGGTACTGATCTAACTTAGGCCAGTTCTTTTGGCTAGTTTTTGCTTCCCTAACCTGAGGAATATTGAGTAATTCACTTACTTTAGAAAGATGATCATTTATTTCATCTTTTACTGATTTTATATTCTCAGAGCCCATAACACTATGTTCATGTTCAATCATTGGTTTATCATCAGAGTGTTTCATAAAAACTGGTACTCTCTCTACATAAGAGGTATTATCCTTTATTGTTTCAGTATTTTTCAAAATGTTAGCTACTTCAATTTCTACTCTCTGTAACCTATCTTTTATTACAGGTACATGAGTTAAAGTATCATTTACATTTGAAAAAGACAATTTTACACGTCCCTCTATGGTAGCCATAATATTCTGAGAGTGTTCTAATTTACTTTCTAAATTTCTAATCTCAGATTTTAATCTTTTATTCTCATTGATTAATTCATTATTTGAATTTTCAATAATTTTTAATTTATTGGCTGTGGTACTCAATGATTGTGTTAGTTGTAATAATACATTTTCTGTATTAATGTTTGACTCTTTTGAGAACTCTTCCAATTTTTCAATTCTCAATAATAATTTACTTATTATTTTTGATTCCATTGGATTCTCTTTTAAAAAATATTCTATTTTTTCCGTGTCCAATGCAGAAGACTCATTATCAGGGTCAAGATTTAATTCATTTGATTCCATTTTTATATTAATAGTATTTTTCTGGTGATCAATAAAACTATTTACATTGTCCTCATGTAAAGACAAGTTTAACATATTCTGTTCAAATGAATAATCCTTTAAATCCTTATCAATAATATCCAATATTTCCTTATCAATCTCATTACCTATAAGTAATTTATTTTCAGGTTGATATAATTGATCATAAGAAGTTGGATGACTTACCAAGGTCTTATCCCACTTCCCCTGCCTCTCCTTGCCTTTCCCCTGTAAGGGTGACTGCTGGAGCCCTGCTGTTGAGGATTGTTGTAGTTTTGGGCGTACCAATCCCATTTCCATTTGCTTACTGTAATTTTTTGGTCCTCCTCTTGGGCTGGAGGTGTTGCTATGGAATTGTTGGGTGCCACTGTTGGTGGTTGAGTCTTTATGTCCACTAGAGCTTGGTTGACTTCTATGAAACCTTGAGCTGCTCTCTTTTCCAGATTGTTGATCTGGTCCACTATATTGTTGACTCTTATTGTCAAGGTGTTCAGTAGGGTGGATAGGGAGTGAACTTGTTCTTGTAAAGTATTTTTTGTTTTCTTTATTGAAACCTGCTTTAAAAGCTTTTCCCTTTCCTCCAGAGACATTGACGGAGTGTTGTTGATTATGGGAGAGTCCTGGCCCTCCATTTGAATGTCCTGTAACAGGTCTTTCAGCTCTAGGTCTTAAGTTATAAGGTTTTACCTTATTACTTACAATGTCATTGTTGTCACACATTTTTACGTGGAATTTAAAGAATTGAAAGTTTAGATATGAAAACTTCAAAAAGGAGTTTTATCAGTATTTATCAATACCACTGAAGACAATTTTATTGCTTACTTATTGGTATGAAGTGAATATTTAAGTGCCAAAAGTCAAATATGCTTTTATGTGGTCACTTGATTTAACTGTTCTACAATATGTAGCCGTGTTTTTATATTCAAAAGAAAACAACTGTCAGTATGATTCTTTCTAAATATTTAATGAATTTTACAAACCAATAAAAGAAAAGATTAAGAGTCCTGTTAAAAGAAAACAATTAATCAGTTTTAATTGGTTTATTATCTGCAAAGATCACAAATTTAATTGGTCTATTAACAGACTCCCACTAAGAACAATTATATGTTAAATTAGTGGTAAAAAATTTTATCTGCAAAGATCTCAAATTTAATTGGTCTATTGACAGACCCACTAATAACAATTATAAGTTAAATTAGTGGTAAAATTGTTGATTCAATATCACAATTTTATAATATAACAGGGCTTCTTTTTCTGAAATCACTATATAAGTGACCCCAACCTGTTGTAATTATCCAAATATTTCTATAGGGATATTATTTATGTGCACCTTCTCTTGAAAATTTCACTTACAGGATTATAACAGAATTCTTGAGGAAAGGTCCCCAATTGTCAGGCTAAGGTCAAGTACAAGGACGTGAACTAGCTTGAATAGTCAGTTGTCTAGAAGATTTTAATGGTCCTATATGAATACTGTAGTTCTAATCCACTAAGTTGTAAAATATAATCAAATATAAAGGTCTCAGTAATATAATTCTCACTATTCTTATATATGGCTTACAATCTTTATAGTTGGTAGAAAAATAGATTATATAAATTCAGATACTATTCAAAAGTCTTATAAAAGTACTAATTGATATGTATTGTAATTGGATTGGTTATATTGGTTAAATTGTAATGATAAAGAATGAAGAAATACAACCCAAAAACCTCCTCCTTTTATACACACTAAGTTCCCCAATGATTCCCTTGATGTACCACCCAATACACAGTTAATGACGCCTCTAAACAACTAATAAACATGCCCATCAACATTCCCAGTAACCCATGACATAATTAGAAGAGTAATAACCGCCAAAATCCTGAAATAATAAGGGAAATCCATCAAAATTAAAGAAAAAGACAAAAAGAGAGTATATGCGTATAAAACAATAATATTAAGGACTAAAGGAGACTTTTTTAAGGTTAATAATAGCTTAATAATAAGGGGGATTGACTGTAGAAATAATGGGGCTAATCCTGACATTATACTACGTGAAATTCCCATTCAAAAATAACCAAAATTAACTGAGAAACCACCCAAAAACTTAAAAAAGAGCGTGAGATGTGGGGTAACTACATGCAGTCCTTGGCAGGCGCTTGCACGGGTAAATCCTTGACTAAAATTAGGCGAATTTAAGCGTGGTGATGAAATAAAGTGCCAAGAGTGAGGTTATTAATGAAATTAGTGCATATAAACAGGGTCAATGCATTATTAATTAAGCTAGGACACTAAATAAGCGCCTGTCGCCTATTTTAGTGTGTTTCCCCACAGTGGGCGTAGAATGTGGGGTAATTATAGTGTGAAAAAGCTAACTTTGCTAAAAATGAAGCTATTCACACGGGAAAAAAGCAGGCAGTATGTGGCCAGTACACAGAAGCCATTTCTGGCATAAAAAACACCAAATTTGAAAAGTGTTATTTTTATGCATTTAAATAGCCAAATCAATAGTTCTAAATGAGCCCAATTGATCTGTCAAAGCGCAATTTTGATATTCTCAATTTTATAGTGCATATAGTCAACTTTTAAGTGAAATAAAGCGCATTTCTTGTTTTTTGCATAAAACAATGAATATAACAGCTTTAAGTGTACTTAAAAATTGTGCAGCCTTATACTTAAGATTCTTAAGATTACCCTAACATATTCCAACTTAATATTAAGTACATAAGACCTATAAAAGGTGGATATATGTGTGTATATAAGGTGTTATAATGGCATTTTTTTGTGTATTATCATAATTTTACTTATGTATACTATTTGTGTACTCTTATTTATTATTCCCATGTATAGTTCATGTGTTTAACATAACTTATAGTTACTTTTTACTCAGTCCTGGAGATATACAGGCTGACATTTTCTCTTTTTTCTCTTTTTTCTCTTTTTTTTCTTTTTTCTTCACTCCTTCACCCTCTTTAACTGCCTCATTTCACCCCTTTTCCTCTCTCTTTACCTGCCTCAAGTCACTCCTTCTCCCCTCTCTTTACCTTCCTCAAGTCCCCCTTATTTCACCCTCTTTACCTGTCCCAAATCCCCCCTTTCCCCCCTCTTTAGGTGCCTCGTGACCCCCCTTCCCCTCTCTTTAGGCACCTCATGACCCCCCCTTCCCCTCTCTTTAGGTGCCTCAACCCTCCCCCCTTCTCCTCTCTTTAGCCACCTCAAACCCCCCCCCTTCCACTCCCCTTAATCTGCCTCTACCCCCCCTCCTTCTTAATGAACAATCGTTACTGATTGTTTGTTAAGAAAGAGGGGGGGGGTAGAGGTGGTTTAAGGGGAGTGGAAGGGGGGGAGGGGACCTAAAAGGGGGGGCTTTGAGGCGGCTAAAGAGGGGGGGAAAGGGGGGGTTTGGGACATATAAAGAGGGATAAAGGGGGGAGTTTGGGGGGGTTTTGAGGCAAATAAGGAGGGGGATTCAGGGGGATTTTGAGGCAGGCAAGGAGGGGATTTGAGGGGGGTTTTGAGGCAAGGAGGGAGGGATTTTATAGGGGATTTAAGAGAAATAAATGGGGGGAAGGGGACTTTTATGGGAGCTAAATAGGGGTTACCTACTTTCTAAAAAAAATACTAAAAATTTTTTGTTGTAAATTTTTTTTTTTTTTTGGCAGAATTTTAGAAAAAAAATATCTTTTACATTCTGTGAAGGACTTTCGCTGTTAATTACAAAACAAAAAAGGTTTAGATTTTAATTTTTAGTTTTTCTTCCAAATAATTTTACTGAATATAATTTTTTTTTTTAATTTTTTGTTTTGATTTTTCTTTTACTGAATTTTTTTTATTTTTTTTATTTTTTTTAAAATTTTTATGTCAGGATTTTCTGTGAAGATTTTTTATAACCAAACTTCATGTTTTCATTTGAATTTTTTTTTTGAAAGAATTTTTACTGAAATTTTTTTTTTCTTTATGTTTTAAAAAAATTTTTTTAATATTTCTTTAAAAGGATTTTTCTTTAAATTTTATTTCAAAAGATATTATTAGGTGGGTTTTTTTTTTAAAAATTTGTTGAATTTTTTTTTGAAATTTAAGTTTTTTTTCAGATCAAAAAAATGTCTTCTTCTTCAGATTCACCCCTTACTTCTCTATCATATTCATCTTTATCCTCTTTATCAACTTCATCTTTATCATCTCTATCATCTTCTTCAAAATAAACTTCAATACAATCATCTTTTGAATCATCAAAAAAATTTATTGATAATCAGTCTCATCAGAAGAAAAGATATCTGAAAAATAAAATCATTCTCTAAATCATCAAAAAAAAAATTAAAGATAATCAGTCTCATCCGAAGAAAAGATATCTGAAAAAAAAAATTCTCTGCGAAAGTTTTTTTCGTCATATCCCAAACATTTTTTTTATAAAACTAAAGTAGATAAAAAAAATTCAATATCCGAAAAAATTACCAGAAGATATCAAATATCCAACCAAATTTGGAGATGATCAAGTTGTTGCAGTTATCAGTAATACTTTTAAGGCTCAATTCATTCTGGAAGTTCATTCATTCAATGGTGTAAAAGATGAATCTTTTAATCAACTATCTAATCTTATCATAACTCTTTATCAAATGGCTTTGGTTTGGTTACCTATAAGGAATACAAATATTTTGGGTGGTATCATGATTGGATTTGGTTGGAGACCTGGTTTTTTTAAAGGATATTCTCTTGGTATTTCTAATAATTTTTGTTCTATTCTTAATATCATTTCACTTATTTCAATTATATAGGCATATATTCATTGCTCAAGAATATCACTAAAGCTCAAAAAGATGAAGATTTTTGTTTATGGGACACTCTACCTTCCTTTAACTCTTTTCTTGCTCTTCTACTCAAAAAGATCTTTAATAAAGCATTTGAAAAAAATCATGAGCTTGCAAGCAAAGTTGGAATACCAAATTGGTGTGACTCTGAATTATAAGATATCAGCCACAAATATCTTTTATTTTCTAATGTTATTATCACTCATTCTGGATTCCTCAATAGGATTCATATCGATAGGAATGACGCCAATTTTCTTACTTTTGGTATATTCTCATATATCAATCTGATAACTGGCCAACCAATACCATCTCCAGCAAAAATCAAAGGACATGGTTTATATTTTCCAGACCAACGGTGCATCATTGATTTTGGTTTGGGAAATGGTATCATTGAGACTATTTGGAATTCTTCTCAGGATAATCATCAAACAACCAAAACTCCTCCTGGTTTGGAATCCTGTCAAGATTTGACACATTTTGGCTGCTTATTTCAAATCAGTCATAAGTTTATTCAATGCATCAACAAGGTAAAGAAAGAAGGTAAAGTTAATCAATTTAAAAAAACTTTATCTAGATCCAAAAAGTATGGGGATTAGAGTTGTCATCAAATATTTTATATTTTTTCATAAATTTTTAATAAATATTTTTTATATATCAATTTCCTCAACTAAAGTAATGGGCCAATGACCTTTGGTTGTATAACTGGTAATCATGATAACATTTATTTTTTTTCATGGGATTCCTCTAGCCTATATCTGTGGAAAGTCCCAAACTTTTGTTTCTAGATTTGATCTGCATTTTGGCTTGAGGAATTGTTATTAATTTAAACTAGGGAAATTGATATATATTAGATATTTATTTAATAATTTATGTAATTATATTAAATTTAGATGACTTCCACCCCTTACTTCAATAAAATGCACAGGGGGGGTATTGCCAAATTTTCAAATATGACATTCAAAATTGAAGACTTGTAAAAATTTTGGTGATACCCACCCCTTGATTCAATAAAATGTAGGGGGGGTATTTCACAATTTTCAAATGTAACATGTAAAATTTTTGACTTGCAAATATTTTGGTGAAAAAAATTTGGTGATACCCGTCCCTTACTTCAATAAAATCAAGGGGGGTATTGCCAAAATTTCTTATAAGACTTGTGGAATTCTTGACTTGTAAGAATTTTGGAAATACCGGTAAAATTCAGCGGGTAGTAAAGCCAAAGTTTGATATAAGACTTTCAAAATTCATGACATGAAAGAATTTTGGTGATACCCACCCCTTACTTCAAAAAAATCCAGGGGTGGGGGATCGTCAAATTTTCAAAGGAGACATGAAAATTATATTTAAAAAAAGAATATTTAACATTAAAATACAAAAATTCAAGTAATGATTGATAGAGTAATGAAATACATGAAATTATTGGAAATTTTATGTACAAATAAATATGAACAGTTGAAGTGTGAGAGTAATAAAACAAACTAGTCATCAAACAATTTCTTTGAACGTGTAATTTCCTCAACTGATTTATTAGCTTTAACACATTTGATCAAGAAATCTTTCTTTTTGGAATTTTCTTCATGATCAAACTTATATTTTATCTGCTCTAATAGGTTTTGATGTTCGAGTGTTTTCTCCTCTTTTTTTAATTTTTCAATACTTAGAGTTAGCTCAAACTTCTTCTCCTCCAAATCTTGGGCCCAATCATCCTTCCGTAAAGAGAGCTCATACTTCCTCTCTTCCAAATCTTGTAGCCTATCATCCCTCCTTAAAGAGAGCTTGTATTTCTTCTTTTCAAAGCTTAGAGTCTCTTTAGTGATTCTCACTTGTTCTAGAGTGATAATAAAAATTAACATAAAGTTGAAGAAAAGCAGAGTAAATTAATAAGAGGTATGGTATCACTTACCAGAATCATGCTTCTTTAAAAAAATTTACATAGACAAAAAAGGGGTTTGTGATGAAGTATCACTTTTTTGTCTTCTTTGGGAGTGGAAATTTAGACTACTTGAAGCCCTACGCTTCTTGTTCAAGATCATATTTTCCTCCTCATCACTGTTGCTACCTTCAGACTCAGTTGATTGAGGATCCTGGGTTTATTTGTCAGCCTTTTAAGAAATAAGAAAAAGATAAGTAAATTAAAAAATAGAATTGATAAGATAAAAGAAAAAAGAAACAGACCTGAGTTAGATTTGGTTGGGTTAAATTGCCAATAGGATCTACAGAAAAGCTATCTAGATTGGTCTCATTCAAATGAGGGGAGGCTTGAGTGGAGGAAGAGGATGGGAAAAGATTTATTTCAACATCATGTTTGGAGATAGGATCTTCTCCATCCAAAATGTTTACAGGATTAACATCAGCTTTCTCTCCAAAAATTGCATCCATCTCTTTAAAGTAAGGACATAAAGATTCAAGTTTATCATATATGGATTTGATGCCCTTAGTGATATCAATGTCGGTAACCCCAAAGCCAGTGGAAGATGAAAGAGCCTTTGCCTTCTTGTATTTGGCTTGGTAGTGGTTGAAGCGTTCAGACATCTGCTTAGGTAAAAGATCAATCCTTCCCTTGGTCTTATTCCGTAATTCATTTTCCATTAGAAGATAGCAATTAAATTTTGATGCTGGGGGCTGTCCTACTTTAGTCGCATACTCAGTACCAAAACAAGAATCATAGTTAGATTTGGTTTTCAGCCAGTTGATAAGAAGGAGATGATCATCTTTTTTTAATTGAACGGTCTTAGATTTCTCGGCTGAGCGGGGGAAAGAGGGAGTAGTAGGATTTGAAGAACAACTGGGTGATGGCTGCCTTTGAGAAGATCTAGGAAGATGAGGCATGTTAAAATATAAATTAAGATGAAAAGGAGCAGAAACTAGCAGATGAGATAGAGAGATGAAAAGGAGCAGAAACAAGCATATGAGATAGCGAGATGAAAAGAAGCAGAAACAAGCAGATGAGATGATGAGGGGTTCTGAGTGGATAGAATGGACAGGATGGGATGAGAATGTGAGTGTGCAGCAAGGTAGAAGTCATATCCAGAGAGTAGTCCAAGATGTGGTTATGCCAGAAAGTAGGTCAAGATGTGGTTATGACAGAAAGTTGTCCAAGATGTGGTTATGAAAAATTGACTAAAAAAATTTCAGATAAGAGGTGAACATTGACACATAAAGTGTCTAATAACCCAATTATTAGCAAAAATAATTGTGGAAGATAATTGGTGTATGCAGATTATTTTCCGCAATTAACTTAATTGCAGATCCCTGAACATTGATACCCCCTAGTATTATGTTAAAATTAGTGTATTGCATTCTTTATCTGGGTTTAGAAAAGTGGGTGCCTGAGCCCATAACCTGTAAGCGTTTGGCCTGTAATATAATATGATAGAGCTTAGGATAAGCATCCCAAGCCTGTATCTATTGGGGAGTGCAACCAACCTATCAAATAGAATCAGGCCACACTTGGATGAGTAGAATGCATTTCACTAATATAATAAGATAGATAACTACTCTTATACCTGTAATATAATATAATAGAGATTGGGATAAGTGTCCCAAGCCTATATCTATTGAGTAGCACCAACAACCTGATAACACAACTATTCAAAGATTAGATATATGAATATAATTATAGAGAGAAGAGAAAGACATCACCTAGAAAATAGAATCAGGCCACTAGGAATATACTCTGCTGAAAACACAGTATATATACCATAGAGGTCTGTGCCCTTTTCTAGTTTCAGTGCACAAGACACAGTTCTTATTATCTACCAAAATACATAAACAATGAAAAATTGCTATGAAATCTTCATTAACAAAACAATTTGGCCAAGTAGATTTTGATTTTGGTGGTTCAAAAAATGGGAAGACATTCTCATGAAAAATAATTTTATTTGAGTAGAAAGGCTTGTTTATCTTTAAATTTGGTAATTGATAAGAGTTATGTTTCTCCTTAAAACATAACAGACATGCCTAAACAGAATTAGTTCTAAATTTTCCAGAAAAAATCTTCTTATTGATCAGGTAATATGCAAGATAGCCTAAGGCTCTCAGTCTATAGATTTTTGTTTTGGTATTGAACAATTTCTTATATGGAAACAGATAAATTGAGTTTTATTTTGTGTGAATATGGTTTTCAATGAATACTGAAGTGTTTAAAGCTTCCCTTCACATGTGTTCTGTCATGTTGGCTTTACCCATTTCAACAGACATCCGATTCTCTCTTTCAGAGATTGGGTTCTGTTGAGGGGTATAGAGAAATTTGAATATTATCTTAAATCCTTCAGTAAATGCAAGATCACTGAAACTTCTGTTAATAAATCCTCCTCCAATGTCACACTCTACATTCAATAGTTTTTGATTTTTTAGGTTTTCAGCATATTTTTTGAGTTGCAGGAATTTTTCAAAGGCATAAGATTTTTTTTTAAGAAATTACACAAATTTATAAGAAGAATATGCATATAATAGGGAGTATCAAAGTTAAAAAATTGTAATTAATTAAAAGGTATTCACAACACAAAAAGAAAGCCACAGACTTGACATTAATTCTCAGTAAAAAGGTGTTTTGGGAGCACAATATGCCATATTTTAAAAAATAATCATGGTTGATTTGGTGGGAAAAAGAGGTATTTTGAAATGGAAGATTTCTAACTTTGATACCCCCTAATAATTTAAAATGATATTCAATCCCTGATTTTGTTTTTACTAGTATTCCACTTAAGTTGCAGTTAAATAATTTCAGCAGCCTTAATGCTTCTGGAAAGTGTCCAGAAAATGGTAGCTTATGCAATTTAGCTTTAACACAGGGCTCACAAAAGATAGGATCACTATTTTCTTTGTAGGGAAAGTAATATTTTGATGTAATCCATGCTGATATGTCATAGATGTTCATGCCAATGCAGCAAATCAGATTTCACTACAGATGCAATCATTTTTTGATGAGTGTGATGCTTAACGTTGATGGCATGAACTCAATAAAGGTGTAACCCACGTTTATTTGAAGAAAAATAAGTAATAAAACAAAAACATTCATGGTTTTAAAATATTTTTCTTACACATATTAGGGGGTAACAAAGTTAGAAATTTGTAATTATTTAAAAGGTATTTCACAACACAAAAAGGAAGCCACAAACTTGACATTAATTTTCCGTAAAGAGGTGTTTTGGGGGCACAACATGACATATTTTATAAAATAATCATGGTTGATTTGGTGGAAAAAAGGGATATTTTAAAATGGTAGATTTTTAGCTTTGATACCCCCTTTTTTTCTGTGTTTATGTCACTTCTTCAAATATATAACTAACACACGCATGAATATCACTACCGAATTTGTTTGTTACGCCAGACGGCGTAACAGTTGCGTAATGGTTGTGTAACAAATACATAACAATTATTATTGATTGCTAGGGGACATAAAGATTGTTATGTATTTATTATGGAAGCGTTACACAACTGTAACGCATTTGTTACACCTTGTGGCGTAACGAATGGTGTTGGTAGTGTAACCCCATCAGCAATATTTTACCTTGTTCATAGTGTTATTAGGGGGTATCAATGTTCAGGGATCCGCAATTAGGGATCAGGAATTTTTTTTCCCGGGATCAGACATTATTAATTGCGGAAGATTCTTATCCACTAGCCCCAGGGCTAGTGGATAAGAAATCCACGATAATGCATTATCCCGCCTCTTATACCCCAATTTCCATTCCTAATTCCTGATCCCAAACTCATCTCATCCATGATGGATTTATAAGAAAGTCACATGACTTATAATTGCTGATGCCATCCTTAAGTATTTCCTCACTCTATGCTACTTAATTTTGGTGGCGAACACTTAAGTTTTTTTTCTATCTACACACCCCAACTGCACATTTGGCGGTGAATTCCCACTTCCCTCATCACATAACCCTTCCACCGGCAACAATGAAACACCTCTCTACTAGGAATCTACTTCACTCAACAATGAATGCTATCACTTTTCTTTTAGTTCTTTACTATAAATCTGACTCTGATTTGGAAGATGCTTTAGCTTATATGTGTTTTCTTTCCAAAAAGCGTTACATCATCACCAGGGGGCCAAATCTTTATCATGATCCCCGATATGATCTGGCCTCCATTCTCAACATTCCTCATTTAAACTTCACACAACTTTTTAGAACTTCTCCCGATTCTTTCTTCAAACTTTATCAACTCATCTCCAATCATCCTATCTTCCATAACAATTCTCATAACAAACAGCGTAATCCTGCCATCCAACTTGCTGTTGCTCTATGTCGCTTTGGCTCAAATGGAAATGGTGCTGCCGTAAGACGTTTGGATAATCTCTTTAACATAGGATATGGTACCGTGATATTATACACCAAGCGCTGTATGATTTCTATCCTTTCCCTCAAGTCTCAAACTCTTGCTTGGCCAACTCCAGAACAGCGACTTGAATCCTCTCAAGTAATGCAAGCTGAAGGTTTCCCTGGCTGTATAGGTTTTGTTGATGGCACAACCATCCCTTTGAGTCAAAAGCCTGCTCATGATGGCAACCATTATTTTGATCGCAAAAAAAGGTTTCTTCAAAATCTTCTCCAAGTTCTCATCTTTCACAATCTAACTTTTAATCTTCTTTCTAGATACTCTATTGCCGTTCAACTTGTATGCGATGTCAATAAAAAATTTATTGCTTTTCACAGTGGCTGCCCTGGATCATGTCATGACTCTTCCGTCTTCCAAAGAATGAGGATTTCTCAATCCCCTGAATCATACTTTGACGAATCTCAGTACCTCCTTGCAGACTCAGCATATGCAAGTGGAAAGTACATTATACCTGCTTTCCGTGGTGCAACTTCAGAAAATGACCCCAAAACTAAATTTAATTATCACCTTGCACAATCAAGAGTACGAATTGAACATGCTATAGGTATTTTAAAGGGACGATTTTCTAGTCTTCGGGAGCTCAGAATCCAATTTCAAAAAAAATTGGAGATCAAAACTGCAAATCATTGGATCTTGACTTGCGTAATACTCCACAATATTCTAGCTGATTTAAAGGATGAGTGGAATGATCTTTATGAAGAAGAGGATCCTGAACCACCACTGGCACTCCCCTCCCTTGATTCACAAATCATTCAATCAACCGGCATACGCCCCATTATAATGCCAATTACTCTTCAACATTTCTCTTCACCCTTTTAATTTTTAATTTTTATGTTTTCATACTTTCCAATTGTCCTCTTTGTGTACTTTAATCACTTGGTTTTGTATTTTGGTTTGTTGCATATTCATTTTTTTTTTTGAATTTACGGTGAATATCTTTTTTTTGGATGGCTCATTGGTTTTCTTTCACTTCCTCAACATAAAATCGCATATTTTCTTATATCGCATATTTTGTCAGTGATTTTTTTTTTCATTCATCACTCATATCCTTTTCCTATTCTCCTCAAACATCCCTCAAATATTTTGGTTGCATTTATTTTCTCAACTCAGCTCACCAGGTAGGTCATTTTTTTTCTTTTTTCATGGTTTTTTATTTGCTAATCATGATTTTTTTTTTTTGCTTTTTTTTTGCTTTTTTTTTGCTTTTTTTTTGTTTTTTTTGTAAGTGCTTCTATTATTTTTGTTCTAGGGTAAACTAATTTTTGTTTTGCTTTTTTATCTTTTTTATCTTTTTATTTTTTTGTTTTTTTTTCTCTCCTTCACCTCTCTTTATCATCCTCAAGGCCCCCCTTTTTCCCTCTCTTTACCTGTCTCTGACCCCCTTTTTACCCCCTTTTTAGCTGCCTCAAATCCCCCCTTTCCCCCCTCTTTAGGTCCCTCATCACCCCCTTTCCCCTCTTTTTAGGTGCTTCAATACACCCCCCTTCCCCTCTCTTTATGTCCCTCAAACCCCCCCTTCACCTCTCTTTTGGCGCCTCAAACCCCCCCCCCTTCACCTCTCTTTACCCACATCAAACCCCCCCTTTCCCTCTCTTTAGGCGCCTCAAACACCCCCCCTTCCCCCCCTACCTAATCACATTATATCCTCCTCTACCCCCCCCCCCCAGTTTATTAACGAACGATCGTTACAGATCGTTCGTTAAGTAATCGAATCGCTAACGATTCGATTACTTAGCGAACGATTTGTAACCATCGTTCGCTAAGTAATCGAATCGTTAGCGATTCGATTACTTAACGAACGATATGTAACCATCGTTCGCTAAGTAATCGAATCGTTAGCGATTCGATTACTTAACGAACGATCGTTATAGATCGTTCGTTAATAAACAGGGGGGGGGGTGGGTGTTGGGGAAAGGGTTTGGGAGGGGGTAAGGAGATTGGAAGGGGGGGGTTTGAGGTACCTAAGGAGAGGGGAATGGGGGGGGTTTGAGGTGCCTAAGGAGAGGGGAAGGGTGGGGGTTTGAGGCGCCTAAGGAGAGGGGAATGGGGGGGGTTTGAGGCGCCTAAGGTGAGGGGAATGGGGGGGTTTGAGGGAGCTAAAGAGGGGGGAATGGGGGGGGGTTTGAGGCGCCTAAGGTGAGGGGAATGGGGGGGTTTGAGGGAGCTAAAGAGGGGGGAATGGGGGGGGGGGGTTTGAGGCAGCTAATGAGTGGGGAAAGAAGGGTGATGAGGGACCTAAAGAGGGGTGAAAGGGGGGTATTTCAGGGGGATTTTGAGGCAGGCAAGGAGAGCATTTGAGGGGGAAAAGGGGACTTTAATGGGAGATAAAGATGGGTTACTAACTTTCAAATAAAGATACTAACAAATTTTTGTTTGTAATTTTGATTTTTTTTTTTATTTTTTTTGCAGTAATATAGAAAAAAAAAATATTTTTTTGCTGATAAGGACTGTCCCTCTTATTTACAATACAAAAAAGGTTTATAATTTTATATTTAATTTTTCTATAATTAATTTTTGTGATTTTGATTTTATTTAAATAATTTTTTTATTTTTGATTTTGATTTTACTGATTTTTTTTTTTTTTTTCAGGATCTTGTGAGAAGGTTTTTAATAACCAATCTTCAGGTTCACTTTTAATTTTTTTTTTAATTTTTTTTTTTATTTTTTTTTTTTGTGATTTAATTTTTACTGAAATTTTTTTTTTTGGATAAATTTTTTTTTTTTTAAGGATTTTGCTTTTATTTTCTTTTTAAAAATAAAACCTCAGGTTTTTTTTTTAATAAAATTTTTTTTTGGAAAATTTTTTACTCATTTTTTGTTTTTTGTTATTTTTTTTTTTGTTTTTTTTTCTATTTTAATTTTTAAATAAAAAACAGTTTTTTTATTTGAAAAATAAGGTGAGATTTTTTTTTAAAAAAAATTGAGTTGAAATTTTATTGACATTTAATTTTTTTTCAGATCAAAAAAATGTCTTCTTCTTCAGATTCACCCCTTACTTCTCTCTCATCTTCATCTTTATCTTCTTTATCATCTTCATCTTTATCATCACTATCATCTTCTTCAAAATCAAGATCCATACAATCTTCTTCTAAATCATCAAAAATAAATTTATCTTCTTTATCATCTTCATCTTTATCATCTCTATCATCTTCTTTGAAATCAACTCTATCATCTTCTTTGAAATCAACTTCCATACAATCATCTTCTAAATCATCAAAAAAAATTAAAGATAATCAGTCTCATCAGAAGAAAAGATATTTAAAAAAAAAGTCTCTCTGCGAAAGTTATTTTCGTCATATCCCAAACATTTTTTTTTATAAAACTAAAGTAGATAAAAAAAATCAATATCCGAAAAAATTACCAGAAGATATCAAATATCTAACAGAATTTGGAGATGATCGAGTTGTTGCAGTTATCAGCAATGCTTTTAAGCCTCAATTCATTTTGGAAGTTCATTCATTCGATGGTGTAAAAGATGAAGCTTTTAATCAACTATCCGATCTTATCATAACTCTTTATCAAATGGCTTTGGTTCGATTACCTATAAGGAATAAGAATTTGTTGGGTGGTATCATGATTGGTTTTGGTTGGAGACCTGGTTTTGTCAAAGGATATTCTCTTGGTATGTCTAATAATTTTTGTTCCATTCTTAATATCATTTTAATTATTTCAATTATATAGGTATATATTCATTGCTCAATAATATCACTAAAGCACAAAAAGATGAAGATTTTCGCTTATGGGACACTCTACCCTACTTTAATTCTTTTCTTGCTCTTCGACTCAAAAAGCTCTGTAATAAGGCATTTGAAAAAAATCATGACCTTGCAACCAAAGTTGGAATACCGAATTGGTGTGACTCTGAATGGGAAGATATCAGCCACGAATATCTTTTATTTTCTAATGTTATTATCACTCATTCTGGATTTCACAATAGGATTCATATCGATAGAAATGATGCCAATTTTCTTACTTTTGGAATATTCTCATATATCAATCCGATAACTGGCCACCCAATACCATCTCCAGCTAAAATCAAAGGACATGGTTTATATTTTCCAGACCACCGGTGCATCATTGATTTTGGTTTGGGAAATGGTATCATCGAAACTATTTGGAATTCTTCTAAGGATAATCATCAAACGACCAAAGCTCCTCCTGGTTTGAAATCCTGTCAAGATTTCACTCATTTTGGTTGCTCATTTCAAATCAGTAATAAGTTGATACAAAGAATCAATAAGGTAAAGAAAGAAGGTAAAGTTATTCGATTTAAAAAAACTTTATCTAGATCCAAAAAGTATGGGGATTAGAGTTGTCATCGAAAATTTTATATTTTTTCATAAATTTTTAATAAATATTTTTTATATATCAATTTTCTCAAATAATGTGATGAGCCATCGACCTTGTGTTGTATAACAGGTAATCATGATAACATTTATTTGTTTCATGGGGTTCCTCTTTCCTATACCTGTAGAAAGTCCCAAACTTATGTTTCTCGACTTGGTCTGCATTTTGGCTTGAGGGATTGTCATTACATTAAACTAGGGAAATTGATATATATTAGATATTTATTTAATAATTTATGTAATTATATTAAATTTAGATGACTTCCACCCCTTACTTCAATAAAATGCAGGGGGGGGTATTGCCAAATTTTCAAATCTGACATGTGAAATTGATGACTTAGAAAAATTTTGGTGATACCCACCCCTTGCTTCAATAAAATGCAGGGGAGAGTATTGCCAATTTTTTTAAACAGATATAGAATTTTTTTGACTTGTAAATATTTTTGTGATACCCGTCCCTTACTTCAATAAAATCCATGGGGGGTTGTGCCAAAATTTTTTATAAGACTTGTGAAATTCTTGACATGTAAGAATTTTTAGGATACCGGGAAAATGCAGGGGGTAGTAAAGCCAAATTTTCATATAAAACTTTCAAGATTCATGACATGAAAGAATTTTTGTGATACCCACCCCTTACTTCAAAAAAATCCAGGGGTGGGGGATTGTCAAATTTTCAAAGGAGACTTGAAAATTTTATTTAAAAAAAGAATATTTAACATTAAAATACGATATTTCAAGAAATACAGAAAATAATTGTAAAATTTATGTACAAATAAATATGAACACATGAAGTGTGAAAGAAATAAAAGAAACTAGTCAACAAAAAATTTCATTAAACGTTCTATTTCTTCAACAGATTTGTTTGCTTTAATGCATTCGATCAAGAAATCTTTCTTTTTAGAACTTTCTTGGAGATCATGCTTATACTTCATCTGTTCCATTAAGTTTTGATGCTCGAGTGTTTTTTCCTTATTTTTGGATTTTTCAATACTAAGAGTTAACTCAAACTTCTTCTCCTCCAAATCTTGGGCCCTACGATCCTTCTGTAAAGAGAGCTCAAACTTCTTCTCCTCCAAATCTTGGATCCGATCATTCTTCCGTAAGGAGAGCTCATACTTCCTCTCTTCCAAATCTTGTACTCTGTCATCCCTCCTTAAAGAGAGCTCGTATTTCTTCTTTTCAAAGCTCAGTGTCTCTTTAGCAATTTCCACTTGTTCTAGAGTGAGAATAAAAATTAACATAAAGTAGAAGAAAAGCAGAGTAAAGTAATAAGAGGTATGATATCACTTACCAGCATCACGTTTCTCTAAAAACTGTTCCATCGAAGAAAAAGGTGTTTGTGATGAAGTATCACTTTTTCGTCTTCTTTGGGAGAGGAAATTTAGACTAGTTGAAGCCCTTCTCTTTTTGTTCAACGTAGCATTTTCCTCCTCATCATTGTCACTAGCTTCAGACTCAGTTGATTGAGGATCCTGGGTTTGTTCATCAGCCTTTTAAGAAATAAGAAAAATATAAGTAAATAAAAAAATAGAATTGATAAGATAAAAGAAACAGACCTGAGTTAGATTGGGTTGGGTTAAATCGCCCATAGGATCAATAGCAAAGCTATCTAGATTCGTAGAATTTAGAAGAGGGGAGGCTTGAGTAGAGGAAGAGGATGGGAAAAGATTTGCTTCGACATCATGTTCGGAGATAGGATCTTCTCCATCCAACATGTTTACAGGATTAACATCGGCTCGCTCTCCAAAAATTGCATCCATCTCTTTAAAGTAAGGACATAAAGAATCAAGTTTATTGTCTATGGATTTTATACCCTTAGTTATATCAATGTCAGTAACCCCAAAACCAGTGGAAGATGAAAGAGCCTTTGCCTTCTTGTATTTTGCTCGATAATGCTTGAAGCGTTCAGACATCTGTTTAGGCAAAAGATCAATCCTTCCCTTGGTCTTATTGCGTAATTCATTTGCCATTAGAAGATAGCCATTAACTTTTGATGTGGGGGGCCGTCCTACTTTAGTGGCATACTCAGTACCAAAACAAGAATCATAGTTAGATTTGGTTTTCAGCCAGTTGATAAGAATGAGATGATCATCTTTTTTTAATTGAACAGTCTTTGATTTCTTGGCTGAGCGGGGAAAAGAGGAAGTAGTGGGAATTGAAGAACAACTGGGTGATGGCTGCCTTTGAGAAGATCTAGAATGACGAGGCATGTTATTATAAATGAAGATGAAAAGGAGCAGAAACAAGCAGATGAGATAGCGAGATGAAAAGGAGAAGAATCAAATAGATGAAATGGGGAGAAATTCTGAGCGGATAGAATGAACAGGATGGGATGAGAATGGAAGTGCGCAGCAAGGTAGAAGGCTGGGATATCCAGAAAGTTGTCCAAGATGTGGTTATGGAAAATTGAGTAAATAAATGTCGGATAAGAGGTGAACATTGACACGTAAAGTGTCTAATAACCCAATTATTAGCAAAAATAATTGCGGAAGATAATTGGGGTATAAGGATTTTTATCCGCAATTAATTTAATTGCGGATCGGTCAACATTGATACCCCCTATTAAGTGGAAGATGAGGATGCCAAAATGTAAGCCATTGAACATAGGTTTACCGGTTTGGGTTTGACTTAAGATTTTTAATGCTTATTTTTACTTCTGTTGATTTCTTTCCACACCATTAAAAAGGTATGAAAAAAAAATATACCCAACTCAACCATGAATATACCTATTATGGGGTATCAAAGTTAAAAAATTGTAATTAATTAAAAGGCATTTCACAACACAAAAAGAAAGCCACAAACTTGACATTAATTCTCAGTAGAAAGGTGTTTTGGAGGCACAATATGGCATATTTAAAAAAAATAATCATGGTTGATTTGGTGGAAAAAAGAGGTATTTTGAAATGGAAGATTTCTAACTTTGATACCCCCTATTGGGTATATTTCACTTTGGGTGTAGTGTTTGTAATTTTCCCTCTCATTTTCAGTTTCTTCATCAGCGACAGGCTGACAAAATCTTTCAGAAATGATTGATGGTGAGGTGGAGGTGCTATTTTAAGTGGAAGGTAAAAGACTTGGTAAAATTTGATCCCATAAAAAATTACATTGACATGCTGATTAATTCATAATTTAATGAAGCTAGTTGTATTTCTTATTCTTTGACTTCACCTCTTTGTTGTACTCTGCTCAGTGTAATGTTGTGCTGTTTGTAAATATATTGTAATGGCTCTTAGATTATTATAAATCCCACCCAAGAATACTTTCCTATGAGTTCAAACAAAAATGAACATTAATAGCATACCTAATCACTTGCCAGAGTTTTTTGCTGATGCATGTTCTCTCAAATAACATCCTTTACGCAGTGAGTCAAGCTGGGCCAGATGTTTGGTGTTTGTCCTGACGTTCCGGAGATTGGTGGCATTCGCAATGGCATCTTGTGTTTGCATTGGAGTTAGCAAATTTTATCCAAACCCAATTCGAACGCCATCGATATGTTGGTATTGTTACATGTTAATCAAGTTACAAAAGAAACTGTGTGATGATGGTGTCTTTGATTGATCCTGGAGCAGCTTGTACAGATGATTAGTTGGTAGTAGCTCGCAATAATCATCGATATTGCTACTTTCTATTCTATTAATCTGTCTTGGCTCTCTACTTTGGCTACAAGCACATATATCCTTTGTAAATCCGTTTTTCTTCATAGCAAATGGTTTGTAAATCACATCCATTGTGCTACTTGGTTTCCTTTCATTGTGCCCAATTACAATTACTGCATATTCGTCATAATTGTAATACAATAATTCCTTGGCTCTCTTAATGGCACAAACTCCGGGATTGTAGTGAGTGATGGTTGGCTAGAATTTGTAGAATGCGATGGAATTCACAGTTGAGTACAAAGTTCTAGACACGCGCTTTCCACATTTTACGCTGCAATTTCTTTTGCGTCATTGCGCCCCTTTTTCTCATTGTTCAATTACTGCCTCCTTTATAACGCATCTGGGCTACTTAAAATCTACTGACTGCCACTATAAGCTACTCACTGCCTACTCAATATACCTAACTAAGTCACATAATCTACTCACCCAATTAATTTTATCCTTCATGGTCTCTTCATCAATACAAATCAATAAAAAATCATTTCAGTTTTGTCATCATCATTGCGTACTAACTCTAGCCATCCTATTCCTTGCTTAAATTCCCTTTCAAATCATCTTCCTTTGGCCACGGTCTCTTCTGATTCAGTAGATTCCGCAATGGTTCTCTCCCTATCTGCCCTCCCTTCAATGTCTATAAAACCCCCACCTGTTCTCCCCTTTTCCCCCACTCTTCAATCTTATTGTCATTTCTCTTCTTGACTTTAGTACCTGACTTTCATCTATTACAATGAGCCCATTATCTTTCAACTCCCGTGTTCATCATCAAGATGAAAATATTAATTCCTTAAAGGCTATTAGAGCGAGACATTCATCTCGTTCACCCTCATCTTCGCCATCTACGTCTCCATCCCCATCCCTGCCGCCAGCTGCACCCAGCTTGGGTGGTATTTCTCCCCTCCCTCCTTCTCCACCAAAATCTTTTCCTTCTCCCCTGGCGGCCGAAGTTTCCATTGTTTCCTCACCTCGGCCTTTTGTGTCGCCCATTTCCCCCCGCTCTCCAGTCGCACGGCGGCAACCTTCTTCGCCTATACCGATAAGTGACGGTATAGCTCAATCACCTTTTCTTGTCAGTAGCCCCCGTGCTTCTCCCAACACGAGGAGCCATGCTGAGGCCAATCCTAGTCCCAATGTAAGAAAAAATTATACTTTTTTCACTTAACAATGCGCTTTAAAGGCTCAAGTATATTATTATTTTAAGAGACGAGACGGAGATGATGACGAAGAGGAAGATAGAAGTCCGAAAAGGCCTTGTATGGAGGCGGGTGCTCTTGGGAGCATCCTTTTCGCTGAAGGCCAACGCCGCTTCTCAGCTAGAATAGCGTCTCGGGCGACCGCCGAGCCCATTATCTCGGCTTCAAAGCCCTATGCCGGTCCTAGAAAACGGACAAAAAGATCCCAAATTCCATCAGGAATGGCGTCCGAGGTGGTGGCCCAAGAACATGGGCCACAGCCTCAAAAGCGGAAGAGGAGAAAGAAGGCTTTCCGACTTCCTTGAAAAGAAAATGTACGTCTCAATTCACTTTACATAAGTTTTGGTTATTTTGTTCAATTGGCTGACTTTTTTTAAAATGTTTGGAAACCAGTATTTTGTTTTGTATTCCATTAAAACTTTTTTGAATATAGTTTTATATTACCATGGCCATTTTTCTCTTTTTGAGTCTCAATATGTTTTGTCTTCTTCTTATTAGATTGTTTTAATTTATCTCGTTTTATTATAGTTTTTTTTTTGCAAAGATTGTTGGAATTGAGGGCCTGGGTGTTATGCTTTATTTTATTAACTACTGTATTTCTACTCTTATTTTCATTATCATTTCGGGTTGAACTGGTTTTCTGTTTCTCTTTCTTTCTGGCTTACAAATATGATTACTTATCGTTAGAGTTTTTGATTTCATTTTTCATACCTCTGGACAATTTATCGTTTTTGATTTTGTAAATGCGATACATCCTTTTTGAATATCAAAAGCCTTTTACCTTTGATGTGAACGGTAGGTGTGTTTATAAGTATCTTTTATCTATTTCCCATGAGAGATGAAAGCCTAAATTCCATTACGTGGCTGGCTGTATCATAAATTGCTAGAGTCAACTTTGGTTTGCAAACGCTTAAAATCAGTTTCAGCTAATCCTGAAGAGCTTGCGGCCGTGTTGCATCCCATTCTCCGCTAAAATCAACATTTTAAGTTAGCTGACTCATGTTAGAGATATTTATAACGTGCAATTTGTAATTAAAATGACTTTAAAAATGAGATCAAATGAGGAGCTTCGAACGAGAAAATGAATGATACTCGAGATCAAATTAAATGTAACATAGATTATGAGTAGTAAACAACATGAGTACTTATATAGTAAACATGTAACAGTACAACTTGTGGTCTACTTCTATTGGATCACTCTATCATGGAATAGTGAAATAGGTAGTTATGTACAGCTAAGCCGGAACAGCTTGTGGTTTTCTTGCCATTTATTCCCTGCCAAAAGTGACCTAAACTCATGTTTTCGGCGGGGGATCGGAGAAAAGAAACCCGCAAGCTGTTCAAGTTTTGCTGTATCATCTTGTAACTATAGGAACTATGAAGCAAAACCATCATGAGAAAAATTCTAACAACCCATGCCTTTAGCGGGGGATGAGAGGCAAGAGAACTGCAAGCTATACAGGGTTAGTTGTATATGTCTAATGTAGCAAAAAACTATCAAACTGATGACATTAAACGTCTAAATATTTCTCATTTCCTTGAGGAAGTGTTGGATTATAATACCATGTCGGTGGCTCAATTAGATCAACATTGCTTTGTGTGCTGATTGACTACCATTCACCTCTGCGATAAAAAACTACTTGCCACTTTTTTGCCAGTGTCCAATTAATAGACCAAAGATTCTTGAACTTCAAAAATAATTTGTGAACGTCTCACTATTTCCGTGGATTTTAAAGTCTGAAATCATTTTTTCATATTTTTGTTAAATCAACACTATTAAACCAAAGAGATGGGACCATTTTTAAGACTTTTTCTTGTTGAAATTGACTATTTTAATTCTTAATGCAAGAATGTTAATCTCAAAAAGTTCATTTTCATTCATTGACCACCTATCTCCTCTCTTTACCATTTATATCCCATAGTTTAATTTGTTTTCACATGAGTAGTTTCATGCCCTGAGGACGAGTGATCTTAACAAGTAAATTAATAAATGCTCCTTCATGGTGTGGCAAAGTATTCAATGATGATTACGGCTTATACAAGTTGAATTAATACCATTTCGCCACTCAGCATAAAAAACAACACTAATGATTTAGTAAATCTAATAAGCATTCTTTTTTTTGTAAAGCTTTATAGTAAGTGTAAAAGTTTCAAGGCTAAGGCAATTGTAAGTGGCAGCGAGATCATTTTAAATTGAACATAACCAAGTGAAGTAAAGGTCACTCGGGACCAACAAATGATGAAATTGATGATCAAAAAAGTAAACAACAGAAGCGGATATAACATGATAATCCAGTTGTACAACTTGTGGTCTATATTTATGTGAAAAGACTATAATGAGATAGTATATAAGTTATCAGATCTGATCATATCAATATAGATTAAACAATATAGTGTTCAGATAATAATGTTGTAGTCATATAACAAATAGTGAGTATAGGAGCTATGAATCTCAAACTACCAAGAAGAAGGTTTAATCTTAACAGTAAGTAAAAGATACTCATTAAATTTAAATCTGTTCCCAATCATGATTGCGAAATTTTAGTAACTTAATTAAAGTGTGCATCTACCTTTTTTTATTTTTTTTTTAGTTTTGTAAAATGCCTTTTCAACTTGGTACATATTCTCTAGTGCTTTTAATATATATATATATATATATTAACATTTGTGTTTTAGTGATTGGGTTTCAAGGCGAGGTGAGGTACAGACCAAGTCCAATTGTCTACTCTTATCACCCTCACTCTCCCATTCACACACAGGAACACAGACAAAGTACTCATGAACATAGAATATTATGTCATAGCTATTCATTTCTTTCTCTTTTTTAAACTTGGATTTCAACTTCTTTTTTCTTATTATTATTTGAAATTGATCAGATAATTAACACGCTGTTCATCAGAGGGGGTAAAGAATACATTTTAAAGATACCCCCTTTTTAGAGTCCTCACGTATCCCAAGAAAATAGACTAAAATGAAAGAAAGGGAGCAATAAATTCAATAAAATAGCATTCTTTTAAAAAATTATATAAAAAAATACCTGACGTCTCACTACCGTTGTCACTATCATCATCATGACCCACCTAGATATCGACTTACATCACTCAATACCGAAAGTCTTCGACTTGACTAACCAACTCCCCACTCACATCTTCTATCCATTTTAAACTATTTATATCTAAATTCAAGATTGCCCTCATTTGAACGACTGGATCTTTGCCTGAAGCACCTGAACCTAATATATCACCTTCGGTCCAAGTATTGACTTCATTGATTATTCAGCTTAAGCAACTTGACGTTTCATTCAATTGATTGGTCACTAGATCAGTAGTCTGATACTGTTGGGGAGTGTTTAGGGAAGTTAGTAAAATGGTTGAGAAGAGATGAGAAACTAGTAGAATATTCTAGAGCTACGTGTATATAGATATATAAGTGTTTGCACAGAGTAATGAAAACTTGATAGTCTCCACTATAGGTTATGGGCCTGCGTTAAACCTGACCTGCGCCCCCAGTAATTCTGAACCCTTCGGTAACCCGATTTTTTTTTTATCTTTATCTTGGATAACCTCCAGACTCAACCGGTAGCACCAACCCCTCAGGATAACCTCCGAGCTATTATCAATACCAATATTATTTTATTATTATTATTATATTTTTTTTATCTCTCACACATGGCTTGCTACAACCCGTATAATTTATCTACCTCCACCCGTATCAAACTGCGGCAACTCTTTGAATTACCAAACATACTACCCAACCTTGTATCCAGTTTACCAACCTTCTGTTCACCCAACCACCTCCATGTCACCAGCTCCATGTCTTCCATCCCTTCATCAAAGAAATGTGAGCCCCCAAACTTTTACTAAAATCACCGAGATTGGCGAGAATCTAATTGCTGCAGATGATGAGCCCCGAATCAAAGAGGCCCGCGCCAATGTATCTTACACCCACTCAAGTCCAATCCTTGATAGTGGTGCCACTCACCACCTAACTGGAAACAAAGACCAGTTAGTCAATTTCAAACCCTTTAAAAATCCTATACCACTGAAAGTAGCCACCCACCTCTCTAAACCTCCTTTCATCACAGGCATGGGGACTCTTAACTTTTGGGATGTAGATGGGAATATACTGGCATTGAATGGTGTCTTGTTTTGTGAATCAGTGTGTAACACTTTAATATCCCCTGCTGCTATTATAGAGGGAGGAGGACAGATTGGGGTTTATGAAAAGGATATGTTTATTCTGGACAGAGATGGATTCTATTTACTCAAAGCAGAATATAAGGATAGGAAATGGGTGTTTCCTAATCCTGTTACCATAGATGATAAATGTCTCCCTAGTAATAAAATTCTTTCTGTCACTATCTGTCCTTCTGAAGTTGCTCCCGGCCCAACTGATATTTCTGTAAACAATGACAACGATAATCTTTTGATGGTATGGCATCGCCATCTTGGTCACAGATCTCTCAAATGCATAAAACGACTATTCAAATTTGGAGGAGCCAATGGACTTCCTAAATTCTTACCTGCTGGGTCACTCAACTGCACTGCATGTAAAGAATCAAAAAGTGAAAGCCGTCAAAATCCATCATGGCACCCAACCAACAGATCATTACAAAAACTTGAGATCATAACAACTGAATTAGTTGGTCCACTACCACCAACTCCAGAAGGTTACACATACAAGATTACTTTTCAGGACCTGCACACCTCTTTTGGTGTCTGTGAACTTCTAAAGAGCAAAACAGATGTTTTTGGATCAATTGTCTGGACTGTTAACTTACTGGAAAACTACAGTAACCACAAAGTAAAAATTATACGTACTGATAATGGGACTGAATATGTCAATAATCAAGTTAAGATTTGGATGGCTGAGAAAGGAATTTTTCATGAACATAGCATGCCATACACTCATGGACAAAACAGCAAAATTGAGCGTTTCAACAGGACTGTATCTGACAGTGGTAAGACACTGCTTGTTGATAGCAAATTACCTGAGGAGTTCTGGGGCAGGGCTTATTTATGGGCAGCATATGTATTTTAATATTAATACAATTCTATTAGATAATGTTCTACTCTTTAGTCTATAATATTAAATACCTTGCCTACGTACTTTCCTTATTCACTTTACTTGACGAATAGAGACTTCACTCTTACTTAACCTACTTCTCTAACCTAACCATATGATAGACAAGCATTATGTATGGATGCGTGTCTCCTCATGGACCCGCATCCACTTTCTCTCTCTTATTTATTTATTTACTTTCGTCCACTACCATTTACTTATACTATTCATTTCTTCTCTTAAGCTTTCTCTTAGTCCATTTCAGTCCCAAGTCCAATTCGTCCTGTGTCCTCATTGTCCATTAGTCCTTAACTTACCTGCTGCTGTTGTCTATCAGGTAACTTTGTACGTATGCTCTGCTACAGCAATGAATCCACTTTCTCTCTCTTATTTATTTATTTACTTTTGTCCACTACCATTTACTTATACTATTCATTTCTTCTCTTAAGCTTTCTCTTAGTCCATTTCAGTCCCAAGTCCAATTCGTCCCGTGTCCTCATTGTCCATTAGTCCTTAACTTACCTGCTGCTGTTGTCTATCAGGTAACTTTCTTTCTCTTAGTCCATTTCAGTCCCAAGTCCAATTCGTCCCATGTCCTCATTGTCCATTAGTCCTTAACTTACCTGCTGCTGTTGTGAATCAGGGTTATGGGCCCAGCGCCCCAGCTAATTATTTAAAAACTGGAGACCCCTGAATCCGCTGAAACTACTGCATCATCTCCCAACTCTCCTTCATCATCTAACTACACGGAAATGCCTGAACCTTCGGTACCTCAGACACCCGACTTCACTTACCTTCAGGAGTCATCAAGCTATTCTGAAATTAAAGGTATCAAAAAATTAAACGACAAAAACTACAGTACCTGGAAGACGGACCTGAAATATGCTCTCACCGTGCGTAATCTGGATCAGTTTCTGGATGAGGACAATCCTGTCCCTTCAGATCCTGAATTACTATCCGTCTTTAAAATTAAACTTTGACAAACTAACACGATAATAAAGATGTTTATGGATCAAGCGAATCAACACAAATTTATATTGGACGATGATGCTATTGAACCAGCGGGACTATGGACTCAAATAAGAAATCACTATGCCTCAAAATCTAGTCAGAATTTCTCCTACGTGATAAGTAAGCTATTTAAAATCAAATTTACTGAAAGTAATATACTGGGAGCTATGGACAAATTTAGAGGGACAATCAAATTGTTACAAGATGTTGCTCCTGATCTCTTCAAGGAAAACATACTTTCCTACATCATGGGAAACTATGTGCTCAACTTGCTTCCTGAATCATACCAAACGGCAGCCACTATTATCTTAAGCAAGTATGACATTACTAATCAACGTCCCACAATTGAAACTATTTTCGCAGACATCGAAACTGAAGTAACTCGTCAAAAAGTACTCAACGTTACTGGTAACAACTCAGGAACTGTCTTGGCCATGGACTCCAAGACAAGACCCTTTTGCTCCAGGGGCAAACACAATCCCTTAGCACCGCATTTGGAAGCCTCATGTTTTCATCTCCATCCTGAAAAGCGCAAAGAATTCTTAAAACGTAAAAAGGAAAGAGAGGCTAAAGAAAATGAAACTCAACATAAAGCCTTAACTGTATTCTCAGACATCCCTCCTAATCATGCCATATTGGACAGTGGCGCCTCTTTCTCTATCTTCAATAATCGGGATTTGTTTACTCAATATAAGGACGCTAAAATCACCTTAACCCTGGCAAATGGGGATGAAATTCTTGCCCTTGGACAAGGCAGAGTTTCATTTACCTCATCATCTGGTCAGATATTTGTCATTAATTGTGCACTTTACGTGCCATCTATCAAAGTAACCCTTATTGCCATCACCGATATTCTTATTAATGGTCGATGCCTTGAAAACAACGATGGCATTTTCAAAATAAAAGAAAACGGCTCAACTCTAATTGAATGTTCTGCCAAAGGTAAAATAATCAGTTTTCTATTTGCGAGGAATCCCATCTACAATATCTATTCAGCATCCTTAAATCAAAACAATCTGGAACTCCTACATCATAATTTTGGACATCCAAGTAATCAAACCATGGAAACTCTTTTCCCAGGTTTGAATTTTTCCAAATTCAGCTGTAAGACATGTGCACTTGCTAAAGCTCACATTTTACCTTTTTCTGGCACGTTTCCTACTCCTAAAAATCAACTTGACGTCATCCATATGGACTTATGTGGCCCAATCACACCTGAATCAAAAGGAGGGAAGGCCTATTTCTTTCAAATTGTCAATGGCCACTCAAGATTTCGACACGTCTACTTCCTAGAGCTCAAATAAGAAGCCTTTGAGAAGTATAAAGAATTTGAAAAACTTGTCGAAAATCAACAGAGTAAAACTATCGAATGCATCATTTCAGATAATGGTGGTGAATTTACGAGTAATAGCTTTAAAAATCATTTAAAAGACAAGGGAATCAAACATCTCTTAACTGCTCCATACTCGCCTCAACAGAATCCAATAGCCAAAAGAGGAAACAGATCTCTGGTTGAAAAGGCTAAATGTTTACTCATCGAATCTGGTCTTGACTCCTACTGGTGGGCTGAAGCTATCAACACTGCAACCTTCCTTCTCAATATATTACCCTCATCAGCTCTCGAAAAATGTCAAACTCCATGGGAACTGTGGCATGAATCATCAAATAATTTACCTCGTAAACTCTATCCATTTGGGTCAGATATTATTTATTATCGACAAAAACATCACCGAGCTGGAAAATTTGACAGTAGTGGTACTGAGGGTATATTTTTGGGTTACTGTGAGGGTCATATGAATTATCGTATTTATTCTCCAAGCACTGACTCCATACATATCACCCATAATGCTAAATTTCTTAATACTTTCAATATAGCCCCTAAAATTGGTAAAGGAAACCCAGTTGAAACACTCATCTTCCCTGAAGTATCCTTCTCCAAAGTACCCCTTTTCGATTCTCCTTCCTTATCTAATGAAAATCCCTCCAACATTGAGGCTGCTGAATATGATGAATCTATTTCTGCCACTGAACTTCCCGATGACAATCGTTTTGAGGAAATTCCTCCTGAACTTCCTTCCTCTAAAAACTACACTTACGTCGATAAAAATCTCAAACCGTCAAAAGAAATTTCCTCTGAAATCAATTCTGCAAACATCTTGCAAACTAACCGCCGAGGTAATCTGCTATGTCTAACAGTAACTCCATTGGACACGCCAGCTAACTATCTTGAAGCCATTAATTCCCCCAAAAGTGATGAGTGGCTGAAAGCTATTCAATCCGAACTTTCTAGTATCTCAAAACATCATGTGTGGGAAGAAGTGCCTACCCCAGGTCACAACCATTTACTGGGAACCACATGGACTTTCAAGAAAAAGACTGACTCCGAGGGAAACATAGTCAAATATAAAGCCAGGCTCTGTGTACAAGGTTTTTCTCAAATTGAGGGAATAGAGTACAATGAAACTTACGCTCCCACTGGGCGATTATCAACCCTTCGCTTTCTCCTTGGGGTTTCAGCCTTTAGGGACTGGGAACTTCATCAAATGGACGTCCGGTCTGCCTTTTTACATGGTGAACCCAAAGAAGACCTGTACTTGCATTTCCCATGTGGTTATACTCCTTTGAACGATAGTCATTGTCTTCATCTCAAAAAGTCTCTTTACGGACTTAAACAAAGTCCCAGATGTTGGTATCACAAAATATCATCCTTCTTCAATGACATTGGTTTTAAAGCAAGTAAAGCTGATCCCTGCTTGTTCTATAACAATGACCCCTTAAAACCTTGTTATGTGTTTATCCACGTGGATGATCTTATCATCGGAGGCCCCTTCATACAGGGCTTCAAAGATAAAATTTCTCAAGTATTTGATATGGACGACCAAGGTGAACTTCAATGGGTTCTGGGCATGCGAGTCGATTGTGACCAAACATCTAGAACTCTTGCTTTATCTCAAACTCTTTATATCAACAAACTTCTCAACAAATTTAACCACTCGAATTGTCAATCAACCTCAACTCCATTGGTTCCTAACTCTCATCTCATCAAGGGCAACTCCAAAACTCTCGCGGAATCTATCAATTACCAACATGCTATTGGCTTACTTAATTATTTGGTTCTTTGCACACGTCCTGATCTTGCGTTTGCAGCTAGTTCATTAGCTCAGCACCTTAATGACCCCACTGATGAACAAATCAATGCTTTCTTTCATGTCTTACGTTACCTACAACTTACTAAATCATACAGGTTGATCCTAGGATCGGTGAACAATACCCAAATTGGTCATCTCTCTGGTTATGCTGACGCAGACTACAACAAAGCCGAAGATTCAAAATCCACTTCAGGGACTCTAGTTTTTCACTTGGGTCTCATTAACTGGAGATCATCCAAACAACAATCTGTTGCCCTATCCACCTCCGAATCTGAGTATTATGCAATGACTGAGTGTGGTCAGGACCTTATCTGGATTAAGGAAATTTTTCATGATTTCAACATCGATCTCATCAGCTCTCAACTATTTGGCGATAATCAAGGAGGCATTAATCTCACCCTTAATCCACTCTATCAGCACTGAACTAGCCATATCAACACCAAAGTATGTTGGCTTCGTGAACAAGTCAACAACAATGAATTTAAAATTAATTACATTTCCACTAACCAAATTATAGCTGATATTTTAACCAAATCTTTACCTAAACCTAAGCATCACAAACTTCTGAAGGAGTTAAATTTGAATTAATTGCTGTCTTGAGCACGAGGGGGTGTTAATATTAATACAATTCTATTAGATAATGTTCTACTCTTTAGTCTATAATATTAAATACCTTGCCTACGTACTTTCCTTATTCACTTTACTTGACAAATAGATACTTTGCTCTTACTTAACCTACTTCTCTAACCTAACCATATGATAGACAAGCATTATGTATGGATGCGTGTCTCCTCATGGACCCGCATCCACTTTCTCTCTCTTATTTATTTATTTACTTTCGTCCACTACCATTTACTTATACTATTCATTTCTTCTCTTAAGATTTCTCTTAGTCCATTTCAGTCCCAAGTCCAATTCGTCCTGTGTCCTCATTGTCCATTAGTCCTTAACTTACCTGCTGCTGTTGTCTATCAGGTAACTTTTTACGTATGCTCTGCTACAGCAATGAATCCACTTTCTCTCTCTTATTTATTTATTTAATTTTGTCCACTACCATTTACTTATACTATTCATTTCTTCTCTTAAGCTTTCTCTTAGTCCATTTCAGTCCCAAGTCCAATTTTTCCCATGTCCTCATTGTCCATTAGTCCTTAACTTACCTGCTGCTGTTGTCTATCAATGTATACAACAGGGTTCCCAACAGCACCTGTCTTACCAATACACCTTTTGAATCCTTCATGGGTTATTGGCCTGATCTTTCTCACTTGAGATTTTTTGGAGAAGTAGGATATGTTCACTTACCTTCAGAAAAAAGAAAAAAACTCAATAAAAGAGGCATTGAATGTGTTGTACTTGGATATTCTGTGGGAGGTAAAGGATGGATAATGTATGATAAGATTAAAAATAAATACTATGAAAGAATATGGGTACATTTTCCTGGAGACTTGAAATCTCAAACCTATGAAGTCTGCAGACCTGTTAAAAATTGAAATTACACTGATCTACCTAGAAGTAACAATACTCAAGACCATAATAGTAAAATTCAAAAAAACAAAAAAATGGACTTGGATTTTATCACTAATAAAATGGATTTGCTGAATTTTGATGAGATTAAAGAAATTCATGAGCAAGACAGAACTGCAGATGACATTGAGCATAATTTTGTGGAAATTATGAGTGGTGTACCTAGGACCTACAAACAGGCAATGAAAGATGGGGAAAATAAAGAGTGGGTAAAGGCATGTAAGAATGAAATGGAGAATATGGAAAAGATGGATGTTTGGGATTTTGTTGACTGGCCAGAAAACAAGAATGTTATTAAGGGAAAATGGGTTTTCAGCATTAAATGAGATGGTGCAGGGAATGTTATCAAAAGAAAAGCTAGATTTGTGGCCAAAGGCTTCACCCAAGTTGAAGGAACAGATTATCACAATACCTTTGCACCTACTTCAACTTTCACTTCTTTACAACTCCTTCTAACAACAGCAGCATTGAATCAATGGCCTGTCCATAGTTTTGATGTCACAGCAGCCTACTTACACTCAAAAATTGATGAAGATGTATGGATAGAATTACCTGAAGGTTTTTATGAACATGAAAAAATAAACAATAAAGTTTTAAAATTAAAAAAGGCCTTATATGAGACTAAACAGGCGGCACGCTGCTGGTGGAAACATTTGTCCTCCAAACTTTGAAAACTTGGTTATATCCCTAGTTTTTATGATTCTAGTCTATATATAATTAGTAGTAGTAATAATAGTGACAGGGGGATTATCTGGATACATGTTGATGATGGTATAGTTGCTGGTAGTTCTGATTTAGTGTTAGATACTTTATCAAAAAATTTAGATGGCATTCTGAATATAAAATGGTCTAGTACTATTACTTCTATTGTTGGTGTGGATATTAAACACATTGATGGAGGCTTTTCTCTGAGTCAGGGTGCTTTAGTTTCTAGAATTTTGAAAGAAAAAAACCCCTCCCAAAACTGGTACCTGACTACACTCCCCAGTCATCCAGAAAATGGCAATATCAAACTTACCAATAAACTCAACCAACAAAACTACCTCAGTATCCTTGGCTCAATGAGCTACCTCGCAGTTGGTACAAGACCCAATATTGCTTATAGTGTCAATTTCCTATCACGTTTTGCCCAAAATCCACAGCCCAAACATTGGGTTGCCATTAATTATTTGCTAGGTTATCTGGAAGCCACTCAAGTTCTTGCACTAATTATAAAACCTCAATATATCAAAGATCAACCACTGCATGTCTATACAGATGCAAGTTGGACTAGTCCTACAGATTGGGCCAATCATGGATATGTCATCATGTACCATGGGGTACCTATTAGCTGGAGTGCAAAGTGACAACCGCTTGTTTTAATTTCATCACAACACGCAGAAAATATGGCCCTAAGTCATGGGACTCGGACTGGAATATGGATCCAGAACCTCATAGAGGATGTTACAGGCATCAAGTTTAAACTTAAGCTCTTTTGCGACAACAAATCATCTGTCCATGTTGCAGAAGATTCACCTTCTAACAAACGTTCCAGACACATGAGGCAAGACTTCTATTATGTGAATGAAATACTATACGATGGACTGACTTCTCTCACCTGTATTTCTACTCTTGACAACATTGCCAACATTATGACTAAAACCATAGGGAGGAACAAACTCTCAGACAATTTGCCACTATTACAGCTCAAATCTTTGTAAAGTGGGTGTTTCGTATGGTTGAGGGCGGGGGTGTTGGGGAGTGTTTAGGGTAGTAAGTAGAATGGTTGAGAAGAGATGAGAAACTAGTAGAATATTCTAGAGCTACATGTATATAGATATATAGATTTTTGCACAGAGTAATGAAAACTTGATAGTCTCCACTATAGATACACTTCTGAATGAATCATGTCAGAGTTCCCAGTTGTTGTCGAGGGTGTGGCCAAATTCAAAAAAAATGAAGGAAATTGTGAAAATTGTAAATTAGCTAGTTCAGAATATTTACCAGAAAGTCATATGAATTATCCACAGTTTTTAATGTATACTATCTTCTGTGATGAACTGTTTTACAAAACTTCTCCTTTTCAGAGTTTGGAAATAAACAAACTTTAAAAAGAGCTTACACTGTTTCGGAGTTTTGTAATGGTAAAATTATGATATGCAACTTCAAATTCATGTCAAATGGATTTCAAAATGATGCCAAACTTATTAAGATACTATTAGAATACCATTATTTTATACTTTAACTTATTTACATATATATAGATATATATTTCTGTCATTGTTAAAGCACTACTATTTATCCCCATTTATATGCATACCTGAACCTGCGTACATTTAAGAATGACCTCTCATACCTGAGTCATTATTCACTCCTTCCTTTTTACTACTTAACACTATTCCGTTGCTCATCTTTTCTTTCTCTTAGTTTCTTGTTCTCACTTATTTCACTTTATCTCTTGTCCTCTGTTGTCCTTTGTCCTCCTTTGTCCCACTCTGTCCACTGCCCACTGTCCTTATATCCATAATTATCTAACTTTATCTTACTTCATGTTTATCAGGTAACAAGTAGGTGCTATATGACGGCAATTCAATTCACTCCTTCCTTTTTACTACTTAACACTATTCCATTGCTCATCTTTTCTTTCTCTTACTTTCTTGTTCTCTCTTATTTCACTTTATCTCTTGTCCTCTCTTGTCCTCTGTCCTCCTTTGTTCCACTCTTCTCACTGTCCTTAAGTCCATAATTATTTAACTTTATCTTACTTCACTTTTATCAGGTAACAAGTAGGTGCTCTACGACTGCAATGCAATCCACTCATTCCTTTTTACTACTTAACACTATTCCATTGCTCATCTTTTCTTTCTCTTAGTTTCTTGTTCTATCTTATTTCACTTTATCTCTTGTCCTCTTTTGTCCTCTGTCCTCCTTTGTCCCACTCTGTCCACTGTCCTTAAGTCCATAATTATATAACTTTATCTTACTTCATTTTTATCAGAGTTATGGGCCCAGCGCCCCTGCATTAAATCCAAACTGGCAACTCCTCTATCTATCAACACTACTGCTTCTTCACCTACCTCATCACACACAGCTAGTCTAGGAATAGCTTCAGCATCTGAGAAAATCCCTGCACCAAATTTCTCATACCTTCAAGATACATCTAACTATTCTGTAATCAAAGGCTTCAAGAAGCTAAATGACAAGAACTACAGTATGTGGAAAATGGATATCAAATATGCACTTACTGTACATGATCTGGACCAATTCTTAACAGAAGATTGTCCTTTATCTAACAAACCTAATTTATTAAATATTTTCAACATTCATCAAAGGCAGACAAACACTATAATTAAGATTTTCATGGACAGACCTAATCAGCACAAATTTATAGTGGATGACAATCTAGTGGAGCCTGCCCAATTATTGAAATATATTAAGGATCACTACACTTCCAAGTCAAGTCGAAATTTCTCATTTGTTGTAAGTCAAATTTTCAAGATTAAATTCACTGAAAGTAATCTGCTTGTGGCAATGAACGAATTCAGAGGAATGATGAAACTCCTCAGAGTATTTGCTCCCAATCTTTTTAAGGAAATTATGCTCTCCTATATCATGGGCAACTACGTTTTGAATCTACTGCCTGAATCATACCAGAATTCCACAACCATTATTTTAAGCAAGTATGACATTACAAATCAAAGGCCCACTATTGAAAACATTTTCTTGGACATTGAAACTGAAGTTACTCAACAAAAATCATTCCACCTGACAACTACTAGTAATTTCTTGGTAGTGGACTCCAAGACAAAACCTTTATGCACAAAAGAAATCACAATCCGTTGGCACCACACTCCAAATCATCCTGTTTTCAACTCTACCCAGAAAAGAGGGACAAATTTCTAAAAAGAAAGAAAGAAAGGGAAAATTCCAATAGCAATAACTTGAAAAAAGTTTTATCTGTTTTTGACAATCTACTGCAAAATCATGCCATTTTGGACAGTGGTGCTTCCTTTTAAATCTTCAATAATCAAAACTTCTTTAAATTTTATCGCAATTCTAAAATCTCTTTGTCAATGGCCAATGGTGATGAGCTAACTGCCCTTGGATAAGACAAAGCTCAATTTTTGTCAACTTTTGGACATAATTTTTGTATTGACAATACACTCTATGCCCCTACTGTCAAGGCAAATCTCATTTCACTGGTTGATATCTTACAAGATGGCTGGTATATTATTAACAACAAAGGAAAATTCAAAATCAAAACCAAAGACTCCACTCTTGTTGAGTGTTCCTCTGAGGGTCAAATACTTACATTTCCCTTATTTGAAAACCACCTGCAACACTCCATAAATAGTGTTGCTTCAATGGAAGACATGCACAAACTTCTTCATCATAGATGCAGCCACTCTAATATCCAAACCATGGAGAAGCTTTTTCCAGGTTTGAAATTTTCTAAATTTTCTTGTAAAACTTGTGCATTAGCCAAGGCTCATGTACTACCTTTTTCTGGCGCCTTTCCAACTCCCAAAAATCCACTCGACATCATTCATATGGACCTATGCAGACCAATAACTCCTGAATCTAAAGGTTGAAAATCTTATTTCTTTCAAATAGTTGACAGTCACTCTTTTTTCCGACATTTTCAGTTCCTCCAACTCAAATCCAAAACTTTTTAATCCTACAAAGATTTTGAAACCTTGGTTGAGAATCAATTAGAGCAAATGGTCATATGTATTGTATCTGATAACAGAGGAGAATTTGTCAATTCATCAATGAAAAATCATATCAAGAAGAAAGGTATTGTTCATATTTTACTCCCCCCTATACTTGTCACCGGATAACCTACACCCAAGGTCAAGGGTGTTCCTGGAAGTGAGATGGAGGGAGGATTTTAGAAACTTCTTCGAGACACAGAGGAAATGTTTGAGGAAGTTATTTGAAGATGACTCGAAGGAAGAGCTACTGCTTCGAGATATGTTCGAGAAGAATTCTAATATAATTTAAGGGTAATATTGATATTCTTAAGATCTCACAAAGGGTTGGAAACTCAATAATTAAAGATTTAGGATTGAGAAATGATTACTGAGAAAAGAAGGAAAGATACAATAATAATGATTTAACCTGGGGATTTACCACTATTTACTATATATACGTTTTATAATTTAATTCTAAAGAATGTCAAACCAAAATCCAGCCCCTTTTATATCCTTCACTCCTCCTCGCATTGACCTCATACCCATCCACTATTCCAAACACCACAGACCATTAAAAAATACACCTGTTACACCTGGACCCTCCTCACTAACATCCATCAACCCTTTAATCCTACACTAACCATTCCATCCATGCTCACTACCCCTTTTGATAATCCACAGATACTTAATAAACCTTTTAGCAGACTATTACATTGACTATTGCGCTGTGCATCACTTATTGAGGAAAACACAAACACACACTATTGAGAGATTGACTAATTTAGATTTAGATTTTTGACTAGCGCGGTTGAATAGTGAGTACACAAAGGAAAGTTGCAGTTGCTATGTAGAATTGCTTTCTGCGCTTTGAGTATGGATTTAGACCTCTGTATTATTGATTTAATGAGCTGCTTTTGCCTCGAGTGTCACGTGGCTTGTGACAATACTCCACAAGGAAATCCCATTGTGGAGAGTGGAAATTTCTCAATAGTTAAAAAGGCAAAATGCTTACTCATTGAATCTGGTCTAGATTCAAACTGGTGGGCTGAAGCTGTCAACACTTCCACTTATCTACTTAACATTATTCCATCCTCAACACTAGGAAACAACAAAACCCCATTGGGACTTTGGCACAAGAATTCAAAGGCGCCCACAAATTCACATCCCTTTGGCTCTGACTTTATCTAAAACTTACTAAAATATAAAAATTTGGGCAAGTTTGAAAAGAGTGGTGAAAAAGGTATATTCTTGGGTTATTGTGAAGGCCATGTAAATTATTTCATTTATTCTCCTGAAGCTGATTCAATAATTATGACTCATGACATTAAATTTTAAAATACCTTTATTTTATCCCACAAGATATCTAAAGGAGAATCAATTAAAACTTTACAATTACCTGACTTAACTCTTGATATTAGCTTCAACTTCAATCCCATGAGTGATGAAATACCTGATACCAATCCTATTCAGGAACACTCATCTCCTATTTATGAAGTTCCTGAAATAGAAGAGACTACTCCCAATCAATCTACTCTTAAACACTATGCTTATATCCCTGAAGATACCAGACCCTCAAAAGAGATATCCTCCAAAATTGATCCCTCAAACATTCTGTTCACAACATGCAGAGCCAATGTTTCCTGCATGATAGTAAACCCATTTGATACTCCACAAAACTACTATCAAGCTGTTAATTCTCCTGAAAGTGATGAGTGGGTCAAAGCCATCAATTCCAAACTAAACAGTATTCATAATCATGGTGTTTGGGAAGAAACTTCTATTCCCTCTAATAATCACTTAATTGGTTCAAAGTGGACCTTCAAAAAGAAGACTGATTCTGAGGGAAAAATTTTCAAGTACAAAGCAAGGCTATGCGCACAAGGTTTCTCTCAAATTGAAGGAATCAAATATAGCAAAACTTAAGCTCCAACTGGACAACTTGACACTCGTTGCTTTTTGCTTGGTCTTGCAGCCTATAAAGATTGGGATGTATGTCAAATGGACATAAAATAAGCATTTCTCCATGGTCATCTAGATGAAGACATATATCTTTGATTTCCAAATGGATATACTCTAAAAATCCAATGGATGCCTTCACCTCAAAAAATCACTCTATGGACTAAAGCAAAGTCAACGCTGCTGGTATCACAAATTAGCTAATTTCTTCACCAGTATTGGGTTCAAAGCTAGTCTTTCCAATCCTTGTATATTCTATAACAGTGACTCCAGTCAACCATGTTATGTCTTCATTCACATCAACAATTCAATTATTGGTGGAACCTCCATCAATAACTTGAAAAGAAAAATCTCTCAAGCCTTAGACATTGATGATCAAGGAAACTTGAACTGGGTCATAGTAATGAAAGTGGTAAGGGATTGTTCTAATTGCATGGCTACTCTGACTCAGCAACTCTATATACAAAAATTATTAAATGAATTCAACCATACCAACTGTCGCACAGTCACTACTCCCCTTGTCCCAAATTCACAATTCACAAACAAAAAAAGTACTAAACTAACCAATCTTTTTAATTATCAAAGAGTTATTGGTTTACTAAACTATCTTGTTCTTTGTACACAACCTGATTTAGCCTTTACAGCAAGTTCTTTCTCTCAATGCCTTAATGAACCAACTGATGAGAAAATACTTGCATTCTTTCATATTCTTCATTACCTTCAATTAACCAAGACTTTTGGCTTAACCTTAGAAATGTAACAAATTGCTTACTAGGCACATTATCAGGATTTTCAGACTCAGATTATAATAAGTCTTGGACTCAAAATCAACCTCCAGCCCATTAGTTTTACACTTGGGATTAATTAGTTGGCGTTCATGCAAACAGCAATCAGCTTCCTTATCTACCTCAGAATCAGAATACTACACTATGACCAAGTGGGGACAAGACTTATTATGGGAAAAAGAATTATTTAATGACTTCTCAATCTCACTTGATTCAACTGTCCTATATGGGGACAACCAAGGGGCTATCCATTGTGCTCAAAATCCTTTATATCAACATTGTAAAAGACACATCAATACTAACATATGTTGGCTATGTGAACTAGTCAATAATCAATAATTAGTCATCAATTATATTCCTACTAATCTAATGATTGCAGATATCCTTACAAAACAATTACCTAGAGTAAAGCATCATGAAATTATTAATAATCTTACTTTAAAATCATTGCAGTCTTGAGAATGGGTGGGTGTTAAGATAATATTACAATACCTTTATTTTATACTTTAAGTTATTTACATATATATAGACATATATTTCTGTCATGGTTAAAGCACTACTATTTATCACCATTTATATGCATACCCTAACCTGCGTACATTTAAGAATGACCACTCATACCTGAGCTGGCATTCACTCCTTCCTTTTTACTACTTAACAATATTCTGTTGCTCATCTTTTCTTTCTCTTATTTCACTTTATCTCTTGTCCTCTGTCCTCCTTTGTCCCACTCTATCCACTTTCCTTAAGTCCATAATTATCAAACTTTATCTTACTTCAATTTTATCAGGTAACAAGTAGGTGCACTATGACTGCAATGCAATTCACTCCTTCCTTTTTACTACTTAACACAATTCCATTGCTCATCTTTTCTTTCTCTTATTTTCTTGTTCTCTCTTACTTCACCTTATTTCTTGTCCTCTGTCATACTCTGTCCTCCTTTACCACACTCTGTCCACTGTCCACTGTCCTTAAGTACATAATTATCTAACTTTATCTTACTTCACTTTTATCAAAATTTATAATAAAGAAGTTGTAGACATATGATGGCTGAGGTATGTTTTTTTAGAAACATATTTCCAGCTTAAGGAACTCAAAATAATAAAGTTTATATCAAGAGATATATCAAGAATCATTTGAAAATATTTTATAAAAGAAAATTCAAGAAAAAGATTTTTTTTTTGAGAAAAATCATTTTTTTCTTTGTGTTTCAAATACCAAAAATTAGTGAAAAATGAAAAAAACTCCACAAATGCAGCCACTTTCAGTTAAAAGAGTAAATAAAGGAAAAAAGCTCAGTAACATGGATTTTCTGAGGATAGAGTAAGGCCTCAATTTACTGAAGAAAGATTTTACAGGAGGTTTTAATTCTATCTCTCATTTGATTGATGCGTAAAACTTTAATGTGAGTGGTTATTTGCTACTACTAGAGACTTTCATATTTAGATAATAGTTAAAAAAAGTAATGTAGTTTCTGGCAGTCTCTAAATCAAAATTTTTAAACAAGAATAACAACTAAAACATACCAGAGGAGAAAGGGGAAGGTAAAAAATTAATATTACAAAAAGATTGGTAGTTTTTATAAATTTTGTTTTGTTTGGATCTGAGATAAAGGAGAAATGAAAAATGTTTTTCAAGAAATCAATTATGATGGGCATAGTGAAAATAATGATGATAGTTTCTTTGTGAAAGAGGATCTGATGACCACTCAAGTGTAAACATTTCACAGGCTATTTATGGCTTAATTTTAAAAAACAGGTAGGGTTTTCAGCCATATAACCAGCAGCCCATAACCTTTAATACCATAACTTAGCATTTACCAGTGAAGAATATGACAATCACTACTCCAGAATGGATTGATAATGACTGTTTATGGTATTTAAACTATATGAATTATGATAATTTAAAAATAAATGTATTGATTTTTGGTGACTTACAAAATTGATAAGATTAGTTGGCATAACTTAAACAGCCAACCTAGACTCAATGGAAACAGCGAATTTCAGATAACTTTTTATTAGAAAAACAATGGAGATGATAATGATTGTTCATTAAAAAAAGAGACAAAATCAATTAAAATAACAACGGCTAAGTACATTTCGACAGAAGGATTAGTATATAACCTTTTAAAATAAATGTATCAATTTTTGGTGAAATCCAAAAATTGGTCAGAGTAGTTGGTGTAACTTAACCAGCCTACCTGGTGATGGATAAAAATCTGAAACATGCTTAGATATTAAAGAATAATATAGAAACTGTAAAAATACCTAGACATGATGGTAATGGAACATTTCAGATTATTTTTTTTGAAAAAGACAAAAGAGATGATAATGATGATTGATTAAAATATGAGATGAAATCAATGAAGAAAAAGTAGATTACTGTGAATAAATATATTGGTATCATTGATATTAAACTTTCATAAACCTATCATATAATTAAGAATATTTCAATAGGAAACTATATATCTAAGTCTAAATTAATATTAATGATAATGAAAGGTATAAGTTTAGGATTCAGGGCTGTGTTAAGTTAGGAGGCATCCTCCTTTGTATACTAACACCCTCCCTTTCATAGTAAATCATTGCAGATGTGAAGTTAGGAGAGATGTGTTTTGATTTTAACACAGTTCAGGCCCTTGGTGAGCATATCAGCTGGTATCATATCTGTGGGCATATAAGGAACTTCAAAGATTTTTTTAATCACTTGTTCATGAATCCAAAGGAGTTGGATGTCAAGATGTTTGTTCTGGACATGATAAAATAGATTATTGGTTAATGATATACATCCTTGATTTTTGTTGTATATTTTAATTGGTTTAGTACATTGGTACTTTGGCAGATATAAGTCACATAAAAGCTGAGACAGCCAGATTGCTTCCTGACCAACTCTATGCCAGATTTGGCTTCAGCTTCCTAGTTACTGATGAAAAAAGAGGTTTTATTTTTTGTCTTTCAAATGATTTTGAAATCATTCAGGGTGAAATTGTAACCAGTGTTCAAACTTCAGGTCTCCAAACACAAGCCATGATCTGCATCACAATATCCCTTCAATGGTTCTATGTTGGATGTTGGAGGTTTGAAAACAGTTCCATAATTTTGGGTTCCCTTTAGGTAGCAAAAAATGTGAATGAATGAATTCCAGTGATCTAAAATAGGTCTATTTATGAGTTGTAATAGCTTACTGCATGTAAAAGTCAGATCAGGAATGATGCACTGGACCAAGTATTTCAGATGTCCAATGGCTGATGGATAATACTGATTATTTTCCAAAAATCATTGTGATCTTTTTCTGAGCTTGTGACAGAGTAGAGTTAAAATCAGCAGAAGCAGAAAATGACTTGAAAATCTCCATCTTGTAGATGTTGAGGATTGTGACAGGGTGATGAGCTTATTTACAGAATTCCAGATGATTTCAATTCCTAGTATCACTCAGGAGTTGCCTAAATCCTCCATCTCAAATTTGGGAGAAATTAAATTTTTATATAATTGAATGTTTTTTTAAAGAAGGAGAAATTTTCAACATGAAGGTGGATTTAACAAGGTCTACTTTGGTCTTTATGGATAAATAGGGCTGGATCAACTGAACTGCAGATGAAATTTTTGTCAATGAAGAAAGACATGATGAGTTGGTACCAGCAGTGTGATGCTTGCTTCAATCCATATAAGGACTTTTTTAACATAAGAACTGGTCTTTTAACATTGGTAAGAGTAGTTATACATCTAGGAAATTTCATGAATATGGTTTCTACTGGAATTCTATTGAAAAAGTGAATATCACATCCATTTTTTAAAAATACCACTTTTCTGCAATAGTTAATACAAGCAGTAGTCCTAGAGTTTTCAATCTTCTTGTGAGGGAAAAGGTTTCAGTAAATTGGCTCCAAACATTTGAGAAAAACCTTGGGTGAAAAGGCAAGACTTGAACTTTTTAATCTAATTATTATGATCAATTTAAATCTTGAACACCCAGGTGCTGCCAGTGGGACATGTATCTTTAGGAATTCGAAAAATTCCCAGACTCATTTCTTATTTAAGAATTTGAGCTCTATGTCAACAGCTTCCCTCCAATTGTTGCTATTATTTCCTTTTATTGCTTCTTCCAAACTTGTTGGAAAATGGTAGGTTTCTGATATTGAAATGAATACTTGAAGCACATTTTTATCATTTTGTTCCTCCTGATTGAAAATCTGTGCCCTTCTACTCCTAGTGCTTCAAACTTGAATCATGTTGGAAGGGTTAACATCAGACAAAATATAATGAAGAACCACATTACCTGTAAAGTAATATTTGCAGAACCTGGAAAATTGTGTCTCATTTCTTCAATCAGAAAACAGAGGATCTTCAGGCTCTAATTCAGGTTCACTGTCAGCTGTATTGAAATTATCAGTATTATGGAAATTCTGATTGATTTCCTGTGAAGATCCAGATGGTTTGAGCAGATCATTAAGAGTATAGCCTGTAATATAGTACAATAGAGCTTTGGATAAGTGTCACAAGCCTTTATCTATTGATTAGCGCAAAAAACCTAGAAAATTCAATCAGGACACCCTTGGATGAGTGAAATGCAATTCCTTATTATAATAAGATAGATAACTATTCCCATACCTGTAATATAATCTAATAGAGATTGGGATAAGTGTAACGAGCGTGTATATATTTAGTAGCACAATCAATCTGATAACACAACTACCCAAAGATTAGATATAGGAATATAATTTTAGAGAGAAGAAAAAGACATCACCTAGTAAATAGAATTAGGCCAGTAGGGAATATACTTTGCTGAAGAAAAATTATATATACCCTAGAGGTCTGTGATTATAAGTAGAGTCAGTGTGCAAAACATAGCTCCTATAATCTACCAATATACATAAATAATGAAAAATATTATACCCTCCCTATTCTGTATAATATAGATGACATTGAGTTACCAATTTAAATATGCTAGTTAAAACTGAAAAATTGAGAGATTTTGTCATATAATCAGCTAGCATAGTAAAGGTAAGAAAATATTCTAATATAAATAATTTCATTTCAATTTTTACCGGATCCAGTGAAGTTGGACATAAATATTTATTGTCCTCATTTGATACATTGGATTTGGACTCAGTTCAATAGCACCACGGTTATCACTGAAAAAATGAACTGGAGACTTGAGTGGTGAATATAAAGATTTAAGTCAGTAAAATAACCATAATGACTCTTGAGTAGCCTCTGCACAAGATTTTAATTCTGCATTTCTGATAGATATGGACACAATTTATTGTTTTTCACATCTCCATGATACCATATCTCCATTCATCAGAATTACATATCTAGTAGTAGAGCGCCTAGTCTTCAGGCATGCAGAAAAGTCAGCATCTGCAAGGCCAATTGGAAATAAAGAATAAAAGTGTCCTTTGGGTGACAGATTGTTGGAATGATATAGACCATATAGTTAAAGTTAACTTTTTTGATCCTGCTAAGTAACTTAATACATGCTTGAAAGCTAGAAAGTGTTGAGAGAGTTGGATGACTACAAAGCTGTGATCTGGATGTGATCCTTGTACCAAACAATTAAGAGAACCTACAGCAGATTGAAAATCTTCATTTAAATTGTTGAATTCAATTATTTATGCATTGGTTTCAGGGATATGTAGAATTTGAGGGAGTAAAGGAGTTTTAAAAGCATTTCATTTGTGCATGTCATAAGATTAAAGCAGCCAATCAATGTAGTTGATTTGGAGAGATATAATGTTTTCTTATTTATATCTCTGGAGAAATTTATTCCAAGAAGATAATGTGCCTCATCTAGGTCTTCAATTGAAAATTAATTTTTTATTAGAGTTTTGAAAGATTTGATTTTAGAAACACTACCAAAAATGGCTAGGTCATCCACATTTAAGAAAACATAAGTGGGGTCAGACTGGTCTTTTAAAATGAAGAGGCATGGATCTTCAAAAGAAAAGAGAGCTGTATAGATGAGAAGAAGTTTCATATCTCTTTATACCAAAATCTAGAGGATTTTTTTAGCCAGTATAAGGATTATTAAAGTTTTACTACATGGTTAGAGAAATTATTAACTGTCTGTACACCAGGATGTAATTTCATTTAAATTTCTTTGTCATATTTTTCATTTAAGAAGGTGCCTTTTACATAAATTTGATGTTATTCTAAATTTTTAGCAGCACAAGTTGAGAATATGACCCTCAGAGCTGTAAATCTTCATGTAGGAGCATATGTATCATTGTAGTCAAATCCAGGAACCTGAAAGAACCCCTATGCAAAAAGCCAAGCTTTAAATTTACAGATTTTTTCAGTAGGAGTTTCTTTTACAGAGAGCACCTAAGTAACTCAAATTGGATTAAAAGTAGCTGGATTTTACACAATAGACCATACATTTTTTGATTTCATTTTTTCTAATTCAGAATTAACAGCCTTATTCCATTCATCACCATCATTGCCTTTTACAGCTCTATTATAACTTTGAGGGATTGAGACACTTGATGCTAGCCTACTAACCATAATATTTACTAACTCTATTTGTGGTCAATTTCTTTTTAAGTTTAAAATTTTACATTTTGAAATCTAAGAGGAATAAGTTTTAGGTGTTGATCCTGTATCAAAAATTTAAGAGAATCAATTTTTTACTGCAATTCTGGCAGCATCAGGTGTGTCAGGCTGATTTGTAGAAGGTATTGGTATTTTTGTGGTTCAGATTCATAAATAATTGCATCTTGTTCAGAAGTAGGATGATTTATTTAATAAACTGATAAAACAGTTGTGTCTTCTTCAGCAGTTAGAGGATTTATGATATTACCCTCCCTATCTCCTAGCTGAGGAAGAGTTAGTGGGTATTTGTCAATAATGAAGTTTTCAAATGGTTTTTTGTTTATTTAATTATATGGGAAAAAAATTTCATTTATGATAAATTATGTGAATACTTAATTTTAATGGTTTGTGGATTATATAAGCGGTAAGATGAGAGCTTATCATCATATACTACAAAAGCATTTAACAACGTATTTGTCTCAAGTTCATTCTCCTCTGAACTGGTTTAGAATGTAAGAGTATGCTGCACAGCCAATATTTCATAAGTGTTTCAGTTTAGGTGACTAGTTAAGTAGGATTTCATTGGGAGTCTTCTTAGCTTTGGTGGCTGTGGGAGATCTGTTATGAAGGTATACAGCGGTATTTACTGCTTCACCCTAAACCTCTTTGGGAAATTTACCATGGAACAGCAAGGCTTTAGCCCTCTCAGTTGTTGTCCTGTTCCCTCCTTTTGCTATAGGGTTCCTTTATGTAGTGTATGATGAAGTTATGTGCATTGAAATCCCCTCTGGGATTAACTATTCCTTAAAAATAAAATTAACAAATTCATGACCATCATAATTTACCAAGTTAGGAATTTTGGAATTAAATAAATTTTCAACTAGAGCTTTAAAAGTTTGAAAGTTTTTTAAATTCTAAGATTTCACTTTTAAAATATAAATGAATTGATAATACCTAAAGGTATCTGTGAGTTGAAAATAGTATTGACCACCACCTAAAGAGAGAGGCAAATTGTTTCCACTTAAATTAGAGTGGATAAATTCTAGAGGGTGCTTCACCTGAGGGAGTGATATTGAGAATGACAAATGGTGTAACTTAGCATCAATACAGCTAAACATGTTGAATTTGGAGGAGAATGATGAATCTGAATCAAACACCTAATCTTCATCAATAATAGATATCTGGAGATGAGATTACCCATTTGATGATATCAAATTGAATAAGGATCACTGGCATTATTTGCAAGGTCTTTTGAAGGTACATCCAGTATTAGATAAAAAAGGTTATTTTCAATGACACCATGAAGAAAATTTTGATTATTTTTAATTAGGAATATATTTTCATTGGCAGGTAGTATAAACTGGTAAAAATTTCAAAGGATTCTCATTTGACTAAAGAGATAAACATGTAACTCAGGAACACACAAAAAATCTTCAAAGTAGATGGTAGAGTTATTAGAGAGGAAAGATACATCTCAATAAAAATGAGAATATATTGTTTTTCCATTACCTATAAAAAAAGTGACTTGAAAGGTTCCATAGAGATAAAAATATCCTTCCTGTAGAACATGTGCTGTGAAGCCCTTCAGTCAAGTAAGAGGTTAGTGGGCCCAGGATGATAATGAGTTACCATTAGAAAATTATCAGGGGGTTTAAAGGAGCTGTCAAAGTTATTTCCAAGGTAGCCTTTTCCAATAATTCAGAAGGTTTTGACTCTTTTTCATTAGTTTTATTGGTGCACAAATGGGGGTGGACTTGAAAGAATAGGTGAGTATTACTTTCTGTACCATCATTCACACATAAACTTAGACTAAATTTGTCATGATATTAAGTGAGCATTCCAGAGGCTTTGTCTACAAGGCCTTGTATCTGGAAGAAAGGTTGTCACTATTTGCCTTTGGCTCTTTTCTAAAAAAATCTTATATAGATCATTTTGTCATAATATTTTTTTGATTCTAAGTGACCAAATAATGTAATTATCTTTTCCCAATAGCAGGATTTTTGATACATTAACAGAGGGAACATTATTGGATTGCATTCTTTATCTGGCTTTAGCACAATGAGATCCTGGGTCAAAACCTGTAAGTGTTTATTCTGTAATATAATATAATAGAGCTTTGGATAAGTTTCACAAGCCTGTATCTATTGAGTAGTGCAATTAATCTGATAACAAAACTAAACAAAGTTTAGATATATGAATATAATTTTAGAGAGAATAGAAATACATCACCTAGAAAATAGAATCAGGCCACTAGGGAATTACTCTGCTGAAGACACAGTATATATACCCTTGAGGTCTGTGCTTTCTTCTAAGGTCAGTGTGCAAAACATAGTTCTCATAATCTACCAAATTACATAAACAATTAGAAATAGCTATAAGATCTTCATCGACAAAGATGTTTTGCTAAGACAATTTTAATTTTGTTGGTTCAGAAAATGGGAAGACATTCTCATGAAAAATAATTTCATTTGAGTAGAAAGGCTTGTTTCTCTTTAGATTTGGTAATTGATAAGAGTTATGTTCATCCTGAAAACATAAGAGAAATCCTTTAACAATATCAGTTCTAAACTTTACACAAAAATTCTTCTTATTTATCAGGGAATATGCAAGACAGAAAAAGGTTCTCAGTCAGTGGATTTTTGGTTTGGTATTGAAAATTTTCTTATATGGAAACAGATAATTTGAGTTTTATTTTGTGTATATATATTATTTTCAATGAATACTGAAGTGTTTAAAGCTTCCCTTCACAGGTTTTTTGGCATGTTAGCTTTAGCCATTTCAACAGACATCCAATTCTCTCTTTCACCAATTGGGTTCTGTTGAAGGGTATAGGGAAATTTGAATATTATCTTAAATCCTTAAGTAAATGCAAGATTGTTCAAACCTTTGTTAATAAATTCTCCTCCAATATCACACACCACATTCAATATTTTTTGATCCTTTAGGTTCTCAGCAATTTTTTTGAGTTGTAGGAATTTTTAAAATGCATAAGACTTTCTTTTAAGTAAGTATACAAATTTATAAGAAGAATATACATATAGTAATTTAAAATGATATTCAATTCCTGATTTTATTTTTACAAGTATTTGACTTAAGCTGCAGTTAAATAAGTTCAGAAGCCTGAATGCTTCTTGAAAGTGTCCATAAAATGGCATCTTATGCAGTTTAGCTTTAAAAGACGACTCAAAAAAGGTAGGATCTCAATTTTCTTTGTAGGGAATTTTAAATTCATAATTCATATTTTGATGCAATCCATACTGATATGTCCCAGATGTTCATGCCAAGTCAGAAAATCAGATTTCAATACAGATGCAACCATTTTATGATAAGTGTGATGCTTAAAGTTAATGGAATAAGTTTTTTAATGGTTTGAACCATGTTTTTTTGAAGAAAAATAAATAATAAACCAAAAATATTCATGGTTTTAAATATTTTTTTAAACATATTTTTCTTTCTTTATGTCACTTCCTACAATATATATCTAACACATGCATAAATATCCCCATCCACTATATTTTACCTTGTTCATAGTGTTATTAAGTGAAAGATGAGGATAGAAAAATGTATGCCATTGAACATAGGTTTACTGGTTTGGGTTTGACATAAGATTTTTTTAATGCTGATTTTTACTTCTGTTGATTTTTTTCATAGATTTTTCTCATTTTTGCTTTTAGGTAAAAAAATTAAAGGATAATTTTCCTAGTTAAAAAAATAAATGAAGTTTTTGTTTCTAGGTGAAGAAAATGCAGTTTGTTTTGTGAAATTGTTATTCTTGTTAAATTTCTTTTTTCCACACCATTAAAAAGGTATGGAAAAAAATCAAAAATATACCCAGATCAGCCAAAAATTATACCTATTAGAGGGTATCAATGTGAAGAGATCTGCAATTAGGGATCAATAATTTTTTTTCCCGGATCCATAATCTTTAATTGTGGAAGACTCTTCTCCACTAGCCCAAGAGCTAGTGGATAAGGATTGCACAATAATGAATTATCCCACCTCTTATACCTCAATTAAAATTCCTAATTACTGATCCCAAACTCATTATATCCATAGTTGATTTTTCAGAAGCTTACTTGACATATAATTGCAGATGCCATCCTTATGTTCTCTTCATTCTATGCTACTTAATTTTGGTGGTGAACACATAACATTTTTTTATCTACACACCCCACCTGCTCATTTGGTGGTTAATTCCCACCTCCCACTCATCACCTAAACCTTCTACCAACAATCTTTTCTACTGAAAATAAGGAAGCACCTCTCTACTAGGAAGCAACTTCACTCAGCTATGAGTTCTATAACTTTAAACTAAGCTTCTGAATCTAACTCTGACTCTGGTTTGAAAGACACTTTAGTTCATATGTCTTTTCTTTCACAAAAAGCATTACATCATACCAAGGGGCCAAATATTCATCATGATCCCAGATATGATCTTGCCTCAACTCTTAAAATTCCTCATTTAAACTTCACACAACTTTTTTTGAACTTCTCCTTATTCTTTTCTGAAACTTTCTCAACTTATCTCCAATCATCAAATCTTCCATAATAATTCACATAAAAAATAGCATAATCCTGCCTATTAACTTGCTGTTGCACTATGTTTCTTTGTTTCAAATGGAGATGGCGTTTCTGTAAGATGTTTAGATAATCTCTTTACAATAGGATATGGTACTGTCATATTATACACCAAGTTCTGTATGATTTCTATCCTTTCTCTAAAGTCTCAAGCACCTTCTTGTCCAACTTTAAAACAGAAACTTGAATCCTCTCAAGTAATGAAAGCTGAAGGTTTCTCTGGATGTGTAGGTTTTGTTGATGGTACAACTCTACTTTTGAGCCAAAATCCTGCTCATGATGGCAAAGATTATTTTGATCAAAAAAAAGTTTTCTTCAAAATTTTCTCAAATCTCTCATCATTCATGGACTAACTATTTATCCTCTTTCTATATACTCTATTGCTGTTCAATTTTTGTGCAATTTAAATAAAAAGTTTATTGCTTTTCATAGTGCCTGCCACAGCTCATGTCATGATTCTTCTGTGTTCCAAAGAATGAGTATTTCTCAAAATCCTAAAAAATACTGTGAAAAATCTCTGTACCTCCTTGAAGACTCAGAATTTGCAAGTTGAAAATATATTTTACCTTCTCTCTGAGGTGCAATATTAGAAAATGATCCAAAACCAATTTTTAATTTTCACCTTTCACAATCAAGAGTACGAATTGAACATGCTATTAGAATTTTAATGGGAAGATTTTCTACTCTCTGTGAGCTTAGAATCCAATTTAAAAAAAAATTGAACCTTAAAACAGAAAATATTTAGATAATGACTTGTGTAATACTTCATAATATCCTAGCTGATTTGAAAGATGAGTGATATGATCTTTATAAAGAAGAAGATTCTGAACCTGCATTATCTCTCCCCCCTTGAATCACATAGCTTAATTTACACTGTGTTATGCTCAATCATCATGCCAATCACACTCCATCATTTCTCAGCACAACTCCTTTAAATTTTTGATTATCTTTCATTATTTTTTCTTTCAACCCTCATATCCTTTTTCTCCTCTCCACTTGTATCCCTCAAAATATATGTATTTATCTTTCCCAGTCTGATAAAATTAAATGTATTTTTCTGATGATATACATGCCTTTTGATAATAAAAATAATAATGATCAATTTCTAAAATACCAATATTATATAAAAATTTTCAAAGAAATCTTTCATGAAAGTATTCTAACTTTTCCTTTTCATAAATTTTATATAATCAGACATTAAATCATATGGTATAAGAATTTAAAATGTTTTGATAAACTTTTATAGTCTTTAACTGATTTGAATAAATGAGTCTAGCCTTGTAAAGTTACCAAACTCTTTAAAGGGAGTGGTTTGAAGATATAGTTTGTTAGAAGGTCAAAAAACCACCCATAAACCATCACAATTCTCAAGCTCCACTATATAATTGAGCTCTGGAAAGATAAAGTGGCCACCATGTTGTCAAAGTGTTCCTCTCTTCCAAGAATCTTCATCCAAAAGTCCATCTTAAGTTGTTGGCCATCAAACACCCAGGAAAAGATCACTGACATCCAAATCATTCTGTGTGACATTGGTTGAGCCTCCAGAAGTCCAGGGTAAGTTAACTCCAAAAGTATCAACAACATCATAGAAAGGAAGATCTATTTCAGTCTCAAGTTTCAGAGATTTATGATATTACTTTGAAGCAAAAAGCTTAAATAGAAAGATTTAAAAATAAAAGATGAATCATGAAGCCTCCTGTACTTGTTCATCATTTATTCTTAAATTTATATAAAGACCTGGATATTTAATAAGTATAATGATGTAAAAAATAAATAAATTTACTTACTGATGTAAAATATATATTGAGTAGAAGCTCTTTCTCCAGCAGAATACGTATTACCCTCACCGCCTCCTTTTTTATGAGAAGAATTAGTCATTATTTTATGCCTCAAAATTCTTAGGTATTCACAAAATTTCCTGGAACATTCCAAAATCCCAAAGCTCTTCAATTCTTCAAGTTGAAAGAAATTCATAATCACTGGATGAATTTCATGATTAAAAGGTTTAAATAATGAAGCTTTTTGTAGGACATGAGCTATGTGATAGGTCTAGGTGTTATAAGAGTCAGAGAATGCAGTCATAGGGCCATGAGATGCAAAAACCTCTTGAAACAGATATAATTGGTACCAAACCTCTTCAAAATTAGCTCCCACCTCATTTCTCCAGGCCTCCCCATCTTGAATGAAATATGAGCCCTTATTTAGATATCCATCTCCTCTTCTTGTCATATTGAATGTGCTTTAAATTAAAAAAATACAAACAAAAAACCTTTTAAAGTTACAGCTAATTAACCTCACGTAAAACCCTAACAGACATCTTCCAATAATTTTTTTTGTTGGCGGGGGGGCTACAACAAATAACCCCCACTTAAAATTCCAACAGAAATCTTCCAACAATTATTTTTGCTAGTGGGGGGTACAACTAATAAGCCCCATTTAAAACCCCATACAGACCTGGAGGAAGCTCATTTGTTCTATTACAGTTGCAGTTGCTGCTTGTTGCAAGGAGCTCGGTAGTTAATGGTGAGTGTGGCACATTTGTTAACTTACTTTTTTTAATTTTTCTTCCCCTTAGTGCACTCAGTGTGACAGTAGATTTTTATTTGAAACACAAGCATGCATGACCCATGCACAGCCCAAGTTTTTAATGGAATTAGAATTTCTGAGATTGGTATCTGGAATCAGAATTCTTTGCGCATTTGTATTGAGAAAGAGATGGGGGGAAAGTGGCTGATGATGAAGTTTAGGAAGGGATTGAGATGAGTTGAGAAAAACAGGTGATTCTTATCACAATTTGTGATTTAAATTTCATATGAGAAGGTATGTATTTGGATACTCCTCATCCTATTTTTCAAAACTTAACTGAATTCAAGTGGAAAATAGGCAGTAAGAACTCATAAAATAATGTAAAATAATCCAAAATAAAATAAAATAAAAAACACATGAGAATATTATGGGATGGGAAAATATAAAAGGGAGAAAAGGATTAGACTTGCCATCTTTCATGTACAAATAATTATGAAAAAATGAAATATGAATGAAACAAAAAAAACTAGTAATCAAAACTTTTCATTAAGTAATCAATTTCCTCAGCAGATTTATTAGTTTTAACACATTCTATCAAGAAAACTATCTTTTTTGAACCATCTTCAAGTTGATGCTTGAGATTCATCAGATTCAATAGGAAATTATACTCAAGAGCCTTTTCCTCTTTCTTTATCTTGAATTTCTTCTCTTCAAAGTCTTTTACCCTCCCATCCCCTTGTCAAGAAAGCTCAAATTTCTTCTCCTCCAAGTCTTGTGCCCTATCATCCCTGTGCAAAGAGAGCTTGTATTGTTGCTTTTGAAAGTTAAGAGTATCTCTTGCAACTTCAACTTTATCTAGAGTGAGAAGGAATATTAACAAAGGAAAAAAGCTTCTCACTTATTATTAATAGTTATGTTATCACTTACCAGATTCACATTTCTCTAAAAAATCAACAATGTAAGAAAAAAGGGTTTGGGAAAAACTATCTCTGTTTTGATTTTTTTTGACTGTTGAAATTCAGAGAAGTTGATGGTCTTTGCTTTTTTTTGAGGAAAAATTTTCCTCTTCATCATCAATGCTAGCTTCAGACTTGCTTGATTGTGACTCCTGGTCTTGTTCATTAGCCTTTTTAAAAATAAGAAAAAGAGATGTAAATAAAAAAATAAAACAACTAGACAAGAAATAAAAGCTCACTTGAGTAATATCAGATTGGTTTATATTGCCATAAGGATCTACTGAAAAAATATCTTGGTTGGTGTATGTCAAATGAGGGAAGGCTTGAGTAGAGGAGGAAGGAAAAAGATTTCTTTCAACATCATGTTTGGAGATATCATCTTCTCCATCCAACATATTTGCAGGATTAACATTGGCTTGCTCTCCAAATATGGAATCCATCTCTTTATAGTAAGGACATAAAGAATTAAGTTTATTGTCTATAGATTTGATGCCCTTACTGATATCAAGGTCAGTAATACCAAAACCAGTGGAAGATGAAAGAGTCTTAGCCTTCTTGTATTTGGCTCAATAGTTCTTGAAGGGTTTAGACATCTGTTTAGGCAAAAGATCAATCCTTCCCTTTGTTTTATTTTGTAATTCATTGGCCATTAGAAGATATCCATTGACCTTTGATGCAGGGGGCCATCCTACTTTAGTTGCATTCTCAGTACCAAAACAAATATTATAATTAGTTTTAATTTTCAGCCAGTTGATAAGTATGAGATGATTATCTTTTTTTAGTCAAATGGTCTTTGATTTCTCATCTGAGTGGGGGAAAGAGGGAGTAATGGGATTTAAAGAACAACTGGGGGAAGGCTGCCTTTGAAAAGATCTATGACAATGAGGCATTTTAAGATATTTGAAGATGAAAAGGAGAAGAAACAAACAGAGGAGATGGGGAAGGGTTCTGAGCTGATAGAATGAATAGACAGGATGGGAGTTTGCAGCAAGGCAAGAATCCTGGGATATCCAGAAAGTTGTCCAAGATGTGGTTATGAAAAATTGAGGATAAAAATGTCAGATAGAGGTGAACATTGACACATAAAAGGTCTAATAACCAATTATTAGCAAAAATAATTGTGGAAGATAATTGGGGTATAATGATTTTTATCCACAATTAATTTAACTGCAGATTGGCCAACATTGATACCCTCTATTGGGTATATTTCACTTTGGGTGTAGTGTTTGTAATTTTCCCTCTCATTTTCAGTTTCTTCATCAGCGACAGGCTGACAAAATCTTTCAGAAATGATTGATGGTGAGGTGGAGGTGCTATTTTAAGTGGAAGGTAACAGACTTGGTAAAATTTGATCCCATAAAAAATTACATTGACGTGCTGATTAATTCATAATTTAATGAAGCTAGTTGTATTTCTTATTCTTTGACTTCACCTCTTTGTTGTACTCTGCTCAGTGTAATGTTGTGCTGTTTGTAAATATATTGTAATGGCTCTTAGATTATTATAAATCCCACCCAAGAATACTTTCCTATGAGTTCAAACAAAAATGAACATTAATAGCATACCTAATCACTTGCCAGAGTTTTTTGCTGATGCATGTTCTCTCAAATAACATCCTTTACGCAGTGAGTCAAGCTGGGCCAGATGTTTGGTGTTTGTCCTGACGTTCCGGAGATTGGTGGCATTCGCAATGGCATCTTGTGTTTGCATTGGAGTTAGCAAATTTTATCCAAACCCAATTCGAACGCCATCGATATGTTGGCATTGTTACATGTTAATCAAGTTACAAAAGAAACTGTGTGATGATGGTGTCTTTGATTGATCCTGGAGCAGCTTGTACAGATGATTAGTTGGTAGTAGCTCGCAATAATCATCGATATTGCTACTTTCTATTCTATTAATCTGTCTTGGCTCTCTACTTTGGCTACAAGCACATATATCCTTTGTAAATCCGTTTTTCTTCATAGCAAATGGTTTGTAAATCACATCCATTGTGCTACTTGGTTTCCTTTCATTGTGCCCAATTACAATTACTGCATATTCGTCATAATTGTAATACAATAATTCCTTGGCTCTCTTAATGGCACAAACTCCGGGATTGTAGTGAGTGATGGTTGGCTAGAATTTGTAGAATGCGATGGAATTCACAGTTGAGTACAAAGTTCTAGACACGCGCTTTCCACATTTTACGCTGCAATTTCTTTTGCGTCATTGCGCCCCTTTTTCTCATTGTTCAATTACTGCCTCCTTTATAACGCATCTGGGCTACTTAAAATCTACTGACTGCCACTATAAGCTACTCACTGCCTACTCAATATACCTAACTAAGTCACATAATCTACTCACCCAATTAATTTTATCCTTCATTGTCTCTTCATCAATACAAATCAATAAAAAATCATTTCAGTTTTGTCATCATCATTGCGTACTAACTCTAGCCATCCTATTCCTTGCTTAAATTCCCTTTCAAATCATCTTCCTTTGGCCACGGTCTCTTCTGATTCAGTAGATTCCGCAATGGTTCTCTCCCTATCTGCCCTCCCTTCAATGTCTATAAAACCCCCACCTGTTCTCCCCTTTTCCCCCAGTCTTCAATCTTATTGTCATTTCTCTTCTTGACTTTAGTACCTGACTTTCATCTATTACAATGAGCCCATTATCTTTCAACTCCCGTGTTCATCATCAAGATGAAAATATTAATTCCTTAAAGGCTATTAGAGCGAGACATTCATCTCGTTCACCCTCATCTTCGCCATCTACGTCTCCATCCCCATCCCTGCCGCCAGCTGCACCCAGCTTGGGTGGTATTTCTCCCCTCCCTCCTTCTCCACCAAAATCTTTTCCTTCTCCCCTGGCGGCCGAAGTTTCCATTGTTTCCTCACCTCGAACTTTTGTGTCGCCCATTTCCCCCCGCTCTCCAGTCGCACGGCGGCAACCTTCTTCGCTTATACCGATAAGTGAAGGTATAGCTCAATCACCTTTTCTTGTCAGTAGCCCCCGTGCTTCTCCCAACACGAGGAGCCATGCTGAGACCAATCCTAGTCCCAATGTAAGAAAAAATTATACTTTTTTCACTTAACAATGCGCTTTAAAGGCTCAAGTATATTATTATTTCAAGAGACGAGACGGAGATGATGACGAAGAGGAAGATAGAAGTCCGAAAAGGCCTTGTATGGAGGCGGGTGCTCTTGGGAGCATCCTTTTCGCTGAAGGCCAACGCCGCTTCTCAGCTAGAATAGCGTCTCGGGCGACCGCCGAGCCCATTATCTCGGCTTCAAAGCCCTATGCCGGTCCTAGAAAACGGACAAAAAGATCCCAAATTCCATCAGGAATGGCGTCCGAGGTGGTGGCCCAAGAACATGGGCCACAGCCTCAAAAGCGGAAGAGGAGAAAGAAGGCTTTCCGACTTCCTTGAAAAGAAAATGTACGTCTCAATTCACTTTACATAAGTTTTGGTTATTTTGTTCAATTGGCTGACTTTTTTTAAAATGTTTGGAAACCAGTATTTTGTTTTGTATTCCATTAAAACTTTTTTGAATATAGTTTTATATTACCATGGCCATTTTTCTCTTTTTGAGTCTCAATATGTTTTGTCTTCTTCTTATTAGATTGTTTTAATTTATCTCGTTTTATTATAGTTTTTTTTTTGCAAAGATTGTTGGAATTGAGGGCCTGGGTGTTATGCTTTATTTTATTAACTACTGTATTTCTACTCTTATTTTCATTATCATTTCGGGTTGAACTGGTTTTCTGTTTCTCTTTCTTTCTGGCTTACAAATATGATTACTTATCGTTAGAGTTTTTGATTTCATTTTTCATACCTCTGGACAATTTATCGTTTTTGATTTTGTAAATGCGATACATCCTTTTTGAATATCAAAAGCCTTTTACCTTTGATGTGAACGGTAGGTGTGTTTATAAGTATCTTTTATCTATTTCCCATGAGAGATGAAAGCCTAAATTCCATTACGTGGCTGGCTGTATCATAAATTGCTAGAGTCAACTTTGGTTTGCAAACGCTTAAAATCAGTTTCAGCTAATCCTGAAGAGCTTGCGGCCGTGTTGCATCCCATTCTCCGCTAAAATCAACATTTTAAGTTAGCTGACTCATGTTAGAGATATTTATAACGTGCAATTTGTAATTAAAATGACTTTAAAAATGAGATCAAATGAGGAGCTTCGAACGAGAAAATGAATGATACTCGAGATCAAATTAAATGTAACATAGATTATGAGTAGTAAACAACATGAGTACTTATATAGTAAACATGTAACAGTACAACTTGTGGTCTACTTCTATTGGATCACTCTATCATGGAATAGTGAAATAGGTAGTTATGTACAGCTAAGCCGGAACAGCTTGTGGTTTTCTTGCCATTTATTCCCTGCCAAAAGTGACCTAAACTCATGTTTTCGGCGGGGGATCGGAGAAAAGAAACCCGCAAGCTGTTCAAGTTTTGCTGTATCATCTTGTAACTATAGGAACTATGAAGCAAAACCATCATGAGAAAAATTCTAACAACCCATGCCTTTAGCGGGGGATGAGAGGCAAGAGAACTGCAAGCTATACAGGGTTAGTTGTATATGTCTAATGTAGCAAAAAACTATCAAACTGATGACATTAAACGTCTAAATATTTCTCATTTCCTTGAGGAAGTGTTGGATTATAATACCATGTCGGTGGCTCAATTAGATCAACATTGCTTTGTGTGCTGATTGACTACCATTCACCTCTGCGATAAAAAACTACTTGCCACTTTTTTGCCAGTGTCCAATTAATAGACCAAAGATTCTTGAACTTCAAAAATAATTTGTGAACGTCTCACTATTTCCGTGGATTTTAAAGTCTGAAATCATTTTTTCATATTTTTGTTAAATCAACACTATTAAACCAAAGAGATGGGACCATTTTTAAGACTTTTTCTTGTTGAAATTGACTATTTTAATTCTTAATGCAAGAATGTTAATCTCAAAAAGTTCATTTTCATTCATTGACCACCTATCTCCTCTCTTTACCATTTATATCCCATAGTTTAATTTGTTTTCACATGAGTAGTTTCATGCCCTGAGGACGAGTGATCTTAACAAGTAAATTAATAAATGCTCCTTCATGGTGTGGCAAAGTATTCAATGATGATTACGGCTTATACAAGTTGAATTAATACCATTTCGCCACTCAGCATAAAAAACAACACTAATGATTTAGTAAATCTAATAAGCATTCTTTTTTTTGTAAAGCTTTATAGTAAGTGTAAAAGTTTCAAGGCTAAGGCAATTGTAAGTGGCAGCGAGATCATTTTAAATTGAACATAACCAAGTGAAGTAAAGGTCACTCGGGACCAACAAATGATGAAATTGATGATCAAAAAAGTAAACAACAGAAGCGGATATAACATGATAATCCAGTTGTACAACTTGTGGTCTATATTTATGTGAAAAGACTATAATGAGATAGTATATAAGTTATCAGATCTGATCATATCAATATAGATTAAACAATATAGTGTTCAGATAATAATGTTGTAGTCATATAACAAATAGTGAGTATAGGAGCTATGAATCTCAAACTACCAAGAAGAAGGTTTAATCTTAACAGTAAGTAAAAGATACTCATTAAATTTAAATCTGTTCCCAATCATGATTGCGAAATTTTAGTAACTTAATTAAAGTGTGCATCTACCTTTTTTTATTTTTTTTTTAGTTTTGTAAAATGCCTTTTCAACTTGGTACATATTCTCTAGTGCTTTTAATATATATATATATATATATTAACATTTGTGTTTTAGTGATTGGGTTTCAAGGCGAGGTGAGGTACAGACCAAGTCCAATTGTCTACTCTTATCACCCTCACTCTCCCATTCACACACAGGAACACAGACAAAGTACTCATGAACATAGAATATTATGTCATAGCTATTCATTTCTTTCTCTTTTTTAAACTTGGATTTCAACTTCTTTTTTCTTATTATTATTTGAAATTGATCAGATAATTAACACGCTGTTCATCAGAGGGGGTAAAGAATACATTTTAAAGATACCCCCTTTTTAGAGTCCTCACGTATCCCAAGAAAATAGACTAAAATGAAAGAAAGGGAGCAATAAATTCAATAAAATAGCATTCTTTTAAAAAATTATATAAAAAAATACCTGACGTCTCACTACCGTTGTCACTATCATCATCATGACCCACCTAGATATCGACTTACATCACTCAATACCGAAAGTCTTCGACTTGACTAACCAACTCCCCACTCACATCTTCTATCCATTTTAAACTATTTATATCTAAATTCAAGATTGCCCTCATTTGAACGACTGGATCTTTGCCTGAAGCACCTGAACCTAATATATCACCTTCGGTCCAAGTATTGACTTCATTGATTATTCAGCTTAAGCAACTTGACGTTTCATTCAATTGATTGGTCACTAGATCAGTAGTCTGATACTGTTGGGGAGTGTTTAGGGAAGTTAGTAAAATGGTTGAGAAGAGATGAGAAACTAGTAGAATATTCTAGAGCTACGTGTATATAGATATATAAGTGTTTGCACAGAGTAATGAAAACTTGATAGTCTCCACTATAGGTTATGGGCCTGCGTTAAACCTGACCTGCGCCCCCAGTAATTCTGAACCCTTCGGTAACCCGATTTTTTTTTTATCTTTATCTTGGATAACCTCCAGACTCAACCGGTAGCACCAACCCCTCAGGATAACCTCCGAGCTATTATCAATACCAATATTATTTTATTATTATTATTATATTTTTTTTATCTCTCACACATGGCTTGCTACAACCCGTATAATTTATCTACCTCCACCCGTATCAAACTGCGGCAACTCTTTGAATTACCAAACATACTACCCAACCTTGTATCCAGTTTACCAACCTTCTGTTCACCCAACCACCTCCATGTCACCAGCTCCATGTCTTCCATCCCTTCATCAAAGAAATGTGAGCCCCCAAACTTTTACTAAAATCACCGAGATTGGCGAGAATCTAATTGCTGCAGATGATGAGCCCCGAATCAAAGAGGCCCGCGCCAATGTATCTTACACCCACTCAAGTCCAATCCTTGATAGTGGTGCCACTCACCACCTAACTGGAAACAAAGACCAGTTAGTCAATTTCAAACCCTTTAAAAATCCTATACCACTGAAAGTAGCCACCCACCTCTCTAAACCTCCTTTCATCACAGGCATGGGGACTCTTAACTTTTGGGATGTAGATGGGAATATACTGGCATTGAATGGTGTCTTGTTTTGTGAATCAGTGTGTAACACTTTAATATCCCCTGCTGCTATTATAGAGGGAGGAGGACAGATTGGGGTTTATGAAAAGGATATGTTTATTCTGGACAGAGATGGATTCTATTTACTCAAAGCAGAATATAAGGATAGGAAATGGGTGTTTCCTAATCCTGTTACCATAGATGATAAATGTCTCCCTAGTAATAAAATTCTTTCTGTCACTATCTGTCCTTCTGAAGTTGCTCCCGGCCCAACTGATATTTCTGTAAACAATGACAACGATAATCTTTTGATGGTATGGCATCGCCATCTTGGTCACAGATCTCTCAAATGCATAAAACGACTATTCAAATTTGGAGGAGCCAATGGACTTCCTAAATTCTTACCTGCTGGGTCACTCAACTGCACTGCATGTAAAGAATCAAAAAGTGAAAGCCGTCAAAATCCATCATGGCACCCAACCAACAGATCATTACAAAAACTTGAGATCATAACAACTGAATTAGTTGGTCCACTACCACCAACTCCAGAAGGTTACACATACAAGATTACTTTTCAGGACCTGCACACCTCTTTTGGTGTCTGTGAACTTCTAAAGAGCAAAACAGATGTTTTTGGATCAATTGTCTGGACTGTTAACTTACTGGAAAACTACAGTAACCACAAAGTAAAAATTATACGTACTGATAATGGGACTGAATATGTCAATAATCAAGTTAAGATTTGGATGGCTGAGAAAGGAATTTTTCATGAACATAGCATGCCATACACTCATGGACAAAACAGCAAAATTGAGCGTTTCAACAGGACTGTATCTGACAGTGGTAAGACACTGCTTGTTGATAGCAAATTACCTGAGGAGTTCTGGGGCAGGGCTTATTTATGGGCAGCATATGTATTTTAATATTAATACAATTCTATTAGATAATGTTCTACTCTTTAGTCTATAATATTAAATACCTTGCCTACGTACTTTCCTTATTCACTTTACTTGACGAATAGAGACTTCACTCTTACTTAACCTACTTCTCTAACCTAACCATATGATAGACAAGCATTATGTATGGATGCGTGTCTCCTCATGGACCCGCATCCACTTTCTCTCTCTTATTTATTTATTTACTTTCGTCCACTACCATTTACTTATACTATTCATTTCTTCTCTTAAGCTTTCTCTTAGTCCATTTCAGTCCCAAGTCCAATTCGTCCTGTGTCCTCATTGTCCATTAGTCCTTAACTTACCTGCTGCTGTTGTCTATCAGGTAACTTTGTACGTATGCTCTGCTACAGCAATGAATCCACTTTCTCTCTCTTATTTATTTATTTACTTTTGTCCACTACCATTTACTTATACTATTCATTTCTTCTCTTAAGCTTTCTCTTAGTCCATTTCAGTCCCAAGTCCAATTCGTCCCGTGTCCTCATTGTCCATTAGTCCTTAACTTACCTGCTGCTGTTGTCTATCAGGTAACTTTCTTTCTCTTAGTCCATTTCAGTCCCAAGTCCAATTCGTCCCATGTCCTCATTGTCCATTAGTCCTTAACTTACCTGCTGCTGTTGTGAATCAGGGTTATGGGCCCAGCGCCCCAGCTAATTATTTAAAAACTGGAGACCCCTGAATCCGCTGAAACTACTGCATCATCTCCCAACTCTCCTTCATCATCTAACTACACGGAAATGCCTGAACCTTCGGTACCTCAGACACCCGACTTCACTTACCTTCAGGAGTCATCAAGCTATTCTGAAATTAAAGGTATCAAAAAATTAAACGACAAAAACTACAGTACCTGGAAGACGGACCTGAAATATGCTCTCACCGTGCGTAATCTGGATCAGTTTCTGGATGAGGACAATCCTGTCCCTTCAGATCCTGAATTACTATCCGTCTTTAAAATTAAACTTTGACAAACTAACACGATAATAAAGATGTTTATGGATCAAGCGAATCAACACAAATTTATATTGGACGATGATGCTATTGAACCAGCGGGACTATGGACTCAAATAAGAAATCACTATGCCTCAAAATCTAGTCAGAATTTCTCCTACGTGATAAGTAAGCTATTTAAAATCAAATTTACTGAAAGTAATATACTGGGAGCTATGGACAAATTTAGAGGGACAATCAAATTGTTACAAGATGTTGCTCCTGATCTCTTCAAGGAAAACATACTTTCCTACATCATGGGAAACTATGTGCTCAACTTGCTTCCTGAATCATACCAAACGGCAGCCACTATTATCTTAAGCAAGTATGACATTACTAATCAACGTCCCACAATTGAAACTATTTTCGCAGACATCGAAACTGAAGTAACTCGTCAAAAAGTACTCAACGTTACTGGTAACAACTCAGGAACTGTCTTGGCCATGGACTCCAAGACAAGACCCTTTTGCTCCAGGGGCAAACACAATCCCTTAGCACCGCATTTGGAAGCCTCATGTTTTCATCTCCATCCTGAAAAGCGCAAAGAATTCTTAAAACGTAAAAAGGAAAGAGAGGCTAAAGAAAATGAAACTCAACATAAAGCCTTAACTGTATTCTCAGACATCCCTCCTAATCATGCCATATTGGACAGTGGCGCCTCTTTCTCTATCTTCAATAATCGGGATTTGTTTACTCAATATAAGGACGCTAAAATCACCTTAACCCTGGCAAATGGGGATGAAATTCTTGCCCTTGGACAAGGCAGAGTTTCATTTACCTCATCATCTGGTCAGATATTTGTCATTAATTGTGCACTTTACGTGCCATCTATCAAAGTAACCCTTATTGCCATCACCGATATTCTTATTAATGGTCGATGCCTTGAAAACAACGATGGCATTTTCAAAATAAAAGAAAACGGCTCAACTCTAATTGAATGTTCTGCCAAAGGTAAAATAATCAGTTTTCCATTTGCGAGGAATCCCATCTACAATATCTATTCAGCATCCTTAAATCAAAACAATCTGGAACTCCTACATCATAATTTTGGACATCCAAGTAATCAAACCATGGAAACTCTTTTCCCAGGTTTGAATTTTTCCAAATTCAGCTGTAAGACATGTGCACTTGCTAAAGCTCACATTTTACCTTTTTCTGGCACGTTTCCTACTCCTAAAAATCAACTTGACGTCATCCATATGGACTTATGTGGCCCAATCACACCTGAATCAAAAGGAGGGAAGGCCTATTTCTTTCAAATTGTCAATGGCCACTCAAGATTTCGACACGTCTACTTCCTAGAGCTCAAATAAGAAGCCTTTGAGAAGTATAAAGAATTTGAAAAACTTGTCGAAAATCAACAGAGTAAAACTATCGAATGCATCATTTCAGATAATGGTGGTGAATTTACGAGTAATAGCTTTAAAAATCATTTAAAAGACAAGGGAATCAAACATCTCTTAACTGCTCCATACTCGCCTCAACAGAATCCAATAGCCAAAAGAGGAAACAGATCTCTGGTTGAAAAGGCTAAATGTTTACTCATCGAATCTGGTCTTGACTCCTACTGGTGGGCTGAAGCTATCAACACTGCAACCTTCCTTCTCAATATATTACCCTCATCAGCTCTCGAAAAATGTCAAACTCCATGGGAACTGTGGCATGAATCATCAAATAATTTACCTCGTAAACTCTATCCATTTGGGTCAGATATTATTTATTATCGACAAAAACATCACCGAGCTGGAAAATTTGACAGTAGTGGTACTGAGGGTATATTTTTGGGTTACTGTGAGGGTCATATGAATTATCGTATTTATTCTCCAAGCACTGACTCCATACATATCACCCATAATGCTAAATTTCTTAATACTTTCAATATAGCCCCTAAAATTGGTAAAGGAAACCCAGTTGAAACACTCATCTTCCCTGAAGTATCCTTCTCCAAAGTACCCCTTTTCGATTCTCCTTCCTTATCTAATGAAAATCCCTCCAACATTGAGGCTGCTGAATATGATGAATCTATTTCTGCCACTGAACTTCCCGATGACAATCGTTTTGAGGAAATTCCTCCTGAACTTCCTTCCTCTAAAAACTACACTTACGTCGATAAAAATCTCAAACCGTCAAAAGAAATTTCCTCTGAAATCAATTCTGCAAACATCTTGCAAACTAACCGCCGAGGTAATCTGCTATGTCTAACAGTAACTCCATTGGACACGCCAGCTAACTATCTTGAAGCCATTAATTCCCCCAAAAGTGATGAGTGGCTGAAAGCTATTCAATCCGAACTTTCTAGTATCTCAAAACATCATGTGTGGGAAGAAGTGCCTACCCCAGGTCACAACCATTTACTGGGAACCACATGGACTTTCAAGAAAAAGACTGACTCCGAGGGAAACATAGTCAAATATAAAGCCAGGCTCTGTGTACAAGGTTTTTCTCAAATTGAGGGAATAGAGTACAATGAAACTTACGCTCCCACTGGGCGATTATCAACCCTTCGCTTTCTCCTTGGGGTTTCAGCCTTTAGGGACTGGGAACTTCATCAAATGGACGTCCGGTCTGCCTTTTTACATGGTGAACCCAAAGAAGACCTGTACTTGCATTTCCCATGTGGTTATACTCCTTTGAACGATAGTCATTGTCTTCATCTCAAAAAGTCTCTTTACGGACTTAAACAAAGTCCCAGATGTTGGTATCACAAAATATCATCCTTCTTCAATGACATTGGTTTTAAAGCAAGTAAAGCTGATCCCTGCTTGTTCTATAACAATGACCCCTTAAAACCTTGTTATGTGTTTATCCACGTGGATGATCTTATCATCGGAGGCCCCTTCATACAGGGCTTCAAAGATAAAATTTCTCAAGTATTTGATATGGACGACCAAGGTGAACTTCAATGGGTTCTGGGCATGCGAGTCGATTGTGACCAAACATCTAGAACTCTTGCTTTATCTCAAACTCTTTATATCAACAAACTTCTCAACAAATTTAACCACTCGAATTGTCAATCAACCTCAACTCCATTGGTTCCTAACTCTCATCTCATCAAGGGCAACTCCAAAACTCTTGCGGAATCTATCAATTACCAACATGCTATTGGCTTACTTAATTATTTGGTTCTTTGCACACGTCCTGATCTTGCGTTTGCAGCTAGTTCATTAGCTCAGCACCTTAATGACCCCACTGATGAACAAATCAATGCTTTCTTTCATGTCTTACGTTACCTACAACTTACTAAATCATACAGGTTGATCCTAGGATCGGTGAACAATACCCAAATTGGTCATCTCTCTGGTTATGCTGACGCAGACTACAACAAAGCCGAAGATTCAAAATCCACTTCAGGGACTCTAGTTTTTCACTTGGGTCTCATTAACTGGAGATCATCCAAACAACAATCTGTTGCCCTATCCACCTCCGAATCTGAGTATTATGCAATGACTGAGTGTGGTCAGGACCTTATCTGGATTAAGGAAATTTTTCATGATTTCAACATCGATCTCATCAGCTCTCAACTATTTGGCGATAATCAAGGAGGCATTAATCTCACCCTTAATCCACTCTATCAGCACTGAACTAGCCATATCAACACCAAAGTATGTTGGCTTCGTGAACAAGTCAACAACAATGAATTTAAAATTAATTACATTTCCACTAACCAAATTATAGCTGATATTTTAACCAAATCTTTACCTAAACCTAAGCATCACAAACTTCTGAAGGAGTTAAATTTGAATTAATTGCTGTCTTGAGCACGAGGGGGTGTTAATATTAATACAATTCTATTAGATAATGTTCTACTCTTTAGTCTATAATATTAAATACCTTGCCTACGTACTTTCCTTATTCACTTTACTTGACAAATAGATACTTTGCTCTTACTTAACCTACTTCTCTAACCTAACCATATGATAGACAAGCATTATGTATGGATGCGTGTCTCCTCATGGACCCGCATCCACTTTCTCTCTCTTATTTATTTATTTACTTTCGTCCACTACCATTTACTTATACTATTCATTTCTTCTCTTAAGATTTCTCTTAGTCCATTTCAGTCCCAAGTCCAATTCGTCCTGTGTCCTCATTGTCCATTAGTCCTTAACTTACCTGCTGCTGTTGTCTATCAGGTAACTTTTTACGTATGCTCTGCTACAGCAATGAATCCACTTTCTCTCTCTTATTTATTTATTTAATTTTGTCCACTACCATTTACTTATACTATTCATTTCTTCTCTTAAGCTTTCTCTTAGTCCATTTCAGTCCCAAGTCCAATTTTTCCCATGTCCTCATTGTCCATTAGTCCTTAACTTACCTGCTGCTGTTGTCTATCAATGTATACAACAGGGTTCCCAACAGCACCTGTCTTACCAATACACCTTTTGAATCCTTCATGGGTTATTGGCCTGATCTTTCTCACTTGAGATTTTTTGGAGAAGTAGGATATGTTCACTTACCTTCAGAAAAAAGAAAAAAACTCAATAAAAGAGGCATTGAATGTGTTGTACTTGGATATTCTGTGGGAGGTAAAGGATGGATAATGTATGATAAGATTAAAAATAAATACTATGAAAGAATATGGGTACATTTTCCTGGAGACTTGAAATCTCAAACCTATGAAGTCTGCAGACCTGTTAAAAATTGAAATTACACTGATCTACCTAGAAGTAACAATACTCAAGACCATAATAGTAAAATTCAAAAAAACAAAAAAATGGACTTGGATTTTATCACTAATAAAATGGATTTGCTGAATTTTGATGAGATTAAAGAAATTCATGAGCAAGACAGAACTGCAGATGACATTGAGCGTAATTTTGTGGAAATTATGAGTGGTGTACCTAGGACCTACAAACAGGCAATGAAAGATGGGGAAAATAAAGAGTGGGTAAAGGCATGTAAGAATGAAATGGAGAATATGGAAAAGATGGATGTTTGGGATTTTGTTGACTGGCCAGAAAACAAGAATGTTATTAAGGGAAAATGGGTTTTCAGCATTAAATGAGATGGTGCAGGGAATGTTATCAAAAGAAAAGCTAGATTTGTGGCCAAAGGCTTCACCCAAGTTGAAGGAACAGATTATCACAATACCTTTGCACCTACTTCAACTTTCACTTCTTTACAACTCCTTCTAACAACAGCAGCATTGAATCAATGGCCTGTCCATAGTTTTGATGTCACAGCAGCCTACTTACACTCAAAAATTGATGAAGATGTATGGATAGAATTACCTGAAGGTTTTTATGAACATGAAAAAATAAACAATAAAGTTTTAAAATTAAAAAAGGCCTTATATGAGACTAAACAGGCGGCACGCTGCTGGTGGAAACATTTGTCCTCCAAACTTTGAAAACTTGGTTATATCCCTAGTTTTTATGATTCTAGTCTATATATAATTAGTAGTAGTAATAATAGTGACAGGGGGATTATCTGGATACATGTTGATGATGGTATAGTTGCTGGTAGTTCTGATTTAGTGTTAGATACTTTATCAAAAAATTTAGATGGCATTCTGAATATAAAATGGTCTAGTACTATTACTTCTATTGTTGGTGTGGATATTAAACACATTGATGGAGGCTTTTCTCTGAGTCAGGGTGCTTTAGTTTCTAGAATTTTGAAAGAAAAAAACCCCTCCCAAAACTGGTACCTGACTACACTCCCCAGTCATCCAGAAAATGGCAATATCAAACTTACCAATAAACTCAACCAACAAAACTACCTCAGTATCCTTGGCTCAATGAGCTACCTCGCAGTTGGTACAAGACCCAATATTGCTTATAGTGTCAATTTCCTATCACGTTTTGCCCAAAATCCACAGCCCAAACATTGGGTTGCCATTAATTATTTGCTAGGTTATCTGGAAGCCACTCAAGTTCTTGCACTAATTATAAAACCTCAATATATCAAAGATCAACCACTGCATGTCTATACAGATGCAAGTTGGACTAGTCCTACAGATTGGGCCAATCATGGATATGTCATCATGTACCATGGGGTACCTATTAGCTGGAGTGCAAAGTGACAACCGCTTGTTTTAATTTCATCACAACACGCAGAAAATATGGCCCTAAGTCATGGGACTCGGACTGGAATATGGATCCAGAACCTCATAGAGGATGTTACAGGCATCAAGTTTAAACTTAAGCTCTTTTGCGACAACAAATCATCTGTCCATGTTGCAGAAGATTCACCTTCTAACAAACGTTCCAGACACATGAGGCAAGACTTCTATTATGTGAATGAAATACTATACGATGGACTGACTTCTCTCACCTGTATTTCTACTCTTGACAACATTGCCAACATTATGACTAAAACCATAGGGAGGAACAAACTCTCAGACAATTTGCCACTATTACAGCTCAAATCTTTGTAAAGTGGGTGTTTCGTATGGTTGAGGGCGGGGGTGTTGGGGAGTGTTTAGGGTAGTAAGTAGAATGGTTGAGAAGAGATGAGAAACTAGTAGAATATTCTAGAGCTACATGTATATAGATATATAGATTTTTGCACAGAGTAATGAAAACTTGATAGTCTCCACTATAGATACACTTCTGAATGAATCATGTCAGAGTTCCCAGTTGTTGTCGAGGGTGTGGCCAAATTCAAAAAAAATGAAGGAAATTGTGAAAATTGTAAATTAGCTAGTTCAGAATATTTACCAGAAAGTCATATGAATTATCCACAGTTTTTAATGTATACTATCTTCTGTGATGAACTGTTTTACAAAACTTCTCCTTTTCAGAGTTTGGAAATAAACAAACTTTAAAAAGAGCTTACACTGTTTCGGAGTTTTGTAATGGTAAAATTATGATATGCAACTTCAAATTCATGTCAAATGGATTTCAAAATGATGCCAAACTTATTAAGATACTATTAGAATACCATTATTTTATACTTTAACTTATTTACATATATATAGATATATATTTCTGTCATTGTTAAAGCACTACTATTTATCCCCATTTATATGCATACCTGAACCTGCGTACATTTAAGAATGACCTCTCATACCTGAGTCATTATTCACTCCTTCCTTTTTACTACTTAACACTATTCCGTTGCTCATCTTTTCTTTCTCTTAGTTTCTTGTTCTCACTTATTTCACTTTATCTCTTGTCCTCTGTTGTCCTTTGTCCTCCTTTGTCCCACTCTGTCCACTGCCCACTGTCCTTATATCCATAATTATCTAACTTTATCTTACTTCATGTTTATCAGGTAACAAGTAGGTGCTATATGACGGCAATTCAATTCACTCCTTCCTTTTTACTACTTAACACTATTCCATTGCTCATCTTTTCTTTCTCTTACTTTCTTGTTCTCTCTTATTTCACTTTATCTCTTGTCCTCTCTTGTCCTCTGTCCTCCTTTGTTCCACTCTTCTCACTGTCCTTAAGTCCATAATTATTTAACTTTATCTTACTTCACTTTTATCAGGTAACAAGTAGGTGCTCTACGACTGCAATGCAATCCACTCATTCCTTTTTACTACTTAACACTATTCCATTGCTCATCTTTTCTTTCTCTTAGTTTCTTGTTCTATCTTATTTCACTTTATCTCTTGTCCTCTTTTGTCCTCTGTCCTCCTTTGTCCCACTCTGTCCACTGTCCTTAAGTCCATAATTATATAACTTTATCTTACTTCATTTTTATCAGAGTTATGGGCCCAGCGCCCCTGCATTAAATCCAAACTGGCAACTCCTCTATCTATCAACACTACTGCTTCTTCACCTACCTCATCACACACAGCTAGTCTAGGAATAGCTTCAGCATCTGAGAAAATCCCTGCACCAAATTTCTCATACCTTCAAGATACATCTAACTATTCTGTAATCAAAGGCTTCAAGAAGCTAAATGACAAGAACTACAGTATGTGGAAAATGGATATCAAATATGCACTTACTGTACATGATCTGGACCAATTCTTAACAGAAGATTGTCCTTTATCTAACAAACCTAATTTATTAAATATTTTCAACATTCATCAAAGGCAGACAAACACTATAATTAAGATTTTCATGGACAGACCTAATCAGCACAAATTTATAGTGGATGACAATCTAGTGGAGCCTGCCCAATTATTGAAATATATTAAGGATCACTACACTTCCAAGTCAAGTCGAAATTTCTCATTTGTTGTAAGTCAAATTTTCAAGATTAAATTCACTGAAAGTAATCTGCTTGTGGCAATGAACGAATTCAGAGGAATGATGAAACTCCTCAGAGTATTTGCTCCCAATCTTTTTAAGGAAATTATGCTCTCCTATATCATGGGCAACTACGTTTTGAATCTACTGCCTGAATCATACCAGAATTCCACAACCATTATTTTAAGCAAGTATGACATTACAAATCAAAGGCCCACTATTGAAAACATTTTCTTGGACATTGAAACTGAAGTTACTCAACAAAAATCATTCCACCTGACAACTACTAGTAATTTCTTGGTAGTGGACTCCAAGACAAAACCTTTATGCACAAAAGAAATCACAATCCGTTGGCACCACACTCCAAATCATCCTGTTTTCAACTCTACCCAGAAAAGAGGGACAAATTTCTAAAAAGAAAGAAAGAAAGGGAAAATTCCAATAGCAATAACTTGAAAAAAGTTTTATCTGTTTTTGACAATCTACTGCAAAATCATGCCATTTTGGACAGTGGTGCTTCCTTTTAAATCTTCAATAATCAAAACTTCTTTAAATTTTATCGCAATTCTAAAATCTCTTTGTCAATGGCCAATGGTGATGAGCTAACTGCCCTTGGATAAGACAAAGCTCAATTTTTGTCAACTTTTGGACATAATTTTTGTATTGACAATACACTCTATGCCCCTACTGTCAAGGCAAATCTCATTTCACTGGTTGATATCTTACAAGATGGCTGGTATATTATTAACAACAAAGGAAAATTCAAAATCAAAACCAAAGACTCCACTCTTGTTGAGTGTTCCTCTGAGGGTCAAATACTTACATTTCCCTTATTTGAAAACCACCTGCAACACTCCATAAATAGTGTTGCTTCAATGGAAGACATGCACAAACTTCTTCATCATAGATGCAGCCACTCTAATATCCAAACCATGGAGAAGCTTTTTCCAGGTTTGAAATTTTCTAAATTTTCTTGTAAAACTTGTGCATTAGCCAAGGCTCATGTACTACCTTTTTCTGGCGCCTTTCCAACTCCCAAAAATCCACTCGACATCATTCATATGGACCTATGCAGACCAATAACTCCTGAATCTAAAGGTTGAAAATCTTATTTCTTTCAAATAGTTGACAGTCACTCTTTTTTCCGAAATTTTCAGTTCCTCCAACTCAAATCCAAAACTTTTTAATCCTACAAAGATTTTGAAACCTTGGTTGAGAATCAATTAGAGCAAATGGTCATATGTATTGTATCTGATAACAGAGGAGAATTTGTCAATTCATCAATGAAAAATCATATCAAGAAGAAAGGTATTGTTCATATTTTACTCCCCCCTATACTTGTCACCGGATAACCTACACCCAAGGTCAAGGGTGTTCCTGGAAGTGAGATGGAGGGAGGATTTTAGAAACTTCTTCGAGACACAGAGGAAATGTTTGAGGAAGTTATTTGAAGATGACTCGAAGGAAGAGCTACTGCTTCGAGATATGTTCGAGAAGAATTCTAATATAATTTAAGGGTAATATTGATATTCTTAAGATCTCACAAAGGGTTGGAAACTCAATAATTAAAGATTTAGGATTGAGAAATGATTACTGAGAAAAGAAGGAAAGATACAATAATAATGATTTAACCTGGGGATTTACCACTATTTACTATATATACGTTTTATAATTTAATTCTAAAGAATGTCAAACCAAAATCCAGCCCCTTTTATATCCTTCACTCCTCCTCGCATTGACCTCATACCCATCCACTATTCCAAACACCACAGACCATTAAAAAATACACCTGTTACACCTGGACCCTCCTCACTAACATCCATCAACCCTTTAATCCTACACTAACCATTCCATCCATGCTCACTACCCCTTTTGATAATCCACAGATACTTAATAAACCTTTTAGCAGACTATTACATTGACTATTGCGCTGTGCATCACTTATTGAGGAAAACACAAACACACACTATTGAGAGATTGACTAATTTAGATTTAGATTTTTGACTAGCGCGGTTGAATAGTGAGTACACAAAGGAAAGTTGCAGTTGCTATGTAGAATTGCTTTCTGCGCTTTGAGTATGGATTTAGACCTCTGTATTATTGATTTAATGAGCTGCTTTTGCCTCGAGTGTCACGTGGCTTGTGACAATACTCCACAAGGAAATCCCATTGTGGAGAGTGGAAATTTCTCAATAGTTAAAAAGGCAAAATGCTTACTCATTGAATCTGGTCTAGATTCAAACTGGTGGGCTGAAGCTGTCAACACTTCCACTTATCTACTTAACATTATTCCATCCTCAACACTAGGAAACAACAAAACCCCATTGGGACTTTGGCACAAGAATTCAAAGGCGCCCACAAATTCACATCCCTTTGGCTCTGACTTTATCTAAAACTTACTAAAATATAAAAATTTGGGCAAGTTTGAAAAGAGTGGTGAAAAAGGTATATTCTTGGGTTATTGTGAAGGCCATGTAAATTATTTCATTTATTCTCCTGAAGCTGATTCAATAATTATGACTCATGACATTAAATTTTAAAATACCTTTATTTTATCCCACAAGATATCTAAAGGAGAATCAATTAAAACTTTACAATTACCTGACTTAACTCTTGATATTAGCTTCAACTTCAATCCCATGAGTGATGAAATACCTGATACCAATCCTATTCAGGAACACTCATCTCCTATTTATGAAGTTCCTGAAATAGAAGAAACTACTCCCAATCAATCTACTCTTAAACACTATGCTTATATCCCTGAAGATACCAGACCCTCAAAAGAGATATCCTCCAAAATTGATCCCTCAAACATTCTGTTCACAACATGCAGAGCCAATGTTTCCTGCATGATAGTAAACCCATTTGATACTCCACAAAACTACTATCAAGCTGTTAATTCTCCTGAAAGTGATGAGTGGGTCAAAGCCATCAATTCCAAACTAAACAGTATTCATAATCATGGTGTTTGGGAAGAAACTTCTATTCCCTCTAATAATCACTTAATTGGTTCAAAGTGGACCTTCAAAAAGAAGACTGATTCTGAGGGAAAAATTTTCAAGTACAAAGCAAGGCTATGCGCACAAGGTTTCTCTCAAATTGAAGGAATCAAATATAGCAAAACTTAAGCTCCAACTGGACAACTTGACACTCGTTGCTTTTTGCTTGGTCTTGCAGCCTATAAAGATTGGGATGTATGTCAAATGGACATAAAATAAGCATTTCTCCATGGTCATCTAGATGAAGACATATATCTTTGATTTCCAAATGGATATACTCTAAAAATCCAATGGATGCCTTCACCTCAAAAAATCACTCTATGGACTAAAGCAAAGTCAACGCTGCTGGTATCACAAATTAGCTAATTTCTTCACCAGTATTGGGTTCAAAGCTAGTCTTTCCAATCCTTGTATATTCTATAACAGTGACTCCAGTCAACCATGTTATGTCTTCATTCACATCAACAATTCAATTATTGGTGGAACCTCCATCAATAACTTGAAAAGAAAAATCTCTCAAGCCTTAGACATTGATGATCAAGGAAACTTGAACTGGGTCATAGTAATGAAAGTGGTAAGGGATTGTTCTAATTGCATGGCTACTCTGACTCAGCAACTCTATATACAAAAATTATTAAATGAATTCAACCATACCAACTGTCGCACAGTCACTACTCCCCTTGTCCCAAATTCACAATTCACAAACAAAAAAAGTACTAAACTAACCAATCTTTTTAATTATCAAAGAGTTATTGGTTTACTAAACTATCTTGTTCTTTGTACACAACCTGATTTAGCCTTTACAGCAAGTTCTTTCTCTCAATGCCTTAATGAACCAACTGATGAGAAAATACTTGCATTCTTTCATATTCTTCATTACCTTCAATTAACCAAGACTTTTGGCTTAACCTTAGAAATGTAACAAATTGCTTACTAGGCACATTATCAGGATTTTCAGACTCAGATTATAATAAGTCTTGGACTCAAAATCAACCTCCAGCCCATTAGTTTTACACTTGGGATTAATTAGTTGGCGTTCATGCAAACAGCAATCAGCTTCCTTATCTACCTCAGAATCAGAATACTACACTATGACCAAGTGGGGACAAGACTTATTATGGGAAAAAGAATTATTTAATGACTTCTCAATCTCACTTGATTCAACTGTCCTATATGGGGACAACCAAGGGGCTATCCATTGTGCTCAAAATCCTTTATATCAACATTGTAAAAGACACATCAATACTAACATATGTTGGCTATGTGAACTAGTCAATAATCAATAATTAGTCATCAATTATATTCCTACTAATCTAATGATTGCAGATATCCTTACAAAACAATTACCTAGAGTAAAGCATCATGAAATTATTAATAATCTTACTTTAAAATCATTGCAGTCTTGAGAATGGGTGGGTGTTAAGATAATATTACAATACCTTTATTTTATACTTTAAGTTATTTACATATATATAGACATATATTTCTGTCATGGTTAAAGCACTACTATTTATCACCATTTATATGCATACCCTAACCTGCGTACATTTAAGAATGACCACTCATACCTGAGCTGGCATTCACTCCTTCCTTTTTACTACTTAACAATATTCTGTTGCTCATCTTTTCTTTCTCTTATTTCACTTTATCTCTTGTCCTCTGTCCTCCTTTGTCCCACTCTATCCACTTTCCTTAAGTCCATAATTATCAAACTTTATCTTACTTCAATTTTATCAGGTAACAAGTAGGTGCACTATGACTGCAATGCAATTCACTCCTTCCTTTTTACTACTTAACACAATTCCATTGCTCATCTTTTCTTTCTCTTATTTTCTTGTTCTCTCTTACTTCACCTTATTTCTTGTCCTCTGTCATACTCTGTCCTCCTTTACCACACTCTGTCCACTGTCCACTGTCCTTAAGTACATAATTATCTAACTTTATCTTACTTCACTTTTATCAAAATTTATAATAAAGAAGTTGTAGACATATGATGGCTGAGGTATGTTTTTTTAGAAACATATTTCCAGCTTAAGGAACTCAAAATAATAAAGTTTATATCAAGAGATATATCAAGAATCATTTGAAAATATTTTATAAAAGAAAATTCAAGAAAAAGATTTTTTTTTTGAGAAAAATCATTTTTTTCTTTGTGTTTCAAATACCAAAAATTAGTGAAAAATGAAAAAAACTCCACAAATGCAGCCACTTTCAGTTAAAAGAGTAAATAAAGGAAAAAAGCTCAGTAACATGGATTTTCTGAGGATAGAGTAAGGCCTCAATTTACTGAAGAAAGATTTTACAGGAGGTTTTAATTCTATCTCTCATTTGATTGATGCGTAAAACTTTAATGTGAGTGGTTATTTGCTACTACTAGAGACTTTCATATTTAGATAATAGTTAAAAAAAGTAATGTAGTTTCTGGCAGTCTCTAAATCAAAATTTTTAAACAAGAATAACAACTAAAACATACCAGAGGAGAAAGGGGAAGGTAAAAAATTAATATTACAAAAAGATTGGTAGTTTTTATAAATTTTGTTTTGTTTGGATCTGAGATAAAGGAGAAATGAAAAATGTTTTTCAAGAAATCAATTATGATGGGCATAGTGAAAATAATGATGATAGTTTCTTTGTGAAAGAGGATCTGATGACCACTCAAGTGTAAACATTTCACAGGCTATTTATGGCTTAATTTTAAAAAACAGGTAGGGTTTTCAGCCATATAACCAGCAGCCCATAACCTTTAATACCATAACTTAGCATTTACCAGTGAAGAATATGACAATCACTACTCCAGAATGGATTGATAATGACTGTTTATGGTATTTAAACTATATGAATTATGATAATTTAAAAATAAATGTATTGATTTTTGGTGACTTACAAAATTGATAAGATTAGTTGGCATAACTTAAACAGCCAACCTAGACTCAATGGAAACAGCGAATTTCAGATAACTTTTTATTAGAAAAACAATGGAGATGATAATGATTGTTCATTAAAAAAAGAGACAAAATCAATTAAAATAACAACGGCTAAGTACATTTCGACAGAAGGATTAGTATATAACCTTTTAAAATAAATGTATCAATTTTTGGTGAAATCCAAAAATTGGTCAGAGTAGTTGGTGTAACTTAACCAGCCTACCTGGTGATGGATAAAAATCTGAAACATGCTTAGATATTAAAGAATAATATAGAAACTGTAAAAATACCTAGACATGATGGTAATGGAACATTTCAGATTATTTTTTTTGAAAAAGACAAAAGAGATGATAATGATGATTGATTAAAATATGAGATGAAATCAATGAAGAAAAAGTAGATTACTGTGAATAAATATATTGGTATCATTGATATTAAACTTTCATAAACCTATCATATAATTAAGAATATTTCAATAGGAAACTATATATCTAAGTCTAAATTAATATTAATGATAATGAAAGGTATAAGTTTAGGATTCAGGGCTGTGTTAAGTTAGGAGGCATCCTCCTTTGTATACTAACACCCTCCCTTTCATAGTAAATCATTGCAGATGTGAAGTTAGGAGAGATGTGTTTTGATTTTAACACAGTTCAGGCCCTTGGTGAGCATATCAGCTGGTATCATATCTGTGGGCATATAAGGAACTTCAAAGATTTTTTTAATCACTTGTTCATGAATCCAAAGGAGTTGGATGTCAAGATGTTTGTTCTGGACATGATAAAATAGATTATTGGTTAATGATATACATCCTTGATTTTTGTTGTATATTTTAATTGGTTTAGTACATTGGTACTTTGGCAGATATAAGTCACATAAAAGCTGAGACAGCCAGATTGCTTCCTGACCAACTCTATGCCAGATTTGGCTTCAGCTTCCTAGTTACTGATGAAAAAAGAGGTTTTATTTTTTGTCTTTCAAATGATTTTGAAATCATTCAGGGTGAAATTGTAACCAGTGTTCAAACTTCAGGTCTCCAAACACAAGCCATGATCTGCATCACAATATCCCTTCAATGGTTCTATGTTGGATGTTGGAGGTTTGAAAACAGTTCCATAATTTTGGGTTCCCTTTAGGTAGCAAAAAATGTGAATGAATGAATTCCAGTGATCTAAAATAGGTCTATTTATGAGTTGTAATAGCTTACTGCATGTAAAAGTCAGATCAGGAATGATGCACTGGACCAAGTATTTCAGATGTCCAATGGCTGATGGATAATACTGATTATTTTCCAAAAATCATTGTGATCTTTTTCTGAGCTTGTGACAGAGTAGAGTTAAAATCAGCAGAAGCAGAAAATGACTTGAAAATCTCCATCTTGTAGATGTTGAGGATTGTGACAGGGTGATGAGCTTATTTACAGAATTCCAGATGATTTCAATTCCTAGTATCACTCAGGAGTTGCCTAAATCCTCCATCTCAAATTTGGGAGAAATTAAATTTTTATATAATTGAATGTTTTTTTAAAGAAGGAGAAATTTTCAACATGAAGGTGGATTTAACAAGGTCTACTTTGGTCTTTATGGATAAATAGGGCTGGATCAACTGAACTGCAGATGAAATTTTTGTCAATGAAGAAAGACATGATGAGTTGGTACCAGCAGTGTGATGCTTGCTTCAATCCATATAAGGACTTTTTTAACATAAGAACTGGTCTTTTAACATTGGTAAGAGTAGTTATACATCTAGGAAATTTCATGAATATGGTTTCTACTGGAATTCTATTGAAAAAGTGAATATCACATCCATTTTTTAAAAATACCACTTTTCTGCAATAGTTAATACAAGCAGTAGTCCTAGAGTTTTCAATCTTCTTGTGAGGGAAAAGGTTTCAGTAAATTGGCTCCAAACATTTGAGAAAAACCTTGGGTGAAAAGGCAAGACTTGAACTTTTTAATCTAATTATTATGATCAATTTAAATCTTGAACACCCAGGTGCTGCCAGTGGGACATGTATCTTTAGGAATTCGAAAAATTCCCAGACTCATTTCTTATTTAAGAATTTGAGCTCTATGTCAACAGCTTCCCTCCAATTGTTGCTATTATTTCCTTTTATTGCTTCTTCCAAACTTGTTGGAAAATGGTAGGTTTCTGATATTGAAATGAATACTTGAAGCACATTTTTATCATTTTGTTCCTCCTGATTGAAAATCTGTGCCCTTCTACTCCTAGTGCTTCAAACTTGAATCATGTTGGAAGGGTTAACATCAGACAAAATATAATGAAGAACCACATTACCTGTAAAGTAATATTTGCAGAACCTGGAAAATTGTGTCTCATTTCTTCAATCAGAAAACAGAGGATCTTCAGGCTCTAATTCAGGTTCACTGTCAGCTGTATTGAAATTATCAGTATTATGGAAATTCTGATTGATTTCCTGTGAAGATCCAGATGGTTTGAGCAGATCATTAAGAGTATAGCCTGTAATATAGTACAATAGAGCTTTGGATAAGTGTCACAAGCCTTTATCTATTGATTAGCGCAAAAAACCTAGAAAATTCAATCAGGACACCCTTGGATGAGTGAAATGCAATTCCTTATTATAATAAGATAGATAACTATTCCCATACCTGTAATATAATCTAATAGAGATTGGGATAAGTGTAACGAGCGTGTATATATTTAGTAGCACAATCAATCTGATAACACAACTACCCAAAGATTAGATATAGGAATATAATTTTAGAGAGAAGAAAAAGACATCACCTAGTAAATAGAATTAGGCCAGTAGGGAATATACTTTGCTGAAGAAAAATTATATATACCCTAGAGGTCTGTGATTATAAGTAGAGTCAGTGTGCAAAACATAGCTCCTATAATCTACCAATATACATAAATAATGAAAAATATTATACCCTCCCTATTCTGTATAATATAGATGACATTGAGTTACCAATTTAAATATGCTAGTTAAAACTGAAAAATTGAGAGATTTTGTCATATAATCAGCTAGCATAGTAAAGGTAAGAAAATATTCTAATATAAATAATTTCATTTCAATTTTTACCGGATCCAGTGAAGTTGGACATAAATATTTATTGTCCTCATTTGATACATTGGATTTGGACTCAGTTCAATAGCACCACGGTTATCACTGAAAAAATGAACTGGAGACTTGAGTGGTGAATATAAAGATTTAAGTCAGTAAAATAACCATAATGACTCTTGAGTAGCCTCTGCACAAGATTTTAATTCTGCATTTCTGATAGATATGGACACAATTTATTGTTTTTCACATCTCCATGATACCATATCTCCATTCATCAGAATTACATATCTAGTAGTAGAGCGCCTAGTCTTCAGGCATGCAGAAAAGTCAGCATCTGCAAGGCCAATTGGAAATAAAGAATAAAAGTGTCCTTTGGGTGACAGATTGTTGGAATGATATAGACCATATAGTTAAAGTTAACTTTTTTGATCCTGCTAAGTAACTTAATACATGCTTGAAAGCTAGAAAGTGTTGAGAGAGTTGGATGACTACAAAGCTGTGATCTGGATGTGATCCTTGTACCAAACAATTAAGAGAACCTACAGCAGATTGAAAATCTTCATTTAAATTGTTGAATTCAATTATTTATGCATTGGTTTCAGGGATATGTAGAATTTGAGGGAGTAAAGGAGTTTTAAAAGCATTTCATTTGTGCATGTCATAAGATTAAAGCAGCCAATCAATGTAGTTGATTTGGAGAGATATAATGTTTTCTTATTTATATCTCTGGAGAAATTTATTCCAAGAAGATAATGTGCCTCATCTAGGTCTTCAATTGAAAATTAATTTTTTATTAGAGTTTTGAAAGATTTGATTTTAGAAACACTACCAAAAATGGCTAGGTCATCCACATTTAAGAAAACATAAGTGGGGTCAGACTGGTCTTTTAAAATGAAGAGGCATGGATCTTCAAAAGAAAAGAGAGCTGTATAGATGAGAAGAAGTTTCATATCTCTTTATACCAAAATCTAGAGGATTTTTTTAGCCAGTATAAGGATTATTAAAGTTTTACTACATGGTTAGAGAAATTATTAACTGTCTGTACACCAGGATGTAATTTCATTTAAATTTCTTTGTCATATTTTTCATTTAAGAAGGTGCCTTTTACATAAATTTGATGTTATTCTAAATTTTTAGCAGCACAAGTTGAGAATATGACCCTCAGAGCTGTAAATCTTCATGTAGGAGCATATGTATCATTGTAGTCAAATCCAGGAACCTGAAAGAACCCCTATGCAAAAAGCCAAGCTTTAAATTTACAGATTTTTTCAGTAGGAGTTTCTTTTACAGAGAGCACCTAAGTAACTCAAATTGGATTAAAAGTAGCTGGATTTTACACAATAGACCATACATTTTTTGATTTCATTTTTTCTAATTCAGAATTAACAGCCTTATTCCATTCATCACCATCATTGCCTTTTACAGCTCTATTATAACTTTGAGGGATTGAGACACTTGATGCTAGCCTACTAACCATAATATTTACTAACTCTATTTGTGGTCAATTTCTTTTTAAGTTTAAAATTTTACATTTTGAAATCTAAGAGGAATAAGTTTTAGGTGTTGATCCTGTATCAAAAATTTAAGAGAATCAATTTTTTACTGCAATTCTGGCAGCATCAGGTGTGTCAGGCTGATTTGTAGAAGGTATTGGTATTTTTGTGGTTCAGATTCATAAATAATTGCATCTTGTTCAGAAGTAGGATGATTTATTTAATAAACTGATAAAACAGTTGTGTCTTCTTCAGCAGTTAGAGGATTTATGATATTACCCTCCCTATCTCCTAGCTGAGGAAGAGTTAGTGGGTATTTGTCAATAATGAAGTTTTCAAATGGTTTTTTGTTTATTTAATTATATGGGAAAAAAATTTCATTTATGATAAATTATGTGAATACTTAATTTTAATGGTTTGTGGATTATATAAGCGGTAAGATGAGAGCTTATCATCATATACTACAAAAGCATTTAACAACGTATTTGTCTCAAGTTCATTCTCCTCTGAACTGGTTTAGAATGTAAGAGTATGCTGCACAGCCAATATTTCATAAGTGTTTCAGTTTAGGTGACTAGTTAAGTAGGATTTCATTGGGAGTCTTCTTAGCTTTGGTGGCTGTGGGAGATCTGTTATGAAGGTATACAGCGGTATTTACTGCTTCACCCTAAACCTCTTTGGGAAATTTACCATGGAACAGCAAGGCTTTAGCCCTCTCAGTTGTTGTCCTGTTCCCTCCTTTTGCTATAGGGTTCCTTTATGTAGTGTATGATGAAGTTATGTGCATTGAAATCCCCTCTGGGATTAACTATTCCTTAAAAATAAAATTAACAAATTCATGACCATCATAATTTACCAAGTTAGGAATTTTGGAATTAAATAAATTTTCAACTAGAGCTTTAAAAGTTTGAAAGTTTTTTAAATTCTAAGATTTCACTTTTAAAATATAAATGAATTGATAATACCTAAAGGTATCTGTGAGTTGAAAATAGTATTGACCACCACCTAAAGAGAGAGGCAAATTGTTTCCACTTAAATTAGAGTGGATAAATTCTAGAGGGTGCTTCACCTGAGGGAGTGATATTGAGAATGACAAATGGTGTAACTTAGCATCAATACAGCTAAACATGTTGAATTTGGAGGAGAATGATGAATCTGAATCAAACACCTAATCTTCATCAATAATAGATATCTGGAGATGAGATTACCCATTTGATGATATCAAATTGAATAAGGATCACTGGCATTATTTGCAAGGTCTTTTGAAGGTACATCCAGTATTAGATAAAAAAGGTTATTTTCAATGACACCATGAAGAAAATTTTGATTATTTTTAATTAGGAATATATTTTCATTGGCAGGTAGTATAAACTGGTAAAAATTTCAAAGGATTCTCATTTGACTAAAGAGATAAACATGTAACTCAGGAACACACAAAAAATCTTCAAAGTAGATGGTAGAGTTATTAGAGAGGAAAGATACATCTCAATAAAAATGAGAATATATTGTTTTTCCATTACCTATAAAAAAAGTGACTTGAAAGGTTCCATAGAGATAAAAATATCCTTCCTGTAGAACATGTGCTGTGAAGCCCTTCAGTCAAGTAAGAGGTTAGTGGGCCCAGGATGATAATGAGTTACCATTAGAAAATTATCAGGGGGTTTAAAGGAGCTGTCAAAGTTATTTCCAAGGTAGCCTTTTCCAATAATTCAGAAGGTTTTGACTCTTTTTCATTAGTTTTATTGGTGCACAAATGGGGGTGGACTTGAAAGAATAGGTGAGTATTACTTTCTGTACCATCATTCACACATAAACTTAGACTAAATTTGTCATGATATTAAGTGAGCATTCCAGAGGCTTTGTCTACAAGGCCTTGTATCTGGAAGAAAGGTTGTCACTATTTGCCTTTGGCTCTTTTCTAAAAAAATCTTATATAGATCATTTTGTCATAATATTTTTTTGATTCTAAGTGACCAAATAATGTAATTATCTTTTCCCAATAGCAGGATTTTTGATACATTAACAGAGGGAACATTATTGGATTGCATTCTTTATCTGGCTTTAGCACAATGAGATCCTGGGTCAAAACCTGTAAGTGTTTATTCTGTAATATAATATAATAGAGCTTTGGATAAGTTTCACAAGCCTGTATCTATTGAGTAGTGCAATTAATCTGATAACAAAACTAAACAAAGTTTAGATATATGAATATAATTTTAGAGAGAATAGAAATACATCACCTAGAAAATAGAATCAGGCCACTAGGGAATTACTCTGCTGAAGACACAGTATATATACCCTTGAGGTCTGTGCTTTCTTCTAAGGTCAGTGTGCAAAACATAGTTCTCATAATCTACCAAATTACATAAACAATTAGAAATAGCTATAAGATCTTCATCGACAAAGATGTTTTGCTAAGACAATTTTAATTTTGTTGGTTCAGAAAATGGGAAGACATTCTCATGAAAAATAATTTCATTTGAGTAGAAAGGCTTGTTTCTCTTTAGATTTGGTAATTGATAAGAGTTATGTTCATCCTGAAAACATAAGAGAAATCCTTTAACAATATCAGTTCTAAACTTTACACAAAAATTCTTCTTATTTATCAGGGAATATGCAAGACAGAAAAAGGTTCTCAGTCAGTGGATTTTTGGTTTGGTATTGAAAATTTTCTTATATGGAAACAGATAATTTGAGTTTTATTTTGTGTATATATATTATTTTCAATGAATACTGAAGTGTTTAAAGCTTCCCTTCACAGGTTTTTTGGCATGTTAGCTTTAGCCATTTCAACAGACATCCAATTCTCTCTTTCACCAATTGGGTTCTGTTGAAGGGTATAGGGAAATTTGAATATTATCTTAAATCCTTAAGTAAATGCAAGATTGTTCAAACCTTTGTTAATAAATTCTCCTCCAATATCACACACCACATTCAATATTTTTTGATCCTTTAGGTTCTCAGCAATTTTTTTGAGTTGTAGGAATTTTTAAAATGCATAAGACTTTCTTTTAAGTAAGTATACAAATTTATAAGAAGAATATACATATAGTAATTTAAAATGATATTCAATTCCTGATTTTATTTTTACAAGTATTTGACTTAAGCTGCAGTTAAATAAGTTCAGAAGCCTGAATGCTTCTTGAAAGTGTCCATAAAATGGCATCTTATGCAGTTTAGCTTTAAAAGACGACTCAAAAAAGGTAGGATCTCAATTTTCTTTGTAGGGAATTTTAAATTCATAATTCATATTTTGATGCAATCCATACTGATATGTCCCAGATGTTCATGCCAAGTCAGAAAATCAGATTTCAATACAGATGCAACCATTTTATGATAAGTGTGATGCTTAAAGTTAATGGAATAAGTTTTTTAATGGTTTGAACCATGTTTTTTTGAAGAAAAATAAATAATAAACCAAAAATATTCATGGTTTTAAATATTTTTTTAAACATATTTTTCTTTCTTTATGTCACTTCCTACAATATATATCTAACACATGCATAAATATCCCCATCCACTATATTTTACCTTGTTCATAGTGTTATTAAGTGAAAGATGAGGATAGAAAAATGTATGCCATTGAACATAGGTTTACTGGTTTGGGTTTGACATAAGATTTTTTTAATGCTGATTTTTACTTCTGTTGATTTTTTTCATAGATTTTTCTCATTTTTGCTTTTAGGTAAAAAAATTAAAGGATAATTTTCCTAGTTAAAAAAATAAATGAAGTTTTTGTTTCTAGGTGAAGAAAATGCAGTTTGTTTTGTGAAATTGTTATTCTTGTTAAATTTCTTTTTTCCACACCATTAAAAAGGTATGGAAAAAAATCAAAAATATACCCAGATCAGCCAAAAATTATACCTATTAGAGGGTATCAATGTGAAGAGATCTGCAATTAGGGATCAATAATTTTTTTTCCCGGATCCATAATCTTTAATTGTGGAAGACTCTTCTCCACTAGCCCAAGAGCTAGTGGATAAGGATTGCACAATAATGAATTATCCCACCTCTTATACCTCAATTAAAATTCCTAATTACTGATCCCAAACTCATTATATCCATAGTTGATTTTTCAGAAGCTTACTTGACATATAATTGCAGATGCCATCCTTATGTTCTCTTCATTCTATGCTACTTAATTTTGGTGGTGAACACATAACATTTTTTTATCTACACACCCCACCTGCTCATTTGGTGGTTAATTCCCACCTCCCACTCATCACCTAAACCTTCTACCAACAATCTTTTCTACTGAAAATAAGGAAGCACCTCTCTACTAGGAAGCAACTTCACTCAGCTATGAGTTCTATAACTTTAAACTAAGCTTCTGAATCTAACTCTGACTCTGGTTTGAAAGACACTTTAGTTCATATGTCTTTTCTTTCACAAAAAGCATTACATCATACCAAGGGGCCAAATATTCATCATGATCCCAGATATGATCTTGCCTCAACTCTTAAAATTCCTCATTTAAACTTCACACAACTTTTTTTGAACTTCTCCTTATTCTTTTCTGAAACTTTCTCAACTTATCTCCAATCATCAAATCTTCCATAATAATTCACATAAAAAATAGCATAATCCTGCCTATTAACTTGCTGTTGCACTATGTTTCTTTGTTTCAAATGGAGATGGCGTTTCTGTAAGATGTTTAGATAATCTCTTTACAATAGGATATGGTACTGTCATATTATACACCAAGTTCTGTATGATTTCTATCCTTTCTCTAAAGTCTCAAGCACCTTCTTGTCCAACTTTAAAACAGAAACTTGAATCCTCTCAAGTAATGAAAGCTGAAGGTTTCTCTGGATGTGTAGGTTTTGTTGATGGTACAACTCTACTTTTGAGCCAAAATCCTGCTCATGATGGCAAAGATTATTTTGATCAAAAAAAAGTTTTCTTCAAAATTTTCTCAAATCTCTCATCATTCATGGACTAACTATTTATCCTCTTTCTATATACTCTATTGCTGTTCAATTTTTGTGCAATTTAAATAAAAAGTTTATTGCTTTTCATAGTGCCTGCCACAGCTCATGTCATGATTCTTCTGTGTTCCAAAGAATGAGTATTTCTCAAAATCCTAAAAAATACTGTGAAAAATCTCTGTACCTCCTTGAAGACTCAGAATTTGCAAGTTGAAAATATATTTTACCTTCTCTCTGAGGTGCAATATTAGAAAATGATCCAAAACCAATTTTTAATTTTCACCTTTCACAATCAAGAGTACAAATTGAACATGCTATTAGAATTTTAATGGGAAGATTTTCTACTCTCTGTGAGCTTAGAATCCAATTTAAAAAAAAATTGAACCTTAAAACAGAAAATATTTAGATAATGACTTGTGTAATACTTCATAATATCCTAGCTGATTTGAAAGATGAGTGATATGATCTTTATAAAGAAGAAGATTCTGAACCTGCATTATCTCTCCCCCCTTGAATCACATAGCTTAATTTACACTGTGTTATGCTCAATCATCATGCCAATCACACTCCATCATTTCTCAGCACAACTCCTTTAAATTTTTGATTATCTTTCATTATTTTTTCTTTCAACCCTCATATCCTTTTTCTCCTCTCCACTTGTATCCCTCAAAATATATGTATTTATCTTTCCCAGTCTGATAAAATTAAATGTATTTTTCTGATGATATACATGCCTTTTGATAATAAAAATAATAATGATCAATTTCTAAAATACCAATATTATATAAAAATTTTCAAAGAAATCTTTCATGAAAGTATTCTAACTTTTCCTTTTCATAAATTTTATATAATCAGACATTAAATCATATGGTATAAGAATTTAAAATGTTTTGATAAACTTTTATAGTCTTTAACTGATTTGAATAAATGAGTCTAGCCTTGTAAAGTTACCAAACTCTTTAAAGGGAGTGGTTTGAAGATATAGTTTGTTAGAAGGTCAAAAAACCACCCATAAACCATCACAATTCTCAAGCTCCACTATATAATTGAGCTCTGGAAAGATAAAGTGGCCACCATGTTGTCAAAGTGTTCCTCTCTTCCAAGAATCTTCATCCAAAAGTCCATCTTAAGTTGTTGGCCATCAAACACCCAGGAAAAGATCACTGACATCCAAATCATTCTGTGTGACATTGGTTGAGCCTCCAGAAGTCCAGGGTAAGTTAACTCCAAAAGTATCAACAACATCATAGAAAGGAAGATCTATTTCAGTCTCAAGTTTCAGAGATTTATGATATTACTTTGAAGCAAAAAGCTTAAATAGAAAGATTTAAAAATAAAAGATGAATCATGAAGCCTCCTGTACTTGTTCATCATTTATTCTTAAATTTATATAAAGACCTGGATATTTAATAAGTATAATGATGTAAAAAATAAATAAATTTACTTACTGATGTAAAATATATATTGAGTAGAAGCTCTTTCTCCAGCAGAATACGTATTACCCTCACCGCCTCCTTTTTTATGAGAAGAATTAGTCATTATTTTATGCCTCAAAATTCTTAGGTATTCACAAAATTTCCTGGAACATTCCAAAATCCCAAAGCTCTTCAATTCTTCAAGTTGAAAGAAATTCATAATCACTGGATGAATTTCATGATTAAAAGGTTTAAATAATGAAGCTTTTTGTAGGACATGAGCTATGTGATAGGTCTAGGTGTTATAAGAGTCAGAGAATGCAGTCATAGGGCCATGAGATGCAAAAACCTCTTGAAACAGATATAATTGGTACCAAACCTCTTCAAAATTAGCTCCCACCTCATTTCTCCAGGCCTCCCCATCTTGAATGAAATATGAGCCCTTATTTAGATATCCATCTCCTCTTCTTGTCATATTGAATGTGCTTTAAATTAAAAAAATACAAACAAAAAACCTTTTAAAGTTACAGCTAATTAACCTCACGTAAAACCCTAACAGACATCTTCCAATAATTTTTTTTGTTGGCGGGGGGGCTACAACAAATAACCCCCACTTAAAATTCCAACAGAAATCTTCCAACAATTATTTTTGCTAGTGGGGGGTACAACTAATAAGCCCCATTTAAAACCCCATACAGACCTGGAGGAAGCTCATTTGTTCTATTAAAGTTGCAGTTGCTGCTTGTTGCAAGGAGCTCGGTAGTTAATGGTGAGTGTGGCACATTTGTTAACTTACTTTTTTTAATTTTTCTTCCCCTTAGTGCACTCAGTGTGACAGTAGATTTTTATTTGAAACACAAGCATGCATGACCCATGCACAGCCCAAGTTTTTAATGGAATTAGAATTTCTGAGATTGGTATCTGGAATCAGAATTCTTTGCGCATTTGTATTGAGAAAGAGATGGGGGGAAAGTGGCTGATGATGAAGTTTAGGAAGGGATTGAGATGAGTTGAGAAAAACAGGTGATTCTTATCACAATTTGTGATTTAAATTTCATATGAGAAGGTATGTATTTGGATACTCCTCATCCTATTTTTCAAAACTTAACTGAATTCAAGTGGAAAATAGGCAGTAAGAACTCATAAAATAATGTAAAATAATCCAAAATAAAATAAAATAAAAAACACATGAGAATATTATGGGATGGGAAAATATAAAAGGGAGAAAAGGATTAGACTTGCCATCTTTCATGTACAAATAATTATGAAAAAATGAAATATGAATGAAACAAAAAAAACTAGTAATCAAAACTTTTCATTAAGTAATCAATTTCCTCAGCAGATTTATTAGTTTTAACACATTCTATCAAGAAAACTATCTTTTTTGAACCATCTTCAAGTTGATGCTTGAGATTCATCAGATTCAATAGGAAATTATACTCAAGAGCCTTTTCCTCTTTCTTTATCTTGAATTTCTTCTCTTCAAAGTCTTTTACCCTCCCATCCCCTTGTCAAGAAAGCTCAAATTTCTTCTCCTCCAAGTCTTGTGCCCTATCATCCCTGTGCAAAGAGAGCTTGTATTGTTGCTTTTGAAAGTTAAGAGTATCTCTTGCAACTTCAACTTTATCTAGAGTGAGAAGGAATATTAACAAAGGAAAAAAGCTTCTCACTTATTATTAATAGTTATGTTATCACTTACCAGATTCACATTTCTCTAAAAAATCAACAATGTAAGAAAAAAGGGTTTGGGAAAAACTATCTCTGTTTTGATTTTTTTTGACTGTTGAAATTCAGAGAAGTTGATGGTCTTTGCTTTTTTTTGAGGAAAAATTTTCCTCTTCATCATCAATGCTAGCTTCAGACTTGCTTGATTGTGACTCCTGGTCTTGTTCATTAGCCTTTTTAAAAATAAGAAAAAGAGATGTAAATAAAAAAATAAAACAACTAGACAAGAAATAAAAGCTCACTTGAGTAATATCAGATTGGTTTATATTGCCATAAGGATCTATTGAAAAAATATCTTGGTTGGTGTATGTCAAATGAGGGAAGGCTTGAGTAGAGGAGGAAGGAAAAAGATTTCTTTCAACATCATGTTTGGAGATATCATCTTCTCCATCCAACATATTTGCAGGATTAACATTGGCTTGCTCTCCAAATATGGAATCCATCTCTTTATAGTAAGGACATAAAGAATTAAGTTTATTGTCTATAGATTTGATGCCCTTACTGATATCAAGGTCAGTAATACCAAAACCAGTGGAAGATGAAAGAGTCTTAGCCTTCTTGTATTTGGCTCAATAGTTCTTGAAGGGTTTAGACATCTGTTTAGGCAAAAGATCAATCCTTCCCTTTGTTTTATTTTGTAATTCATTGGCCATTAGAAGATATCCATTGACCTTTGATGCAGGGGGCCATCCTACTTTAGTTGCATTCTCAGTACCAAAACAAATATTATAATTAGTTTTAATTTTCAGCCAGTTGATAAGTATGAGATGATTATCTTTTTTTAGTCAAATGGTCTTTGATTTCTCATCTGAGTGGGGGAAAGAGGGAGTAATGGGATTTAAAGAACAACTGGGGGAAGGCTGCCTTTGAAAAGATCTATGACAATGAGGCATTTTAAGATATTTGAAGATGAAAAGGAGAAGAAACAAACAGAGGAGATGGGGAAGGGTTCTGAGCTGATAGAATGAATAGACAGGATGGGAGTGTGCAGCAAGGCAAGAATCCTGGGATATCCAGAAAGTTGTCCAAGATGTGGTTATGAAAAATTGAGGATAAAAATGTCAGATAGAGGTGAACATTGACACATAAAAGGTCTAATAACCAATTATTAGCAAAAATAATTGTGGAAGATAATTGGGGTATAATGATTTTTATCCACAATTAATTTAACTGCAGATTGGCCAACATTGATACCCTCTATTGGGTATATTTCACTTTGGGTGTAGTGTTTGTAATTTTCCCTCTCATTTTCAGTTTCTTCATCAGCGACAGGCTGACAAAATCTTTCAGAAATGATTGATGGTGAGGTGGAGGTGCTATTTTAAGTGGAAGGTAACAGACTTGGTAAAATTTGATCCCATAAAAAATTACATTGACGTGCTGATTAATTCATAATTTAATGAAGCTAGTTGTATTTCTTATTCTTTGACTTCACCTCTTTGTTGTACTCTGCTCAGTGTAATGTTGTGCTGTTTGTAAATATATTGTAATGGCTCTTAGATTATTATAAATCCCACCCAAGAATACTTTCCTATGAGTTCAAACAAAAATGAACATTAATAGCATACCTAATCACTTGCCAGAGTTTTTTGCTGATGCATGTTCTCTCAAATAACATCCTTTACGCAGTGAGTCAAGCTGGGCCAGATGTTTGGTGTTTGTCCTGACGTTCCGGAGATTGGTGGCATTCGCAATGGCATCTTGTGTTTGCATTGGAGTTAGCAAATTTTATCCAAACCCAATTCGAACGCCATCGATATGTTGGCATTGTTACATGTTAATCAAGTTACAAAAGAAACTGTGTGATGATGGTGTCTTTGATTGATCCTGGAGCAGCTTGTACAGATGATTAGTTGGTAGTAGCTCGCAATAATCATCGATATTGCTACTTTCTATTCTATTAATCTGTCTTGGCTCTCTACTTTGGCTACAAGCACATATATCCTTTGTAAATCCGTTTTTCTTCATAGCAAATGGTTTGTAAATCACATCCATTGTGCTACTTGGTTTCCTTTCATTGTGCCCAATTACAATTACTGCATATTCGTCATAATTGTAATACAATAATTCCTTGGCTCTCTTAATGGCACAAACTCCGGGATTGTAGTGAGTGATGGTTGGCTAGAATTTGTAGAATGCGATGGAATTCACAGTTGAGTACAAAGTTCTAGACACGCGCTTTCCACATTTTACGCTGCAATTTCTTTTGCGTCATTGCGCCCCTTTTTCTCATTGTTCAATTACTGCCTCCTTTATAACGCATCTGGGCTACTTAAAATCTACTGACTGCCACTATAAGCTACTCACTGCCTACTCAATATACCTAACTAAGTCACATAATCTACTCACCCAATTAATTTTATCCTTCATTGTCTCTTCATCAATACAAATCAATAAAAAATCATTTCAGTTTTGTCATCATCATTGCGTACTAACTCTAGCCATCCTATTCCTTGCTTAAATTCCCTTTCAAATCATCTTCCTTTGGCCACGGTCTCTTCTGATTCAGTAGATTCCGCAATGGTTCTCTCCCTATCTGCCCTCCCTTCAATGTCTATAAAACCCCCACCTGTTCTCCCCTTTTCCCCCAGTCTTCAATCTTATTGTCATTTCTCTTCTTGACTTTAGTACCTGACTTTCATCTATTACAATGAGCCCATTATCTTTCAACTCCCGTGTTCATCATCAAGATGAAAATATTAATTCCTTAAAGGCTATTAGAGCGAGACATTCATCTCGTTCACCCTCATCTTCGCCATCTACGTCTCCATCCCCATCCCTGCCGCCAGCTGCACCCAGCTTGGGTGGTATTTCTCCCCTCCCTCCTTCTCCACCAAAATCTTTTCCTTCTCCCCTGGCGGCCGAAGTTTCCATTGTTTCCTCACCTCGAACTTTTGTGTCGCCCATTTCCCCCCGCTCTCCAGTCGCACGGCGGCAACCTTCTTCGCTTATACCGATAAGTGAAGGTATAGCTCAATCACCTTTTCTTGTCAGTAGCCCCCGTGCTTCTCCCAACACGAGGAGCCATGCTGAGACCAATCCTAGTCCCAATGTAAGAAAAAATTATACTTTTTTCACTTAACAATGCGCTTTAAAGGCTCAAGTATATTATTATTTCAAGAGACGAGACGGAGATGATGACGAAGAGGAAGATAGAAGTCCGAAAAGGCCTTGTATGGAGGCGGGTGCTCTTGGGAGCATCCTTTTCGCTGAAGGCCAACGCCGCTTCTCAGCTAGAATAGCGTCTCGGGCGACCGCCGAGCCCATTATCTCGGCTTCAAAGCCCTATGCCGGTCCTAGAAAACGGACAAAAAGATCCCAAATTCCATCAGGAATGGCGTCCGAGGTGGTGGCCCAAGAACATGGGCCACAGCCTCAAAAGCGGAAGAGGAGAAAGAAGGCTTTCCGACTTCCTTGAAAAGAAAATGTACGTCTCAATTCACTTTACATAAGTTTTGGTTATTTTGTTCAATTGGCTGACTTTTTTTAAAATGTTTGGAAACCAGTATTTTGTTTTGTATTCCATTAAAACTTTTTTGAATATAGTTTTATATTACCATGGCCATTTTTCTCTTTTTGAGTCTCAATATGTTTTGTCTTCTTCTTATTAGATTGTTTTAATTTATCTCGTTTTATTATAGTTTTTTTTTTGCAAAGATTGTTGGAATTGAGGGCCTGGGTGTTATGCTTTATTTTATTAACTACTGTATTTCTACTCTTATTTTCATTATCATTTCGGGTTGAACTGGTTTTCTGTTTCTCTTTCTTTCTGGCTTACAAATATGATTACTTATCGTTAGAGTTTTTGATTTCATTTTTCATACCTCTGGACAATTTATCGTTTTTGATTTTGTAAATGCGATACATCCTTTTTGAATATCAAAAGCCTTTTACCTTTGATGTGAACGGTAGGTGTGTTTATAAGTATCTTTTATCTATTTCCCATGAGAGATGAAAGCCTAAATTCCATTACGTGGCTGGCTGTATCATAAATTGCTAGAGTCAACTTTGGTTTGCAAACGCTTAAAATCAGTTTCAGCTAATCCTGAAGAGCTTGCGGCCGTGTTGCATCCCATTCTCCGCTAAAATCAACATTTTAAGTTAGCTGACTCATGTTAGAGATATTTATAACGTGCAATTTGTAATTAAAATGACTTTAAAAATGAGATCAAATGAGGAGCTTCGAACGAGAAAATGAATGATACTCGAGATCAAATCAAATGTAACATAGATTATGAGTAGTAAACAACATGAGTACTTATATAGTCAACATGTAACAGTACAACTTGTGGTCTACTTCTATTGGATCACTCTATCATGGAATAGTGAAATAGGTAGTTATGTACAGCTAAGCCAGAACAGCTTGTGGTTTTCTTGCCATTTATTCCCTGCCAAAAGTGACCTAAACTCATGTTTTCGTCGGGGGATCGGAGAAAAGAAACCCGCAAGCTGTTCAAGTTTTGCTGTATCATCTTGTAACTATAGGAACTATGAAGCAAAACCATGAGAAAACTTCTAACAACCCATGCCTTTAGCGGGGGATGAGAGGCAAGAGAACTGCAAGCTATACAGGGTTAGTTGTATATGTGTAATGTAGCAAAAAACTATCAAACTGATGACATTAAGCGTCTAAATATTTCTCATTTCCTTGAGGAAGTGTTGGATTATAATACCATGTCGGTGGTTCAATTAGATCAACATTGCTTTGTGTGCTGATTGACTACCATTCACCTCTGCGATAAAAAACTACTTGCCACTTTTTTGCCAGTGTTCAATTAGTAGACCAAAGATTCTTGAACTTCCAAAATAATTTGTGAACGTTTCACTATTTCCGTGGATTTTAAAGTCTGAAATCATTTTTTCATATTTTTGTTAAATCAACACTATTAAACCAAAGAGATGGGACCATTTTTAAGACTTTTTCTTATTGAAATTGACTATTTTAATTCTTAATGCAAGAATGTTAATCTCAAAAAGTTCATTTTCATTCATTGACCACCTATCTCCTCTCTTTACCATTTATATCCCATAGTTTAATTTGTTTTCACATGAGTAGTTTCATGCCCTGAGGACGAGTGATCTTAACAAGTAAATTAATAAATGCTCCTTCATGGTGTGGCAAAGTATTCAATGATGATTACAGCTTATACAAGTTGAATTAATACCATTTCGCTACTCAGCATAAAAAACAACACTAATGATTTAGTAAATCTTGTTAGTATATACATAATATTCTAATTCATACTTATTATTATAATCTTTTTTGCATTACTTGTCCCGAAGTGGACTGATACTAACTGTATGTAGAAGAGAGAGAAGTGTATTGTGCTAGCGTGAGAAGTTGTAGTTATGGTATATATAGCTATCAAGTGTTCATCTATTACCATATCTTTTGTCTTCTTTTGCTCATCATCTCATCTCATCTCTCTACACGTACTCACTTGAATATACAGGTGTGTACCATTACTATCATAAGTTGATTTTTACATTTAATTGTTATTGTTATAGGTTAGCGCATTACTATCAGCGATTTCAGCTTCATCCACAGTGTTACTAGAGGAGAAGACTTACGCTAGATTAAAGGTGTGCTCTAACTGTAGTTTCCTATTGTTACTATTATATTCATACTCCACTATGTTTGTAGGTTAGCACAACACTGTTCTCTTGTGATCCATATTATTTACGAGTAGATCTCATATCATACAGGTGTGCTTATCTTTGCAATTAAATATCTTTTGTCTTCTTTTGCTCATCATCTCATCTCATCTCTCTACACGTACTCACTTGAATATACAGGTTAGCGCATTACTATCAGCGATTTCAGCTTCATCCACAGTGTTACTAGAGGAGAAGACTTACGCTAGATTAAAGGTTAGCACAACACTGTTCTCTTGTGATCCATATTATTTACGAGTAGATCTCATATCATACAGGTTAGCGCATTACTATCAGCGATTTCAGCTTCATCCACAGTGTTACTAGAGGAGAAGACTTACGCTAGATTAAAGGTTAGCGCATTACTATCAGCGATTTCAGCTTCATCCACAGTGTTACTAGAGGAGAAGACTTACGCTAGATTAAAGGCTTTTATTATTCTTTCACATTATCAGTACCAGCTCACGTACTTAAGCACAAACAACAACTAGTAACACTAGTAACATGGACAACAATAGCATCCGTGAATTAATCTCTGCACTTGAAAACAAAAATGACACAAAACTCGGAAGTGACAATTACTTTACCTGGGCTGCTCACATGGAAGGTCTTCTCTTCGAAAATGAACTGTGGGAAGTAACCGAAAACGAGTTTATAATAACAACTACTGAAAAAGAAGATGGGACAACAATCACGTCTCCAAGTGCAAATGAGATCAAGAAGCGCCTTAAGACAAACATGAAAGCGTATTCAATGATTCTTCGACATCTTGACCATGAAAACACGATGCTAATTTGCGACAGTCCAGAGCTAAAAGGAGATCCATACAAAACATGGATGAAACTGAAAGAGAAACATGCTGAAGTAAATCAATTCACTAAAGCCGCTGCCTACAAATCATTAAATGATCTGACTTACACTACGGATCTCAAAACCTTTATTAACGATATCCGAAAAGTCCTACGAAATTTGAGAAATGCTAAAATCAGCTATGAAGGCGACACTGTAGCTACTCAAATAATTATGAAATTACCTGATCAATATCAAACCACAGCTCAAAATATCCTGGCTTCTGGAAAGGTAACCATGATGAATGTCCTGGCAGTACTCGAACAGACTAGCAAATTTCACAATCTTCAGGACAACCAATCGAACGAATCTAAGACTAGCAAAGCCCTTATTGCCGACTCAAGTAAAACTGAAACGTCGAAGTCCAGAGAAAGAAAACCGCGAAAGAAATGCACGTACTGTAATAAAACAGGACATCTTGAAAGCGAATGCTGGGAGAAGGTTGGAAAACCAAGCTGGGTCGAACAACGCGATCAATGGAAGAAAGAGATGGCTGAGAAGAATAAAAAAACTAATGAGTCAGCTATGATGGCGTACAATCAGTATGTTCTTATCTCTTCTATCGACAACAACACCAACCTGAAACCAATCCTTGATTCAGGAGCCACGTCAACGATGATTAGAAACCGAAAGTACTTCTGGACATATCAGAGTACTAAGTTCGATATTGTGACTGGAAATGAAAACACAGAATGTGTTGGAAAGGGAACTGTTAAATTGGTTGAAGGGAAAAATGTTGTGACTCTTAATGCACTACATGTACCTAAATTACCGTATGATCTTGTGGCAACTATTGAGTTTTGGAGAAAAAATTATCAAGTTGAATTTGCTAAGAATCCCGAAAGATGCATCATCAGTAATAAAAATCTTAAATTCAATGCAGATATCGAGAACAATCTTTGCAAAATGCGTGGAAACTTCAAACCAGCTGAGTCCGCACTGATTTGCTCTGTAAAAATGTGGCATGATAGACTGGGACATCCAAACTCGAAGTATACAAAGTCAACTGTTGGTGAGACGTTGGACGACAGTCAGTTCTTCTGTGAAATCTGCGAAATGACAAAAGCGAAGAAACTACCATTTCAAGGACATTTTCCAACACCAAAGAAACCTCTGGAAGTGATCCACACCGATCTTAGTGGCAGAATCAATCCACCAACCAACAGTGGCTATGAGTACTATATGAAGATCACAGATGGATTAACTTCAACTCGTGCAGTATACCTGTTAAAAAACAAAGATGAGGCACTATCTAAATTAACGGAATTTAAGACAAAATATGAAAATATCTGTGAATCAAAAATTAAGACTATTGTAACAGATGGAGGAGGAGAATACTGCTCGAATAAATTTGAAACATACCTTAAAGACAATGGTATTTTCCATCAAATCACTGCGCCTTATACACCTGAGCAGAACCCAATCAGCGAGCGAGGAAATCGAATCACCACCGAGAAAGCTCGAGCGATGCTGTTCCAATCAGGGCTACCACTTAGCTATTGGGGAGAAGCAGTAATAACAGCAGTATATTTGGAAAATCTGATAGTTAGTAAGGCTGCAAATATGATATCACCATATGAAGCACTTACCGGCAGAAAACCAAAAATAACACATCTACACCCGTTTGGATGCCTAGCTATTGCCAATATTCCAAAACAACAGAGGAAAAATAAGTTTGCTCCGACAGGCACCAGATGTGTTCTACTTGGGTATTCTGAAGGAAACAACAACTATAAGTTGATGGAAATTCAAACAAAAAGAATAATCTTCACTCACAACGCCACATTCAATGAGTCAGTGTTTCCTATGAAAGATTGCAACAGCCCAAAAGAAATGTTCAATATCGTCACCATAAGTCACACAACAGAGACACCAACAAATCAAAATGTTGAAGATGATGAGGAATTTCATGATGCAGTAGAGGAACAAATAGAAGAACAGTCAGCAGATACTGAAAATCCAGTAACCAGACGACTAATCTTACGCCTTGGTCCACCGCCACCTGAAAATCAATCAGATCAGTATTCTGGACCCACCCTGAGATCTCATACCAGGAAGGTGATAAATGAACTTGAAGGTACCCACAATGCTTTAATAAACTTTGTCGAACAACAAAACACAGATCCTGACAATTACAGAAAGGCAATCAGTGGGTCTCAAAGGTCACACTGGATAAGTGCAATTAAAGAAGAACTTGACTCACTTCATGAAAATCACGTGTGGTGTATCGTCCCTGCTAATCATCAAAAAACAATACCTACCCGTTGGATCTTCAAAACAAAGTATGATGAAAATGGAGTCCTTAACAAATTTAAAGCAAGACTGGTTATCAAAGGCTATCTACAAAGACATGGAATAGACTTCAACGAAACGTTTGCACCTACCGGGAGACTGGCAACCCTTCGAACGATCTTTGCGCTTGCTGCTATTGAAGGATTACCGATGCATCAACTTGATATAAAGACTGCATTCCTAAACAGTAATCTTGACGAAGACATCTTTATTCAACCTCCAGAAGGTTTTACTGAGTGGTTGGATAGATCAAACTTGAACTGTAAAAAGGAGATAGAGCAATTAAATGGTGGTAGCAGAGTTTTAAAATTAAAAAAAGCACTCTACGGTTTAAAGCAGGCACCTAGAGCCTGGTATCAGGAGGTATCTAAGTGGTTCCATAAACATAAGTTTAAAACCAGCAATAGCGATCCCTGTTTATTTATTAGAAAAGATTCAAATGATGACTATTTATATGTGTTTATTTGGGTGGATGACATGGCTATCATTGGACACGGGGCTCATCAATTTCATGCTGAATTATCGAAGGATTTCAAGGTACATGACTTCACAAAAGCAACTTATCTACTGGGTATACAAATTACTCGACTAAATAGTACTTCTGTTCAACTACACCAAAGTCAGTACATAGCAGATCTATTAGAAACCTTCGGTATGACAGACTGCAAAATTAATCCTACTCCAATGCAATCAAATATCCAGCTGTTACCCTCTGATGATGACCAATACGCTCAGTTTCTGAAAACAGGAAATGACTATCGAAGTATCATTGGAAGTATTGGCTATCTAGCACAATGTACTCGACCGGATATCACCCATGCTGTCAACTATTTATCTCAGTTCCTCATAAAACCAAATCAGTCTCACTGGCAAGCGGCACTCCGAATTCTAAGATATCTCAAGGGTACAGCCAATGTTGGCCTACTGTACTCACGAGACTTCAAAACATTAATACCCACGAAAATCAATATTAGCAATCAAGCACCTACAGGTTTCAGTGATGCGGATTGGGCTGGATGTAATCTAACACGTAGATCAACTAATGGGTATGCCTTTCTGCTCGGTGGAGGTGCTATTTCTTGGAAGAGCAAAAAGCAAAACACTGTTTCCACATCAGCCACTGAATCTGAGTATAAGGGATATCTTGATGCAGGATTAGAAGGAGTATGGTTGCGAAAACTGCTAAGTGAACTAGGGTATGAAAACAATCAAGGAACGTTACTTTATGGAGATAATCAAGGAGCAATAGCATTGTCAAAGAATCCCGTAGCTCACAAACGAACAAAACATATTGAAGTACATTTCAACTGGGTCAGGGAAAAAGTACTTGATGGCGAATTAAATCTCAAATACTGCTCTACGCACGACATGGTTGCAGACATCATGACAAAAGCACTGGATCGTACAAAATTTGAAAAATTTAGAACAGATCTAGGCCTGAATGAATGTCGACGCACTATTGGTTCAAGTAATGAGGTGGAGTGTTAGTATATACATAATATTCTAATTCATACTTATTATTATAATCTTTTTTGCATTACTTGTCCCGAAGTGGACTGATACTAACTGTATGTAGAAGAGAGAGAAGTGTATTGTGCTAGCGTGAGAAGTTGTAGTTATGGTATATATAGCTATCAAGTGTTCATCTATTACCATATCTTTTGTCTTCTTTTGCTCATCATCTCATCTCATCTCTCTACACGTACTCACTTGAATATACAGGTGTGTACCATTACTATCATAAGTTGATTTTTACATTTAATTGTTATTGTTATAGGTTAGCGCATTACTATCAGCGATTTCAGCTTCATCCACAGTGTTACTAGAGGAGAAGACTTACGCTAGATTAAAGGTGTGCTCTAACTGTAGTTTCCTATTGTTACTATTATATTCATACTCCACTATGTTTGTAGGTTAGCACAACACTGTTCTCTTGTGATCCATATTATTTACGAGTAGATCTCATATCATACAGGTGTGCTTATCTTTGCAATTAAATATCTTTTGTCTTCTTTTGCTCATCATCTCATCTCATCTCTCTACACGTACTCACTTGAATATACAGGTTAGCGCATTACTATCAGCGATTTCAGCTTCATCCACAGTGTTACTAGAGGAGAAGACTTACGCTAGATTAAAGGTTAGCACAACACTGTTCTCTTGTGATCCATATTATTTACGAGTAGATCTCATATCATACAGGTTAGCGCATTACTATCAGCGATTTCAGCTTCATCCACAGTGTTACTAGAGGAGAAGACTTACGCTAGATTAAAGGTTAGCGCATTACTATCAGCGATTTCAGCTTCATCCACAGTGTTACTAGAGGAGAAGACTTACGCTAGATTAAAGGCTTTTATTATTCTTTCAAATCTAATAAGCATTCTTTTTTTTGTAAAGCTTTATAGTAAGTGTAAAAGTTTCAAGGCTAAGGCAATTGTAAGTGGCAGCGAGATCATTTTAAATTGAACATAACCAAGTGAAGTAAAGGTCACTCGGGACCAACAAATGATGAAATTGATGATCAAAACAGTAAACAACAAAAGCGGATATATCATGATAATCCAGTTGTACAATTTGTGGTCTATATTTATGTGAAAAGACTATAATGAGATAGTATATAAGTTATCAGATCTGATCATATCAATATAGATTAAACAATATAGTGTTCAGATAATAATGTTGTAGTCATATAACAAATAGTGAGTGCAGGAACTATGAATCTCAACCTACCAAGAAGAAGGTTTAATCTTAACAGTAAGTAAAAGATACTCATTAAATTTAAATCTGTTCCCAATCATGATTGCGAAATTTTAGTAACTTAATTAAAGTGTGCATCTACCTTTTTTTATTTTTTTTTATTTTTGTAAAATGCCTTTTCAACTTGGTACATATTCTCTAATGCTTTTAATATATATATATATATATATATATATATTAACATTTGTGTTTTAGTGATTGGGTTTCAAGGCGAGGTGAGGTACAGACCAAGTCCAATTGTCTACTCTTATCACCCTCACTCTCCCATTCACACACAGGAACACAGACAAAGTACTCATGAACATAGAATATTATGTCATAGCTATTCATTTCTTTCTCTTTTTTAAACTTGGATTTCAACTTCTTTTTTCTTATTATTATTTGAAATTGATCAGATAATTAACACGCTGTTCATCAGAGGGGGTAAAGAATACATTTTAAAGATACCCCCTTTTTAGAGTCCTCACGTATCCCAAGAAAATAGACTAAAATGAAAGAAAGGGAGCAATAAATTCAATAAAATAGCATTCTTTTAAAAAAATTATATAAAAAAATACCTGACGTCTCACTACCGTTGTCACTATCATCATTGTGACCCACCTAGATATCGACTTACATCACTCAATACCGAAAGTCTTCGACTTGACTAACCAACTCCCCACTCACATCTTCTATCCATTTTAAACTATTTATATCTAAATTCAAGATTGCCCTCATTTGAACGACTGGATCTTTGCCTGAAGCACCTGAGCCTAATATATCACTTTCGGTCCAAGTATTGACTTCATTGATCATCGAGCTTAAGCAACTTGACGTTTCATTCTATTGATTGGTCACTAGATCAGTAGTCTGATACGCTTCAGAATGAATCAGGTCAGAGTTCCCAGTCGTTGTCGAGGGTGTGGCCGAATTCGATAAAAAATGAAGGAAATTGTGAAAATTGTAAATTAGCTAGTTAAGAATATTTACCAGAAAGTCATAGAAATTATCCACAGTTTTTAATGTATAATATCTTCTGTGATGAACTGTTTTACAAAACTTCTTCTTTTCAGAGTTTGGAAATAAATGAACTTTTAAAAGAGCTTATACTGTTTAGGAGTTTTGCTATGGTAAAATTATGATAGGCAACGTCAAATTCATGTCAAATGGATTTCAAAATGATGCCAAACTTATATCAAATAGGTTGTAGACATGTGATGGGTGAGGTATGTATTTTTAGAAACATATTTCCAGCTTGAGGAACTCAAAATAATAAAGTTTATATCAAGAATATATCAAGAATCATATGAAAATATTTTATAAAAGAAAATTCAAGAAAAAGATTTTTTTTTTGAGAAAAATCATTTTTTTCTTTATCTTTCAAATACCAAAAATTAGTGAAAAATAAAAAAAAACTTCACAAATGCTGCCACTTTCAGTTAGAAGAGTAAATAAAGGGAACAAGCTCAGTATCACCAGACAACCTACGCACAGGGTTGAGGGTGATCCTAAAGTAAGTGAGATAAAAGGGGCAGGGAAATTACAACTTCAAATCACAGAGGTTACTTTGAGGAAGTAGTTCAAAGATAGGTCTAAGTAATTATTAGTAGTTTGAGATAATCTTTGAAGAATAATTAATGTATAAGGTAAGGACACTAACTATTATGGTAAATCTCACAAAGGGCTGCAACTTAATAGTTAAAGGGAAGATTTAAGTATTTAGGATTTAATAAAATTGATTATTAAGAAAGAACATGACAAATATAATAAAAGCCTAATAAGAGTTCAACTACTATCACAAATATATTTTATAATTTAATTCTAGAGAACATCAAACCAAAGTAACCCCCATTTAAATATCCTATTCCTCCTTGCTCTGACCCATTAACCAAGCAGCCACCATATGCCTACAGACCCATTTAATCCACTGGAGTTCCCATTTACCAATCATCTAACCTTATAACCCTTCTTCCATGTTCCTACTTCCCAGACCTCCTAATTACCCTCAGACCCACAATTACCACTTTTGAATATTTCCTTGACCTTAGCTCTAGACCACACGTAGATTGCTTATGTTTTAAAAGTATAAGCGTCTTTAATTTTAGGATACTCTTAAAGTTTGAATAGTGAAGCTAATTTGTGAACACAATAGAATGTAATATCCCCACAGTTGCTTTTTGTGCATTGCTAGTGGAGTTAGAGCTTGAATAGTGGGGTAGTTGAGGTACTTTTGCTTTAAGTGTCACGTAATGCATGACAGATTCCCAGGTATAAAACGCAAGCTCTGTTGAGCATGGGAACACTTCATTACATAACCTTCTACTATCATCTCCTTCTATTTTTTTTTAATTTCAACTTCATCTATTTTAAATTTTAATGCCTGAACATACCAATCTGACCCCTACTCCTCCTCACCCTTGAGCTGATGGGGGGCTTCCCACTTGGTAATTTAAGACTCCCTGCATGGTCTGTGTGGCCATGAACTTATTTATCATGAAGAGTATGGCATATCGAGGTGCTTGCAAGAAGGGGCAGTTTTGTCAATGGCATTGAGTGGCACATAACATCCTTTCTCTTAATGATAATGCCAAGCTGTTCACCACTACAAAGGTTGGGTCAATATCCAACTCAAAGGCCATTGTCAAAGACATATGGGACGTGCCCACTACTAGAAATTTAGTGGTGGATGAGTTGGAGGGGTTAATCCAGGAGGAGAGGTTGGAGATATCTGGTTGAGCTACGGATGTAGCTTCAGGGAAGTGAAGGATGATAGAGGACAAAGTAGACAAGGGTGTTGAAGGCACTTCATAACAAGCAGGGGAGGAAGCTTCCACGTCAAAGAGACAACAAATGATCATCAAGGAATATGATGAGGAGGAAGTAGAGGTAGTGGAGAGAAAACCATTGTTCCTTGAGGTTGACCCTGAATTTGGGGTAAGTGATTTAATTTAAATTTTATTATTTCAATGGTAACTGATTTTTTATTTTTTTATTTTTAGGGGGTGGAGACCACGGATTGAATTCCTGCAGCATGGACTAGTGAGCCAGTCCCTGAGGTTCCTACTGAGGTTTAACAGCTGATTGAAAGTGGTCCATCAGATACCAAGGATTCTGACTTATTGGTTGAAGCCTTGGATTTATTATGGTCAAAAAAACCACACCAAGCTTGTCAAATATCATTTGTCGAGGGTTTATGTGATGAGTTTGGCAAAATTGTGTATTTGGCTTCATATGATATAGCCAAAGAATTGTTGGATATTGGGGAGGTGGTGTCTGCTGAAGGTGATAAAGTTTTTGAGAAGTGTTGAAAAGGAATTTGACAAGTCATGAAGAAGATGAAGGAGTTGATTTGAAGAAAATAAGGAGAAAAGATAGTTTAGGAAAATAAGAAAAAAAAGTGAAGTAGAAAAAAGAAAATTTTTGTTTTGTATATAGTTTTATCTTGAATATTGTTTTATTTCGTTATTTGTTTTATTATTTGTTTTGATTTATTATGTAAGAAAAAGAAAATAAAGAGAAAATAAAAATTTGTGTTTTAAAAAAGAAAGTTTTGAGAAAAGAAAAGAAAAAAGAATTATTAAAGAAAGAAAATTCAGAGAACAGAAAATAAACGAAATTTAGATTTTAAAGGAAATATGATTCAAGATTGATTGTTGAAGAAAGTTGTTTTGATTTTATGAGTTTTTTGATGGTTTGAATTTTGAGGAAACAGAAAAGAAAATAAAATAAAAGAGATTGAATCTTGAAAGAAAAAAGAAAGAAAAGAATTTTGGAAAAGAATATGATAATGTAATATGAAAATAAATTTTAAAAGAAAGAGAAAAGAGAAAAGAAAAAAGAAAAAATATTTAATAAATGTTTTAATTATTTTATTTTTGCTTTATTTTTATTTTATTTTATTTATTTTATCTTAATTTAATTTAATTTAAAGTTTAAAGTTTTGTTTTAAGAATTATACAGAAATTAGAAATTGAAAAAGAATAGATAAAAGAATTTAAGATTTAAATGATTATGAAGTTTTAAGTTTAAGTTTGAAAGATATTTTAAGGATTTGAGTTTTTAAGTTTTTGGAAAAGAAAAAGAAAAGAAACGGAGAAAGAAAGAAAAGAGCAAAAGAATTTAAGGTTTAGGTTTTGAAGGATATTTTAAATGAAAAGATTTGATAAGTTCAGGGGCATTATAAATGTTGATGGCTGGTTTACAGGATGTTTAATTAGTATCATCAAGGTAGCCTTCCCATTCCATCAGGTATTGAAGTTTACCTTTGTGCCTTCTTGAATCAAGCATCCGGCTTACTTCCCACTCTAGATGATCTTCTACTTTGACCAGTTCCAGAGGAAGATGATTCTTTCCTGGGTATATTTCTTAAGCCAGTTCCAAGAGAGATATGTGAAAAACAGGATGAATTGAATGCCACTTTGGAGGTAGCTTGAGTTGAAATGCATTTTTTGAGATCTCAGCATCAATTCTAAATGGACCCAAGTGTTTTTCAGATAGTTTCCTAGATGGTTGAGTTGTTCAAATATTTTTTTGTCAAGCCATACTTTGTTGCCTGGTTTAAAGAGTAGATCAGATTGCTAATTTTTGTTAGCCTGTTCTTTATACCAATGATTTTCCACTTCCAGGTTAGATTGAAGTTCACTTTGAAGTCATGAAATTGTTTGAAGATAATTTTCAGAAGGATGATTAATTCCTACATGAATAAGATTGAATTGAGGATGTTGTCCATAGATAGTTTTGAAGGGAGATCGTTTTGTCAAAGAATCTATCAAGTTATTATACACAAATTTGGCCAATGGTAACTATGTGGTCCAATTGTCTTTTTGGTAATTAACATAAATTCAAAGGTATTGTTTGAGTATTTGATTGACTCTTTCCATTTTCCCATCAATTTCACAATGATAAGCAGTAGAAAGATTCCTTGTAATATTTAATTGTCAACATAATTGAGTCCAGAAAGTAGAAACAAACAAAGAACCTCTATCTTAAATAATATCTTTGGGTAATCCATTTTTAGAAAATATGTGTTCTATAAATAATCTTTCTAAATTCCCTGGTGTTGCAGTAGTGACAGTTTTAATAAAAATAGACATTTTATAAAATCTATCAACTATAAATAGTATACTATCAAAATTATCTGATGTTGGTAATTTAGAAATGAAATCCATTGAAGTTGACTCCCAAGGCTTAGAGGGAACAGGAAGTGTGTCAGCCAGGCTATTCCAGGAGTCCAGTAAATGATATATAAATTATAAAACCTTAAAGAGTGAGTAAGACTTGTATTTAATGAATATAACTTAATATTTTATTACATAATGAAATTATATAAGAATTTTATTATATACAAATGTTACATTAAATTTATTGGTTATATATATTTTTATATACAATTAAATTGAGCATAATATAATATATTCTACAAATAATGGCGCATTTTTATGTATTTAATAATTATAAATTTATATTTAATTAATTAAAAAACATATATTATAATTACAAGTGTAAATTTGATTTATAATATATTTAAATTAATTACTTAAATTTATATATTAACTAATACCTCTCATATGATACTAAACAATTATTAAGGACGCTTCTTTTGACCCTTAATTGTGTTAGAAAAAACAAATAAATTAATTTGGACTAAATTGAGATTAATTGCTTGTTTTGTTGCGTCAAATTATTTTTTGTTTCACTTAAAATGTCCTCTAATCAGGATGTACCATCTGTTGGGAATTATATTTCTCATAGTTCCTATGTTTCCACTCTTGTTTAGTTATTTACTATTGTCACTTACTGATTTGGGGATTAATGGCGGGGAAATTGGATTCTTAATTGGGCTTTTAATTATTTGTTTCATGTTTTTCTCTATATTGTTATGTTTCATTTACTCTTTTGATATGTTTGTTTTATTCCTTTCTAATCATTGTATTTACTGATATAGTAGCGCTTCAGAGGACCCATTGCCTATAAAAGGGCCTTGGATAATCCCCTGTGGCCTTATCACTTATTATACACTCAACAAATTAAATACACTTTTTATATTACGTTTATATTCTTTTTATTAGTAATAAAATTCTAATTAAAATTTTATATAACAATTTAAAGGTTGCTTTAAGTCTGATAGTAATTATATTGGTTGCCGCGCAGAACTCTTACTTAAATAATAATAATATTTATAAAACCAATTTGTTGTCTCTTCTCAGCTCACTCATCGTTGTCTTCTCTCAATAAATTAAATAATTTTATTAAATTTTATTTCTTTTATTACCCATACTCCTTTCCTCCTTCTCCTCCTCTCATTCCTTCTTCTATTTTTTCTCCTTCTTCTAGACGACCGGCCGACAACTGAGGGCCTTTCCAAACGACGACGACGATCGAAGCCTGGCGACGAACGACAAAACGCACGGACCACCTAGCAAAACGAAACTTTTGCCGCGACTGTGTTTCGAACTTGGGTTCGACATCTTAGGTTTATATAATATTAATTTTTATATTATTTTGAAGTGATTTTTTGATCACTATAGTAAGTTCACCTTTGCGCCTCTCACTCATATTACTATATTTTTATTGCAATAACAGTGATTGTGGCTTAATTGCTGATTCACTGAGTGTAAGTGTTCAATTTTTAAAATTTTTTTTTTTTTTCCTAGTTGACCATTATAGAGTGTTAAATCCTCTTAGTCCTAGAAGAATTGACATTATTATTAATACAAATTGAATTATTAATTTAATTTTTTTTATTAATTAATTATTGTTAATTTTGGTTGACTTAAAAGTACATTGTGCTTAGTCCCAATATATTGCCATATTTAATATTGGTAATTAATTGGTTGAATTAACTAACTTGTTATTCCCAATTTAAACTTGCAATCCATTCTTTTTAAAAAATTAATTTTTTAATTATTACTTTATATTGAAAGTTATTTTTTCTATAATTTAATTAATTAAAAAATTTTTTTATATTATTTGGAGCAATTATTGACTAACTTTGATTATTTTTTTTATAAAGTACAAAGTAAAATATTAATCTTCCCACTAGTATGTCCAACAATTTGACAGAAAAAATGGATAACATGCAAGTGGATGAAATAGAAATTGACTATGATGCTGACACTGTAAGTTCTTCTAAAGTTGGTCATAAAAAATCTTATGTTAACACAAAGAATTCACATACTGCAGGATGTGGAAATGACAGGAAATGCAAACAAACCAAACCCCCTTCCCCCAGTACCACAGAAGGAAGTAAAGCCTCTAGTGCCTCAAGAAGGTCTTCCAAAAGGCTTCAAAATAAAAAAGCTTCCTCTGCCACAACAAATCAGCAACCTATCCAGTCATATAAAAGAGTTGAAGACAGAAAATATGACGTACAAAGCAAAGGTAGACACATTGTGGGATCAGGTCCAAGAACTCAGGAACCAGATTCAGGCCCAGGCCCCTCCTCAATTGCCTCCCAATCAGCTTCAATTTCAGGCTCAACCTTCACAGCCACCCAGCTCAACCATCCAAAATCCAAATACTATGGAAGTAGAGCAATGGAAATGGGATTATCTAATGAGTCACTACCAACAGAATGTGCAACACCCTCCTCATCATCAGCCTGGCCCATCCAGAACACCCAATTTCCATCCACCTCCTCATCCCTACCAACAAAGCAGGAGAAAGAAGGCCCAAGCACAATCCCAAACCCAGTCCCAGGGGAAGTTTCCTCCTCTGCCATGGTAAGTAATTTGGTTGATAGTCACTTGGGTATGTTTTCTAATAAATCTTCTTCTGCAGGTAATATTATTGAACATGGTGAAAGAACAGTTAAACCTGTTAAAAGACAGCTTCCTGTAACTAGTAGCCCTATTGATGTAATTAGCAAATTGTCATTTGATGAACCTTTACATTTAACTTCTACATCTTTAATTAATCCTTCTCTTGCAATTAAAAATGATTCTGTTCCCCCTGAAATCTATAACTTAATTGAAAAAACTTCTGAGGAAATATTGAAAGATACCCTTGATTTTAATATTGTGAAAGACAAACATGTGAGAGATGTGTTAATCCATGAAAATGATAGATTAAATAATTTACACTTGCAATGTAAAGTGAGTTCTTCTGTACAAGATACAGCTTATTTAAAAATCAAAGAAACCTTGAATATTGTTCTTAGTCAACAAAAACAAATAAGAAGTGACCATAGAGCTATCTCAGATAGAAATATCAGTCTGCATAAGACATTGAGTGAATTGAAACCCCTTGTTGAGGAAAATCATTCATTCAAAAATGAAATAAAATCTCTACAAAATGAGTTGAAGAAACTAAAAAATGACTTCCATGCACTAAGTACCAAACACTCAGTTTCTGAGGACAGAAATGTTCTATCTCTTGCAAAAGTGAATGACCAGATGTCTGAAATTCCAAGAATAAGAAACTATGTGTCTGACCTACAGGAAAAGTTCTCAACCTTAACCATCAATAATGAATTAAATGAGATTTCTGCCAGTAAGCTGCATAAAAATAAAGGGAAAAAACCTGAACAAAGTTCATCCTTTCTTCCTCATATTTCAACCATTAAACAAACTGACAATGAGTCTGTAAAATCTTTTGCTACTAGCAAAAAATCTTGTGATGGTCATGCACCAGCTGTTTCTGTAAATAATGAAATTTCTGAACACCTGGCTAAACTTCAGGAATTATTACTAATGAATAATTCAAACCAAAAAATGGACCATCCCAGTAGTCAGAAAAATTGGCCTAAGTTAGACCAATATCCTACCTTTGATGGTGATTCTTCCTCTGATTGGCAACACTTTATCCAAAGAATTGATAATTTAAAGAGATCTTATAAACTACCTGATGAGGAAATTGTTTCTAAGCTAATTTCTTTATTTTCCAATGTAGCCTTGATGTGGTATGAATCTGTCCTCTTAGATAACAATCATTATACATGGAATGATTGGAAATCCTTGATTGAGAATCAGTTTGGTGGTTCAAAATTCAGGTTAGCTCAGCAAAGACTGTATGAGAATACTAGATATGTATCCTCCTCTGTTGAAAAGCCCATTGTTTTTCTGATGAAAATAACTAAAATCCTTAGAGCCATTGATCCAAAGATGGATTATGATATTTGGAGAGATAAAATCTTGTATAAATTACCAAATTCTCTTAGGGATTTGATTGTTGCTAGAACTGAGCATGTAAGGGAAAATTCTTCTTTCATTAATATCTGTAATGAAGTACTACTCAACCATAGATATGAACCAAAGAGTTACCTTAGTAAATCTTATAATGATCAAAATAAACCTTCTGTAAAGCTCCCAGAAAAATCTGGTAAACCCTCTGCCCCAATTGCACCTAAAAAATATGCAACAAATACTTGTTATAAATGTAACAAACCGTGGCAGAAGGGTCATGTTTGTGACAAGAAAATTCATCTTGTTGAACAAAATGAAGACACTGATGAAATTGAACTTGATGTCAATAATTCTTCCAGTGACTGTGAAAGTAATATCTCCTATGACAATGAATCTGTTAAAGATGTTTTAATGCTGGAACATGATGTCCATTATTTAAATAATATATCTGAAGATTGTGTATTGAATTTATCTTCAGTAGAAAATGCTGAGATAATTAAAGATATTACTAACAATTCTATTCCTATATCCCCTTTAAAGGCACCTGTTATCATTAATGGTAAAAATGTTGATGTAGTTCTTGATTCTGGTGCTGGAGGAAGTGTAGTATCTGAAAAAGCTTTGGCTTCAGTGGATAAGAAATATTTGAGTAAATTATTGCCTATAACTTCTGAAAAATGGAGAGGGTATGGTTCTACCTTATTCCCTATTGGCAAATACAAAACCTCTGTATTCTTCAAATATAATGGTGGTTTTGTCAGAGCTATTTGTGAGTTTGTTGTCATGAAAAATGATAATTTGAGCAATTGGTTTATTATGGGAAATGATATTTTAACCATGTTTGGTGTGAAACTGGACCCAGCAAATAATTGCTTTACCTTAGGAATGAATGGGAAAAGAAAATTCAAAATTTCTTCTCCTAAACCTTCTGGGCATTTGTTGAAATCTTGTAACTCACTGACCCAATGTAAAGGTAGAACAACAACTGAAATGGATGATTTATTACATGAAATAAATACCGCTTCTTTTGGTGATCATTTGACTAATGAACAGAAGGATTCTATTGTTGCTTCTATTACCTCTTTCCCTATGGCTTTTGCTCATGGTTCTCATGTCTTGGGAATTGTTCAGGAAGAGATGAAAATTACCTTATCCTGTAATTTGAGTGATATTCCTCCTTCCCTTAAGAAAAAACCATATCCTGCTTCTCCATCAAAAAGAAAAGATATTGAAGATAATATTGAAACATTATTGAAAATGAATATCATTGAGAAAGTGGATGTCACCCCCAAATATTGTGTCATCTCCCCAGTCTTAATTTCATATGAAAAAGATAAAGCTAGATTATGTGGGGATTACAGAGCTTTAAATACTTATACTGTTGATGATATTTATCCTTTACCCAGAATTAATTCAATACATGCTACCTTGCAAGGTGCAAAATTTATTAGTTGTCTGGATGGTAATAAAGGTTATCATCAAGTTCCAGTTGAGAAAAATTCTCAAAATTTTTTGCTTATTGCTACTCATATGGGAATATATAGGTATGTTAGGATGCCATTTGGCCCTAAAAATGCTCCTTCAGTTTTCCAGAAAGTCATGGATAACACTTTCCATCAAGAAATTATTGAAGGTTGGCTCATGGTTTATATTGATGATATTATTGTTTTTTCTAAAACTTTTGATGAACATATGATTCACTTAAATAGAGTTTTCCAAAAAATGGATGAAATCAATATGACCTTATCTTTAAAAAAGTGTAAATTTGGTTTTCAATCTTTGAAAGTCCTTGGCCATGTTGTGTCAGGCTTACAAATTTGTGTAGACCATAATAAAGTTGCTGCCATTCAAAATGTGAAAGCACCAACTTCTGTAAGAGAAATCCAAAGTTTTTTAGGTATGTGTGGCTATTATAGACAATATATTAAAAATTATCAGGTCATAGCCTTGCCTCTTACAAAACTAACCAGAAAAGATGTTGCTTTTCTCTGGAATGATGACTGTCAAAAAGCTTTTAATACATTGAAAAATTGCTTAATGACAGCCCCTATATTGGCTCTCCCAGATTTTAACAAGCCATTTGTACTTTATACAGATGCTAGCTTTATTGGTCTGGGTGCTGCCCTTCACCAAAAGCAAATTATTAATGATAAAGCCTCAGAGGTTGTAATTTGTTATATTTCAAGAACCTTAAGAAATAGTGAATTGAAATATGGTGCCACTCAATTGGAGTGCTTAGCAGTTGTTTGGGCTCTTGAGAAACTTCATTACTACTTGGATGACCAGAAATTTGAGTTGGTAACTGACTGTAGTGCTGTGAAATCTCTCTTAAACCTCAAAACACCTAACAGACATATGTTCAGGTGGCAACTTGCTGTTCAGGAATACAGAGGAAGGATGACTATTATCCACAGAGCTGGAAATGTTCACTCTAATGTTGATATGCTCTCCAGATTGCCTCTGCCAAATAATGACTCCAATCCTGCTTATGTACCTGAGGATGACACTGTTCATATACATGGTATATTTATAGTTGATATGGAAGAAGAGTTATTACAGTTAATACTGGATTCATATGATAAAGATTCTGACTTAAATAAATTAGTTACTATTTTGAATGATCCTAAGAATGCTTCAATTCAAGCATTAATAAAAACTCTTCCTGCAAAATACCAAAATGATTTAAATAAAGGAAAGTTTTCTATTGAAGATGGTTATATTTATTATAGAAGGAAGCTTACCAATGTAATTGTTATTCCTCCTTCAATGAAAGAAACTATCCTCAAACTTTGTCATGATGACATATTAGCTGGTCATTTTGATCTTGAAAAAACTTTGATTAGAATCAAAAACACTGCATGGTGGGCTAATATGTCTGAAAACACAAAATTATATGTTGAATCTTGTGATTCCTGCCAAAAATCTAAAAGGTTAACAGGTAAGAGAGCAGGGTTATTACAACATATTGAGGCACCTAGTGCTCCCTGGCAAATCATTAATATGGATTTTGTCACTGGTCTTCCTGTTGCAGGTAAAGACAGCTTTAACTCTTGTTGGGTAATAGTTGATAGATTCACAAAAATGTGCAAATTTATTCCAACCCACAAAGATGTATCCACCAAAGAATTAGCTTTCTTATGGTGGTCTTACATGTTTAATATTATTGGTTTTCCAAAAGCCATTATCTCTGATAGGGATCCAAAATTCACTTCTGAGTTTTGGACCTCTTTGATGGATATTTGTGGCTGTGAGTTAAAATTGTCTACAGCTCACCATCCTCAGACTGATGGTCTAGCTGAAAGAATGATTCAAACTCTGGAAGATATGATTAGAAGGTATTGTGCCTTTGGTTTAGAATATAAAGATAATGACAGATTTACTCATGATTGGGTCACTCTTTTGCCTGGTCTTGAATTTGCATATAATAGCACTGTTCATTCTGTCACTGAGAAAAAGCCTTTTGAGCTTTGGTTAGGTTATGTCCCAAACACTCCTGCTCAGATTCTCAATAATAAATTACCTAAGTTGGAACTACACCCTGGTGTAAAATCTTTTATGCAAATGCAACAGCTATGCAGAAAACATGCTCAGAGTTGTATTGATAAAGCATTTGAATATGAAAAGAAAAGATGGGATAAATCCCATAAAGAATACACATTTAACAAGGGTGATGAAGTGTTGATCTCTACTGTCCATTTCAATTTACAAGGTAACCACAAATTAAAAGATCCTTTTGTAGGACCATTTGTTGTTAAAAGAATGGTTGGTGATAATGCAGTAGAAGTTGTATTGTATTCTCCATATGATAGGAAACATCCTGTCTTTCCCATTTCTTTGCTTAAACCTTATACTTCCAACAGTGACTTATTTCCAAAAAGAAGAGGAAGACCTAAGAAGAACCCTCAAGAAGTCACAGAAACAGCAGAAATTGATAAAATTCTCAATGATAGAATTATCACTTCTGAAAGAGGTACTGAATATTTATTGAGATATAAGAACAAATCATCTGAACATGATGCATGGATACCTGGCAAAGAAATTTCAAATCTGCCTGCTCTGTTGAAAAAATACAAAAAGAAAAAATCTTAGCATTTTTTTTATTGTTTTTTTAGAGTGAGGGAGTGTCAGCCAGGCTATTCCAGGAGTCCAGTAAATGATATATAAATTATAAAACCTTAAAGAGTGAGTAAGACTTGTATTTAATGAATATAACTTAATATTTTATTACATAATGAAATTATATAAGAATTTTATTATATACAAATGTTACATTAAATTTATTGGTTATATATATTTTTATATACAATTAAATTGAGCATAATATAATATATTCTACAAATAATGGCGCATTTTTATGTATTTAATAATTATAAATTTATATTTAATTAATTAAAAAACATATATTATAATTACAAGTGTAAATTTGATTTATAATATATTTAAATTAATTACTTAAATTTATATATTAACTAATACCTCTCATATGATACTAAACAATTATTAAGGACGCTTCTTTTGACCCTTAATTGTGTTAGAAAAAACAAATAAATTAATTTGGACTAAATTGAGATTAATTGCTTGTTTTGTTGTGTCAAATTATTTTTTGTTTCACTTAAAATGTCCTCTAATCAGGATGTACCATCTGTTGGGAATTATATTTCTCATAGTTCCTATGTTTCCACTCTTGTTTAGTTATTTACTATTGTCACTTACTGATTTGGGGATTAATGGCGGGGAAATTGGATTCTTAATTGGGCTTTTAATTATTTGTTTCATGTTTTTCTCTATATTGTTATGTTTCATTTACTCTTTTGATATGTTTGTTTTATTCCTTTCTAATCATTGTATTTACTGATATAGTAGCGCTTCAGAGGACCCATTGCCTATAAAAGGGCCTTGGATAATCCCCTGTGGCCTTATCACTTATTATACACTCAACAAATTAAATACACTTTTTATATTACGTTTATATTCTTTTTATTAGTAATAAAATTCTAATTAAAATTTTATATAACAATTTAAAGGTTGCTTTAAGTCTGATAGTAATTATATTGGTTGCCGCGCAGAACTCTTACTTAAATAATAATAATATTTATAAAACCAATTTGTTGTCTCTTCTCAGCTCACTCATCGTTGTCTTCTCTCAATAAATTAAATAATTTTATTAAATTTTATTTCTTTTATTACCCATACTCCTTTCCTCCTTCTCCTCCTCTCATTCCTTCTTCTATTTTTTCTCCTTCTTCTAGACGACCGGCCGACAAAGTGGTTTAAGCAACCCATACTTCCTATGTCAAGGTACCTTATTCCTATTACATTAATAACAGGCTTTAATATAGGCCTTGGTTTCTCTAGTCATTCCTGGCCAGAAGAAATCCCTTGCTATTAACTGGTAGGTTCTATCAACCCCAAAGTGACCAGCTAACAGATAATCATGTCTACTATTTAAAATCCAAAATTTTATATCATTATCATCAGGGATGACTACTCTACCTTTGAAGACTAATAGAACTGATTTGATACTGAATCTTTTTTCCCCTTGCCTTTAGAGTATTTTGTCTTTAATCCCAACACAATAATTATTTTTAGATTGAGAATCTTGAATGCTGGATAGTGGATTTTGAATTTCCTGAGTTGTCATTGTATTTAATTGATGAGTTGTTAAAATTCATTTGTTGAAAATTGATTTGACATTTTCTGGGTTCTTGTTAGCAAATGCCTCCCTCCCCCCTCTTGGGGTAAACGTCAACCCAACATGACAATATGTCTGGAACTACCCAATTTTTCATAGGACAATAGTTAATAGCAAAAGAAAAATCAGATAAGAACTCATTCCATCTTGCTTGAAATTGGGTCAAGCCTTTGAAAGACATAAAGTATTTTAAAGCATTATGATCTGTTAAAATTTGAAAAGAACTATTAAGGCTGAGAAGAAAAGAACACCATTTTTTCAGACAATGAATAATAGCAAGTAACTTTTCATCATGAATTTTGTAATTTAACTCTGCTGCAAGCAATTTGCGTGATTTAAATGCAACAGGATGAAAAAATTCTGTTTCAGGATTTAATTGGGATATAACGCCTAAAATAGCATAACCACTAGAATCTGTCTCAACAATTGTTGAAGCAGAAGGGTAAAAATGTCAAAGAATTGAAGCTGTGGTGAACACAGACTTCAATGCTTCAAAATCCTTTTGCGCTGTATCAGTGAATAAAAAGGGAATATCTTTTCTAAGAAGATAAGTGAGATTTGCAATATTTTAAGAGTAATCTTTAAAAAATCTTCTATAGAAATTCAAAAACCTAAAAACCCTTGTAAGTATTTTACAGATTTTGGCTCCGGCCATTACAATATTTTTTTGACCTTCCTATCATCCATGACAAGGCCTTAAGTAGATAATTTAAAACCTAAAAATTCAATAGAATTTAGGTGAAATTTGCACTTAGCATGCTTGGAATAGAGACCATTCTCTCAAAGACAATTGAGAACCTGTTGGACATGTTAAAAATTTACCTCAAGGGTCTTCAAAAAATTAAAATATCATCTAAATAGACAACAACAAATTGTTCAATGACATCATGAAAGATATCATTGAAAAAAATTTTAAAAGTTGAATGTGCATTAAATAACCCAAAAGGCATAACCAAATATTTAAAACAACCAAACCTAGTGAGAATTGCTGTTAAAGGTTCATGGCTTTCTGCAATACATATAAGGTTGCAAGCGCCTCTCAAATCAATTTTAGAGAAGGAATTTGCACTACTAAAAATGTAAGAGGTAAAGACCTAGCAGGAACTGGGTATGCGTTCTTCTTAGTCACTGCATTGAGTTTTCTATAATCAATGCACAACCTAAGAATTCCATTTTTTTTCTATACAGAAAGAACTGGAGAGCTGGTTGCGGATTTACTGGCTCAAATGAAACCTTTTACCACATTCTCTGCAATGTAGTCTTGAAGAACTTGAGATTCATCCTTTGATAGGGAGTAAACAGGACCTTCCAAAGGTACTGAACCTACTAACTCTATTTGATGATCATAGGGTCAATGAGGTGGTTGCTTGTTGGCCTTACAGACTAAATATACATTGAGGAAGTTGTGGTAAAATTTGGGTAGAGTTGATTTAATGGCTTCAATATTAATGTGGTTGTCCTCTTAATCATCAAAGAAGTCTGTCAAGGGTAGACCTGAATTTAGAGATCAAGAATTGTTTACCTTGAGGCTGTTGAAAACCTCTTCAAGTAAGGTAACCAAGCTAGAAAGTTTAGCCAAATGCTCATTTAGAGAAAAATCAGATTGTTGCAAATCATCTGGCGGAGAGATATCCTCTAGCAGGAATTGGTCAGATGAGTTGTTTAGCTCTCTATTGATCTGCATTGAAGAATAAGAAATATACTTAGAATGAGGGGTGATCAATCCCTCTGACCAATTAATTTCAGGATTCCAATGCATTAAAAATTCATGGCCAAGAATGGTATTGTTCATCCTCTGGGCATCCAAGACTGTTACTTCTCACTCAAAGGAAGGAAAATTCAGAAAGTTGAAAATCCACAAAAATTTCTTACTAACCCAACACTTGGGTTCCTCTGATTTGACTAAATAAATTGGAATTCAATAGATATCTAAAAATATCAGCTTAAGTTTTTTGGCAAAAGATAAACTGATAAATGAAATTGAAGCTCCAGAGTCAATGAGAGAGCTGAAGGGTATATCCTCTTTAAAAAGGATAAATCTCAAATGGTTAACGGCAGCTCCAGTCCTTAAGACATGGAGGTTCTGTGCACTGGGAGAAATAAACTAATTTACTTTGCACACAAGTAAACTATTCTCTAGTTTTTTAACTTTGAATTTTACCTTCCCTTTCCTTCAACTTTTCACAATCTTCCAACTTGGCTTTACCCCCACAATACATACATAACCTATTATCTGTCCATCTTTTCCTTTCAGTCTCCTTTAATTCCCCTTTTGGATCCAAAAACTTACTGATATTTCCAGGATTCAATCTTTTAGGTTTAGACTTTTCCTTTCACTTGTGACTGGGTTTAGATGGGGTCAATTTGGTTGGTTGGGAATGATTGTTCAAAGGAGGCCCAGATTTAAAATTTGAACCATGAGATTTTTTCAAGTGATGCCTTTTTTGAAGTCATACTTGATGAGCACCATTGAGTTTGAGGGTCCTATTTATTAAGTCCATCATACTCTCCATTTTATGCCCATGAAGATTCAATTGATACAGAATCCTCAAAGGAAGTCCCTTTTTGAAATGATATTTGAGAGCAGCATCATTTCAACTAACTCAAGTTTGTAAAGCCCTGAAATTTGAGATGTACTAAGAAGCTTTACCATTATTGCTCATGAAAAGGAAATAATGTTTGATCTCCGCATCATCAGTTTCATTAGGGTCACCAAACAATGTAGAAACTTGGTCCTCAAACTTTTCCAAATTATTAATGAGTAAGTGAGGTTTTCTCAAAGAAAGAATGAGTAGATAAGGCTTGAAACAACGTGAAATCTTTCCTGATAAATAAGAAGAGGCATAAATGACCTTTGAACAATCTGTACTAAAGGTTCAAGGGTCATTGTGGAATAGTAGCTTACATGTCTGCAAGAAGGGACACAATCTTTTGGGATTCTCTCCTTCAAATTTTTCTGGAGATTTTATTGAAGAAGTTTTAAGTTTAGATCCTTTAGATGAGGCAGGATTAGTGAGGGTTTTAACCAGGAGTTTCATGAATTCCTCCAATGAAGAATTTGGGCCAGAACTTGAAGATTGGCCTGAAGGTCCAGCAGCCGGAGCTGATGGTTCCTGGTGCATGGCTTCCTCTCCTTCATCTTCTTCTCTGGAGTCCTCAAAATCCTGAAAAATTTCCTCTACAGATTGAATTGAATGTTTGTGCTCCCTTACATCAAGCGGTTTGAGGGAGTGAGTGTGAGAAACAGGACGTAATGAGGTCCACCTATCACTAGCGCAAGCTCTAGTAATAGCTCCAATGGGAGGAGGAGTGCATTGAACAGGAAGCATATTTAGATTTACCACCAGAGAATTTTAGTAGTACAAAGAATGAGAACTATGGAGAATTAAATTATACTATCACTGGTGTGGCATTCCAAATCTGGGTAGGCTACTTAGGTGAAAATTTGATTGGACCTTGGTTGGAAGAAAATCATGGTGTTAGCAGGTTTTAAATTGGTTGAAGGGAGTTAACTGGATTTTTTTTGGGTGGATTTATGATGATTTTTGGAGGATTTATGGTGATTTTTTGGAAGATTTATGGTGTTTTGGAATGGATATATGTTGGTTTTACTATTTTTATTTGATGGTTTCATGGATTGGGTATTGGTTATACTGGATTTTCTAGGGCTCTCTTGGTAATTTTGGTGGATGCAGTGTGCTCATGGAGTAGCCATTTTTTTCCGATGCGCTCCGGTTCGCTCTGGTGATTTTCCAGTGAAAAAGCGAAGTCACTGTGGCAAAGTTGGTCATTGTGGCAAAGTTTGGTCATTGGTGCAAAAAGTCTGGGCACTGTTGCAAAGTTTGGTCACTGCAGAAAAGTCTGGGCACTGTGGCAAAGTTTGGTCACTGTAGAAAAGTCTGATCACCAGTGCAAAGTTTTGTCACTGCAGAAAAGTCTGGGCACTGTGGCAAAGTTTGGTCACTGTAGAAAAGTCTGATAACCAGTGCAAAGTTTTTTCACTGTGCAAAGTTTGGTCACTGTGCCAAAAGTTTGGCTATTGTGGCAAAATTTGGTTAGAAAGTTATTATGCTTACTAGATTAATAGTTTATTGTAGATCATATGCATGTAGGGTATTGTTGGAAAGGTCTCTTAGTCTTCTACATGTTTTTTTGTCTTTTAGTTTCGATAATAAGGGTATTTTTTGATAATTAACAATATTTAACATATAACAACAATTATAATAAAAAATATCAACATATAGGGTACCATTGGATAGCTCTCATCCTTGGTGACTCAAATTTATTTCTTTTCTTATATAATTTATAAAATAAAAATATAATAAAGAACACTCTTTAATTTTGGTGGGAAACTGGGTAAATCTGGGGCAGACCTTTAATAAGGCACCTTTGAACAGATCATCCCAAGGGTAGTTTCTGGAGTACTTTACTGTACTTTTCAGTCTCTGGGGAAAGTGTTGCGGCTTGTTCTAAGTATTTGCTTTGACTTGTATCAGTGTAATCTGGTATTAGGTATTTTTTTGGGGGTGTAATCATTTATTGAACTTATTTTTTTCTATATTATAGGTTTCCAACACCTTCAAAGTCTTTCTCTCAGATTTTCAACTTATCCAACTCTTCAAGCAGATCTTCAAGCTTAGTTAATTGAATCTTACATTTACTTAGAGGGACAGGGATTTCTTTTGTTTTTCAGACTCCCTTGGATTCTGTCTGCAGCAAGGTGACTGTAGGAGTCTACTCTACATTTTTGGCGCCCAACGTGGGGTTCGAATTCTCTAGCTTCTGAAGAAACTTACTTGTTGGACTTCTGGATTTTGATTTGTTGGTTATTTGGTGATTCTGGTAACTGGCTGAACCAGTACAGTATCTGTGGTAGTAGGGATCTAGATATAGGGCTGAACCCTTGCTAGATCTGTTGTTTTTGTTTTTGTTTGTTGTTTTATCCTAGTAAAGGGCTGAACCCTTGTAGGATATTGTTGGTTTTCTGGTAAAGAGCTGAACCCTTGCAGATTTTATTGGTTTCTGGTGCTATTTGGGATGTCTTCTACATCTGGTGCTGGTGTTATTGCTGCTGCTGCTGATGGTGTCAGGCCTTCAGTAAGGATTCAAACTTGGGATGGGCCCAAGTTTGTTGGTGATAATGTAAAGTGGTTTTTGGGCAGATATGAGGCTGCTGCTGGAATCGATGGGGCTTCTCATTTAGTTATGGTGAAGCAGGTAATCTTTTTCATTGGTGATAGGGAAGTTGAGAAGGAGATTACTGGTATGGAGGGTCATAAGACTAGGGATTCAAAAAGGCTTAGTAGGGAAATGGTGGACAGATGGGGAGTGAGATATTCAATGGTGGATTTAAATAAGGTTGTTGGAGAATATCAAGTGCAGGGTGGAATAACTTCTTTGGTGAGTTATAGGAAATTTTTTGGTAGTTTTGAAACTGTGGTGGAATATCTGGTGGAGGTAGAGGAATTGGCTCATGAAAATGCAGTCAAAGATTTATTTTGGTCCAATTTTGGGAGGGATGTTAGGATGGATGTGTTAAATGAGTTGTCTAGGAAGGGTTTGATGAAAACCTTACCTAATGGGGAGCAGAAGTTTCCTGCTCTTAAGGTGGTTAAAGAATTGGTGGAGTCTCACCTCAAGCTTTTGGCTGTGGACAGTTATCAAGAAACCTGTACACAGTATGTCAGCAAAATCAATGAAGATTTGGCAGATAATAACGATATTATGAAGAAGGCTCAGGAGGCAAGAAAATCTCAGTTAGGGAAACCAGTTCCTAAGGTGGATGAGAATGTGGATAAGGAGATGGTGGATCAATTGGCTGACTTAACGAAGCAATTGAAATTTTTTTTCAAGAAAGTCAGAAGGCCAGCAGGGTTTCAGCATCTTCTTCATCATCTTATTCAAGTAGAGGTTATGATAGGAGGAATGGTGGTACTGTTGATGTTTGAATTTGTTCCTAATGTAAACGGAAGGGACATAAGTCTAATGATTGTTGGACTTTGAATAGGTATCAGGCTGCTGGTAGACTAAAATTTGATGAAAAGGTATTTAGGCTTCCTGATGGATCTTTTATCAAGCCCAGTGAAGGTCAGGCTCCTTTGGATTTGGTGAGGAGGAATAGTATGGGTGAAAAGAGAGCTAGGTTTGAGGAATTGCCTACTGAGGCTTCTTCTGGTACTGGAAATAATTCTGGAGATACGGGGAAGGAAAAAGAGGTTAGTAAGGCTACTTTTTCTACTTCATATGGTAATTTGGAGTTAGTAAAGGTTTTTAAGGCGGATGGTGAGTGTATGGCTGTTGTATATGATGTGGAGGCTGCTAGGAGGGTGGCTGCTTCTAAAGCTAGAAGCAGTATTTCTAATCAGTTAAGGTCCAGAGGTGGAAAGGCCAATTCTAAGAAGCCTGAAGATCCCAAGAAGATTTATACGCCTGAAGAGATTCTTCAGATGCAGAAGGGGATAGCTGATATGGGTCCCCCTATTTTTGGTGCTTTTGATCTTAATTGTGATCCTATGCCTTTGGATAATGGTTCAGATACAGAGGAGGATGTGCCTTTGGCTTCTTTGCCTAGGCCAAGTTATAGTGGGCCAATGGAGGCAGTTAGAGCTACTGTTGATGGTTCTGGTTTGGTCTCTGTGGATGGAAAGGTACATGGGGATAATTCTGATGTGGAGATGCATGATGTTGGTAATGTGGGACCTCAGGAGTCTTCTAGGGCAAAGGTTGCTAGGAGTAAGGCTCATTATGAGAGGCCAGTGGTTTCTGGTCAAGAGAATGCTATGGATGTTGTTTTGGGAAGTGTGAATCAGCTTCAGATTCCATTATCTTTGGGTGAATTTTTCACTATTGGTCCAGCCCTTGCTGAAGAGCAGAAGAAGCATTTGACTAGGAGAAGAGTGGCTACTGGTGATGTGGAGTATATGTGTGAAAATGTGGAGAAGTTTGGTAATGAGGTGGAGACTCATTTTTCTGCTCCTTTGGGATATTTGGTGGTTTCTTTAAATGGCAAAGATGTGAAGGCATTGGTTGATTCAGGCTCACAAATAAATTTAATTTCATTGGATCAGGCAACTAGTCTGGATTTGCCAATTAAAGCTGGTTTTGGAGGAAATCTCAGAGGGATAGGTGGACATGCTAATGAGTTGATTGGTACAGCGGAGCATGTAAAGTTAGGTGTAGGTGGAGCTGTTGGAAAAGTTCATTTTTATGTGGCTAAAGGAGCTGTGAAGACAGTTTTAGGAGGGCCATTTTTAATGGATTTTGAGGCCAAGATTGGTTATCAGTCTGGTGTTGGGATTAGTTTGGAGATTTTTGGGGAGGATATGAGGTGGTTACATATGAGGTTGGCACCCCCAGGTGATGAAGGTCGGGAAAATAGACCTGGTGTTTCTGCATCTTTTCAGTGTTGCACTTGCACTAGGAAGAGAAAAGATTTGAAGTCCTCTTCTGGTGTATTTGAGGATAGTGGTGATCATTTTGTTGGTGACCCTTCTTTTTTAGGGTAGATAGGGCTGATCAGTCTAGTGCTGTAATCTCTCCTCAAGAAGAAATCCCGGATTTCAGTAGGTCAGCTCAAGTGGAGATATATCAAGTGGAATCTCAACTTTTTGTAGATAATATTACTTTATTATGTCAATTTTTGTCAAATTATTTGTCTGGTTTCAGTTTTTCTTCAAATTTTTCTCTCAAGTTTATTTCAAGTTCTGAAGATGTTTTAGGGAAAATTTTGTTGGAGTGGAAAAGTTTTGGAGTGGTGGCAAATGGGTCTAAAAGTAATTCCTCCCAATTTTGCACCACTAGGGTTTCTTCTACACCTTTTAAAAACATTAACATGGCCAAAAATGTGAGCATTGGGGACACCCTTGGTTGTTTTTCTAGGAATAGCAAGAAAAAATTGGACAAAAATCAAGAAAAAAATCTCAAGATAAATGAAAATAAACAAAAAAATTATTTATGTAAAGATATTTTCAATAGGGCTGAGCCTACTTGGCATGCTGGTAACCTCCTGCATGAGGATAGACTGCCAACTTTTCATACTTTTGATTATTCTTTTCTTATTTCTAAAAATAAAAATCAAATTAAAAATTGTCTGCATAATGAAAGAATAGATAACAATATTTTTGAAAATTCCAATAATTCTGTTTCTAAAAAATTTAATAATTCTTTTTCAAAAATAAAAATAAAAATAAAACTGATAAAATTTCTTTATCTGATTCTAATAATTCTTTTTGTAAAAATTCTGTTACTCTTAATTCTGATGAAGATGGATGAAGATTCTGTTGATTAAAGGAGCTCAATTCCTAAAGTACATGTGGAAGTGGAAGCGGCAAAATATAAGAAGGTTGCTGTGAAAGTTAAACCAATCAATGAAGCGCTGCCAACTGGATTGAATCCGCCGTTGAAGAGACCACTCTTGTCAAGAGATCCATATAAAACTCCTTTAAGAAAGAATCCGCCTGAATTTTCTGAAACGTCAAGAATTACTTTTGATAGGATTGGTGTTGTAAATTTTGGGCCAGAGGGTTAGTTATCTGGTGAGGAGATGAATTTTTTGTTGGATGTGATGGTGTTTAGGGAGAAGATTCTTGCATTTGTGGAAGAAGAGAGGGGTGTTTTAAAGCATTCTTATGGTGAACCTTACAAGATTCCAGTTTTTTGTCATGAACCTTGGCAACTCAAGCCAATTACAATTCCTGCTGCTCTTAAAGATGATTATATTGAAGTTGTTAGGGAAAGGATTTGGACTGGAATTTATGAACAATTGTCATCAAGTTATTCAAGTCCAGTTTTCTGTATCAAGAAGCCTAATGCAAAGCTTAGAGTGGTTCATGATCTTAGGGAATTGAATAGGGTGACTATAAAAGATGCTGGTATTCCTTCAAATGCAGAGGAATTTGTTGATACTTTTTCTGGAAGGGTATGTTATGGTTTGGGTGATATTATGGGGGGCTATGATGAAAGAGAATTACATCCGGATTCAAGACCTCTGACAACTTTTGATACTCCTCTTGGACGGTTACAGCTGACTAGATTACCTCAAGGTGCTACTAATTCTGTTGCTGTTTATCAATCACAAATGGCTTGGATTCTTCAAGATGAAATCTCACAGTATGCTGGTATATTTATTGATGATGGTGGAATTAAAGGTCCTTCAACTGATTATGATAATGAAGTGTTGGAGAAGAATCTAGGTATTAGGAGGTTTATTTGGGAGTATGCAGTAACTTTGGAAAGGATGTTGTTTAGTATTGAAGAAGCTGGTTTAACTATTTCTGGTTCTAAATTTTCTTGTTGTGTTCCAGCTTTAGAGATTCTTGGTCATGTGGTGTGTAGGGAAGGCAAAATTATTTCAAAGAAGAAAGTCAACAAAATTCAATCTTGGCCGAGACCTAGAAACACTACTGAAGTTAGAGGATTTTTGGGAGTATGTGTTTATGTTAGGATGTTTATTAGGGATTTCTCATTATTGGCTGCTCCATTGAGAAGGTTAACTAGGAAGGATGCTGATTGGGATTGGGATGAAGCTTGTGAAGAAGATTTTGTTAAGTTGAAGAAGGTGGTTGGTGAAGATATTATTCTTCATAAGTTGGATTATGGTGAAGGAGCTGGTAGGATTTATTTAGCTGTTGATTCTAGTCAGCTGGCTGCTGGTGTAGTGCTTTCTCAGATGGATAAGGGTGGTTATATTAGACCAGTTAGGTATGAATCTGTAGTTTTTACTGAGGTGGAATCAAGATAATCACAACCAAAGTTAGAACGCTGCGGTGTGGAAAAATTTTTAAAGAAACTTCAAAATATCTCATGGGTTCAACTTTTTGAACTTCAATTGTATGCTAAATCTTTAATTCAGCTTATTAATTCACCTAGTTTACCTAATTCTCCAATCACTAGTTGGGTTGCTTTTATTCAACATTTTTCATTCAATTTAGTGCACAGGCCTGGAAAATCTTTCACTATTCCTGATGGATTGTCAAGAAGACCACCTACAGTAGATGATTCCAATTCAGAAGAGTTTGATGAAGATATACCTATAATCAAGGCCAGTATAAAGGGTGCTGAGGACTTTCCATACCTCCCCCATGAGGTTAAACTGGCTGGTTCTATTTTTGTTGAATTCTATGAAGTTGATGATCTAGTTGATCATGAGGTTTTTGTAGATGAGAATGGTGTGGTTGTTTGGGATAATTGGAAGTTGGTTAATGGTGTTTATGTTTGGGATCTGAAGGAGGATAGTGGTAGCATGGAAAAATGTTTGAATGAGGTGGATTATGTGAATTTCAGAAAACAGCCGAATTCTCAGAGAATGATTGCTCATTCACAAGTGGGAGATATTGGGGAAAGGGAGGTTCCTTTGGATGTTATATTATTGGATTTTTCTGATGAAATTTGGGGCCAGACTGGGTTTTATTTTTTAATGGTGAAATATTTGTTGTCTCTGGGAAAACCAGAAGAATGTGATGAAGCTGAATGGGTGGCTATCAAAATGAAGTCACCTGGTTTTTATTTGTCTGGTAGAAGGTTGATGAAAAGAAGACATCCAAATACTCAAGTTGTTGTATCTCAAAGAAAAGGTCAATAATTGGTGATTAAATCTCTTCATGAAGATTAAGGGCATAGGGGCTTTGGAGAAACTTATAAGCGGATTGCTGATAGATTTTGGTGGCCTGGAATGAAGATGGCTGTTAAATCTTGGGTTCAGTCATGTAAAGAATGTCAGAGAAGAAGTTATTTAAGGCCAAAAGAACCTGGAAATGCTACTGGTGAAAATACTATCTTTGGACGGGTTAGTTTGGATGCTGTTCACATCAAGGAAGGTAAATATAAGTACTTGATTGTGGCAAGTGATGATTTTTCTGGCTGGGTTGAGGCTGTCCCTCTTATTAGTCTATCTGCTAAAAATGTAGCAGAATTTTTGATGAAGGAATGGGTGTATAGGTATGGTGTTATGAAGTTGGTAACTGTTGATGGCAGCTCCTAGTTTGGTGCAGACTTCAAGGAAGCTGTTTCAAAAATTGGCTCAAAAGTTAGGGTGGCGACCCCATATTATCCTGAAGCAGAAGGAATGGTTGAAAGGGGGCATCAAATTATTAAGGATGCTTTGGTTAAAATGTGTGGAAAAATTGCTGAAAAGTGGAGGCATTTTTTACCCCTTGTTTTATTTGCTGACAGGATTACCACCAAGAGGACAATTGGTTATTCTCCTTATGAATTAGTTTTTGGTCAGAAAGCTGTTTTAAAGGTTGATCTTGAAGCTGAATCTTATCTTGGTGTTGATTGGGATGTAGTCAAAACTACTGAAGATTTGCTCTGTGCTAGAATGCAATAGTTAGAAAAGAAGGAGGAATATTTGGAGAAGGCATACGATAGGATGATCAAGATCAGGGATCAGTCTGTCAGGTATTGGGATCAAAGGTTGGCTCATAGGCTCAGGAAGCCTTTGAGGCCTGGTGATATGGTTTTGGTGTATAATAGGAGTTTGGAAAGTCAGTGGGGGAAAATGTTTGCTGATAGATGGAATGGACCATATAGGATAAGAGAACAGGTTTCTGGTGGTTCACATGTTTTGGAAGAACTGGATGGTGTTGTCTTAAAGAAGAGGGTAGCTGCTGATCAAGTGAAGAAGTTTTACCCTAGGGGCACAAAAAGTGCTGAAGTTTGACTCCAAAATGAGGATAAACTACAACATCAATCTTTTAGGAAATCTCACAGTCTTTTGAAAAATCAATCATTACTTCAATTTTAAAATTTTATTATGTGGTGAAAATATGAGGGGGAAACAAATTTTGTCAGGAGTGTTCACAGGGGAACCTTCTAGATTTTATATTGGCAAGTTTGGGGGTAATTGATGAGTTGGCAGCTCTATTCACAATTACCCCATAATGTTCATTTCCAACCCTTCTCTGTTTCTAGTTGAATCCTGGCTTTGTTTTTTTGTTATATAGGTAGTCCTCTATGACTATAAGCTGGAACCTTACATTGACACAGCACAATCTTTTGGAAGTCTGGATTCAAGAATTTTGTTTTGTTTCATTTTTTTTGTAGTATTGGGGTGGATGATCACTTGTGGTCTCCAATAATTTTTACAAATTGGAGGGAGCCCACCCAGTGATCATTAGTTTTTTTCCTTGATTTTCATTAAATTATCATTTTTCAAATCTTCAAATTTTCAAAATTTAATTTAAAAAAAAAAAAATTATTTTCAAAATTTAATTTTCAAAAAAAAATTATTATTTTCAAAAATAATTTGTTTTCAAAAAATTATTATTTTCAAAAATAATTTGTTTTCAAAAAGTTTCATTTTATGTTATATTTTTAATTTTTCTTTCCTGTGTATCTACAATCAAGGTACACTTGGATGTGGGTATGATGTCAGGGGTTTGGCTCATCCAAATGGCTGGGAAACATCTTTATGTTTTTTTTATATCTTTTTCTTTTATTATATATTTATTTTATTTATTCTGCTAGTCCATCAAGACTTAAAGCTGAAATTCTTTTCAAGATCATTTATGATTGGTCCTAAACTTTAAGACTGCGGAAAACTGAAGATGTCAATAAAACTAGGAATTATAATGGTCATTATTTGAGGAGGATTTCTTTTAGTTAGAAGTTTTCATTGGGGAACCTTCTAGATTTTATATTGGCAAGTTTGGGGGTAATTGATGAGTTGGCAACTCTATACACAATTATTCCACAAAGTTTGTTTATATGCTTTATTGTTTATAGATTGATCTCTAGCATTGGTTTTGTGATGCAGGTGGAAGTCCTCTAAGACTATAAACTGGTGATTTTGCGCTTGATGACTCAAGAAAAATCAAGTGGAGGTCCTCATGGCAATGTCCATATCATTGCAGCTCTGGCTCAGTGGAGATGAAAGCCCACTCTCTAAATTTTCTTTTCTGTAGTTGGTGATTTTGGAAATTGGAGGACCTCATGGCAATGTCCAGATCATTGCAGTTCTGGCTCAGTGGATATGAAAGCCCACTCTCTTAATTTTCTTTTTTTTGTTGGAGGTGAATGGTAGAGGAGTTTGGAGGATCACATGGCGGTGTCTAGATAATTGCAGTTCTAGCTCAGTAGGGTTTAAAGCCTACTCTTTCATACTCAGCGGATTGAAGCATTGAAAATCAAGTGGAGTCAACTTTAGAAGCAAAATTTTTATTGAAATGATGGTGGAAAATTTTTTTATTTGATTCAGAATGGAATGGGGACATTCCATATTGGAGGGAGGATGTGGCATTCCAAATCTGGGTAGGCTACTTAGGTGAAAATTTGATTGGACCTTGGTTGGAAGAAAATCATGGTGTTAGCAGGTGTTAAATTGGTTGAAGGGATTTAACTGGATTTTTTTGGGTGGATTTATGGTGATTTTTGGAGGATTTATGGTGATTTTTTGGAGGATTTATGGTGTTTTGGAATGGATATATGTTGGTTTTACTATTGGTATTTGATGGTTTCATGGATTGGGTATTGGTTTTACTGGATTTTCTAGTGCTCTCTTGGTATTTTTGGTGGATGCAGTGTGCTCATGGAGTAGCCATTTTTTTTCCGGTGCGCTCCGGTTCGCTCCGGTGATTTTCCAGTGCAAAAGCGAAGTCACTGTGGCAAAGTTGGTCATTGTGGAAATGTTTAGTCATTGGTGCAAAAAGTCTGGGCACTGTGGCAAAGTTTGGTCACTGCAGAAAATTCTGGGCACTGTGGCAAAATTTGGTCACTGTAGAAAAGTCTGATCACCAGTGCAAAGTTTGGTCACTGCAGAAAAGTCTGGGCACTGTGGAAAAGTTTGGTCACTGTAGAAAAGTCTGATCACCAGTGCAAAGTTTGGTCACTGCAGAAAAGTCTGGGAACTGTGGAAAAGTTTTGTCACTGTAGAAAGGTCTGATCACCAGTGCAAAGTTTGGTCACTGTGCCAAAAGTTTGGCTATTGTGGCAAAATTTGGTTAGAAAGTTATTATGCTTACTAGATTAATAGTTTATTGTAGATCATATGCATGTAGGGTATTGTTTGAAAGGTCTGGAGCAGGAGAATCATATGTAATGGAGAATCTTAGTCTTCTACATGTTTTTTGTCTTTTAGTTTCGATAATAAGGGTCTTTTTTGATAATTAACAATATTTAACATATAAAAACAATTATAATAAAAAATATCAACATATAGGGTACCATTGGATAGCTCTCATCCTTGGTGACTCAAATTTATTTCTTTTCTTATAAAATTTATAAAATAAGACAATAATAAAGAACACTCTTTAATTTTGGTGGGAAACTGGGTAAATCTGGGGCAGACCTTTAATAAGGCACCTTTGAACGGATCATCCCAAGGGTAGTTTCTGGGGTACTTTACTGTACTTTTCAGTCTCTGGGGCAAGTTTTGCAGCTTGTTTTAAGTATTTTCTGTGACTTGTATCAGTGTAATCTGGTATTAGGTATTTGTTTTGGGGGTTTAATCATTTATTGCACTTATTTTTTTCTATATTATAGGTTTCCAACACTTTCAAAGTCTTTCTCTCAAATTTTCAACTTATCCAACTCTTCAAGCAGATCTTCAAGCTTAGTTAATTGAATCTTACGTTTACATAGAGGGAAAGGGATTTCTTTTGTTTTTCTGACTCCCTTGGATTCTTCCTGCAGAAAGGTGACTGCAGGAGTCTACTCTACACTGGACAACCTACCCACAGGGTTGAGGATGATCCAAAAGTAAGTAAGATAAAAGGGGTAGGGATTTATAGCTTTGAAGCTCAGAGGATTACTTCAAGGAAGTGGTTTGAAGATAGTTCTAAGTAATTATTAATAGATCAAGATAATCTTTGAAGAATAGTTAATGCATAAGGTAAGGACACTAACTATTATAATAAATATTACAAAGGGCTGCAACTTAATAGTTAAAGGGAAGATTTAAGTATTTAGGATTTAATTAAATTGATTATTAAGAAAGAAAATGACAAATAAATAAAAGCCTAATAAGATTTCAACTACTATCACAAATATATTTTATAATTTAATTCTAGAGAATGTCAAACCAAAAAAACCCCCTTTAGATATCCTATTCCTCCTTGCACTGGACCATTAACCAACCATCCACCATATACCCACAGACCCATTTAATACACCAGAGTTCCCATTTACCAATAATCTAACTCTATAACCCTTCTGCTATGTTCCTGCTTCTCAGACCTCCTTATTACCCTCAGACACACAATTAACTCTTTTTAATATTGCCCCAACCTTAGTTCTAGACAGCAAGTAGATTGCTTGTGTTTAAAAAGTTTAAGCATCTTTAATTTTAGGATAATTTTAAAGTTTGAATAGCACAGTTAATTTGAGAACAAAATAGAATGTAATATCCCCACAGTTGCTTTTTGCGCATTGCTAGTGGAGTTAGAGCTTGAATAGTGGGGTAGTTGAGGTACTTTTGCTTCAAGTGTCATGTAACGTGTGACACTCAGTAACACAGATTTTATAAAGATAGAGTAAGGCTTCACTTGACTGAAGAAGCACATTTCAAAGGAAGAAATTCAATATGGTTGATTCCAAAGTTTTGAAATTACATATCATAAAAATACAAAAATATGATAGGAGGTTTTCATTCCATCTCTCATTTGATTGATGTGTAAAACTTTAATATGAGTGGTTATTTGCTACTACTAGAGACTGTTATATTTAGATAATAGTTAAAAAAAGATTTAATTTCTGGAAGTCTCTCAATCAAATTTTTTTAACAAGAATAACAACTAAAGCATACCAGATGTGAAACAGGAAGGTAAAAAATAATATTACAAAAAGATTGGTTGTTTTTTATAAGTTTTGTTTTGTTTAAATCTGAGATAAAGGAGAGATGAAATGTTTTTTTCAAGAAATCAATTATGATGACACTGCAATAAATATTCATTTTGTCTTGAAATGCAACAATGGTGCAAAAATTTCACAACAGTTAAGTTAAAATTTCTTTTGTCTTTTAATGGTGCTAGGTTGGTTGTAAGTAGAAAAAATAATTTTTTAATAACTGTTGCATGCTTTTTGCGTTCTGTGGCGAAACCAAAATGTGTTGTAGTGTGAGGATAGTGATTATAATGATTATAGTTGCTTAATAATGTCTGATCCTTGAAAAAAAGTTCCTGATCCCTGAACATTGATACCCCCTATTATTAGGGGGTATCAAAGTTGACCAATCCACAATTAGGGATCAGGAATTTTTTTTCCTGGGATCAGACATTATTATTTGTTTATAATTCCTATCCACTAGTCCCAGAGCTAGTTGATAAGGAATCCATGATAATGCATTATCCTGCCTCTTATATCCAAAAGGGGGTATCAATGTTCAGGAATCCGCAATTAGGGATCAGAAATTCTTTTCCCAGAATCAGACTTTATTAACTGCGAAAGATTCTTATCCACTAGCCCTGGGGCTAGTAGATAAGGAATCCATCATAATGCATTATCCTGCCTCTTATACCCCAATTTTTGTTCCTACTTCCGGATCCCAAACTCATCACATCCATGATGGATTTTTAAGAAAGTCACGTGACTTATAATTACTGATGCCATCCTTAAGTCTCTCCTCACTCTATGCTACTTAATTTTTGTAGCAAAGGCTTAAGTTTTTTTTCTATCTACACACCCCAACTGCACCTTTGTCAGTGAACTCCCACTTCCTACTCATCACCCAAACCTTCTACCAACAACCTATACCACCAACAACAATGAAGCACCTCTCTACTAGAAAGCTACTTCAATCCACTATGAATGCTATCACTTTAATTTTAGTTCTCTACTATAAATCTGACTCTGATTTGGAAGATTCTTTGGCCTATTTTTTATTCTTTCCAAAAAGCATTACCTCATTGCCAGGGGGCCAAATCTTTATCATTATCCCCAATATGATCTCCACTCCATTCTCAACATTCCTCAACTAAACTTCACCCAACTATTTAGAACTTCTCCCAATTCTTTCTTTAAACTTTACCAACTCATCTCTGAACATCCTATCTTTCATAAAAATTCCCATAACAAACAGAGTAATCCTAACATTCAACTTGCTGTTGCACTATGTTGCTTTGGCTCAAATGGAAATGGTGCTGCTGTAAAAGATTTGGATAATCTATTTATCATAGGATATGGTACAGTGATATTATACACCAAGTGCTGTATGATTGATATCCTTTCCCTCAAGTCTCAAACACTTGCTTGGCCAACTCCAGAACAGTGACTTGAATCCTCTCAAGTAATGCAAGCCAAAGGTTTCCCTGGCTGTGTAGGTTTTGTTGATGGAAAAACTATACCTTTGAGTTAAAAGCCTGCTCATGATGGGAACCATTATTTTTGATCAAAAAATAAGTTTTATTCAAAATCTTCTCCAATTTCTCATCATTCATGAACTAACTTTTTATCTTCCTTCTAGATACTCTATTGCTTTCCAACTTATATGTGATATCAATAAAAATTTATTTCTTTTCACAGTGGCTGCCCTGGATCATGTCATGACTCTTCTGTCATCCAAAGAATGATTATTTCTCAAACCCCAGACTCATACTTTGACAAATATCTGTACCTCCTTGCAGACTCAGCATATGCAAGTGAGAAGTACATTATACCTACTTTCCATGGTGAAACCTTAGAAAATGACCCCAAAACTAAATTTAATTATCACCTTGCCCAATATATAGTATGGATTGAACATGCTATAGGTATTTTAAAGGGACAATTTTCTAGTCTTTGAGAGCTCAGAATCGAATTTCAAAAAAAATTGGAGATCAAAACAGCAAATCATTGGATCATGACTTGTGTTATACTCCACAATATCCTAACTGATTTAAAGGATGAGTGGAATGATGTTTATGAAAAAGATGATCCTGAACCAGCACTGGCTCTCCCCTCCCTTGAATCACAAAACACTCAATCAACCGACATACGGTCCATTATAATGCCAATTACTCTCCAAAATATCACTTCACAACACTTTTAAAGTTTTATTTTGGTGCTCTACATATGTCCACTTTGTGTACTTTATTCACTTGTTTTGTTATTTTTGTTTGATGAAATTCATTTTTTTTTGAATTTATGGTGTGGTCTTCCAACATTGGGAGACACCGTTTTTGCTCTGTTTGGCTTTGTTTTGGTTGTCTTAATTGGAATTGGTTGAATAATTGAGTGTGTTTCTAGTTTTATTCAGTGAATATTGGGACTAAAGGTATGTGGGTACTACCATTGGATAGCCCTAGTTTTTCTATATACTTGATTTCTTGATGATATCTTTCATATTCCAAGTTTTAAGGGGTCATTAACTCATTTTTCATTTCTAAAAGATAGCTGTTTAATTTTGTTTTTTGTTTTTTAAGGGCTAACCTTACGTTTTAGGGTTAAGTGCTTAGTACCATTAAGTAGATCTAATTTGGTTCTATATTTTATGTCTGAATGTTGTCATAGCTTAATTTTTTAATTTAAGGGGTTTAGTAGTTGTTGTAGATTTTTCTAAGTATTTTGGTGGTTTTCTGGCTTCAAAGTGGCCCACCCACCTCTAGGCAGGCCTCCCAATGTCAGGAGGACCCCCCGCCTTGGTGCTAGAAGGCTGGGAAACACTTCTCTTTTTTTTGGATGGCTCATAGGTTTTCCTTCACCAGCTCAACATGAAATGACAAATTTTCGGAAATCGCATATTTTGTCAGTGTTTTTTTTCATTCATCCTCAAACATACATCAAATATTTTCAATTCCTCTATTTCATTCTTCTATTTCTCATCTCATCTCTCCAGGTAAGTCATTTTTTTTCATATTTTTGATTTTTTTTACTTGCTAATAATTTATTTTTTCTTTTTTTTTCACCCTCCATCATCCCCCTTTCCCCCCTCCTTGTCTGCCTCCATACCCTCCATTCTCCCCTTCTTGGCCACCTCAAGTCCCCCCTTTCCCCCCTCCTTGTCTTCCTCCATACCCCCCTTTCTCTCCTTCTTGACCACCTCAACTCCCCCGTTTAATCCCTCCTTGCCCACCTCAACCCCCCTTTACCCCTCCTTGGCCCCCTCAATCCCCCCTCAATCCCCCCCTCCAACCCCTCCACACCCCCCACCTACTTATTGAATTGTTACCGATTCAATAAGTTAGGTGTAGGGGAGGGGTTTGGAGGGGTTCGAGGGGGTAAAGGGGGAGGCTTAAGGGGGTCAAGAAAGGGGTGAAGGGGGGGTGAAGGGGGTGTTGAGGCGGGAGAGGGGGTAAAGGGGGGTAAAGAAGGGGTAAAGGGAGAGTAAAGGGGGGGTTTGAGGCAGGTAAAGAGGGGTTAAAGGGGGAAAAAAGGGGGTAAAGAGTGGGTAAAGGGGGGTTTTGAGGTGGTCAACGGGGGTTAAAGGGGGGGTTTTGAGGGGGTAAAGGTGGGAATTTTTGTAGGGCATTTTGATGAAAAAAAAGACTAATCTCTGATTTTAAATTTTTTTTACAATTTTTTTTTCTTTCCCTTAGTTTATGGACATTTCCCCCTGTTTCAAAAGTAAATCAAGTAATTTAATTTTTTTTTTGTGTTTGTTTTTGCAAATAATTAATTATTCTGAAATTTACTGAAATCAATTTTTTTTAATTATATTTTAATAAATTGGATTGAATGACATCAAGAAGTATTTCCAATAGCAGTTAAGTAAATTTTATTTATTTATTTATTTTTTTTGAAATTATATTTACTGAATTTATTTTAATTTTTTTTATTTACTCTTTTTTTTTGGGTGAATTTGTTTTACCTCGTATTTCAATCATTATTCAGGTTTTTATTTTGATATTTAATTTTTTTCAAAATTTTTTACTGATTGTTTTGCAACTAATTTTATTTTTATTTTTTTGCCAAAAAATCTTTTTTTCTTTTCAATTATTTTACTGATAATTTTTTATTGTTGGGGGGTTTTTTAATATATTTTTTATTTTTTATTTATTTTTTTGTTTTATAAATTTTTTTTTCCAGAAAGTTACTATGAAAAATTTAACTCACTCATCTTCATTATCATCTTAATCCTCTCTTTCTTCCCTATCTTCAAATCATGAAAGCTCCAAGAATAATCATTGAATATGTTCAAATTCTTCTTCTTTATCTTTACTTTCTTTTATCTCTTCAATATCCTTCAATTCTATTCCTTCAATATATTTGAATTTTTCTTCTTTATCTTTACTTTCTTCTATCTCTTCAATGTCCTTCAATTCTATTCATTTTCCCAATCAATTCGAGCTTTCCTTACCAGAAAATAAAAAGCAGAAAATCATAGAACCAGCTACAGAATCAAGCAATTCATAGAAAAAATTTTATCAAAATAGAAATTGGATTAGGATGAAGATTTTTTGCAAAAAATTCTTTGTTCATTTGGATGATCTCAAATTTTATAAGACTTCAATATCAAATGTTAAGAATTTTTTTTTTTACAAAAATATCAAAAACTTCACAGAAGGTGGTATAGATCTCATTGTTGAAGTTGTGAATAATGGATACAAACCTCAATTTATCTTAGGAGTTCATTCATTTAATGGGAAAAAGGATGAAGTTTTTTGCCAGTTTTCTGATTTAATTTCTACTCTCTATAAAATGGCTTTGGTTCAACAACCCTTATCAAATAAATATCTGATTTCTGGTGTGATTAAAGGTTTTGGTTGGAAACCAGGATATGATCAATGATTTTATTTTGGTATGTAAAAATTTTTTTTATTATAATTATTTTTTAAGTCATTCATATATTTCAGGAGTTTATTTTTTATTTAAAAATTTGAAACCAGAGCAAATGGAAGAAGATCTGAAATGATGGAATTCTTTAGGATCATTTAATATTTTCTTTGCAAATTGTTTTAAAAAATTATATTTTCCAGCTTTTTAAAAAACCATCAACTCGCTTTAGAATCTGGTTTACCAAATTGGTCTGATTCTAAATGGGAAGAAGAAAAAAATGATTATGTGTTTTGCTCAAATGTTATCATCACTTATAATGGATTCTACAATCATGTTCATCTAGATAAAAATGATAATAATTCTCTAACCCTTAGAATTTTCTCATATATGAATCCAGAGACTGGTGTTCCTATTCCATCACCCTCTTCTTAAGAGGGACATGGCCTTTATTTTCCTGACCATAAACATATTATTGATTTTTGTAGTGCCAATACAATAGTTGAGGCTATATGGAATTCTTCTCAACATTGGCATCAAACAACTAAAGCACCTCCAACTTTTTTTTCTTGAAAAGATTTTACCCATTTTGGCTGTTCATTCCAAATAAATGAAGGTATTATTAATCATATTAATAATTAAAAAAATAGATAAAAAATGGTGCTTAGTAGATCTGTCAAGTGTTGCAATTAAAATATTATATTTTTTCTATCATTAAATATTTTCTTCCAAAATTTTTTTCTTTTTTTTTCTCTTTTATTAATTTTATTTATTTATTTTAATTTTTATCTTTTTCATTTTTTTAAATTTCCCTTTTTATTTTCCTCATTTTCAATTTTATTTATCCTTTTTAATTTTTTAAAATTTAATTTTAAATTTGTCTCTTCCAATTATTTTTTAAAGTTAAATCAAGATAGATTACTGTTTTTATATAATGGTGTATCTGGCTATTATATAAAATAGGAAAACTTGATTGGGACTGGTGAAAATAATTGGTTGTAGAAATTTTCAATTTTAATTTTTTTTCATTTAATTTTGGATTTGTCTCTTCCAATTACTTTTTAAATATACATCAAGATAGATTAATGTTTTTATATAATGGTGCATCTGGCCTTAGGTTGTTCTACTGGCTATTATATAAAATAGGAAAACTTAATTGGGACTGGTGAAAATAATTGGTTGTAAAAATGTTCAATTTTAATTTTTTTCTTTTAATTTTGGATTTGCCTCTTACAATTATTTTTTAAAGTTACATCAAGATAGATTACTGTTTTTATATGATGGCGCATCTTTCTATTATATAAAATAGGAAATCTTGATTGGGACTGGTGAAAATAATTGTTTGTAAAAATTTTCAATTTTATTTTATTTTATTTTAATTTTGGATTTGTCTCTTCCAATTATTTTTTAAAGTTACATCAAGATAGATTACTGTTTGTATATAATGGTGCATCTGGCTATTATATAAAATAGGAAGACTTGTTTGGGACTGGTGAATTTAATTGGTTGTAGAAATTTTCAATTTTAATTTTTTTTTTCATTTAGTTTTGGATTTGTCTCTTCCAATTATTTTTTAAAGTTACATCAATATAGATTACTGCTTTTATATAATGGTGCATCTGGATTTAGGTCGTTCTACTGGCTATTATATAAAATAGGAAAACTTGATTGGGACTTTTAAAAATAACTGGTTGTAGAAATTTTAATTTCAATTTTTTTTCTTTTAATTTTGGATTTGCCTCTTCCAATTTTTTTTCAAAGTTACATCAAGATAGATTACTATTTTTATATAATGGTGCATCTGGCTATTATATAAAATATGAAAATTTGCTTGGGACTGGTGAAAATAATTGGTTGTAGAAATTTTCAATTTTCAATTTCATTTTCATTTGATTTCTTTGATTCAATAAATTGCAGGGGGGGGGTATTGCCAAATTTTCATATCAGACTTTAAAACAAATTTGACTTGAAAATTTGATGATACCCTTTCCTTAATTCAATAAGATACAGGGGGGGGGTATTGACAAATTTTTATATCAGACTTAAAAAAAAAATTGACTTGATAGTTCGATGATACCCTTTCCTTAATTCAATAAATTTAAGGGAGGTAGGTATTGCCAAATTTTCATATCACACTTAAAAATTTTTTTTGACTTTAAATTTTGGTGATAACTACCCATTAATTCAATAAAATTCTGGGGGGAGTATTTCCAAAATTTCATATAAGACTTGCAAAATTATTTACTTGAAAGAATTTTGGTGATACCCACCCCTTAGTTCAATCAAATAAAGGGGTGGGATTGTGAAATTATCAATGTGACTTGAAAATTTTAACTAAAAAAGAATTTTTAACATTAAAAATTCTTGAAAATTTTATTTAAAAGAGAATTTATAACATTAAAATATGAAAATTCAACTAATGATGGATAGAGTAAAAAAATACAGGAAATTAAGATAAAATTTTATGCACAATTAATTATGAACAGTTGAAGTGTGAGAGAAATAAAACAAACTAGTCATCAAAAAATTTCATTAAACATTACATTTCCTCAACAGATTTATTAGCTTTAACACATTCTATCAAGAAATCTTTCTTTTTGGAATCTTCTTCAAGATCAAGCTTATATTTCTCATCTGTTCAATGAGGTTTTGATGCTCAAGTGTTTTCTAATTTTTCTTTGATATTTAATTACTTAGAGATAACTTGAATTTCTTCTCCTCCAAGTCTTGTGCCCTATCATCCTTGCATAAAGAGACTTTGTACTTCCTCTCCTCCAAGATTTGTGTCCTATCATCATTCTGTGAAGAGAGTTTGTACTTTTTCTCTTCCATATCATGTGCCCTGTCATTACTCCTTAAAGAGAGCTTGTATTTTTGCTTTTCAAACTTTAGATTCTCTTTATAAACTTCCACTTGTTCTATAGTGATAAGAAATATTAACAAAAAGTAGAAGAAAAGTAGAGTAAAGTATTAAGAGATTTGGTATGACTTACCAGCATCATGTTTCTCCAAAAATTCTTCAATTGAAGAAAAAGTGTTTTGACATGAAGTATTCCTTTTTTTGTCTTCTTTGAGAGTGGAAATTTAGACTACTTGAAGCCCTTTGCTTTTTTTTCAAGGTCAAATTTTCCTTCTCATCATTTTCGCTGGCTTTTGAATCAGTTGATTGTGGCTCCTGCATTATTTCTTCAGCCTATTTATAAATAATAAAATGTAAATAAAAAAAAGAATTTGTAAGATAAAAGAAAAAAAAATACTTGAATTAGATCAGGTTGGTTTTAGTGCCATAAGGATCTATTGAAAAGATATCTTGATTTGTGGAAGTTAAATGAGGGGAGGCTTGAGTAGAAGAAGAAGTAAAAAGATTTCTTTTGACATCATGTTTGGAGATAGAATCTTCAACATCCAACATTTTTGAAGGACTAACATCAGCTCGCTCTCCAAAAATATAATCCATCTCTTTAAAGTAAGGACATAAAGAGTCAAGTTTATCATCTATGGATTTGATGCCCTTACTAATATTGAGGTCAGTAATACCAAAACCAGTAGAAGATTAAAGAGTCTGTGCTTTTTGTACTTGGCTTGATAATTATTGAAGCATTCAGACATCTGTTTTGGTAAAAGATCTATTCTTCCCTTAGTCTTATTCCGTAATTCATTGGCTATTAGAAGATAACCATTAAATTTTGATATGGGGGGCCTTTCTACTTTAGTCACATACTCAGTACCAAAAAAAGAATCCTAGTTAGATTTAGTTCTTAGCCAGTTGATTAGAATGAGATGATCATCTTTTTTTAGTTGAACAATTTTGGATTCCTCAGCAGAGCGGTGGAAAGAGGGAGTAGTGGGATTTGAAGAACAACTGGGTGATGGCTTCCTTTGAGAAGAGCTATGATGACAAAGCATTTTAAGATCATTAAAGATGAAAAGGAGAATAATTAAGCAGATGAGATAGAAATATGAAAAGGAGCAGAAACAAACAGATGAGAGAGTGAGATGAAAAGGAGCAGAATCAAATTGATAAAATGGGGGGAAATTCTGAGCAGATAGAATGAACAGGATGGGATGAGAATGGGAGTGCGCAGTAATGTAGAAGGTATATCCAGAGAGTAGTCCAAGATAATTTTATTGCAGAAAGTTGTGCAACATGTTATGAAAAAAAGTTTTCCAAGATGTGGTTATGAAATATTGAGTAGAAAAATGTTGGTAAGAGGTGAAAATTGACATGTAAAGTGTCTTATAACCCAATTATTAGCAAAAAAATTGTAGAAGATAATTAGGGTATAAGGATTTTTATCCACAATTAAATTAATTGAGGATCCTTGAAAATTGATACCCCCTAATTTCCATTCCTAATTCCTGATCCCAGACTCATCATATCCATGTTGGATTTTCATAAAAGTCACATGACTTATAATTACTGATGCCATCCTTAAGTCTCTCCTCACTCTATGCTACTTAATTTTTGTGGCAAACACTTAAATTTTTTTTCTATCTAAACACCCCAACTGCACATTTGGCAGTAAATTCCCACTTCCCTCATCACATAAGCCTTACACCAACAAGTATGAAACACATCTCTACTAGGAAGCTACTTCACTCAACTATAGATTCTATTGCTTTACTTTTAGTTTTTTACTATAAAACAGACTCTGATTTTGAAGATGCTTTAGAATATATTTCTTTTCTTTCCAAAAAGTGTTACATAAACCCAAGGGGGCCAAACTTCATCATGATCCCAGATATGATCTCTGCTCCATTCTCAATATTCCTCAACTAAACTTCACTCAACTATTTTGAACTTCTCCCAATTATTTCTTCAAACTTTATCAACTCATCTCCAAACATCCTAAATTTTATAACAATTCTAAAAATAAACAGTGTGATCCTGCTATTCAACTTTCTGTTGCTCTATGTTGCTTTGGCTCAAATTGAAATGGTGCTGCTATAAGACTTTTGGAAAATCTCTTTACCAAAGGATATGGGACAGTGATATTATACACCAAGTGCTGTATGATTTCCATCCTTTCCCTCAAGTCTCAAAAACTTGCTAGGCCAACTACACAACAGCCACTTGAATACTCTCAATTAATTCAAGCTGAAGGTTTACCTGGCTGTGTAGGATTTGTTGATGACGCAACTATAATTTTGAGTCAATGATTCTGGGGGCTGTACTACTAGAGTAGCATTTTCAGTACCTAAGTAAGAATAATAGTTATATTTAGTTTTTAGCCAGTTGATAAAAATGAGATTATTATCTTTTTTAATTGAACTGTATTTGATTTATTTGCTGAGAAGGGGAAAGAGGGAGTATTGCAATTTGAAGAATAACTGGGGGAAGACTGCCTTTGAGAAGATCTATGATGATGGTGAATCTTAAGATAATTGAAGATGAAAAGGAGCAAAAACAAGTAGATGAGATAAGAGTTTGTTCAGAATGGAGAGAATAGACAGGATGAGATGAGAGTGGGAGTGCGCAGATAATTAGAAAGCATATCTAGAGTGTAGTCAAAGATGTGGTTATGACAGAAAGTTGTCAAAAATGTGGTTATAAAAATTGAGTAAAAAAATGTTGGATAACAGTTCAAATTTGATATGTAAATGTCTAATAAGCCAATTATTAGCAAAAATAATTGCAGATCTGTTAACTTTGATATCCACTATTATATATAGGGTATATAAATTTAAATTCAATATAAAATTATATTCTATAAAAAATTGGTATGGTTTTATGTACTTAATGATTATAAATATATAATTAATTAATTACAAAATATTATAAGTAAAAACATCAACTTATAATGTAATTGATTAATTGATAAATTATATTGATTAAAGTTATAAAAATAAATACTTTACCAAATTATTGAGCACTCCATTTTTCTCATAATTGGACCAAAAAAATAGAATAAAATAAATAAATAAATAATAAAATAAATAAATTAAACAAGTGAAACCTTTATTAAGGGGTATCAAAGTTAAAAATTTGTAATTATTTAAAAGGCATTTCACAACACAAAAATAAAGAAACAAATTTGAAATTAATTTTCAGTAGAAAGGTGTTTTGGGGGCTCAATATGGCATATTTAAAAAAATAATCATAACTGATTTGGTGGAAAAAAGAGGTATTTTGAAATGGAATATTTCTAATTTTGATACCCCCTATTTCAAATATAAGTGGTTTATTTTAATACAACAAATTTTATTAAAATACTTGTTTAACTATAATGATTATTATACTATTGCAATTGTTTAAATTTCTTACTCAATATTTTTTTAATCTATACTAGTTAGATATAAGAAATTATATGTCTCAAATAGTATAATATATTTGTGTTTCATTAAATAGTGGATTTTTATACAATACAACAAAATGTTACATGTTTGTAATTACTATAGTTACATTTTTTATGTTTTTTATCAAAATAGTATCCTACTTAATCACTTACTATTTTTTAGAGTTAAAGGGATGGATACATTGGGGTCTTTGGTTCTGTTTTTTTTAATAGTTACTAAGAGACCTTATTTTTCTGTAACACTTCATTTTATTTGTTTCTTTCTTTAATTTTACCCTTATTAACATCTCAAAGGGCCTCATTTTTCTTTTCAAAGGCTTTGGTTTATCACTTTGTAGTCACCATTACTTACATTACCTTAGAATTTATAAAATAACAATTTCTTTACAATAACTAGTCTTTTTCTATCAATTATATTACTGCATTGCAATTACATACATTGAGGAGTTAAAATCTATAGAAGGTTGCTTTAAGAGGGGTTCAATTTTTTTATTTTGTTTTGATATAGAAGATAGAAATAAATTTACTTACTTGATTTAAATAAACCCTTAACATCAAATAGTTGTTTTTAAAACTTTATTTTCCTTATAAGTTCTTGATTTTAGTAAGTTTTAGTTCTTCTTTTCTTCTTAGTACTTTTCTCCTTCTCTTAATGTTGTATTTTTTCATCTTCTAGACAACCTGCCAAAAATTGGGAGCCTTTCCTAATAATCATAATTTCATTTTTTTGGACAAACAACTTGAAGCATGGACCACCCTTGTGTGAAAAAACAATATTTTTCCATGGAAATGATTCAAACCGGGATTTTAGAAAGCAGGTTTATATATACTTAAATCAATATATATTTCAGTTTGATTTTTAGATCACTATTGTCAAGGGGTCCTTTTGGGTCTAGAGGTTTATTCCAGGTTTTTAAGGGATATTTTAGGGTTTTAATGGTCTCTCAACAAAAAGTACGTATTTCTAAATCAATATGATTATTTTACTCAAATAAAAGAGGTAGTGTTAAAATATTAATATAGATTATAGATTAGAATTACGATTTTGTAAATACTAAGGTTATAAAATATAGAAATAAGGGTTGGATTGTAATTTTAATAATAAAGTAAGTGATGAAATGAATGATCTGAATAGCACAAAGTAAGAGGCCTTTTATAGGCAAAACATGAGGGAATAAAATATACGGAATTTACATCATATATTGTAAGAATGTGAGAAAAAGAATGACTGAAAGGAGTACATATATGACATAAGAATTAAATAAACTGGTACGTCAAAAAGGGCATCAAATATATTAGCAATAAAGCTTGAGTTCCTTGAACTGTCACAATTAATTACACAATATTTAATTAATTATATTACTTTCACGGGATTCCAGATCTCTCACTGAGGTAATATAATTGTTTTAAAGTTTTTTATTATATTTTTATTATTAAATTCAATTCCCATTGACTTATACCATTGAGCATGGTGTTAGGGAGTAAAATTGTTAGGGACATTTTATTTACACTAATTAATTATACTACTTATTGTACTTAACTAGTTAATTGTAAGTAATACTTAATTAGATAATTAATTATTAGTAAGAAGAAGGGGTGTGGCTTCAACTCAGTAAAATAATTAATTATTTTACCGGTTAAGTCTAGTAGCCTGGCTGACACTCCCTCACTCTAAAAAAACAATAAAAAAAATGCTATGATTTTTTCTTTTTATACTTTTTTAGTAGAGTAGGAAGATTAGATATCTCCTTCCCAGGTATCCAAGAATCATATTCAGATGATTTATTCTTGAATCTCAATAAGTATTCTGTACCTTTTTCAGCAGTGACTATTCTGTCATTTAGAATTTTTTCAATTTCTGCTGTTTCAGTGATTTCATTTGGGGTTTTCTTTGGTCTTACCCTCCTTTTTGGAAATAAATCACTATTGGATGTGTAAGGTTTCAAAAGAGATATTGGAAAAACAGGATGTTTTCTGTCATATGGAGAATACAAAATAACCTCAACTGCATTATCTCCAATCATTCTTCTGACAACAAATGGACCAACAAATGGATCTTTTAATTTTTTATTACCTTGTAAGTTGAAGTGGACTGTAGAAATCAACACTTCATCACCCTTTTTAAAAGTGTATTCTTTATGGGATTTGTCCCATCTCTTCTTCTCATACTCAAATGATTTTTCAATACATTGTTGAGCATGATTTCTGCATAGTTGTTGAATTTGAAGAAATGATTTTACACCGGGATGTATATCCAATTTAGGTATTTTTTTATTGAGAATTTGGGCAGGATTATTTGGAACATATTCAAGCCAGAGCTCAAAAGGCTTTCTTTGAGTAACAGAATGAACAGTGCTATTATAAGCAAATTCCAACCCAGGAAGTAAGGTAACCCAATCATGAGTGAATATGTCATTATCTTTATACTCAAGTCCAAAGGCACAATACCTTCTAATAATGTCCTCTAAAGTCTGAATCATTCTTTCAGCTAAACCATCAGTCTGTGGATGGTGGGCAGTAGAAAGTTTCAGATCATGACCACAAACATCCATCAGAGACATCCAAAATTCAGAAGTAAATTTAGGGTCTCTGTCAGAGATTATGGCTTTAGGAAAACCAGAAGTATTAAAAATATGAGACCACCATAAGAAAGCTAATTCTTTAGTGGAAACATCCTTTTGAGTAGGGATAAATTTACACATTTTTGTGAATCTGTCCACAATAACCCAACAAGAGTTATAACTGTCTTTACCAGCAATAGGTAATCCTGTTACAAAATTCATGTTTATTATCTGCCATGGTGCATCAGGAGGTTCAATATGTTGCATTAATCCTGCTCTTTTACCAGTTAATCTTTTTGATTTTTGGCAAGAATCAAAAGACTCAACATATAATTTTGTGTCTTCAGACATATTAACCCACCAAGCAGTGTTCTTAATTCTGATCATTGTTTTTTCAAGATAAAAATGTCCAGCTAATATGTCATCATGACAAATTTTCAAGGTGATTTCTCTCATAGAAGGAGGAATAACAATAACATTACTCAACTTTCTCCTATAATATAGATATCCTTAATCAATTGAAAATTTACCTTTTTCCAAAGCCTTTTGGTACTTTGGTGGAAGGGTTTTAATTAATACTTTTATTGAAGCATTCTTTGGATCATTTAATATGGTGCATAAATTTTTCAAGTCAATGTCCTTATCATATGAATCCAGAAAAAGCTGTAATAGCTCTTCCTTCATATCAACCACATATATCCCATATATATGAATAATTTCATCCTCAGGATCATAAGCAGGATTAGAGTCATTATTTGGTAAAGGTAGCCTAGATAACATATCCACATTTGAGTGAACAATACCAGCCCTATGAATAATTGTCATTCTCCCTCTGTAATCTTGAACAGCCAACTGCCATCTGAACATATGTCTGTTTGGTGTTTTAAAGTTTAAAAGGGATATAACTGCACTTCAGTCAGTGACAAGTTCAAATTTCTGGTCATATAGGTAATAATGAAGCTTTTCTAGAGCCCACACTACAGCTAAACACTCTAATTGAGTAGCACCAAATTTCAATTCACTATTTCTCAAGGTTCTTGAAATATAACAAATTACTACTTCTGAAACTTTATCATTTATCACTTGTTTTTGATGGAGGGCAGCACCAAGACTAATGAAACTGTCATCAGTGTACAAAACAAATGGTTGATTAAAGTCAGGTAAAGCAAGAATTGGTGCTGACATCAAACAGTGTTTCATAGTGTCAAAAGCTCTTTGTCTTTCACTATTCCAGACAAAAGCAACATCCTTTCTAGTTAATTGGGTAAGGGGTAAAGCTATGACTTGGTAATTTTTAATATACTGTCTATATTATCCACACATTCCCAAAAAACTTTGGAGCTCTCTAACTGTAGTAGGATCCTTCACCTGTTGTATGGCTGCCACTTTGTTCTGGTCAACACATATCTGTAAGCCTGAAACAACATGACCAAGAACTTTTAAAGAATTGAAACCAAATTTAAATTTCTTCAAAGCAAGTGTCATATTTATTTCATCCATTTTCTGGAATACTTTACACAGGTGGTTAAGATGGTCCTCAAATGTTTTTGAGAATATAATGATATTATCAATATAAACCATCAGCCATCCTTCAATTATATCTTTATGGAATGTGTTATCCACGACTTTTTGGAAAACTGAAGGGGCATTTTTAGGGCCAAATGGCATCCTAATATACTTATAAATACCCATATGAGTGGCAATCATCAGAAAGTTCTGAGAATTTTTCTCAACAGGTACCTGGTGATATCCTTTGCTACCATCCAAACAGCTGATATATTTAGCACCCTGTAATGTAGCATGTATAGAGCTAATTCTAGGTAAAGGGTAGATATCATCAACAGTATAAGTATTTAGTGCTCTATAATCACCACATAACCTGGCTTTATCTCTCTCATAAGAAATTAGGACAGGTGAGATAACACAATGTTTAGGTGTTTAAAATACCTTTTCAATAATATTCATTTTTAAAAGGGTAGAGATATTGTCTTCAATATCTTTTCTCTTTGTGGGAGAAGCAGGATAAGGCTTTTTCTTTAAACTAGGTGGTATATCAGTTAATGGGCAAGACAATGAAAGTTTCATTTCCTCTTTAACTAATCCCAGTTCATGTGACCCATGAGCAAAGGCCATAGGAAAAGACTTTATCAAGTTAATGATGGAATCTTTATCCTCACCAGAAAGTTGTTATCCAAAAGAGGCATTGTCAATTTCAGACAAAAGGGCATGCATCTCTTTTGGAGATCTTTCTTTACATTGAACTACAGAGTTACATGTGTTCAATTCTGGTTTCAATAATTTTTAAGGGGAGGAAATCTTAAATTTTCTCTTCCCATTCATCCCCATTGTGAAACATTGGTTTGAGGGATCCAATTTTATGCCATACTTGGTTAAAATATCATTCCCTACAATAAACCAATTGCTTAAGTTATCATTCTTCATGAAAACAAAATCACAAATAGCTCTTAAAAAACCATGGTTATATTTAAAAAAGACTGTGGCTTTGTATTTACCAATGGGGGACAAAACAGAGCCATAACCTCTCCAATTTTCAGAAATGATAGTCATCAGTTTCGATTTATAGTCTTGATCCACTGAAGCAAGTGCTCTTTCAGAAACTACACTTCCTCCAGCTCCAAAATCAAGAACAACTTCAATGCTGGTTCCATTAATCAAGACTGGTGCCTTAAGAGGGGCAATAAAAATTGAGTTATCCTCAATGTTCTTTCTGATCTCAGCATCTTCAACTGTAGATAGAGCATTATTATCAATATCAATAGTATTTAAATAATGAATATCCTCTTCCAGCATCAAGATTTCTTGTTGAGATTCATATGAAATATTGCTGGCACAATCACTTGATGTATCATCCAGTGCTACTGTGTCCACAGCATGCTCCTCTGTTTGTTCTACAAGATTTATCTTCTTGTGACAAACATGGACTTTCTGCCAAGGCTTGTTTCACTCGAAGCAAGTGTTTGTTGCATACTTTTTTGGTGCAACAGGGGCAGAAGGTTTACCAACCTTTTCCAGAGGTTTCTGTTGGTAAGTAGAGGGTTTCTCCAAAGGGGTCTTAGGAATGAATCTTCTGGCATCATACTTGTTGTTTAGAAGGATCTTATTGCAAGTATTAATGAAAGAAGAGGGTTCTCTGGAGAACTCAGTCCTAGCCACTATCAAGTCTCTCAGAGACATTGGTAATTTATAAAAGATCCTGCCCTTCCATAACTCAAACTCCATATTTGGGTCCATTGCCCTTAAGATTTTTACAAGTTTCATTAAAAACTCAATAGGTTTATCTGTAGAATAGCTATATCTAGTTTCCTCATACTGCCTTTGTTGAGCCATTCTGAACTTCAAGCCACCAAATTGTGCTTTAATCAATTTCTTCCAATCCTCCCTTGAGTAGTCATTCCCATCCAGTAGAACAGATTCATACCACATTAGGGCAACATTAGTGAACAAAGAAATTAACTTGGACACAATTTCCTCATCTAGGAGTTTGTAAGAATTTTTTAAGTTATCAATTCTGCAAATAAAATGTTGCCAATCAGAGGAAGAATCACCATCAAATGTAGGATATTGGTCAAGTTTTGGCCAATGCTTTTGATTTGAAGGAGTCTACTTAGTACTAGCTTGTTTCTGAGTAAGAAGCAGCTGTAATTTCTCTAATTGGGCTTTAATCTAATTTTTTAATCCCTCTGTTGAAAATCCTGGTGAATAATCAGTTTTTGATGGAAACTCACTGTTATCAACAGGTATTTCTGGAGCTATTTTTACTTTAGATGAACTAGCCACAGGTAATATTTGAGCATCCTGCACTATATTTTCCTTCACAGAAATGTCAGAATATTTCTGGTCATTCAACAATGAGTTCAATTTTTCTTCAATGGTTGTTAGTCTTGTTTTTATTCTTGGAAGACTAGATAAACTCTCATTGATAGTTGCAAAAGATAACTGATTTTTATTTTGAAAAGATGAATAATGGTCATTCAATCTTTTCAGATTCATCTTATCTATCTCCACCTCCTGGCAAAATGCAGATAAAGTATCTTTTAGTTTAGACAAATCATTTTTTATATTTTGCCATAAAGCAACTTTCTTTTCATGGGTTTCTTTGTAATGAGACAATTCATCAGAGACTCTCTGTGATTCACTTCTTAATGCTTGATAACCCTGATCAGTTAACAAAATATTATATCTCTGAGTCAATTGCATATTGTTCATTATATGATTTTGTTTGGCAATAATATCTCTCAAGTACTCATCATTAATCCTTGCTACATCTGGAGTGTTTCTCAATAAGGAAACTGAGTAACTTTCCAGACTCTCATAGAACTCAGGGTCAAGAGTTTCATCAATTACAGCCATATCAGGGTTAATCATTGAGGTAGCAATTAAAAGTAATGGATTAGATACATGAGTTATCTGCCTACTGCTCCCAGCCTCTACTGGTGTCAAGTTTTCTTCTTCCCTCTCAGATTTACCTGAAAGAACAGAATCAGCTACAAGAAATGGCACTTGAGAATCAATAGAGGGGCGTACCAGGGTTTGCTGGGTATGACCATATTGGGCTTTCTTCTTCTTTTGCCTCCTTGATAGGGGTGAGGAGGTGTGGGGTTGACCTGGTTGGGTCTTGACGGACCTGCCTGAGGTAACTGATGCTGATTTTGAGACAGGTAGTCCCACTGAGTGTTTAACCAGTCCCACTGCCACTTGGACACTTACACCTTTTCTTGGGACTGGGGAGCCAATTGTTGTTGATCCCTGGGAGGAAGAGGTTTCTTCTTCTCTTGAAGAAAGGTATCTATCCTTCTCACCTTTTCTTCCAGAGCATCTACCGTTGTGGTAGCCTAAAGTTTAGTACGGCACCTAAATAAGTAAATGGAGCTATTACGGCATGCAAGATTGGCGTTATTATTTTTATTTTTATTTTTTTATATAAAAGGGTTTTATTTAATTTATTGGAGTTTAAAATATGAAAAAATTGGTCACGAGCGAATGCCTACACGAAAACAATTTATTTTGCGGAGAAAACTTATTTTTATGGTCTGAAAAACTTATAAGTATCAAGTCAAGTCACTCAAGAACCTTGGGAAATTTTCCCAGAATTTTTACTATTTTTCTTATATTTTTAAATGAATTTTAAAGTTTTATAGAAATATTTAAGTTTTCAAAAATTACTTAACTTTGATGAATTTTCACAGGGTAATTAGAGCTGCGCAGACTACGAAAATTAGTTTGGTATGTAAAGGGGAAGTAGCTCTATTATGTGTAATTTTTCTAGATTTTTTATTATGGTTTTAAGGTTCAAAATTGAGTCCGGAAGTCCGGAGGGACTCGGTACGGACTCGGTACGGACTCCGTTCCGGCTCCGTACGGACTCCGTACGGGCTCCGGATTGACTCTGGAAGAGCTCTGGAGGGGAAAACTTAGGCACGTGACTAGGAATACTTAAGCGCTTCTCAAACTCGAAATTGAGAGGGGGGACACATCATACAGCTTAATCTTTAACCACCACGGACTCATTTTTTATTACACAACAAATTAAAATAACTTGTAATACCCTTATAACATTATTATTTTTACATAACATCTTAGAAATAAAATTCAACAGTTTAAATAACACTTCATACAGGGTATCTTTAGAAAGGTCTTCGTTGCTGGGACTTGATTATTGCTGTCTCATAAAAATTCAAATTATTATAAAAACATAAAAGTCAATCTTTACAGATCTTTCACTGGTACACCTTAATTGTTGTTATCAGTATTTCTTTATCAACAGCCACGATCATTTAATCTCAATAAGCGTTAATTATTTTAGAGTTTCATTATTTATATCAATCAGATCTAAGTAGATTGGTTAGCTTAGTGATTTAGAACACCTACTTTGTTATTTTTATTGGAAGGACGGGGTTTTCAGCTAAATCCATATATCTCCTCCGGATTCTGCTTACAGCAAGGCGACTGTAAGAGTTTAACTTACCATAGTTGGCGCCCAACATGGGGTTCGATTTCTCTAGCTTTCTTTAAAGACTTACTTGGATCAAGAACGTTATTAGCCTGCAAGAGGCTTATTTTCTGGAACTCTAATTGGATTTTTGTTATTGGCCTGCAAGAGGCTTGTTATTTTATCGAATTTTAACGCTTTTCATTACTTATTGGGATGTCTTCTTCTGCTGTTGCTTCTGGATCTTCTAACCCTCTTACTCCCTCAGTTAGAATTGTTTCTTGGGATGGCCCAAAGTTTGATGGGGAGGAGGTTAAATGGTTCATTAGCAGGTATGAAGCTGCTGCTGCTGTTGATGGTGCTTCTCATGTGGATATGGTGAAGCAAGTTAGATTTTTTATTGCCGATAGGGAGGTGGAAAAAGAGGTTATTGCTATGCAGGCATTCAAGGACAAGGATTGGGTTAAGCTTTCTAAAGCTATGGTTGATAGATGGGGTGTTAGGTTTACTATGATGGACCTCAATAAAATTGTTGGAGACTGGCAAGCAAAAGGTGGAGTTTCTTCTATGGCTGACTTCAAAAAGCTCTGTGTTCAGTTTGATGAAGTGGTGGAATATCTCATACTGGTGGACGAGTTAGTGCATGAGAACCAAGCAAAAGATTTTTTTTGGACAGCATGCAGCAGGGATATTCAAATGGACGTCTTGAAGGATCTTTCAAGAAAAGATTTGATGAAGGAACTGCCTAATGGTGAGCAGAAACTGCCGGCTCTGGAGGTTATCGAAGAGAACATTCAGGCCCATCTCAAGTTATTGGCGTTGGACAAATATCAAGAGTCTTGCACTCAATATGTTAGCAAGGTTAGTGAGGTTTTGGCCGAAAACAACGATATTATGGTCAAAGCCCAGGAGGCCAAGAAGGCTCAAATGGGATTACCTGCTGCTAAAGTTGAGGGCAATGTAGATAATAAGATGGTCGATCACCTGGCCGATTTAACTAAACAATTAAAAATATTTGTTCAAGAAACCCAGAAGGCCAACAAGGCCCCAATCGCTTCTTTGTCGACGTCGACTTCTTATCAGTCTAGAGGTTATGAACGTCGAAATTATAATGGCAATAACAACGGTAACCGCTTCCCAGGCAATGGGAGAAATGGTGGGAATGGTGGTAGTAATGGATATAGAGGTGGCTACGATGAGCCAAAGGTGTGCTCCTATTGTAATAGGAGGGGTCACAGAGCAACAGTTTGTTTTGCTCTTGATAAGGATATGGATGCTGGGCGAGTTTTATTTGATGGTAAAGTTTATAAATTTCCTGATGGTTCGTTCATCAAGCCCAGTGATGGACAGTCTCCTTCTGATTTGGTCAGAAGAAGTTTAACGGCTGAAAGGAGAGCCAGATTTGAAGAGGTGACGGATGAAGATGTTAATGCCAAGAGTGGCAAAAATGGTAATGGTAATGGTGGTAAAGCTGACAAGGGCAAGGAGAAAGAGGTCAGTAAAGCCACATTTTCTACTTCTTTTGGTGGTTTAGAGCTGGCGACGGTTGCCCAGGTGGAGGGCAGCTGTATGGCTGGCGAATACGATGTTAATGCTGCTAGAAGAGCAGCTGCTACTAAGGCGAAAAGTAGCATTCAGAGCCAATTGAGGGCTAATCCTGGCAAGGCCATTAACAAAGTGAACCCTTACTCTAAGGACAAGAATTCTAGTGCTCAAACTGCCGCCAACAAATTGAACCCTTACTCTAAGGACGAATTATATAAAATGCAGAAGGGGATCGCTGATATGGGGCCCCCTAGTTATGGCAAGTTAGATTTAAATGGTGAGCCTATGCCAGAGGATGATTTGGATTCTGAGGAGGACGTACCGTTGGCGTCTCTACCCAGACCAAGTTTTAGCGGTCCCATCCCAATGGAGGGAGTAAGAAGGACTAGCGATGGATCAGGATTAGTGCAAGAAGCTGGTGACAGAGTTAGGGTTATAGAAAGTGAAGATGTTATAATGGGGGGTGAAGATGGCTCGGTTGGACCTCAAGAGGTACCCAGGGCCAAGGTTGTTAAATCAAAGGTCCAGTATGAGCGGCCAGTAGTTTCTGGTCAAGCTAATGCGATGGACGCAGTTTTGAATAGGGTGAATCAACTTCAGATTCCCTTATCTTTGGGGGAGTTATTTACGATTAGTCTGGCGCTTGCTGAAAAGCAAAAGAAGCATTTGACGAGGCGTCGGGTTTCCACTGGAGAGGTGGAATATATTTGTGAAAATGTTGAAAAGTTTGGGGAAGATGTAGATACACATTTTTCCGCTCCCCTGGGTTACCTGGTGGTAACTCTAAATGGTAAAGAAGTAAAGGCCTTGGTCAATTCAGGGTCTCAAATTAATTTAATTTCATTGGAGCAAGCGACGAGTATAGGCTTGCCAATTAAAAGTGGAACTGGGGGAAACCTCAGAGGTATTGGAGGGCATGCAACAGAGCTGATGGGTACTGCTGAGCATGTCAGGTTAGGCATTGGTGGATCTGTTGGTAAGGTTCACTTTTATGTGGCCAGAGGAGCAGTCAAAACTGTTCTTGGTGGTCCTTTTTTGATGGATTTTGAGGCCAGGATAGGGTATCAAGCTGGCATGGGGATTAGTTTGGAGATCACTGGTGAAGATATGCGGAGGTTACATATGCGGTTAGCGCCTCCTGGAGATGAAGGTTGGGAAACACGGCCAGGGATTACTACTCTGTGCCAGTGTTGTGTTTGCACCAAGAAGCGGCATATAAAACGGACGGCTTCTGGTGAATTATGTTTGTTGGAAAGGGATGAATGCCCTCATTTTTTGGGGTAGCAGGGGCTGATCGCTCTAATGTTGTAATCTCTCCTCAGGATGAGATCCCGGATTGCAATAGGTCAGCTCACTTGGAGATAATTCAAGTGGATTCTCAATTATTTTCTGTTAATATTACTTTGGAGTGCAAATACGTTTTGGACTTTTCTATATGTTTATTGGATTTACCCGGTTTTTCTATTAAATTTAAAAACAGTGAAAAAGGCAAAATGGGCCAAATTAGGTTGGATAAAAATTGGAAGGGTATGTTTTATGACCTCCAGCAAGAGGGTAAACTGCAAATATCACATCAAAATACGATTAAAAATCTTAGTATAATTAAAACACAAAAAAATAATTTTTGTGAAAATGTTATTCCGGGCCTCCAGCAAGAGGTTAAACTGCAATTATCTCCTTCTATTACGGACCTCCAGCAAGAGGGTAAACTGCAAATATCACATCAAAATCCGATAAAAAATCTCAGTATAATTAAAACCCAAAAAAATAATTTTTGTGAAAATTCAATTCCGGTCCTCCAGCAAGAGGTTAAACTGCCAACTTTCTTTACGGGTGATTTACTGTTGGATAAGGGAAGCAAAGGTGTTGGAAAATCTGTTTATAAATTAGACGAGGGAAAGGAGAAAAGGGTAAAATTTAAAAATGAAATAAAATATTTTTCTAATTTTTCTTATTCTGATTCTGGCGATGAAGAAGATTCATTTGATGAGAGTTTTAATGGCGATGTTTTACCTCAAGTTAATTTAGATGTGGACGCAGCCAAATATAAGAAAGTAGCAAATAAAGTTCGACCTATTAATGAGCCGCTACCTGCTGAATTAAATCCACCTTTGAGAAGACCAAGGTTATCAAGAGATCCTTATGAAAGTCCCTTGGTAAAGAATCCACCTGAATTTTCTGAGACGTCAAGAATCACTTTTGAGAGACTGGGTGTTGTTAATTTTGGACCTGATGGTTGGTTGTCTGGAGAAGAAAAGAAGTTGTTGTTGGATGTGATGGTCAAGCGAGAGAAGGCCATTGCTTTTGTAGAAGAGGAGAGGGGTGTGTTGAAGCATTCCTATGGGGAGCCTTACAAGATTCCTGTGGTATGTCATGAACCGTGGCAGCAGAAACCGATTCCTATTCCAGCTGCATTAAAAGAAGCCTATATTGAAGTTGTCAGAGAACGGATACGCACTGGACTGTATGAGCAATCAACGTCAAGTTATTCTAGTCCTGTATTTTGTATCAAGAAACCAAATGGCAAGCTTAGAGTTGTTCATGATCTTAGGGAATTAAATAGGGTTACAATAAAGGATGCTGGGATACCGCCTAGTGCTGAGGAGTTTGTTGAAGCGTTTGCAGGGAGAGTGTGTTATGGATTGGGAGATATTATGGGTGGATATGATGAGAGAGAGTTACATCCGGACTCAAGGCCTCTCACTACATTCAATACACCACTTGGACGTTTACAGTTAACAAGATTACCTCAAGGAGCAACAAATTTGGTTGCAGTTTATCAAACTCAGATGGCTTGGATCCTTCAAGATGAAATTCCACAATATGCTGGAATCTTTATAGATGATGGAGGAATTAAGGGACCAACAACCGACTATGATAACCAGGTGTTGGAAGAGAATCCCGGGATACGCAAATTCATTTGGGAGTTTGCAATTACTTTAGAAAGAATCTTGTTTCGAATTGAAGAGGCTGGTTTAACTATTTCAGGTTCAAAATTTTCATGTTGTGTGCCAGCCTTAGAAATATTAGGCCATGTGGTATGTAGAGAGGGTAGGATTATGTCCAAGAAGAAAGTTAACAAAATTCAGTCCTGGCCAAGACCCAAGAATACGACCGAAGTTAGAGGGTTTTTAGGCGTTTGCGTATATGTTAGAATGTTTATCAAGGACTTTTCTTCATTGGCAGCTCCATTGAGACGGTTAACGAGAAAGGATGCAGACTGGGAGTGGGATGAAGAGTGTGAGAAGGCGTTTGTGAAGTTGAAGGAGGTTGTAGGGAAGGATTTAGTCCTGCACAAGTTGGATTATGGAAAAGATGCTGGCAGAATTTATTTAGAAGTTGATTCAAGTCAGGTTGCAGCTGGGGCGGTTCTGTCTCAGATGGATAAAGCTGGTTACATCAGGCCAGTTAGGTATGAATCTGTAGTATTTACTGAGGTCGAATCAAGATATTCTCAACCAAAATTGGAATTATGTGGTGTGGCGAAAATACTGAAGAAACTTCAGCATATTTTGTGGGGGCAACATTTTGAGTTGCAAGTGGATGCGAAATCTTTAATCCAGATGATTAATTCGCCAAGTTTACCGAACGCACCCATGACGAGATGGGTAGCTTTTATTCAACATTTTTCGTTTGATTTAGTTCATAAGCCTGGCAAAACTTTTACTATGCCAGATGGTTTATCAAGGAGACCACCCACTGAAGAAGATTCAGACTCAGAAGAGTTCGATGAAGATATACCTATTATCAAAGCCAGCACTAAAGGAGCTGAAGACTTTCCATACCTCCCCCATGAGGTTAAACTGGCAGGACTATTGTGTTTAGATTATGATGATGATGACCTCCACCAAGAGGATAAACTGGAAAATAGTTTTTATGTTAATAAAGGTGTTGGAAAAGGTGTAGATAAATTCGGCAGAGAGGAGGTAGAAGAAGATGTGGTGTATGTAGAGGAAAATGGATTGGTAGTGTGGGATAGTAGTAAATTAAGGAATGGTGTATATGTTGGAGAATTAGAGAATTTAAATAAAAAGGTGGATAAAGAGAAAGAGGTATTTTTGAATACGGTTTTCAAAGGATCCAAAGGTTCAGAAGAAAAATGTCGACATAGCTTGATTAAAGATTTATTTAGGGGTCAACGATTATTGGCTCATTCATGTGCAGGTGATATTGGTGATAGAGAAGTCCCTATTGATGTTATATTAATCGATTTTCAAGATGAAGTCTGGGGTCAGACTGGTTTTTATTTTTTGTTAGTCAAATATTTGTTGACTTTAGAGAGGCCAGAAGATTGTGAAGACGATGAATGGGTGGCTATCAAGAGGAAGTCATCTACGTTTTACCTATCTGGTCGACGTTTAATGAGGAGGAGGTATCCAAATCCTCAAGTAGTTATAACTCAACAGAAGGGGCAAGAATTAGTTTTGAAATCACTGCATGAAGATCTCGGGCATAGAGGCGTGGGAGAAACGTTTAGAAGAATTTCTGATTGATTTTGGTGGCCTGGCATGAAGATGGCTGTTAAACAGTGGGTTCAGTCATGCGAAGAATGTCAAAGACGAAGTTATTTAAGGCCAAAAGAACCTGGACGCGCGACCGGTGAATATACGCTCTTTGGAAGAGTTAGTTTAGATGCTGTTCATATAAAAGAGGGACGGTATAAATATTTAATTGTGGCCAGAGATGATTTATCTGGTTGGGTAGAGGCAGCACCTCTTATTAATTTAACTGCCAAAAATGTGGCAGAATTTTTTTTGAATAATTGGGTATATAGGTATGGGGTGATGAAGTTGGTAACGGTAGATGGAGGTCCTGAATTTGGGACAGAGTTTAAAGAGGCCGTATTGAAAGTTGGATCAAAGGTTAGGGTAGCAACCCCATATTATCCTGAAGCTGAAGGCATGGTTGAAAGAGGGCATCAAGTTATCAAGGATGCTTTAGTTAAAATGTGTGGGACAAGTGCCGAAAAATGGAGGCACTATTTACCTTTAGTTTTATTTGCTGATCGAATCACTGCCAAAAGGACGACCAGATTTTCACCTTATGAACTTGTTTTTGGACAGAAAGCAGTTTTACCGGTTGATTTAGAAGCTGAATCATATCTTGGAGTTGACTGGGAAACGGTCAAAACTACTGAAGAATTATTGTGTGCAAGAATGATGCAGCTAGAAAAGAAAGAAGAATATTTAGAAAAGGCATATTCGCGGATGATGAAGATCTGAAATCAATCAGTTAGATATTGGGATGAGCGGTTGGCACATCGATTAAGGAAACCTTTGAACCCAGGAGATATGGTCCATGGTGTATAATAGGAGTTTGGAAAGTCAGTGGGGAAAAATGTTTGCAGATAGGTGGAATGGACCGTATAAAATCAAGGAGCAAGTTTCCGGCGGTTCATATGTGCTAGAAGAGTTGGATGGAGTAGTATTGAAGAAGAGGGTAGCGGCCGATCAAGTGAAAAGGTTCTATCCTAGAGGCACCAGGAGTGCCGAAGGATTCCTCCGCAATGAGGATAAACTATGATATCAATGAAACTTTATGGATTCCTCCGCAATGAGGATAAACTATGACATTTATGAAATTATATGGTCAAACTCCAAAATGAGGATAAACTACAATTTTAATGACATTTATCAAATTTTATGGATACCTCCGCAACGAGGATAAACTATGATATCTACTAAATTTTATGGATTCCTCCGCAACGAGTATAAACTATCTTCTTATTTTTATCAAAAATACTTTACTATCATTACACTGCATATGGGCAACGAAACTGTGATGAAACATAACAAAATACGAGAAAACCTTCATTGAAAATTTTCAAAATTTAAAAACTCTTAAAATATGGGTGAAGATAGTGTTGGAAAAATTTTAAAATTTATTGGAAGAAGTGTTCACAGGGGAACCTTCTTAATTAAATATTGGCAAGTGTGGGGGTAATTGATGGGCTGGCTGCTCTATACACAATTACCCCATAATGTTCGTTTCCAAAATTTTCCCTGTTTCTAGTTGAATCCTGGCTTTGTCTTTTAATTTTAGGAAGTCCACTAAGACTATAAACTGGAACGAATCAAGAGACACCGCTCTCAACGCCGGATTCAAGATTCTTTTTATTTTATTTTGTTTTTGATTTTTTATGTAGATTGTGATTTCTTTTCTTTAATTTATATTATGAATTATTGTAAAGGTGATGCTCACTGGTGGTCTCTAATCATTTTTATAAATTGGAGGGAGCCCACCCAGTGATCATCATTATAAAAATTATCTTCTAAAAACTTTCATTTATTTTATTTTCTTTTCAATTTCTTGAATTGTGTAACCACATCAAGTTGCACTTGGATGTGGATATGATGTCGAGGGTACGGCTCATCAAATGGCCGGGGGGCATCTTTTAAAATTTTACTTTTTAAATTTTTTATTGTTATTACTTTTTTTATCTTTCTTTTCACATTCGTTTATCTTTCTTTAAAAATTAAATTTTAACTTTTATTTCAAAACTATCTTTTCTAAAATCTTTTGTTTTAAATTAAAAAAAAAAAACAAACAAAAAAAAACAAAAAAAAAACAAACAAATTTAAATTAAAAAAAAATAAATAAAAATTAAATTAAATTAAATAAAAATAAAATAAATAAAAAAATAAAATAATAAAAAAATAAAAATAAAAAAATAAAAATAAAATAAAAAAATAATAAAAAAATAAAAAAAAATAAAAATTAATTAATTAATTAATTAAATCAAAATTATTATTATATTTCTTAGTTTTATTTTTCAGTCTTCATTCTTTTTAGTTTTATTCATTTAGTTTATACAGGAAACAGGGTCTAGGGGAACTCAATACCTATGGGATTTTACTTCAAGACAGCTGTTAGTCCTCCAAGACTTTAAACTGGCTACTGTTCATAACGTTCTTTAAGGTTTTTTATACGTATTTTGGATCTGTTAGTCCTCCAAGACTTTAAACTGGCTACTTTTCAAGACGTTCTTTAAGGTTTTTTTTTATACGTATTTTGGATCTGTTAGTCCTCCAAGACTTTAAACTGGCTACTTTTCAAGACGTTCTTTAAGGTTTTTTTTTATATATGTATTTTGGATCTGTTAGTCCTCCAAGACTTTAAACTGGCTACTGTTCAAGACTTTCCTTAAGGGTTTTATACGAATTATGGAGCTGTTAGTCCTCCAAGACTTTAAACTGGCTAATTTTCAAGACTATCGTTAAAATTATTTTTATTGGATTTGTTAGGTCCACCAAGACCTTAAACTGGAGTGTTATCAAATGTTAGGTCCACCAAGACCTTAAACTGGATTGTTATCAAGCTGTTGGGTCCACCATGACCTTAAACTGGATTTCTTATTGATTAAATGTTTGGTCCACCATGACTTTAAACTGGTAATTCATTCATTGTTTAGTCCACTATGACTTTAAACTGGAAAATTAATATCTGCAGGATAATTCAACATTCATTGGACCACTATGGCCTTATACTGGATTACTTGTCAATCAAATTTTTGGTCCACTATGACATTAAACTGGATTATCAAATTTATTCAATCTTTGGTCAAGCCTAGGCCTTACTTAGGAATATATCAAGATATTTATGCACTTAAACGATCTTTGGTCCACCAAGACCATAAACTGGCAATCGATTATATGTTTGGTCTACCAAGACTTTAAATTGGAATGTCAATCTTGTTTGGAAAACTCAATTCAATCTTTTAATTTATCACTGTCCCCTAAGACTCTAAACTGGTTATTCAATTATTTCTGGAATTGGGTGCTGATAGCTTTAGGAGGTTAAACCTTTAGGTGGTGATGATGCTAAAGAAAGCATAATGGTTAATTAGGTGAAATGTGTGGCGCTTTAACATGGTCTTAAGTTAAAATTATTATTGGAAGCCTGGCAAAAGTATTTTATGGGTTTGCTGTATAGCAAAGTTTGAAAATTGTGATGAAGGAATCAGAAGTTAGGATGGTAGTTGGATTTTAGGGAATGATTTTTTTTAGTGCCTCATAGTTAGGCCATTTTTTTTTTGGTGTGAAGCTTGGAGGACCTTATGGCGAGATTGGAATCATAGAATTCGGCTCAGTGGGGGGCCCTATGAGGTTGGAATCAGGAGTATTCGGCTCATAGGAAGATCCACTCTCTCAATGCTGTGACAAGAAGGAAGACTGGTATATGGGAGTCTGAAGGGATTCAAACCTTGCTCTCAGTAGTGAAATCATCACAAGATTTATATTATTTTATTTTATGTTATATCAAGCCAGAGAAGAAGAAACAACGTTTTTATTATAAAGAATTAAAAGAAGACCAAGCAAAAACAAAATTTTATCAAGTTATACTGTTAGAAAAGATAATTTCTTTGAAATTGTTCAACATCATTATCAAAGCTTTGCATTAAAATTCTTCTTTTCATGAGGTCTTCATGGTTATTAGCTGGAGTTTCTTGAAAATAGGCCAGCATTTTTCGTTTCAACTCATTAGTAAAGTCAAGAAAAAGATAGCGATGAAAATTTGGGTAATGATTGATATAGTCCGTCTTCACTCTACCAACATCATCAGTGTTGGTTATTTTGACAGCTAGAAGTTCAAATATGTTATTAAGTCATAGGTTTAGTCAATTTTGATTAAAAGTTTTTTTTAGTAAGATAAATAGGGTCTTACATTTAGAGCCAGGAAACATAGTCTCAGCAAAGTTAGTTGGGGGTACTGGCGTTATAGGATTAGGATCTTGTGAAGGCAAAATTAGGCCGGGATCCGTTGATGAAGATTGAACTTTTGAAGCTGTTTTTGATCTTATTCGTTTTAAGAAGACAGGAATTTTGGATCGCTTTTTAGAAGTTGAGGGATCAGGGAGAGCTGCTGGTCCTAAATATACGTTTGTTTTAGAAGGAACTATTGGCCGGTTGCATTTGACTTTTTTCACACGGCATAAGTCCCAAGCTGTTCTGCCAGGAAGATTAGGGTTGGACATTAAACAAGGTACCTGGTATCGAGCGCAGAGTTCACATGGAGCGACAAGTTCTTTGGAAGACATATTGATGAAGATGAATTTTATAGTTGATTAAAGAAGATGGTGGTTGAAGGTTAAAGATGAATATTGTGTTCAACCACTTATGCAAAGTTTTAAGAATGGGGACATTCTCGATTGGAGGGAGGATGTGGTAGCCTAAAGTTTAGTACGGCACCTAAATAAGTAAATGGAGTTATTACGGCATGCAAGATTGGCGTTATTATTTTTATTTTTATTTTTTTATATAAAAGGGTTTTATTTAATTTATTGGAGTTTAAAATATGAAGAAATTGGTCACGAGCAAATGCCTACACAAAAACAATTTATTTTGCGGAGAAAACTTATTTTTATGGTCTGAAAAACTTATAAGTATCAAGTCAAGTCACTCAAGAACCTTGGGAAATTTTCCCAGAATTTTTACTATTTTTCTTATATTTTTAAATGAATTTTAAAGTTTTAAAGAAATATTTACGTTTTCAAAAATTACTTAACTTTGATGAATTTTCACAGGGTAATTAGAGCTGCGCAGACTACGAAAATTAGTTTGGTATGTAAAGGGGAAGTAGCTCTATTATGTGTAATTTTTCTAGATTTTTTATTATGGTTTTAAGGTTCTAAATTGAGTCCGGAAGTCCGGAGGGACTCCGTACGGACTCTGTACGGACTCCGCTTTGACTCCGTACGGACTCCGTACGGGCTCCGGATTGACTCTGGAAGAGCTCTGGAGGGGAAAACTTAGGCAAGTGACTAGGAATACTTAAGCGCTTCTCAAACTCGAAATTGAGAGGGGGGACACATCATACAGCTTAATCTTTAACCACCACGGACTCATTTTTTATTACACAACAAATTAAAATAACTTGTAATACCCTTATAACATTATTATTTTTACATAACATCTTAGAAATACAATTCAACAGTTTAAATAACACTTCATACAGGGTATCTTTAGAAAGGTCTTCGTTGCTGGGACTTGATTATTGCTGTCTCATAAAAATTCAAATTATTATAAAAACATAAAAGTCAATCTTTACAGATCTTTCACTGGTACACCTTAATTGTTGTTATCAGTATTTCTTTATCAACAGCCACGATCATTTAATCTCAATAAGCGTTAATTATTTTAGAGTTTCATTATTTATATCAATCAGATCTAAGTAGATTGGTTAGCTTAGTGATTTAGAACACCTACTTTGTTATTTTTATTGGAAGGACGGGGTTTTCAGCTAAATCCATATATCTCCTCCGGATTCTGCTTACAGCAAGGCGACTGTAAGAGTTTACCTTACCATACCGTTGCCTTTAGTCTCAAGTTTTCTGTACTTAGCTCCTTTATGTGAGTTGACAGATTCTTTACCTGTTGAGGCAATGGCATCTTTTTTATCCTGAAGCCTTTTGAAAGTTCTTCTGGTGGGTTTATCATAGGCTTCTGATCCTGAGTTGTGTCCACTAGGATTTCTACTTCTTTCATCTCTACATCCTGTTTGGGGCAAGGATTTATTAATCTGAAAAATTCTTCTTGTTAAAGGAGAAATTACAGAAGTAGGTTCATCATAATCAATCAAGTCAAGTTCCTTTTCACGTGCAGCAGAACCACTTTGGTCAGTCATTTTAAGTTTTAACTGAAATGAAGAAAAGAAGCAATAAGATTAATTAGTCTTTATTTTTAATTTTTATTTAACAGAAATAAAATAAAAATAATAATAATAATCTTTTTTTTTGAGATAAAAATCAACTAAATAAAATTAATTTATTAATTCAAAAAATAATTTAAAACCAGGATTATAATAAAATCAACTGTAGAAATAAATTAAAAATTTTTATTAAAAATTTTAATTAATTATTTTCAAGATTTAAATCAACTAATTTATTACCAGGACTTATTGTCAACTGAAATAATTAAATATGAATCTTTATTATTTTAAAATTTTTTTTATTAAACTGATCACTTAACTACCAGGACTTAATGTCAACTGAAGTAAATAAATATGAATTTTAATTTTAAAATTTTATTAAACTGATCACTTAACTACCAATACTTAATGTCAACTGAAGTAATTAAATATGAGTTTTATTAATTAAAAATTTTTTAATGAACTACCAGGACTCAAGATCAACTGAAGTAATTAAATACAAATTATTTATTAATTAAAAAAATATTATTGTTAGGACAATTTGTCAACTGGAACAATTAAAATTTAAATTAATCAGGACAAATGTCAACTGAAAAATTATAATAATTAATATTATAATATAAATATTTTATTACTTCTGGGACTAAGAGCACTTATTGCTCTATTATGGTCAACCAGGAAAAATAAAAAAAAAATATAATAATAAAAATAAATTCCAAATTACCAGACACCTCCCCCTGTAAAATGAGCAAATTAATGCCACTTACAGAGTGCTGAGTAAAAGGAAATACGTAGCAAATGAAGAGTGAAGAGTAACCCAAAAATAGTAATATCAATAATTACCACAATATATACAACATTTAGTCAATATATGAACCTAATTTTTGGAGCGTGGTTCGATTCCCGTTCGCAGCAAAAATTTTTGTCACGTGACGTATGACGTTTGTCATTTTTGTCCCTTTCTCGTCCTTACAGATACTCAAATGCTGATGGTCCCTTCTATTTACACCCTCAATCACGATACGCCTTCGATAATTCGGGAAGGCCTCCAATTGTCAAGGGATACTTTTGGGTCTAGAAGTTTATTCCAGGTTTTAATGGTCTCTCAACAAAAAGTATGTATTTCTAAATCAATATGATTATTTTACTCAAATAAAAGAGGTAGTGTTAAAATATTAATATAGATTATAGATTAGAATTACAATGTTGTAAATACTAAGGTTATAAAATATAGAAATAAGGGTTGGATTGTAATTGTAATAATAAAGTAAGTGATGAAATGAATGATCTGAAAAGCACAAAGTAAGAGGCCTTTTATAGGCAAAACATGAGGGAATAAAATATACCAAATTTACATCATATATTGTAAGAATGTGAGAAAAAGAATGACTGAAAGGAGTACATATATGACATAAGAATTAAATAAACTGGTATGTCAAAAAGGGCATCAAATTTATTAGCAATAAAGTTTGAGTTCCTTGGACTTTCACAATTAATTACACAATATTTAATTAATTATATTACTTTCACGGGATTCCAGATCTCTCACTGAGGTAATATAATTGTTTTAAAGTTTTTATTATATTTTTATTATTAAATTCAATTCCCATTGACTTATACCATTGAGCACGGTGTTAGGGAGTAAAATTGTAAGGGACATTTTATTTACACTAATTAATTATACTACTTATTGTACTTAACTAGTTAATTGTAAGTAATACTTAAGTAGATAATTAATTATTAGTAAGAAGAAGGGGTGTGGCTTTAACTCAGTAAAATAATTAATTATTTTACCGGTTAAGACTAGTAGCCTGGCTGACAACTATTTTAAGTTTACCTTTGCACCTAACAAATTCAACTTTGAGATTTTATTGCAATTACAGTGTCCTTCCATATTTTTCTGAGTCACTTTGTGCAAGTAATCAATATTTTTTAATTTTCCCAGTTGAAAATGATAGAGTAATTCTATTGGTCCTAGAATATAAGTATTTTTTGACTATTTATTAAATTAATTATTCATTAATACTTGATAATTTGGTTGACAATAATAACACTTGGTGTTAAGTTTCAAATAGAATTTTTTTTTGGTTATTATTTTAATTAATATAATCAAACTAAATTGATATAAAATATTATTTTGATTATTGTTTTATAATTTAAATAATATTCATTTTAAATTCAATTTTTTCCTCATATTTTTGATTTTAAATTAAATTACATATATTATCTCTTAAATTAAAAATTTAAAATCATTGTAAATTAACTTTGATTTTTTTTCGGATACAAATTTTATGTCTAGCAAGTTAACTTATAGCATGTATAATTTACATGTTGATGTTGAATCTGTAGGTTCTTCAAAGGTAACTTATAAAGATTTTTCAGCTGACAGTGTATACAATCCTATAGTGCTAGATATAGGCCTTGACCAACGGAGTTGGAGAAAAAACAGTGACAAAATCCCCTCTCCCTTTAGAAAAAAAAGTGAGATTTATGTGCCAATGTAAATTGAGTCTTGATTGCTAAAACCCCTTTCCAATACACTTGACTGCCTTATCAGTCAAGGAAGTAGTCCCCAGACAGACAACCAAACCAAAGAACTGAAATGTAGACCAATGTACACACCAGAGAAAGCAAGATACTTGATGTAGGTTACAAAGCTACACCAGAGACAGCAAGATACTTGATATAGCTTGCATGAATATACCAGAGAGACAGTGATAAGAGTTGAGGTCAAGTAAGAGCTAACCTTTTCACAACCCAGTCAAATGATGCCACAAAGCACACAAAAACAGTGAAGCACAGAGATTCCAGATATACCAGATGGTTGATGATAAAATAGCACTCCCTTAAAACTTGGTTAATCTCTCACACACAGACCACCCTGTAAATTTCACAGCTAAATACAACTTCCAACCCTCCTAAATGTATAAAAGTGCCTTTAGGTGCTTCCACGTGCACAGGCGGGCAGGCTTCCTGAGGGTGGGCAGCTGCTTTTCAGCCCTTAAATGCCCAAAAAACCCATAAACACCCTCCAAAACAACAAACAACAGTAACTACACTTATAAAAAAGCTAATAACACAAAACACATACCAAAATAAAAAAAAACAAAGGGAGTTAATATGATACATAGTAAGTGACCCTAGCTTAAGCCTCCAAAAATACAACCAATCATCTAAAATCTAACAAAATACTAATAAAAACACCATAAACCCAACTATACCGTACATACCAAATACCCTCAAATACACACCCCAAAGGCCTACCCAGATTTTGACGACAACACTCTTCCTCCAATTAAGAATTTCCCCATTCTTCATCCACTAAAAACCATTTTCAAACACCCCTCCAGACCTGCCTCTGACCTGGGCCCCTGACAGTACTTCATTGATAAAAACCTCACCTGTAAAATTACTGGACCTCTTCACCTCTACAGGACTTCTTGTGATGCCTTCCACTCCAGATATAAACAATGCCACATACACAACCCATTATCCTCCTCATCAGCTCCTTCCTTCACTCAACCTGGACCATCCTCTTCCACAAGAAGATCCAGGCACTCCATTTTCATTCCAAAAATAATCAACAAACTTCACCCATCCAGAAGAAAACCGGTAACTTCAACAGACTCTTCTTCCTCTCATCATCCTGATTGACCAGCAGGTAATATTCCTTCCCTCCATAAAAAACTAGACTGACTGTTCTCTTCAGCCTCTCCTTCACCAGACATTGATGATGAAGACAATGTAGGGACCATTTAAAAACCACCCCCAGATCCAATACCTCTTCTTAAAAACAGATTTCAACATCACACCCAATAACAGAAACAACTCCTCCTCTCTTACTTCCAATCAGCTCCTTCCAAGGACCAGCAAGACATTAATAAGAGAAGTAAACTCATCCAAAAACTCAACGACAATTCAGAACATTTTACCACCTCTATTGACTCCCTTCTGTAATTACACTTGGTTCTTGAGTTTGATTTAGAAAAGAAAATATGACCATACCCAATATAGGATATAGACACCAAACAACACTCAGTTTAAAGTCTTGGGGGAATATCCTCATTTTATAGTCTTGGGGGACTCAAAATCTAAATCAAAGACCCAGAAGCAGAGATCAACAACATTAAGACACAGAGAAAAAACTTAAAATTCTGGGATAATTGTGTATATAGCTTCCAGTCCATCAATTACCCCCAAACTTGCCTTTGCTAAATTCAGAGGCTCCCCCTGTGGATACCGTCTTCTACTCTTCAAAATCAACACCAAAAAAACACCCCTTCCTCAGTTTATAGTCTTGGGGGACTGTAGAACCATTTTTTCAGTTTAAAGTCTTGATGGACTGCATAACCATTTTTCAGTTTAAAGTCTTGATGGACTGATGCATATACACCCCTATTCAACTTGTTAAACTTCAACATCCACTTCATCTTCTACCTATCACTAAGAAAACATTTTTTTCTTATCTATTTCTTTATTTTTATTCCTGTTCCACCACAGATCATATAAAACCTTGGATCCCCTGCTTTTGACCTATCAACTCTTCCTTGCTTCACTGCTCCCAAGGACTACTCTTTCAAACAGTGCATCCACATGTGCAGACCCTGCACATTCACTCTACCAACTCCCAAAGCCAAACTATACAACAGGGATTGTGACTATTGTAACTCAAAAAAGAAAAGATGTGATAGAGACACGAACTACCCTATACCTCTACCTTCACCTTCTCACAAATACATTTCCAGATCCCCTACTAGATCCCCAGAACTAGGTCAAGCCTCTTCTTCTTTATCTTCAGCTCCTTCCAGAAGATCAAGGAAATCAGTCCCCAGAACTCTCTCCAAAAGGCAATATTTATCTTCCAAAAATTCTGTTTTTATCTCTTCAGTTTCAGCTTTAAATGCTTCAAAATCAACTTCTAGGTTTCTAGAAAACATCCAAGTTGTCCCCCAAAGTTGGGCCGCCTTCCTGCCCCACTAGGAAGCAAAAATCAGGCTCATAACTCCCAAAATCAACCAGAAAACAGCAAAAATCATCCAAAAAACAACAACACTTCTATGCAACAACCTCCTAGTGCTTCCAGAGCAATGCAGACAAAAATTTTTAGGTCCAATAACACCAAAAATTTCAAAACTTCTAAATGACCTGCTAGAGCTCCCAAAATCACCTCCTCCATTCAGAATAATAAACTAAACCTCTCCTCTGCCTGCCAACTATTCTTCTGAAAGTTCATTTTCTTCAAGTAATTCCTCCAGAAGACAACAGTCAGTCCATAGATCACCTTCACCTGCCCCATCATACAACAAAGTTGGTCCTCCAGCAACAGCAACCAATCCAACTGAGCACAATATTAATAACAACAACAACACTAACAGAAACTTTCCATCTCCAGCTAGGCCCCAGTAACAGTTCCATCCCATTTCACCTTCTCAGCACCCAATGGAAGAAAATCAAGACAACCCATATTTATCTCAGGCTGATCCTTCAGCCACACATCTTTCCATTCCTTCAGAAGTTCAAATTCCTACAGCTTATAATTTTGAAGAACTTCCCATCTTTACACCACAGAAAATCTGGGGGTGAACTGCTAGCAATTCCCTCTCTTTGAACTCCAGAGTTTCTCTTATTATTCCAGGGTTATTCTCACTTTACAACAATATACAAAATTGTATTGGAAGTACATTTATTCTCAGATTGATTATAGACAGAATATTAACTGATTCCAAATTATGCACAAGTTTATCCTCCAGAACTTGATTTTGGTCCTCTTTTGAACACAAATTGAGCACAAATTTATCTAACCTAAGCATATGCATATATAATAATTCAGGATCGCTCTGCTCTATTAAATTTGATAATAAAATAAAATATTGATGAATTTATATAAAAAATAATTATTATGTAAGATATTAAATTATAAATTTAGGCATCATAGGAGGGCACTTAATAGAATTTAATTATACTATGTGACACCTTAATACTGTATCACACAGTTTGAAACATTTAAAACAAAATGTGTCATGATGGGCAATGAAATTTCTTGGACAGACACTTTCAAAATTAATACTGACCATAATACACAAATATGAAACCTTGGCGTCTATCCAATAAAAGATTTTCCTTCTGATAAATGGATTTTTATCAGTTACTCCCTGTTAAAAAGTGTTCTTGTGAGGCTTGTCTGACCTTCAGGGGGATAATTTGGCCACATCAAACTACTTCTATTTCCTTGATTGACCAAAATATCACCCTCATTTCCATCTAAAGAGTTGATCTCATCTGACTGTGGCTGATCAAAGGGATCCACCACAAGTTTAGCCAAACTTTTGGTGAAAACTTTTTTAATGGATAGTGACTAACCGGTGCTTTCCAAAATTGTCCACCTAAAGTTAGGCTAAACTTCAGGAGGATAAATTTATTGAGAATACCAAATTAACTGAAGAATACTTTTTCTCTAGCTACTCTGCATCATAAAAGTGTCCAACTGAGGATTAGCCATAATTTGGGTAGAAACTTTTGAAAAAGCACAGTCTGATGGGTTTAATATCTATATATGGCAATAAATATGAGTTTTTTATCAACATGGAACTAGAATTAATTTAATATGGCCAAAGTGTCCACCTGAATTTTGGCCAAAATACAGGTGGAAATTTTTATGAGGATTACTTGATGAAATGAAGAAGACTTGCAATTACTTTCAATCATAAAATTTTCAAACTTAAGTTTATCAAAAATTGTGGTGAAGCTTTTTCCAGATCCAGTCATATGGGATCAACTCTCTATATGGCAATGAGAAACAATTTTTAGTCAATCATGGCATTAGAAGTAATTTGATATGGACAAACTTTCCACCTGATTTTTGGCTAAAAATAAGTTGGAAATTTTTATGAGGAATACTAGATTAACTAAAGAAGACTTGCACCCTACTACTGTCCATCATAAAAGTGTCCACCAGAAGAATTCTCAAACTTGTGGTTGACACCTTTGGCCTGGTCCGGCCATATGGGAAATATTCTGCATATGGGAATGAGGATGTAATTTGGTCAATCATGGTACTAGAAGTAATTTGATATAGACAAAGTGTCCAACTAAATATTGGAAAAAAATCAGTTTAAAACTTCATTTAGTTTTTCAAAAAATCAAATTAAGTACAATTTTATTCCTGATGGTGCCCATCTTATCCAACACCTCTTCTGAGCCTTGAAAGTAGGCATTTAGCTTGAATATTTAATTTCATATAAAATCCCTTTTATTCAAACTATTTCTTTTTATCCCTTTTTTTCTTTTAGATATCAATTAATTTTATGTAAAACAAATCATTTTCATAATTTCTTACCGGTATTTAATAAAATTAATAAAGGTTTAACATCACCCTGTAAGCATTTGGCACTTGTTTTTTTGCTATACTAATAAAAATAATAATATACTGGTGACAAAAAATTGATCAAATGATAAAATATTAATAAAACAGAAAGATCAAATACCAGTGGATATGTTTTAAGAAAATACCAGTTGCGCTGAAGAAGACCTGCACCCTAGATACTCACCATCAAAAAAGTGTGCAGGAAAAGCTCCGCCGAACTTGTGCTGGACACTTTTGGTCAAGTGCAGTCATATGAGATTGATTATCTCTATGGAAATAAAAAAATTATTTAATAAAAAACTTCACTAGAAGTAGTTTTACATAGCCAAATTTTACACCTAGAGTTCATCCAAACCACAGGTGCACAATTTTTTATCTTTAAAAAAAAGTAAAATTAGTACAATTTATCCCTGATGACTCTCATTTGATTCAACACCTCTACTGGCCTTTGATAGTAGGAATATTACTTGGATTTCCTTTTTTATATCTGATCCCTTTTACTTAATTTTTTATTCCTCATATTGCTTTTGGATATCAATTAATAATTTTTAAAATTAATTATTTTCATATTTTTATACATTTATTTAATAATATTATAAATGGTGTAACATCAACTGGTATGCATTTGGCACATGAGTTTTTTCTATACTTATAAAATTAATAATATATTGGTGACCAAAAATTAATCAAATGATATTTATGAGTGAGGCACAAAGATAAAATTCCAGTAGACATGTTTGTAAGAAATACTAGATTAAATGAAAAAAATTCTACCCTAGCTACTCTCCATCATAAATATGTCCAGCAAAAGTTTGGCTGAGCTTGTGCTGGACACTTTTGGTCAGGTGCAGTCAGATGGGAGAAATTCTCTCTATGGAAATGAAGATAAATTTTTGATAAATAATTACACTAGACACCACACAATATGGGGGGCGGACTTGCTAGCAAGTCCGCAACCTTGGACTCAAACTCACCACAGATTGAACACACATTGAGCTATTGACAAAGGAACCATACAATCAGGGATGAACACCACTCAGCAGAACAGTTTTAGGTGGGTGTTCAAGTAGAGTTCAGTATGGGTTTAATATGAGTTCAGTCTGAGTTCCATCTGAGTTCAATCTGAGTTCAGGTTGGGGACTTGCTAGCAAGTCCACCCCCTATATTGCGTAGTGAGAAGTAGTTTGATATGGCGAAATTGTCATCCTGAAGTTTTGGTAAAGCTCAAGTGGATTTTTTTCTATTTTTACAAAAAAGAAAAATTAGTGCAAGTTTAGCCCTGATTGTGCTAATTTGATTCAACATCCCTTTTTTTTGTTTATGGCAGGAATTTAACTTGGATTTTAATTTTCATCTTTGATTTCTTTTATTTTACTTTATTCCACTCATTTTGCTTTTGGACAGAAGTTTATTATTTGTAAAATAAATCATTTTCATATTTTTTTACCTTTATTTAATAATATTGAAAAAGATGTAACATCACCCAGTATTCATTTGGAACACAAGTTTTTGCTATACTGATATTATTAATAAAATAATGGTGACAAAAAATAATCAATTGATAAATATGAGTGAGGTACAAATATTGAATAACAGTTGAAATGTTTATAAGAAATTCCAGATGATTTGTAATTACTTGCACCCTGGCTACTCTCCATGATAAAAGTGTCCAGCACAAGTTTGGCCAAACTTGTGCTGGACACTTTTGGTTGCATGCCGTCAGATGAAATCAATTCTTATTTTGGAAATGAGACTGAATGATCACTCCATCATTGCACTGAAAGTAGTTATATATGGACAAATTATCCCCCTGAAGTTTGTCCAAACCTAACGTAGACAATTTTTTACTTTGGTAAAAAGCAAATTTAATCCATGTTAATCTATGATGGTTCCCATTTTTTCTAAAGCCTCTACTTGCTCATGATAGCAGAAATTATACTTAATATCTTTATTTCATGTTTGATCTCTTTAATTTTAATTTTACCCTTTTATTTATCCTTTACCTTTTAAATATCAATTTTATGTTGGTAAAGCTGATAATTTTCACATTTTTTTACATTTATTATATAATATTATAAAAGTTGTAAAATCACACAGTGTAAATTCAGTACACATGTTTTCGCTATACTAAAAACATTAATAATATAATGGTGACTAAAAACTAATCAAATAATAAATATGGATGACACAGAAAGATCAAATACCCATAGACATTTTTAAAAGTAAAACAAGATTAACTGAAGAAGACTTGCACCCTAGCTACTCTCCATCATAAAAGTGTCCAGCACAAGTTCAGCTAAGCTTGTGCTGGACAATTTTGGTTGCATGCAGTCAGATGGGATAAATTTACTCAATGAAATTTAAAATGAAATTTTTCTCAATCATTGTCCAAGAAGTAGTTTTATACTGCTATACTATCCTCCTTATTTTTTGGAAAACCTCAGGTGGACACTTTTATTAATTTAAAAAAAATGAGAATATATTCCAAATCTAGAACTGGTGGTGCAAATTTGGTCTGAAAACTCAAATGATCTTTGATGGCAGAAATTTTAATTGAATGTTTAATTTCATATTTGATCACTTTTATTTTACTTTTTTATTCCTCTTTTTGCTTTCAAATATCAATTTATTTATTGTGAAACAAATACTTTTCATATTTTTTTACTTTTTTTTTAATTAATTATTAAAGATGTAGCATCTCCCAGTATGCATTTGGCTTACAAGTTTTTTAAATACTAATAAAATTAATAGTATAATGGTGAAAAACAATGAATAAAATGATAAATATGAATGACACAGAAAGATCATATACAAGTGGATTTGTTTTAAAGGAATACCTGATGAACTGAAGAAGAAATGCACCCTAGATACTCACCATCATAAAAGTATCCAGCATAATTTTGGGCCAACTTGTGCTGGCCACTTTTGGTTTCATGCAGTCAGATGGTATAAATCTACTCTATGGAAATGAAAATGACATTTTTCTCAATCATTGCACAATTAGTAGTTTGATATTTCCAATATTTCCTTCTGATGATTTTTCAAACCTCATCGGGACACTTTCTTTGGTTTAACAAAAAAGAAAATATAGTCCAAGTTTAGCCCTGGTGGTGCACATTTGATCTAACACCTCTATTTGATATTGATAGTGGGAATTTTCCTTAGATTTTTGTTTCTTATTTGATCCCTTTTATTTTACTTTTTTATTGCTCATATTGCTTTGAATATTAATTTTTAATTTAAAAAAAAATAATTTTCATACTTTTATACCTTTATTTAATAATATATGATTAAAGGTGGAACACCACCAGGTATGTATTTTTCACACAAGTTATTACTATAGTAATAACGTTAATAATATAATGATGACAAAAAATTAATCAAATGGTAAATTTAAATGACACAGAAAGATCAAATACCAGTGGAAATGTTTATAAGAAATCCCTTTTGAGTTTAAGAAGATTTGCTGTATGCCTACTCTCAATTAAAAAAGTGTCCAGCACAAGTTCGGATGAGCTTTTGCTAGACAATTTTGGTTACATGAAGTCATATGAGATAAATTCTCTCTATGGCAAGGAAAATGATATTTCACTCAATTATTGAAGTAAAGCATGTTTAATATTGTAAAATTGTCCCCTGAAAGTCTTTCAAAACCTCAGGTCAAAACTTGTTAGCTATATATAAAAGTAAACTTAGACCAAGTCTTGACCTAGGGGTCCCCAACCGTACCAACACCACTTCTGGCTCTTGATAGTAAAAATTTTACTTGTATTTTTTATTTTGTATTTGATCCCATTTTTTCATTTTACTTTTCTATTACTCTTTTTAATTTTACATTTCAATTTATTTTTTTAAAAACTAAACATATTAATATCTTTTTAACTTTATATAATAATATTATTAAAGGTGTAACTTCACCAATTTTGCATTCAGAATGCAGGTTTTTGCTCTACTAGAAACATTAATAATATATATGGTGACAAATAATTAATTATAAGATAAATATTAATGACAAAAAAAGATAAAAAACCAATATAAATTTGAAAAACAGAAAACTAATGTACTGAGGAACACTTCCACCCTAGCTACTCTCCATCATAAACGTGTCCAGCACAAGTTCGGCCGAACTTGTGCTGGACACTTTTGTTCAGGTGAAGTCAGATGGAATCAATTCTCTCTGTGGAAATGAAATTAAAAAAATTCTTAATAATTACATTAGAAGTAGTTTTTTATGGCTGAATTATCCACCTTAAGTTTTTACAAACCTCAGGTGAAAAATTTTTTATCTTTAAAAAAAATTAAATTTTGTCAAATTTAGCCCTGATGGCACCCATTTGTTTCAACACCTCTACTGGCTCTTAAAGGCAAGAATTTTCCTTAAATTTTTCTTTTTCATATTTGATCTCTTTTACTTTACTTTTTTATCACTCATGTTACATTTGTATATTAATTTATAATTTTGGAAAAAAAATCATTTTCATATTTTTTTAACATTTTTTAATAATATTATAAAAGGTGTAATATAACATAGCATGCATTTGGAGCACAAGTTTTTTCTATACTAATAAAATTTATAATATTCTAATGACAAAAAATTAATCAGATAATAAAATATAAATAATACAGAAAGATCAAATACCAGTGGACATGTTTTAAAAAAATAACAGTTGCACTGAAAAAGACCTGCACCCTAGCTACTCTCCATCATAAAAGTGTACTGCACAAGTTCGGCCTAACTTGTTCTGGACAATTTTGGTCAGGTGCAGTCAGATGTGATCAATTCTCTCTATGGAAATGAAAAAAATTATTTGATAAGAAACTTCACTAGATGTAGTTTTATATAGCTGAATTGTCCACCTAGAGTCCATCCAATCCACAGGTACACAATTTTATATCTTTAAAAAACAGTCAATTTAGTACAATTTATCCCTGATGGCTTTCATTTACTTCAACATCTATACTGGCCTTTGATATTAGGAATAATAATTGGATTTCTTTTTTCATATTTGATCCCTTTAACTTAATTTTTTATTCCTCATATTGCTTTTGGATATCAATTAATAATTTTTAAAATAAATTATTTTCATATTTTTATACATTTATTTAATAATATTATAAAAGGTATAAAATCACTCAGTATGTATTTGGCACATGATTTTTTGCTATACTTATAAAATTAATAATATAATTAAGACAAAAAATTAATCAAACAATATATATGAGTGAGGCACAAAGATAGAATACCAGTAGACATGTTTGTTAGAAATACCAGATGACCTGAAGAAAAATTCTACCCCAGCTACTCTCCATCATAGAAATGTCCAGCACAAGTTTGGCCGAGCTTGTGCTGGACACTTTTGGTCATGTGCAGTCAGATGGGATCAATTCTGTCATTCAGGCTATCTCAGGAGCCCAGTAATTTATATAATAAATTACTGCAATCATATAAAGGAATAACATTATGTAATTACAAAAAATTATTAAAAAAAATTATAAATATTTTATGAATAAATAAAATAATTACTATACTTAATTTTATTATTAAATAAGTCTTATTACATAAACAAATATAATATTCTATAATATCATTGCGCACTTTGTATGTATAAATTAATTATTTAAAATTATATTATAAGTGTAAATTTAACTTACACTGTAATTACAATTTCAATAATAAAATTTATATAAACTAAATACAACTTATCATATAATAATATCCATAAATACTGGGCCCTTCCTTGACCCTTAATTGTGTCACTGAAATTACTAAGTTAATTAAAAAATTTTATTTAATATGATTAAATTTAATTTCTCATTTTAAATAAGTTACTTTATTAAATTAATTAGTTGTTTCAATTAATTTAATAATTAAATTACTTGAAATTGTTAAAATAATTAAATTACCTTTTCTTATACTGAATTAAGATTTATTAAAAGCGTAAAAATAATTCCTTTTGTTTTAATTCAACCTTTTTAGCTATTTGTATTCCTTCTTTAGATTTCTTTTTCACAGTTCTCATTTTTCATACTCACCTAGTTAATTTTTATATTAATTATATTCTTTTTTAGAAATTTCTGATGGGTAAAATTTTTTTTTATTCACAGATTTATTTTTTATGTTTTTAATTAGATTCTTTTAAATAATTATTTCACATTTTTTTACTTTTTTGTACATACTATTGGAACACTCCAGAATGTCCTCTTGCCTATAAAACGGCTTTGGAACCCTCTCTGGTAGCTCATTACTTATTACACACTCACTTAAATATATTTTAAATATACTACGTTTATTTACTATTTTTATTAGTATTACATTTCTAATTAAAATAATATATAAATATTTAAAGGTTGCTTTAAGTTTAATAATACTATCATTGATTTCCGCGCTTTGAATACAACTACTTGTTACAATATATTACAATTTAAATAAATCCTTACAATTTGTCAAGTCTCCAAATTTACTTCGTTGCTCCCCTCTTTTAAAATTACTCTTATTATTGGTTTAATTTATCCTATTCCATTATTTTATCTCCATTCCATCTATTTCCCTTTTTCTTCTTCTCTTTCTTCTAGACAACCGGCCAATAATTGAGGGCCTTTCCCAACGACGAAGATGAAGACTTGCGACAAACGACAAAGTGCACAGACCACCCACGCCAAAAAGTAAACTTTTTGCCGCGACCGTGTTTTGAACTTGGGTTCGATCGTTTAGTTTTATAATAAATTAAATTTTATATTATTTTGAAGTGATTTTACAATCCCTATAGTAAGTTCACCTTTGCACCTCTCACTAATAGTATTATACTTTTACTGCAATAACAGTGATTGTGGCTTAATTGCTGATTCACTGAGTGTAAGTTTTCATTATATTAAAAAATTTATTTTCTAGTTGACCATAATAGAGTAAGACTCTTAGTCCTAGCAGGCAATTAATTTTTAATAAATTATTGAAGTAATTTTATTAAATATTTTTTGTTTATTGGTTGACCATAATAGTACTCAGTACTTAGTCCCAATATTACCATTATATTAATTTTTGGTATTAATTATTTTGGTTGACTTATAAAACCTTTGTTGGTTGGTCCCATTTTAATTATTGTTAATTCTTAATAAAAATTTTAATTACATTTTTTTGTATTACATTTTTTAATTAATTGATTTTTAATACATTTTTTTTTTGAAATCCAATTGATTATATTTTATTTTGAAATAACAATTTGAATCATTGATTAATCTTGATTCTCCTTTTCACAGATTAAATGTCCAGTAGTTTGGCTAAAAGCATGGATAACTTACATGTGGATGAGATTGAAGTGGATGTTGAAACTGAATCTGTAGCTTCTTTTAAAGTAACTTACAAAAATTATTCAGCTGACAAAAAACCTTCAGGACATGGAAATGTCAGGAGAAGTGGCAAACCCCCCTCTCCAAGCAACTCTGAAAGAATTAAAACCTCAAATACATCAGGAAAATCCACTCAGAGGTATAAAAATAAAAAAGATTCCTCTAACGCAGCAGGTAAAAAATCTTTCAAGCTATATAAAGGAACTGAGAGCAGAAAGCATGAAGTGCAAGGCAAAGGTAGACACACTCTGGAAGCAGATGCAGGAGCTATTAAATCCCAAACAGGGTCAACCTCCTCATTTCCCAGCTTCCCAGCCTCAGCCTCAACCTCAGCCCAATCAAACACCCAGCTCCCTCACCCACAATCAAGGCACTCTGCAAGTGGAGCAATGGAAATGGGATTACATGATGACCCACTACCAACAGAATGTTCAGCAACCAGCTCAACACCCTGGCCCATCCAGGACACCAAACTACAATCCATCTCTTCAGCACCATCCTTATCAGGGGGGCAGAAGAAAGAAAGCACAGGGGAAGTTTCCTCCCTTGCCATGGTAAGTAATTTGTTTGATAAGCATGTTGGTATATATAATAACAAATCTTCTTCAGGTAATAATGTGGACCCTGAAAGTACAGTTAAACCCTTGAAGAGACAACTTCCTTTAATAAGTAGCCCCATTGATGTAATTAGCAAATTATCATTTGATGAAACTTTACATTTGACTTCTACTTCTTTAATTAACCCTTCTCTTGCAATTAAGAATAATTCTGTTTCCCCTGAAGTCTAAACTTTAATTGAGAGAACTTCTGAAGAAATATTGAAAGATACCCTTGATTTTAATGTTGTGAAAGATAAACATTTGAGAGATTTGTTAATACATGAGAGTGATAGATTAAATAATTTGCATTTACATTGCAAAGTGAGTTCTTCTGTTCAAGACACTGCTTATTTCAAATTTAAAGACACATTAAAGAATGTCTTTGCTCTACAAAGGTCTATTAAAGCTGACCACAGATCACTCTCAGATAAATATAGTCACCTATGCAAAATTGTTGATGATCTAAAAAATGAAAATACTGCTTTAAAGAATGACAATATACTTTTGCACAGTGAATTAAGAAAATTGAAAATTGATTCTCAGAATTTGAGTAATAAATGCTCTGTAGATGAGGACAGAAATGTTTTATCTATTTCTAGGATTAATGATCAACTATCTTACATTCCTGATTTGAGAAAGAAATTATCTGACCTTGAGAAACTATATTCTGCATTACAAGCTGTCCAGGCTACTCATTATCATGAATTAAAAAATATTGCTCAAACTGCTGTTAATCATATTAATAAACAGCCTTAACAGAGTAGTTCTTCTCTCCCTTGTAATGTACCAATTTTACTAGCTGAAATTCATTCTGAAAAATCTATTGCTTCAAACAGAAATAAATTTAATGCTCACAATGAGCCAGCTTCCTCTGTGAATAATGAAATATCTGAACACCTTTCAAGGCTTCAAGAACTTATAACCTTGAATAATTCAAACCATAGGATGGAACATCCCAGTAGCCTGAAAAATTGGCCTAAGTTGGATCAATATCCTACCTTTGATGGTGATTCTTCATCTGATTGGCAACACTTTATACAAAGGATTGATAATTTAAAGAGATCTTATAAACTACCTGATGAGGAACTTGTTTCTAAGCTAATTTCTTTATTTTCTAATTTAGCCTTGATGTGGTATGAATCTTTTCTATTAGATAATAACCATTATACATGGAATGAGTGGAAATCCTTGATTGACAATCAATTTGGTGGTTCAAAATTCAGGTTGGCTCAGTAAAGATTGTATGACAATGCTAGATATGTATCCTCCTCTGTTGAAAAACCCATTGTTTTTCTTATGAAAGTAACAACAATCCTGAGAGCAATTGATCCAAAGATGGATTATGATATTTGGAGAGATAAAATCTTGTATAAATTGCCAAATTCTCTTAGAGATTTAATTGTAGCTAGAACTGAGAATGTGAGGGAACATTCTTCTTTCATTAATATTTTTAATGAGGTACTACTCAACCATAGATATGGACCTAAGAATTACCTTGGTAAATCTTATAATGATCCGAATAAACCCTCTACAAAGCCCCCAGAAAAAGCTGATAGACCCTCTGCCCCAGTTGCACCTAAAAAATATGCAACAAATACTTGTTATAAATGTAACAAACCATGGCAAAAAGGTCATGTTTGTGACAACAAAATTAATCTTGTTGAACACAATGAGGACACTGATGAGGCTGAAATTGATGTCAATTATTCTTCTAGTGACTGTGAAAGTAATATCTCCTATGACAATGAATCTGTAAAATATGTTTTAATTTTGGAACAGGATGTCCATTATTTAGATAATATATCTGAAGAATGTGTATTGGATTTATCTTCAGTAGAAAATGCTGAGATAATTAAATATATTACTAACAATTCTATAGCCATATCCCCTTTGAAGGCACCTGTTATCATTAATGGTAAAAATGTTGGTGTAGTTCTTGATTCTGGTGCTGGAGGAAGTGTAGTGTCTGAAAAAGCTTTAGCTTCAGTAGATAAGGATTATTTGAGTAAATTATTACCTATATCTTTTGAAAAATGGAGAGGGTATGGTTCTACCTTAATTCCTATCAGAAAATATAAAACCTCTGTATTCTTCAAATATAATGGCGGTTTTGTCAGAGCTATTTGTGAATTTGTTGTCATGAAAAATGATAATTTAAGCAATTGGTTTATTATGGGTAATGATATTTTGACCATGTTTAGTGTGAAATTGGACCCAGAAAATAATTGCTTCCCCTTGGGATTGAATGGAAAAAGAAAATTAAAAATTTCCTCCCGTAGAAAACCTTCTGGGCATCTGTTAAAGTCTTGTAACTCACTGATCCAGTGTAAAGGCAGACCAAAAATTGAGATGGATGATTTATTAAATGAAATAAATACCGCTTCTTTTGGTGATCATTTAACTAGTGAACAGAAGGACTCTATTGTTGCCTCAATTACTTCTTTCCCTATGGCTTTTGCTCATGGTTCTCATGTCTTGGGAAGTGTTAAGGAAGAAATGAAAATTACCTTATCCTGTAACTTGAGTGATATTCCTCCAAGTCTTAAGAAAAAAACATATCCTGCTTCTCCAATTAAAAGAAAGGATATTGAAGATAATATTACCACATTATTAAAAATGAATATCATTGAGAAAGTGGATGTTACCCCCAAATATTGTGTCATCTCCCCAGTCTTGATTTCTTATGAAAAAGATAAGGCTAGATTATGTGGAGATTACAGAGCATTAAACACTTATACTGTGGATGATATTTATCCTTTTCCCAGAATTAATTCAATACATGCTACTTGAAAGGTGCAAAATTTATTAGTTTTCTAGGATGGTAACAAAGGGTACCATCAAGTTCCAGTTGAAAAAAATTCTCAGAATTTTTTGCTTATTGCTACTCATATGGGAATATATAAGTATGTTAGAATGACATTTGGCCCTAAAAATTCCCCTTCAGTTTTCCAGAAAGTCATGGATAACACTTTCCATCAGGAAATAATTGAAGGATGGCTCATGGTGTATATTGATGATAACATAATTTTTTCTAAAACTTTTGATGAACATATGGCTCACTTGAATAGAGTTTTTCAAAAAATTGATGAAATCAATATGACCTTGTCCTTGAAAAAGTGTAAATTTTGTTTTCAATCTTTGAAAGTCCTTGGCCATGTTGTGTCAGGCTTACAAATTTGTGTAAACCAAAACAAAGTTGCTGAAATTCAAAATTTGAAAGCACCAACTTCTGTAAGAGAAATCCAAAGTTTTTTGGGTATGTCTGGCTATTACAGACAATATATTAAAAATTATCAGGTCATAGCCTTACCTCTTACCAAGCTAACTAAGAAAGATGTTGCATTCATCTGGAATAGTGACTGTCAAAAAGCTTTTGATACTTTAAAATGTTTCTTAATGACAGCCCCTATCTTAGCTCTTCCATATTTTAAAAAACCATTTTTCCTGTATACAGATTCTAGCTTTGTTGGTCTGGTTGCTTCCCTCAACCAGAAACAAATTATTAATGATAAATCCTCAAAGGTTGTAATTTTTTATATTTCAAGAACCTTGAGAAATAGTATATTGAAATATGGTGCCACTCAATTAGAGTTCTTAGCAGTTGTTTGGGCTCTTGAGAAACTTCATTACTATCTAGATGACCAAAAGTTTGAATTAGTAACTGACTGTAGTGCTGTGAAGTCCCTCTTAAACCTGAAAACACCTAATAGACATATCTTCAGGTGGCAACTTGCTGTTCAAGAGTACAGAGGACGGATGACATTTATCCATAGGGCTGGAAATGTTCACTCTAATGTTGATATGCTGTCCAGACTACCTCTGCCAAATAATGACTCCAATCCTGATTATGTACCTGAAGATGATACTGTTCATATCCATGGTATATTTATAGTTGATATGGAAAAGGAGTTATTAAAATTAATACTGGATTCATATGATAAGGATTCTGATTTAAATAAATTAGTTACTATCCTAAATGATCCTAAGAATGCTTCAATTCAGGCATTAATTAAAACTCTTCCTGTAAAATATCAAAGTGCTTTGATGAAAGGAAAGTTTTCTATTGAAGATGGTTATATTTATCACCACACAATATGGGGGGCGGACTTGCTAGCAAGTCGGCAACCTTGGACCCAAACTCACCATAGATTGAACACACATTGAGCTATTGATAAAGGAACCATACAATCAGGGATGAACACCACTCAGCAGAAAAGTTTTAGGTGGGTGTTCAAGTAGAGTTCAGTATGGGTTCAGTCTGAGTTCAGTCTGAGTTCCATCTGAGTTCCATCTGAGTTCCGGTTGAGGACTTGCTAGCAAGTCCACCCCCTATATTGCGTAGTGTATTATATAAGAAAGCTTACTAATGTAATTGTAATCCCTCCTTCTATGAAAGAAACTATCCTCAAAATTTGTCATGATGACATATTAGCTGGTCATTTTGATCTAGAAAAAACATTGATAAGAATCAAAAACACTGCTTAGTGGGCTAATATGTCTGAAGATACAAAATTATATGTTGAATCTTGTGGTTCCTGGCAGAAATCTTAAAGGTTGACAGGTAGAAGAGCAGGTTTACTACAACATATTGAAGCACCTAATGCTCCTTGGCAAATAATTAACATGGATTTTGTCACTGGTCTTCCTGTAGCAGGTAAAGACAGTTATAACTCTTGTTGGGTAATAGTAGATAGATTCACAAAAATGTGCAAATTTATTCCTACCCACAAAAATGTATCCACCAAAGAATTAGCTTTCTTATGGTGGTCTTACATGTTTAATATTATTGGTTTTCCAAAAGCCATTATCTCTGATAGGGATCCAAAATTTACTTCTGAGTTTTGGACCCGTTTGATGGATATTTGTGGCTGTGAGTTAAAGTTATCTACAGCTCATCATTCTCGGATGGATGTTCTAGCTGAAAGAATGATTCAAACTCTGGAAGATATGATTAGAAGGTATTTTGCCTTTGGTTTAGAATATAAAGACAATGACAGATTTACTCATTACTGGGTCACTCTATTGCCTGGTCTTGAATTTGCATGTAATAGCACTGTTCATTCTGTCACTGAGAAAAAGCATTTTGAGCTTTGGTTAGGTTATGTACCAAACACTCCTGCTCAGATTCTCAATAATAAATTACCTAAGTTGGAACTACATCCTGGTGTAAAATCTTTTATGCAAATGCAACAGCTACGCAGAAAAGATGCTCAAAGCTGTATTGATAAAGCATTTGAATATGAAAAGAGAAGATGGGATCAATCCCATAAAGAATACACATTTAGCAAGGGTGATTAAGTGTTGATATCTAATTTCAATTTCAATTTACAAGGTAACAACAAATTACAAGATCCTTTTGTAGGACCATTTGTTGTTAAAAGAATGGTTGGTGATAATGCAGTAGAAGTTGTTTTGTATTCTCCATATGATAGAAAACATCCTTTTTTACCCATTTTTTTGCTTCAACCTTATACTTCCAACAGTAACTTATTTCCCAAAAGAAGGGGAAACCTAAGAAAACCCTCAGGAAGTCACAGAAACTGCAGAAATTGATAAAATTCTCAATGATAGAATTATCACTTCTGAAAGAGGTATGAATATTTATTGAGATATAAGAACAAGTCATCTGAACATGATGCATGGATACCTGGAAAAGAAATTTCAAATCTCTCTACTCTTTTAGAAAATTATAAAAAGAAAAAATCTCAGCATTTTTTTAATTGGTTTTTTTGAGTGAGGGAGTGTCAGCCAGGCTATCTCAGGAGCCCAGTAATTTATATAATAAATTACTGCAATCATATAAAGGAATAAAATTATGTAATTACAAAAAATTATTAAAAAAATTATAAATATTTTATGAATAAATAAAATAATTACTATACTTAATTTTATTATTAAATAAGTTTTATTACATAAACAAATATAATATTCTATAATATCATGGCGCACTTTGTATGTATAAATTAATTATTTAAAATTATATTATAAGTGTAAATTTAACTTACACTGTAATTACAATTTCAATAATAAAATTTATATAAACTAAATACAACTTATCATATAATACTATCCAAAAATATTGGGCACTTCCTTGACCCTTAATTGTGTCACTAAAATTACTAAAAAAATTAAAAAAATTTATTTAATATGATTAAATTTAATTTCTCATTTTAAATAAGTTACTTTATTAAAATAATTAGTTGTTTCAATTAATTTAATAATTTAATTACTTGAAATAGTCAAAATAATTAAATTACCTTTTCTTATACTGAATTAAGATTTATTAAAAGCGTAAAAATAATTCCTTTTGTTTTAATTCAACCTTTTTAGCTATTTGTATTCCTTCTTTAGATTTCTTTCTCACAGTTCTCATTTTTCATACTCACATAGTTAATTGTTATATTAGTTATATTCTTTTTTAGAAATTTCTGATGGGAGAAATATTTGTTTATTCACAGATTTATTTTTTATGTTTTTAATTAGATTCTCTTAATTAATTGTCTCACATTATTTTACTTTTTTGTACATACTATTGGAGCGCTCCAGAATGTCCTCTTGCCTATAAAAGGGCTTTGGAACCCTCTCTGGTAGCTCATTACTTATTACACACTCACTTAAATATATTTTAAATATACTACGTTTATTTACTATTTTTATTAGTATTACATTTCTAATTAAAATACTATATAAATATTTAAAGTTTGCTTTAAATTTAATAATACTATCATTGATTTCGGCGCTTTGAATACAACTACTAGTTACAATATATTACAATTTAAATAAATCCTTACAATAGGGGGTGTCAGTTCTGGCAAATCCGCACTTAAATTAAGTGCAGATTTCAAACCAAATCAGCACTTACAAATCAGCACTTAAATTTTGCAAAAAAGTCACTTATTTCAAAAAAGGGTGTCAGTTATGACCTCAAATCAGCACTTTTTTCCCGTTTTTTTTCACAACCACATTTTGGCCACAAAACATCCCTTCCTTTCTTACCCCATCCCTGTCACATGTGACACACTGACCTTCCTCGCTACCTACCCATCAATCCTCGGCACACACCCCTTCCTGACATTTTCAATATTTTGACCAGGCATGTTTACATTCTTTTTTACTTATTTCTTCTACTTTTTAATCTTTTTTCTTGTTATGTGCCAGTTTCATAATGCCTCCCAGACATTCCAAATCTCAAAAGGTAACTCAAAAATCTGCTTCGTCACAAAAGTCTCCTCGTAAAGCAAGCCCTACACCTGAAAAATCAAAGGCAAGTTCAGGTCAGCTTAAAAAGGATGATTATCTCATCATAATCAACTTCCTTAAAATAAAATCAAATTTTGAAGCATGTTTTGGATGTGAAAAGTCCACTCGTATTGGACGTCCACCTTCTTCAAAGGTCAATGGCTACGTGTTGATGGCCAATGAAGTAAGGAAGAAAACAAGGGGGAGAATTGATATCAATCCTAAACAAATGAAGGAGAGATTTAAGAGTTACCATTCAAAATATAAAAAGACTCATCATGCTGTAAATGAAACTGGCTTTGGTATTGACGATGATGATTTGGAGATTGGAATTACTACTGTTTCCGAAAAGCTCAATGTCATGTGTCCTTTCTATGAGGAAATGGATAATCTTTTTGGCACCCGAGTTGATGTAAACCCTTGGTTTCTACACGATACTACTAAGCATATACCCTCTGGATCCAAACCTTCCTATAATCCTCCCAACACACCTTTACTTGAAGAAGATCAATCCCCTCCACCTTCTAACCATAGTTCAGCTGAAGATGATCCCAACTATCAAGCAGAACAATTATATCGCAGAAGATCTGAATCCTCAGAGGCCCAAAATTTAAATGTATGTTTACTTTTTGTTTTTTCTTCAATTCTTCTCTGAATTTCTCCTTCTTTCTAGTCTCCTCCTACTCAAACTCAATCTCCATTAAATAATCTCAATTCTGGAAATGTGAATACCTCTTTAGAAGCTGCTTTAGAAGAACTTCCTGAAGCCTCTTGTTCAAACTCCAAACTAAAGCGTCGAGCCTCAACTTCAATGAACTTGAACCATCTATTAAAACGTGGTAATACTTCAACAAGCTCATTTGGCTCCCTTGAGGATTATTTTGAAAAAAAAGATATAAGTAAGTTTTGTTTACTATATATCTTAATCATTAACTCATTTATTTATTTATTTCAATTTAATTTTCTCAGCGAAATCAACTTTTGCAAATAATGCCCTTGACTTTGAGAAGATGAAGTTTGATCATATGCTAAGGAAAGATCAGCAAGCCTTAGATTTGGAAGAAAAAAAATTTGAGGTAGAGCAGATGGAAAGAGTAAATGACCGTCAATTTCAAAGAGAAATGGCTACTTGTGAATTGGAAAAACAAGAGAGTTTTTAAAAAAAAGATTTCATTATGGAATGTGTTAAAAATGGCCAATCTTATGAGGACATTAAAAAATTACTTGACCTTTTCAATTGATAATTTGTTTTTCTAGTTAATTTAATTTTGTTTGATTTCTTTTTGGTAATATTTTCCTATATGCTGACTTATAAAAGGAAAAGAATATAGTATGTTATTTTTGACAAAAATTTGAATGTATAATAAAAATTTTCTATCTTTACTTTCTAGTCAATAAGTTTGCTTATCTAAATTTTTCTAAGTCATCAATTTCACATGTCAGATTTAAAAAATTGGCAATGCCCTCCCCTGCATTTTATTGAAACAAGGGGTGGGTACCACCAAATTTTTCTAAGTCATCAATTTCACATGTCAGATTTAAAAAATTGGCAATACCCTCCCCTGCATTTTATTGAAACAAGGGGTGGGTACCACCAAATTTTTCTAAGTCATCAATTTCACATGTCAGATTTAAAAAATTGGCAATACCCTCCCCTGCATTTTATTGAAGTAAAGGGTGAAAGTCATCAAAATTTAATATAATTACATAAATTAATTAATATATAAATAAGATATGTCAAGTATACTACTTTTAAAGTAATGACAATTCCTTAAGCCAAAATGCAGATCAAGTCTAGAAACTAGGTTTGGGACTTTCCACAGGTATAGGCTAGAGGAACCCCATGAAACAAATTAATGTTATCATGATTACCATTTATACAACACAAGGTCGTGGGCCCATTACTTTAATTTCATAAATTGAAATATCATATTTATTTATTAAAAATTTATGGAAGAATATTAAATATTTGGTTATTTTTTTGTATATATTACTTGATTGAGTTACTAAGAGGGGCAATAATGCTCTAACAACATGCTCGCTGCATTAGAACTCAATCATGTAATAATACAAAAAATTTTAAAGAATTTTCTTTGATGGAAAAACAATAATTTTACATTTTCAGCTAATATTTTATGGAAGTGAACTCTGTTCTTTGCCCGAAGAACAGAGTTCATCCTCCTATTTTCACACTCTGTTTAAAAAGAATAAAATGACTTACCTGGAGAGATGAGTTGAGAAAAAAGAAATATAAGTGAATGGAAGTGAACTCTGTTCTTCGCCCGAAGAACAGAGTTCATCCTCCTATTTTCACACTCTGTTTAAAAAGAATAAAATGACTTACCTGGAGAGATGAGTTGAGAAAAAAGAAATATAAGTGAATGGAAGTGAACTCTGTTCTTCGCCCGAAGAACAGAGTTCATCCTCCTATTTTCACACTCTGTTTAAAAAGAATAAAATGACTTACCTGGAGAGATGAGTTGAGAAAAAAGAAATATAAGTGAATGGAAGTGAACTCTGTTCTTCGCCCGAAGAACAGAGTTCATCCTCCTATTTTCACACTCTGTTTAAAAAGAATAAAATGACTTACCTGGAGAGATGAGTTGAGAAAAAAGAAATGTAAGTGAAATTGATTGAGTGATGTAGGAAGAGAGGAGAAAACGGATATGAGTGAAGAAAAAAAAGAGAGTGACTGAAAAAATATGCGTTTGCTGAAAATATGCGATTTCATTTTTGTTGGCCAGGTGAGAAGTTGAGATTCCAAGGAGTTGATGGCAGTGATACATCGTTTGGTATAAGTGTTAACTGAACCATACCCTAAATCAAAGACATTTTCTAAACGTTTCAAAGCGGCTCCATTACCATTTGAACCCAAACGACATAGTGTGATGGCCAATTGAATTGAAGGATGTCGTTGTTCTTTTTGAGAATTATTGTGAAATATGGGATGATCCTGAATAAGCTCAAGCAATTTAAGGAAACATTCCTGAGAAGTCCTGAACAGCTGTCTAAAACTGGGTGTAGATAGGTTAAGAAGTGTTTGGATGGTGTACTTGGGGGTATGAAGTACTTGAGGCTTTCTGGGAAGAAGGTAACGTTTCGTGGCCATTTTTGATAAAAAGACAAAATCTTCTTCTAGATCAGAATCAGAATCGCAATCAGAGTCCAAGAGCAGTTCAAGAGCCATGAAAGTCATTGCTTTATGTAATTTATCACGATTTGAAAGTGAGGAAGGCATAACTCTTATATGATATGATATGAAGATGTAAGTGATGTACGATGTTTTGAGTTATGAAGTGTTATTCTGCGGAGTGCTGCGTATGAATGGGATGATGCTGACAAATCAGTGAAATGGGACTTGATGGTGAAATCAGCACTTTTGGTTGAGAAAGTGCGGATTTGAGTGAAATAAGTGACTTATTTCATTTTGAAATCCACCAGTATTGGGGCTAGTGTGTTTTGGAAATCCGCACTTATTTAAGTGCGGATTTGTAAGTGCGGATTTGCCAGAACTGACACCCCCTAATTTGCCAAGTCTCCAAATTTACTTCGTTGCTCCCCTCTTTTAAAATTACTCTTATTATTGGTTTACTTTATCCTATTCCATTATTTTATCTCCCTTCCATCTATTTACCTTTTTCTTCTTCTCTTTCTTCTAGACGACCGGCCAATAAATTCTCTGTATGGCAACAAAAAATTTTTTTTAGCAAATTTTACTAGAAGTAGTTTGGTTTGTCTGAATCATCCATCTGCTGTTCTGCCCAATCTCAGGTGTATAATTTTTTATCTTTAAAGAAAAGGTCACTTATTACAATTTAGCCCTGATGGCTCCCATTTGCTTTAACACCTCTACTGGCTCTTGATAGCAGGAATTTTACTAGTATTTTTTCATATTTGAACTCTTTGACTTTTATTTTACTTTTTTATTCCTCTTTTTAATTTTAAATTTCTATTTAATTTTTGTAAATCTAATCATTTCCATATTTATTTACATCTATTTTAAAAAATTATCAAAGGTATAACTTCACCTGGTATGCATTTGGAACACAAGTTTTTGCTATACTAATAACATTAATAATGTAATGGTGATAAAATATTAATCGGATGATAAATATGAATGATACAGACTGATCAAATACCAGTAGAAATATTTATGAGAAATACAAGATGAAGGAATTGAAGAAAAATTCCACCCAAGCTTTTCTCCATCATAAAAGTGTCCAGCACAAGTTCGGCCAAACTTGTGCTGGACACCTTTGGTCACGTGCAGTCAGATGGGATCAATTCTCTCTATTGCAACAAAAAAACTTTTTTTTTATCAAATTTCACTACAAGTAGTTTTTTTTAGCTTAATCATCCACCTGTTGTTCTTCCCAACCTCAGGTGTATAATTTTTTATCTTTAAAAAAAAGGTCACTTATTACAATTTAGCCCTGATGGCTCCCATTTGTTTCAACACTTCTACTGGCTCTTGAGAGCTAGAATTTTACTAGTATTTTGTTTTTCACAATTGATTTCTTTGAGATTAATTTTCCTTTTTTATTTCTCTTTTTTTTAATATCTATTTAAATTATTGTCAAGCTAATTATTTTCATATTTTATTACTTTTATTTCATAATATTATAAAAGGTGTAACATCACCTGGTATGCATTTGGCAAATGAGGTTTTTCTATACTTATAATATTAATAATATAATGGTGACAATAAATTAATCAAATGATATATATGAGTGAGTCACAAAGATCAAATACCAATGGACATGTTTATAAGAAATACCAGATTAACTGAAAAAAAATTCTACCCCAGCTACTCTCCGTCATAAATGTGTCCAGCACAAGTTTGGCCGAACTTATGCTGGACACTTTTGGTCACATGCAGTCTGGTGTGATCAATTCTCTCTCAATAATTGCAGTAGAAGTTGTTTTATATGGCCAAATGGTTCTGCTGAAGTTTTGTTAAACCTCATGTTGGCACTTTTTTGTTTTTCAAAAAAGCAATTATAGTCCAAGTTCAGCCTCACTAGTGGGCATTTTCCCCAACATGTATACTTGCTATTGATGGCAGTAATTTTATTTTAATTTTTTATTTCATATTTGATCCATTTAATTTTACCTTTTTATCCTTCATATTGCTTTTGTATATCAATTTATTTTTTGTAAAACAAATCATTTTCATATTTTTCTACCTTTATTTAATAATCTTATAGAAGGTGTAACATCACCTGGTATGCATTTGGTACACAAGTTTTTGCTATAATTATAATATTAATAACAATGGTGACAAAAAATCATTCAAATGATAAATATGAGTGAGGCAAAAAGATCAAATACCTGTGGACATGTTTATAAGAAATACCAGATGAACTGAAGAAAAATTCCACCCTAGCTACTCTCCATCATAAAAATGTCCAGCATAAGTTTGGCCAAACTTGTGCTGGACACTTTTGTTCACATGCAGTCTGATGTGATCGATTCTCTCTATTGCAATGAAAATGAATTTTTCTTCAATAATTGCACTAGAAGTTGTTTGATATGGCCAAATGGTTCTGATGAAGTTTTGTTAAACCTTAGGTTGGCACCTTTTTTTTTTCAAAAAAGAAATTTTAGTCGAAGTTTAGTGCCACTGGTGGGCATTCACCCCATAATGTCTACTTGCTCTTGATGGCAGGAATTTTACTTAAATTTTTTATTTCATATTTGATCCCTTTAATTTTACCTTTTTATCCCTCATATTGCTTTTGGATATCAATTTATTTTTTTACCTTTATTTAATAATATTATAAAAGGAGTAACATCACCCAGTAAGCATTTGGCACATGAGTTTTTGCTATAATTATAATATTAAAAACATAATGGTGACAAAAAATCAATCAAATGATAAATATGAGTGAGGCACAAAGTTCAAATACCAATGAATCAATAGTTCTTTTTAATATTATAAATTTTTTGATTAAATAAAATATTAATAATGAATTATATTTTTCATCCACAATTTAACTCTCATGATTCCCACTGCACAAAAGGGCTCACTCAGTCCTTTCTATCTTTCTTTTTTTTATTTCTTACAATCTCACCCAGCTAGGGGCATGAAGGCATGGTTAACTAATTGGGTAGGTACAAGTGGGGAGTAATGAATGTAATGAGTTAGGTAACAGCAAGGCAATTGAAAGGATGACATGGGGGGCAGCCAGGTGGCTTGAGAACACAGATGGGGATGCCAAGAGGGTAATCCTCGAGGGGTCGTGGTTTGATGGGCAGGGCTTTCAAGAATGTAAGTGGAGTGGAATTCCACAGATGACCCAAGTGAATGACCAAGCATGATTGTCCAGATAATGGGGGGATGGCAAAGTGGGGGGGTTCTCCAGCCTTCACGCACATGTCCATCCACTGTAGATCGCTGAGGGAGAATGAAGACATCGTGGGGATAATGAGACATCAACACCAACATGAGAACAAGCATGCCAACCATGGATGAAGGGGTGTGGTTAAAAAGGGGGGGAGGCGGCAGGGATTTGAACCCGCGACACACAAGTCAATGTAACAAGCAGCCATCCAGGCAATGATCTAATCACATAGACCATCTTGCCCCACATCAATCCTTTCTTTACTGCTTGTGCATATATTTTATTGCCCACAGTACTAAAATTTTTTGTAGTGATTATACCACATCTAATTCAGGAATATTTTTAAACAATATAAGTTTTTTTTACAAAAGACCTTATCATATCCAATATCCCACAAAAAATACAACCTGTTTTTGTATTAAAACCTGTTAATTATTAAGAAATTGTTAAAATAATTAGATTAGACCCTGGCACAGCTAGATCCATACCAAACAACCTAAAGTATTTTCAATATTGAAAACAATTAAATAAAATTATGATATCATACTAAATTATGGGCACCAACCATAATTCAGCACTTCTTATTTGCTCTGCCACAAAATGAGTGCATGAAGCATTTTTCTAATGTCAGACTGTTTTTCTTCCTTCCCTCACACCTTTAGTCCAGAATGAAAATTTAGTATGAGTTTTGGTCAAGTTGGTTTGCCAGTGTTATTTGTATGCAATATGAATTCATATTGCATATTTCTATTTATGCATAAAATATACTCCTTAAGCATCATTTTTTGAATTTTTCAATCATAATGAATATTTATGCATATGAATATGCATATTCATTATACAGATGTATATGCATATTAGTATATTTTATTCATATACATATATGCACCTTTTTTTGGATATTCAATATGCATATTTTTAATGCATATTCAATTTTCATATTTTTATGCATATTCAATATGCATATTTATTATGCATATTCAATATGCATATTTTTTATGCATAATCACCATGCATATTTTTATGCATATTGTTTATGCATATTTATTCTTCATAGTCATTATGCATACACTTTGGATAGGCATTTCACATCAATTTTTAACATGCAATAAGTATCCACCATGCAAATTCAAATACATATGCATCTATATCAAACACATAACATATATTCAAGTTTAATATTTGAATATTAAGGTATGCTAAGTGATGTTGCTCAACCTTTTGCCAAACCTGAGATTAACTGATGTTCAATGTGGTCCCTAAACTCTGCTTAAGGAGGGATTGTTCTGGATTCAATCTGTGACAGTTTATTTTTTCAATGTTTTTTCATCCGATTTAAAAACATATTTCTGACAGTTTCAGGATGGTTTCCCAACAGTTTCCTGATAAATTCCTGATAGCTTCAAATAGAGGGAACTGCTAGCAGCTCACCCCCTGATTTCCTGTGGTGGTAAGTACCATAATATTTCATCCAATTTCATCAACAAAAAACAACTTCTGAGCAAATTTCTTCTTGTTTAGATGGGACCCCTCGTCCTGAAACTACTATTGGAGTCGGCCAACCTCTTGGAACTTCTTTAAACCTGGATTATGAGGATATGAAAACAACCTAAGCATCATGTGTTAAATTACGCTTAGGGCTTTTGCTCTTCATAGACCATTGAATGAGTTTAAAAAGACCCTGAGAAAGTAACTTTTGGACAGCCACTGAAAGATGTCAAGAATCATTAAGCACACCTTCCAACATTATATTCCACCCTCTTCTGCTTCCTCCCGCAAACTACCTTCCAAACCAGTTGAAGACCATTACAACCCATACAATCTTTTCAGAAGAATGCACTTTAAAGAAAACAGTGCATCCTCCAAACCCAACAAAAAACACAAGCATCAATACAATTTAAACCAACCTCCAGAAGCTTCTTCTTCCAGACATTAAATTATTAAAAACAGAAAATAAATCAAATTAATAAAGAAATAAAAACAAATAATAATTAGCAATTCAATTTTTTTATTTTACTAATTACTACCTATAACTACTAACATACTAAAAAAAACTTGAAAATAATTAAAATTCCCAAAAAAATATGAGAGGTGAGAGAATAAAATGAAATGAATAATAATAAAATAAAATAAATAAAAATTACAAATGATTACCCCCAGCCAATTGATGAGCTGATCCTATGATAACTTACCCACATACAAGTTTACCTTGATGTGGATACACATTTAAGAAATTTTAAAGTTTTGAATAATTTTGAACTGAAATAAAATATAAATAATACTGAAAATAAAAAATAAAAATAAATGAAAAAACTTGTAAAAAATAATTAAAAAAGAAAAATAGCATTGCCCAGCCAATTGATGAGCCATTCCCCACCAATGCTTTCCCACATCCAGGTGACCCTGATGTGGTACACCAAACTATGATTTTGATTTTATAAAGTAACCCTCAATAACAAAATAAAAGAAAAAAAGAAAAAAAGAAAGAAATCCAAGACCACTACAATTCCATTCTATCACAACAGATCACAGAAGCAAATACAGGTCCAAAGAAAAGATCACTGGGTGGGCTCCCTCCAATAAGTAAAAATGCTGGAAGACCACCAGTGATCCACCACCAACAAAGAACCAAGGACAAAGAACCAAGGAGCCATTCCACTCCAGTCTAAAGTCATAGAGGACTAAAAACCTGAATAAAAGCAAAGAACTAGGATACAACTAAATAAACCAAATATTTGAAACAGACATTCTGCGGTAGCTGTTATACAGAGCTTCCAGTCCATCAGTTACCCCCACATTTGCCAATTCAAAATCTAGAAGCCCCCCTGAGTACCTTCTAACTTAAAACTTCCACCGCACAATTCAAAAAATCACACAAAAATCACCAGGGAAAATACCAGCACTTGAAGACTACAGAAATCCAGTTTAAAGTCATAGAGGACTAAAGACCTGTTAAAGAAGACCAATGATAGGGTTCAACTAAATTAAGAGAAGGGGTTGGAAACAGAAAATCTGGTGTAACTGTTACACAGAGCATCCAGCTCATCGGTTACCCCCACACTTGCCAAAATAAAATCTAGATTCCATCCTTGGGTACCATCTAACAAAAAAGTTTCCAACACAACAGATGAACAGCATCACCAATAAAACAACCCAATAAAAAGAATTATTCATTGTTTATCTTCATTACGGAGTTAGTCTTCTTCCCTTCTTGTGCCTCTCGGATAAAATCTCTTCACCTGGTCAGCAGCCACTCTCTTCTTCAAGACTGCCCCATCTAACTACTCCAATTTATATGAGCCACCTGAGAGTTGATATCTGACTCTATAAGGACCATTACACCTGTCAGAAAACATCTTGCCCCACTGAATCTCCCAACTTCTATAATACACCAATACAAACCACCCAGGCTTCAAAGGATTCCTCAGCCTGCAAGCGAAAATCTTACACCAATATCTGACTGACTTATTCTTGATCTTCATCATCCTTTCATAGGCTTTTTCATGAAATTTCTCCTCTCCTTAAAGCTGCATAATTCTGGCACATAAAAAATCTTCAGTTGAACAAACTTCATCCCAATCAATTCCCAAATAAGAAATTTCCTCCAAATCTACTGGTAAAACTACCTTCTGACCAAAAATAAGTTCATAAGGTGAATCTCCAGTAGTCCTCTGGAATGTGATTCTGTCAGCAAACAAAACCAAAGGTGAAAATTGCCTCTACTTTTCAGCACTATCCTCACACATCTTAACCAAAGCATCTTTCAAAACTTGATGCCCTATTTCAAACATACATTCAGCTTCATGATAATAAGGAGTAGCCACCCTTACCTTGGACCCAACACTAGTAGCAGCTTCCTAGAATTCAGCTCCAAATCCTGGCTCTCCATCAACAGAGACCAATTTCATCAGCCCATACCTATAAATCAAATCCTTCTTCAAAAAATCTTCCACATTCTTGGCATTCAAGTTAACCAGAAGCACTTCCTCAACCCAAACAGATAAATCATCCCTGTCCACAATCATATATTTATAACTTCCCTCTTTCATATGGACAGCATCCAGACTGACTCTTCCAAACACAGTTGATTCACCAGTAGCCTGACCGATTTCTTTTGGTTTCAAGTGACTTCTTCTTTGACACTCCTCAAAAGATTGAACCCAACTCTGCATAGCCAAATTCATACCAGGCCACCAAAATCTGTCTGCTACTCTTCTATAAGTCTCCCCAAAGCCTCTATGACCAAGGTCTTTGTGAAAAGACTTCAACACCACCTCTTAACCCTTCTTGTGAGTCACCACAACTTGGGGATTTGGATTCCTCCTCCTCATTAAACTTCTCCGTGATAAATAAAATCCAGGATATTACTCTTGATTTCTAACCAAGTATCATCATCACAACTATCTGGCCTCTCCAAGGTCAACATATATTCTGCCATAAGAAAATAAAACCCAGACTGACCCCAGGTCTTTTCTTCAAAATCCAATAAAATATAATTAAAGGGCACAACCCTGTCATCAAAAATCACCAGTATACACATAGGCCAATTGACCCGCCCATCCAGGACACCAATCTTTAACTTTTGGAACATCCTTCTCTTTCAACTGAGTTTTTTGAGAATTCAGTACAACAACAAAAAAACCATTTTCTAAATTTGAGCCATCCCAAACAACAGTCCCTTCTTCACCAATAAAAACATCCTGATCACCAGAATCAAGATCAGATCCAGCCAGTTTAACCTCATGGGGGAGAGTTGAAAAAGTTTCAGCACCTCTTGTGCTGGCCTTAACCACTGGAACATCTTCATCAAAATCTTCTGATTCAGAATCTTCATCTGTTGATGGTATTCTTGACAATTCATCTGGAATTATGAAAGTTTTTCCTAGATTATGTACCAAATAAAAAGAGAAAAGCTGGATAAATGTAACCCACCTAGTCATAGGAGCATTTGGAAGACTAGGAGTGTTGATCATCTTTAACAAAGATTTAGCATCCACCTGCAGCTCAAAATGATGCCCCCACAAAAAAGTGTGCAACTTCTTCAAGATTTTTTCCACACCACAGAGCTCCAACTTTTTCTAAAAATACCTGTATTCCACCTCATTAAACACCATAGATTTATACCTGACTGGCCTTACCTTTGCATATTTATACTCCTGAGACAAAACAGCACCAGAAGCAATATAAGTTGAATCAAAAGCCAAATAAATCTTCACAGACCCAACACAATAATCCAACTTATTCAAAACAATATCCTCCCCTACCACCTTCTTCTCCCCCTTCTTCATCTTAAACACCTACTCAGATAAAGCCTCACTGACTTTGATGACATACTTGGCACACCCATCCTGATAAATGTCCACAGCCAATAACTTCAAATGGGACTCAAAAGACTCCTTCACCTTTTCCAATGCAGGCAACTTCTGGTCCACATTAGCCAGAGTCTTCATCATCTCCTTCCTTAAAAGCTCTTTCAACACATCCATCTTGATATCCCTAGCCAGGGAAGACCAAATAACATTCACCACAAAATATGGGGGCGGACTTGCTAGCGAGTCTGCAACCTTGGGCCCAAACTCACCACAGATTGAGCACACATTAAGCTACTGATAAAGGAACCATACAATAAGGGAAGAACACCACCCAGAAGAGCAGTTTTAGGTGGGTTTTCAAGTAGAGTTCAGCATGGGTTCAGTATGAGTTCAGTCTGAGTTCCACCTGAGTTCCATCTGAGTTCAGGTTGAGGACTTGCTAGCAAGTCCACCCCCTATAATGCATAGTGATCCTTGGCAGCATTTTCATGTGCTAACACCTCCACTTCCACTAAATACTCCACCACATGGTCAAACTGAGACAGAAACTTCCTGTAACTGTGCAGGTTACCCGCACCACCATAAGATTGTCATTTACTGACCAACTTATTCAGATCTTCCATAGTAAATCTGACCCCCTACCTATCCACCATTTCACTACACAACAACTTCCAATCCCTCTTCTTGTAAACAGACATTGCTACCACCTCCTTCTACACTGTCTTATCCCCAATGAAGAAAATTATTTGCTTCACCATATCCAGGTAAGAATCACATCCATCCACCCCAGAAGCAGCCTCATACTTCTCCAAAAACCACTTCACATATTCCCCATTAAACTTGGTCCCATCTTAAGTTTTAACCCTAAAACACTCCCTAGCCACCACAGCAGGAGGTCCTCCCTCTTCACTGACAGTCACCACAGAAATAGAGGATCCAGAAGCCATACCTCCAAACCAAAATCACCAATTTAAAATAAAAACCACCACCAAAGGGCCAACCAAAGACAAAAAGCACTCCAAAGAACTAGCAGGTCCTCCCCCACATTGGGAACCAGAAATGTAGACAATCCTATAGTGCTAGCTATAGGTCTTGAACAAAGGAGTTGGAGATAACAAGAGATAAAATCTTCTGTCCCTTTAAAAAAATAAAGTAGGATTTACCTGCTAATGTAAATTGAGTCTTGATTGCTAAAACCTCTTTCAAACACACTTAACTGCCTGATTAATCAAGAAAGTAGTCCCCAGATAGACTACCACACCAAAGAACTGAAATGTAGGCCAATGATACACCAGAGAAAGCAAGATACTTGATTTAGCTTGCAAAGCCACACCAGAGAAAGCAAGATACTTGATATAGCTTTTAAGACTATACCAGAGAAACAGTGACAAGAGTTGAGGTCAAGTAAGAACTAAACTTTTCACAACCCAGCCAAAAGATTCCACAAAGCACACAAAAACAGTGAAGCACAGAGATTTCAGATATATCATATGGTTGATGATAAACTAGAACTCCCTTAAAAATTCCTTAATCTCTCACACAAATGCTACCCTGACCATTTCTCAGCCAAATCCAGCTTTCCCACCTTCCTACATGCATAAACGTGCCTTTAGGTGCTTCCACATGCACAAGCAGGTGGGCTGCCCCAGGGCAGGCAGCCACTTTTAAGCCCTTAAATGCCCAAAAAACCCATAAACACCCTCTAAAACAACAAAAAACAGTAACTACACTTAAAAACAAGCTAATCACACACAACACAAACCAAAATGAAAAGAAAACAAAGGGAATTAAGATAAGACATAATTAGCAAGCCTATCTTAATCCTCCATAAACACAACTAATCATCTAACATCTAACAATATACCAATAACAAAATCATAACCCCAACTATACCCTACACACCAAATACCACAAATATGCACTCCAAAGGCCTACCTAGCTTTGGATGACTAAAACAGGAAACAATTAAATTCTTCAGGACATAGGAATGTCATGAGAAGTGATAAACCTTACTCCTTCAACAATTCAGAAAGAAGTCAAACCTCCAATAAATCTGCAAAATCCCTTAAAAATATAAAAATAAAAAAGGTTCCCCAGGAACAACAGGTAAACCACCTATAAAATCATATAAAATAAATAGGGGGTGTCAGTTCTGGAAAATCCACACTTACAAATCCACACTTAAATTTGACCAAATCTGAACTTAAATAAGTGCGGATTTACAAAACACACTAGCCCCAATACTGGTGGATTTGAAAATGAAATAAGTCACTTATTTCACTCAAATCTGCACTTTCTCAACCAAAAGTGCTGATTTCACCATCAAGTCCCATTTCACTGATTTGTCAGCATCATCCCATTCATACGCAGCACTCCGCTGAATAACACTTCATAACTCAAAACATCATACATCACTTACATCTTCATATCATATCATATAAGAGTTATGCCTTCCTCACTTTCAAATCGTGATAAATTACATAAAGCAATGACTTTCATGGCTCTTGAACTGCTCTTGGACTCTGATTGCGATTCTGATTCTGATCTAGAAGAAGATTTTGTCCTTTTATCAAAAATGGCCACGAAACGTTACCTTCTTCCCAGAAAGCCTCAAGTACTTCATACCCCCAAGTACACCATCCAAACACTTCTTAAACTATCTGCACCCAGTTTTAGACAGCTGTTCAGGACTTCTCAGGAATGTTTCCTTAAATTTCTTGAGCTTATTCAGGATCATCCCATATTTCACAATAATTCTCAAAAAGAACAACAACATCCTTCAATTCAATTGGCCATCACACTATGTCATTTGGGTTCAAATGGTAATGGAGCCACTTTGAAACGTTTAGAAAATGTCTTTGATTTAGGGTATGGTTCAGTTAACACTTATACCAAACGATGTATCACTGCCATCAACTCCTTGTAATCTCAACTTCTCACCTGGCCAACAAAAAAAGAGCCACTTGAATCATCTCAGGTTATGCAAGCAGAGGGCTTCCCAGGATTTATTGGTTTTGTTGATGGTACTGCTATTCCTTTGAGCCAGAAACCTGCTCAAGGTGGAAACAATTACTTTCACATTCTCGTCATGAATTTTCACCAAAATATTTACAATTCAAAAAAATTCTATATCTGTTTTAAAAAATTGGCAATACTCTCCCCTGCATTTTATTGAAGCAAGGGGTGGATATCACCAAAATTTTTCTAAGTCATCAATTTCACATGTCAGATTTGAAAATTTGGCAATACCCCCCCTGCATTTTATTAAAGTAAGTGGTGGAAGTCATCTAAATTTAATATAATTAAGTAAATTATTAAATAAATATCTAATATATATCACTTTCCCTAGTTTAAAGTAATGACAATCCCTCAAGCCAAAATGCAGACCAAGTCTAGAAACAAAAGTTTGGGACTTTCCACAGGTATAGGCTAGAGGAGCTCCATGAAACAAATAAATGTTATCATGATTACCATTTATACAACACAAGGTCGTGGGCCCATTACTTTAGTTGAGGAAATAGATACATAAAAAATATTTATTAAAAATTTACGAAAAAATATAAAATTTTCGATGACAACTCTAATCCCCATACTTTTTGGATCTAAATAAAGTTTTTTTAAATTGATTAACTTTACCTTCTTTCATTACCTTATTGATTCTTTGAATCAACTTATGACTGATTTGAAATGAGCAACCAAAATGTGTTAAATCTTGACAGGATTCCAAACCAGGAGGAGCTTTGGTCGTTTGATGATTATCCTTAGAAGAATTCCAAATAGTTTCAATGATACCATTTCCTAAACCAAAATCAATGATGCACCGGTGGTCTGGAAAATATAAACCATGTCCTTTGATTTTAGCTGGAGATGGTATTGGTTGCCCAGTAATCGGTTTGATATATGAGAATATACCAAAAGTAAGAAAATTGGTGTCCTTAGTATCGGTGTGAATTTTATTGTGAAATCCAGAATGAGGGATAATAACATTAGAAAATAAAAGATATTCATGGCTGATATCTTCCCATTCGGAGTCACACCAATTCGGTATTCCAACTTTGGTTGCAAGTTCATGATTTTTTTCGAATGCTTTATTATAGTGCTTTTTGAGTCAAAGAGCAAGAAAAGAGTTAAAGTAAGGTAGAGTGTCCCATAAGCGAAAATCTTCATCTTTTTGAGCTTTAGTGATATTCTTGAGCAACAAATATATGCCTATATAATTGAAATGCCAAGATAATAATCATATAAGAGTTTCAGAATCCTTATCCTCTAAATATGCAATATAAAAATGTGAAATAAGACAAGTGAAATTTGGAAAAAAGGCTCAACTTCAAAGGTCAAAATCTCAGCAACCACTGATCCTAATTCAAACCTGTTTGTAGGAAATGAAAGATATACTTTAGTAGAATCTTCAGTTAAAGGAGATGTGATTTAAATAAACCTAACCCTAATTTGTTACATAAAAAATGAAATAAAAATTTAAATTGGGAAAAAAAAGGCTCAACTTTAACAGTCAATATCTCAGCAACCACTGAATCAAATTCAAATCTGTTTGTGGGAAATGAAAGGTAGCCTTCAGGAGAATCTTCAGTAAAAAGAACATTAGATTTAAATAAACCTAACCCTAATTCCGAGTCTGATTTTCAAAATTTTACAAAAACTTGAAAAGTGGTAATGAAGATGAGATCAAAAGGAGTTTTATAAGTTCACTGTTATCCAGATAAGAGTCATACATATATTTAAGTATGAACTTTTCATAAAAGGAATGAGATATCATATAGGCATGAAAAAAAGGAGATGAAACTTACCTTGATTGAAAAGTAGGAAAAATAGAGTGAGAAAGATTGATGTTGGAATTGTGGGGAAATTGAATATGGAGTAAGTGAAATGCATAAAGAATGTGCAATGTATGTGTTTCAATGAAATGGAGCCAAAAAAAAGTGAAATAAGGGAAAGGGGGGATAATGACCATGCCAAGGAGGGATGAAGAGTAGGGTGATGGAGCTAAAAAAGAAAGTAAAGAGGGAGAGAAAAAAAAGGTTAATTATACCATTGAAATCCAAAATAACCACTTAAAAAAAAATTTAGATAAAAAAAATAAAATAAACAGAAAAAAACAAAAAAAATTATAATAGTAATCAAAAAATCAAAAAAAAAGAATAAAGTGACTTACCTGGAGAGATGAGATGACAAAATGAATGAAACCAAATTGTTTAAGGGATGTTGGAGGAGAATAGGAAAATGATATGAGGGTTAAATGAAAAAAAATCACTGACAAAATATGTGATTTCAGAAAATGTGCGATTTCATGTTGAGCTGGTGAAAGAAAACCAATGAGCCATCGAAAAAAAAAATTTTACCGTAAATTCCAAAAAAAAAATGAATATGCAACAAACCAAAATACCAAACCAAGTGAATGAAGTACACAAAGAGAACATTTGGAGAGTACAAAATGGTATGGGAAAGAAAGGGATGATGTGGCCAACATGTGGTTTTGAAAAAAAAATCAAGAAAAAAGTGATGATTTGAGGTCAGAACTGACACCCATAGAGAAAAGATTAAGAAGTAGAAGAAATAAGTAAAAAAGAATGTAAACATGCCTGGTCAAAATATTGAAAAATGTCAGGAAGGGGTGTGTGCCGAGGATTGATGGGTAGGTAGCGAGGAAGGTCAGTGTGTCACATGTGACAGGGATGGGGTAAGAAAGGAAGGGATGTTTTGTGGCCAAAATGTGGCTGTGAAAAAAAACGGGAAAAAAGTGCTGATTTGAGGTTATAACTGACACCCTTTTTTGAAATAAGGGACTTTTTTGCAAAATTTAAGTGCTGATTTGGTTTGAAATCCGCACTTAAGTTAAGTGCGGATTTTCCAGAACTGACACCCCCTAATGAAAGTAGAAATTATGAGATAAAAAGCAAGAGTGGGTAAAATTTGGGATCATATGCAAGAGCTTTTAAAGGGAAGCCAAAGTCATCATCAAATTATACAACAAAATCCACATCTTCCTCAACAATCTCAAAGACTATGGGGGTAGAAGAGTGGAAATGAGATTATCTCATGAATCATTACTAGAGGAGTGTGAAACCTCCTCTAGATAATCAACCTGGCCCATACAGGACACACAATTACTACCTTACACCTGTACATCATTACCAGGGAAGCAGAAAAAAGAAGGCCCAAGCCCAGGGGAAGTTTCCTCACCTGCCATTGTAAGCAATCTTTTTGATGAACATGTAAATATATATAATTCTAAACCTTCTTCTTCAGGTAATTTTGTTTAAAGTGGTAATAGAACTTTAAAAACTCTCAAAAAAATATTCCTGTTATGAGTGGTCCAAATGATGTAATCAGTAAATTGTCATTTGATGAGTCTTTACATTTAACTTCAACTTCTTTAGCAAATCTTTCTCTTACAATTAAAAATGATTCTTTTGCACCTGAAATTTATGTCTTACTTGAACTAACTTTTGAACAGATTTTAAAAGATTCTCCTGATTTTAGTTTCATAAAAGATAAAGTATTAAAAGATTTATTAAAGCATGAAAATTACAGATTAAATATTTTGCATTTACATTGTTAAGTGAGCTCTTCTGTAAAAGATACAGCTTATCCTAAATTAAAATAAACTTTAAATCCTTTACTGGCTCAAAAAGAAGTTATAAAAAATGTTCACAAATCACTTTCAGATAGAAATCATCATCTGCATAGAGTTATTACTGAACTAAAACTGCTCATAGATGAAAAAACTTCATTAAAAATGATAATAAGACCTTACAAAATGAATTGAAAGAATTGAAAATTGATTTCCAAGATTTGAGTAATAAATTCTCCGTAGAGGAAGACGGAAATGTTCTATCTCTTTCAAAAATTAATGATCAAGTTTCTTATATTCCTATGTTAAGAAATAAATTATCAAATCTTGAGGAAAAATTTTCTACATTACCAGTTCTTCCTGATGAACATTATGGTGTAGTAAGAAACTCTAATATTAAAAATTTAGGTAAAAAATCTGAACAAAGAATGTGATCTTGTAATGTAGCCAAAAATTAATCTGACAATGAGTTTATGAAATCTTTTGTGACCAAAAAGAAATTCAATACTCATGATGAACCAGCTATTTCTCTAAATAATGAAATTTCTGAACACCTTCCCAAGCTTCAAGAATTGATTAGTATGAATAGTCTCAATATTAAAGTTAACAAGTGTAGTAACAATAAGAATTGGCCTAAACTTGATCAATATCCTAAATTTGATGGTGATTCTTCATCAGATTGGCAACATGTTATTCAAAGAATAAATAAGTTAAAGAGTTCTTATAAATTTCCAGATGAATAAATTGTTTCTAAATTAATTTCTTTATTTTTCAATGTAGCATTGTTGTGGTATGACTCTGTTTGATTAGATAACAATCACTATACATGAAATGAGTTGAAGACATTAATTAAAAATCTATTTGGTGGTTCAAAATTCAGGTTAACACAAAAAAGATTATATGAGAAATCTAAATACATATCCTCCTCTGCTGAAAAACCTATTGTTTTCCTTATGAAAACAACATATTTCTTAGAGCAATAGATCCAAAAATAGATTATGATATTTGGAGAAACGAAATTCTCTATAAATTACCAAATTCTATCAAATATTTTATTTTAGCTTTGACTAAGCATGTTAGAGAAAAATTTTCTTTTATTAATATCTGTAATGAAGTATTACTCCGCCATAGATATGAAACAAAGAATTATACCTTAAAATATTACAATGATCAGCAGAGGCTTTTATCAAAACTCCCAGAAAAATCTGGTAAACCCTCTTCCCCAGTTGCACCTAAGAAATATGTAACAAACATTTGTTTTAAATGCAACAAGGAATGGAAAAAAGTACATGTTTTTTAAAAGAGAATACACCTTTTTGAAAAAACTGAGGAAGAAAATAATCCTGAAGATGATAGTAAGGACTCCTCTAGTGAATGCGACAGTAATATTTATTATGAAAAGGATTCTTTAAATGAAGCTCTAATTCTGGAACAAGATGTCCAATATTCAGATAATTTATCTGAAGTTGGTAACTAGGATTTATCTTCAGTAGAAAATGCTTAAATTATAGAATATATTACTGAAAACTCTATATTAATATCTTCCATGAGAGCACCTGTTATCATAAATGGTAAAAATGTTGAGGTTGTTCTTGAAACTAGTGCTAGAGTAAGTGTAGTGTCTGAGTGAAACACTAGCTTATTTAGATAAAGATTATCACAGTAAATTATTACCTACAACATCTGAAAGATGTAGAGGTTATGGTTCTGTTTTATGCCCCATTGGCAAATAAAAAACCACTGTATTCTTTAAGTATAATGGTGGTTTTGTTAGGGCTGTCTGTGAATTTTTTGTAATGAAGAATGAAAACTTAAGTTGTTGGTTTATTATGGAAAATAAAATTTTAACCATGTTTGGTATCAAATTAGATCCTACAAAAAATTGTTTCACATTGGGAAAGAATGGAAAAAAAAATTATAATTTCTCCCTCTAAAAAACCTTCTGCACACCTTTTAAAATCTTGTAATTCATTAATTCAATGTAAAGGTAGTTCAATAGAAGAAGTGGATAGTTTATTGTCTGAAATAAAGAATTCTTCATCTGTTGATCATTAAAGTGGTGATAAAAAAGATTCTATAATTTTCTTGATTACATCTTTTCCTATGGATTTTGCTCATGAATCTCATGAATTAGGGGTTGTTAAGGAAAAAATGAAATTTTTTTATCCTTTAACTTAAATGAAATCCTTCTCATCCTTAAGAAAAATTCAAATCCTGCTTCTCAAAAAAAGAGAAAAGATATTGAGGATAATATCACTACCCTCTTAGAAATGAAAATTATTGATAAGGTTGATGTTACACCAGAATATTGTGTCATCTCCACTGTCTTAATATTTTATGAAAAAGATAAAGCTAGATTATGAGGGGATTATAGGGCATTGAATACTTATAAATTGGATGATATTTATCCTTTACCCAGAATAAATTCAATACATGCTACCTTGCAAGATGCAAAATTTATTAGCTGTCTAGATGGTAATAAGGGTTATCATAAAATTCTTGTTGAAAAGAAATCTCATGATTTTTTGCTAATTGCTACACAAATAGGAAAATATAAGTATGTTAGAATACTATTTTGCCCAAAAAATACTCCTTAAGTTTTTAAAAAGTTATGGATAATACTTTTCATCAAGAAAAAATTGAATGATGATTAATGGTCTATATTGATGACATGATAGTTTTTTCTAAAACCTTTGATGAGCACATGAATCATTTGAATAGAGTTTTCCAAAGATGGATGATATTATTATGACTTTATCTTTGAAAAAGAGTGAATTTTGCTTTCAATCCTTGAAAGTTATAGGTCATGTTGTGTCAGATTTACAAATTTGTGTAGATCAAAACAAAGGTGCTGAAATTCAAAATGTGAAAGCACCAGCTTCTGTAAGAGAAATTAAAATTTATTTAGAAATGTATGGCTATTATAGAAAATATATAAAAAACTATCAAGTCATAGCCTTACCACTTACTTAATTAAACATAAAATATTTTGAATTTATCTGAAGTGATGAATCACAGAGAGCCTTAAATAAATTAAAAAAAAATTTTAATGTCTGCTCTAATTATTGCTCTCCCAGATTTAAATAAACCATTTGTACTTTACTAAGATACAAGTTTTGTTGGATTAGGAGATGCTCTTCACCAAAAATAAATTATTAATGATGAAAACGCAGAAGTAGTAATTTGTTATATATCAAGAACCTTAAGAAATAGTGAATTTAAATATGGTGCCACTCAATTAGAGTGTTCACCAGTTGTATGGGCTTTTGAAAAACTTCATTATTACTTAGATTGCCAAAAATTTGAGTTTGTTACTTATTTTAGTGCATTTAAATCCCTATTAAACCTAAAACACCAAACAGACATATGTTTAGGTGGAAACAAGCTGTTCAAGAATACAGGGGTAGAATGAAAATTATACAGAAAGCTGGAAATTTTCATTCCAATTTAGATATGCTGTCTAGATTATCTCTACCAAATGATGACTCCAACGCAGCTTATGTACCTGAAGATGACACAATTCATATACATGGTATAAATATAGTTGATATGGAAGAGCAGTTATTGCAATAAATTATCAATTCATATGAAAAAGATTCTGATCTAAATAAATTAGTTACAATCTTAAATGATCTAAAGAATGCTTCAATTCAAAAATTAATAAAAACTCTTCCCCCAAAGTACCAAAATCCTTTGAATAAATGAAAGTTTTCAATTGATGATGCTTACATTTATCACAGGTGAAAATTTACTAATTTTATTTTAATTTTTCCTTCTTTGAAAGAAACCATCTTAAATATTTGTCATGATGATATATTGGAAGATCATTTTGATCTAGAAAAAACCATGTTCAGAATAGAAAATAATACATGGTGGGCTAATATGTCTGAAGACACAAAATTTATGTTGAATATTGTGATTCTTGCCAAAAATCTAAAAAATTAACAGGCAAAAGAGCAGGATTAATTCAATGTATTGAAGCCTCTGATACTCCGTGGTAAATAATTAATATGGTTTTGTCACTGGTCTTCCTGTAGCAGGAAAAGACAACTCTAACTCTATTTGGGTAATAGTGGATAGATTCACTAAAATGTGCAAATTCATTCCCACCCATAAAGATGTTTCCACCAAAGATTTCGCTTTCTTAAGGTGGTCACATATGTTTAAAACTATTGGTTTCCCAAAAGCCATTATCTCTGACAGAGACCTAAAATATATATCTAATTTTTGGATGTCTTTAATGGATATATGTGGCTGTGAGTTAAAATCATCTACTGCTCACCATCCTCAAACTGATGGATTAGCTGATAGAATGATTCAAACTCTATATGATATGATTAGAAGGTATTTTGACTTTGGATTAGAATATAAAGACAATGACAGATTTATACATGACTGGATTACATTATTACTAGGCCTTGAGTTTTCTTATAATAGAACTGTACAGTCTGTCACTGAAAGAAAAACCTTTGAGCTCTGGCTAGGTTATGCCCCAAATTCTCCTGTTCAAATTCTCAATAATAAATTACCAAAGTTGGAAATTCACCCTGATTTCAAATCTTTTATTCAAATGCAACAACTATGCAGAAAACATACTCAAAGTTTAATTGATGAGGCATTTGTATATGACAAGAAAATATGGGATAAATCCCATAAGGAATAAACATTTAAAAAAAGTAATGAAGTACTGATATCTACTGTCCACTTCAATTTACAAGGAAATAAAAAACTAAAGGATCCTTTTTTGGGACCATTTGTTGTTAAAAGAATGGTTTGTGATAATGCAGTAGAAGTAGTAATGTATTCTTCCTATTATAGAAAACATCTTGTTTTCCCCATATCCTTACTTAAACCTTATACTTCCAATAGTAATTTATTTCCTAAAAGAAAAGGTAGACCTAAGAAAAATCCTCAAGAAATTACAGAAACTGCAGAAATCAATAAAAGTCTCAATGATACAATTATCACTTATGAGAAAGGTACTGAATATATATTGAGATATAAAAATAAATTATCTGAGCATGATACTTGGATACCTGAAAAAGAAATTTCTAACCTCTCTACTCTATTGAAGAAATATAAAAAGAAAAAATATTAGAATTTTTTTATTGTTTTTTTAGAGTTAGGGACTGTCAGCCAGGCTATATTGAGAGGCAAGTAAGATCTTATTTTAAATTACAATAAGAAAAAATTGGATCTAAAATATATACAAATTAAATATTATATTAAAATAAAATTATATAAAAATTTGTTTTAAATAAATTTTTATATTAATTTTATTATTATATATAAGGTATATACATTTAAATACAATACAAATTTATATTCTTTAAAAAAACTAATATGTTTTTATGTACTTAACGATTAAAAATTTATAATTAATTAATTAAAAAATATTATAAGTAAAAAAATCAACTTATAATGTAATTAATTAATTAATTATATAGATTAAAATCATAAAAATAAATACTTTACCAAATTATTGAGCACTACAATTTTCTCATAATCAAACCAATAAAATAAATAATTAAATTATAAAATAAATACATTTAACAAGTGAAACCTTTATTTTAAATATAAATAGTTTATTTTAATACAACAGATTTTATTAAAATAATGTTTAATTATAATAATTATTATACTAGTACAATTTTTTAAATTTCTTATTCCATATTTTGTTAAACTATGTTAGTTAGATATAAAAAATTGTACAGCTAAAATAGTATAATATATTTTTGTTTCATTAAAAAGTTATTTTTTTTTACAATACAAAAAAATTTAATGTGTTCCTAATTACTAAATTTACATTTTTTCTGTTGTTGGTCAAAATAGTATCCTATTTAAGCACTTAAATTGTTACAGGGTTAAAGGGATGGATACATTGGGTTCCTTTGTTCTGTTTTTGTAAATAGTTTCTAAGAGCACTAATTTTTCTGTAAAACTTCATTTTATTTATTTCTTTTCTTTTTTTACCCTTAGTTACATCTCAGAGGGCCTCATTTGCCTATTTAAAGGCTTTTTTTTATCACTTTGTGGTCACCATTACTTAAAATACCTTAAAATTTATAAAATAACAATTTTTTTACAATAAATAAGTTCTTTCTATCAATTATATTACTTCACTGAAATTACATAAATTGAGGAATCAAACTATACAAAATGTTTCTTTAAAAGGCTTTCAATTATTTTATTTTGTTTTTATATAGTAGATTGAAATAAATTTACTTACTTGATTTAAATAAACCCTTACCGTCAAACAGTTGTTTTAAAATCTTAATTTTCCGTATAAGATCTTGATTATAGTAATTTCAGTTCTTCTTTTCTTCTTCTCTTTTTGTTGTATTTTTCCTTCATCCTCTAGAAGACCTGCCAACAGGTATTTGTCCCCAAAAACATCTTTTTTTGGGTACAATAATCCACCAAAAACACTTACCTTCTTCATTATTATTAGTCAGAACATGTTACATACATGCCAACACCTAAGTTTTTTTAACCTTCTATTTAAGGGCTTATTCATTCATGTGAAATAAGTGATGCATTTAAATTACATATCATTGGAAATTGAATAAAATCTCTATGATTTTTTCTCCTTATGATACATCATCTTGTTTTAATCCATAACTTGTATCACTCCTTCTTGGTTCTTCTACTTATTGCAAAACTCTGAAGGTAAGTCGATTTCTTATTTCATTACTTGATTTCAGAATGAAATATCTTTTTCTCCTTTTTATATTCTGTTTTTATTTAATTCTTTCTCATAAATTATTTCTTTCTTTTTCATTATTTGGCCCAACTCTTCGGTTTTGCTGTTTTGCTAAATTTTTTGGGCTTTTTTATTTGTTCATTTCACTACGCAATATAGGGGGTGGACTTGCTAGCAAGTCCTCAACCTGAACTCAGATGGAACTCAGATGGAACTCAGACTTAACTCATACTGAACCCATACTGAACTCTACTTGAACACCCACCTAAAACTGTTCTGCTGAGTGGTGTTCATCCCTGATTGTATGGTTCCTTTATCAATAGCTCAATGTGTGTTCAATCTATGGTGAGTTTGGGTCCAAGGTTGCGGACTTGCTAGCAAGTCCGCCCCCCATATTGTGTGGTGTTTATAGGTTTTTTGGATTTTTTGTTCTGCTAAATCTAATAAGAATCATCTTTAATAAATTTAAAACCGTTTTTGGGGTGTTTCTCCATTTTTATTTTAAGTCTTTTTTTAATCTTTTTAAACTTTTATATGTCTAAAATTGATCAAAAACAATCATAATTATTTGTAATCAATTCAAAAAAAAATTTTGATTGTTTTTTCTTTTTTATGTCTTTTTGGGGTCTTTTTGCACATGTTTTTTTTGCTATATTATATAAGACTTATTTGGAAATTTTTTTAATGAATTCATAAACATTCTCTGATTATTTCTCTATTTATTTTAGATAGTTTTGGGTAGTTTTAAGGAAAATTTCATGCACTTTTTTTGAACTATTAGGGGCTTTTGGGGACAATTTTTACAATTTGTAGAAAAGTTTTGAGATTTTTGATTTGGAACTATTGGGACAAATTTTAGGTGCTTTTTTTAGATACTTTCTCTTGGATATAAACTTGATAAACTGGTTAAAAAATTTAATAAAAAAAGTGAATTTACAAAGTAGAACGTTAGGTAGAAAAGCCATGTATGGCATCTAAAATAGAATTTATATTTTTTTTTACTCCATGAATTAATATTTAAAAAATCATATAAGATAATATACTTACTTTAATTAATTTTCTATTCAAAAATTCTGTTTTATAATGATAATAATGAAACACTTTATTTTTGTGATGTGGCTCATGCACCATGCAATATTTGGTGTAGACTTGCTAGCAAGTCCTCAACTTGAACTTATATTGAACTCAGATGGAATTTAGCCTCAACTCATGCTGAGAAGGTACTGGATTGGGAATGAATGTCAGCTTTAAATCCTTTAAAAATACAATTCAATCATTTCTGATAGTTACTGAGAGTGAAATGGAAAAATTCTAAAATTTAAATGAAACTAACCCCAAAAATTTGTTTGAAAAATGTACATTATTATAACATATGTTAAATCATGTTCTTAAAATTATATTTCAAGATGGAGCTAGAAAATGCTTAAAATATTTGATTTTACAAGTATTTATTTAATTCTACTTGAAAATATATGTTTAATTTACTGAAAAATTTTATAAATAATGATTAACCATCTGATATTGAAGAAAGTATTTTACCAGTGCTCTTCAATTTATAAATTTTGAAAAAAGCATAGACATTGATGATTTTTTAGATCCATTTTATGATATTTCAAAAATATGCAACACTATTTTAAATATAAGAAACATGAAATTTGATATATGTCTGCAATCATATACTCAGATTAATATCCAAATAAATAATGCAGATAAATGATAATAGTGATAATGAATATTCATGCTTAAAATAAATAAGTATAAGCATATTGATATTGAACATGATTATTTGTATTAACATTGAATATGCATAAAAAATTTACGTTGAATAACAATAATATAAATCATATTGGATATACATTTTCAAATTGATATTGAATAAAAACATTCAAATTATAATTTAGTATTACTATTATGTTTACATATTCTAAAATTTGATTTGATTCAATACATTTTATTTTACTATATTTCTGTTTGTAACATTATATTATAATTTAATGAATTGTATTTCATTGTTTTGTTTCACCCCTTTTTTAATATTTTTTAATATTTATGTTCTTTAATTTGAAAAACATCACAATATGTTATACTATATTATATTTGATTATATTTTATTTATTAAAATACTTTTTGATCTAAGTTTTATTTAACTTAATTTTATTTATTGATTCAATCTCAAGATATTTCTTATTTTTTTTATTACAGTATCATTTTTATTTTTTTTTCATTTCATATAAATTTGTTTTCTATTATTAATTTTAAGAATTTTTTCTTAATTATTTAATTATTTTTATTGTATTTAAAACATATCTATTTATTTCAAATTTATCTCATCTCATTTTATTGTATTTGATGAATGCTTTTTTACAGCCATACAACAGGATTCATGTCAGTATAGTCTAGTATATAAATATGATATAATAGTGTTATTTTATGGTCCTACTACTTATTAATAAACGATTTAGTGATTAAACCTCAGGGGAAGACTAATAGAATAGTTATACTCAAATAAAACTCACAATACTTGGATTTAAATGCGTGCTAGTGGTGGAAAATAGAAGAATAAAATATAGTTATAGCTTATATAAAGATAATATCAATTTATAAGGGCTTTATAATATATTTCTGAATGCTAAAAATTGTATTGTAGGGTTTGTTTGAAGTTTAGTAATTGAATGATGATAATAAACCGTCAAAATCCCTCCTTACTTATACCCAAATCCACTGGAGTGCACAGACCTTTAATCCAGATGATGTCACTGCTATCCCCGGAAATTACAGCACTGTGAGGGCCCATAACCTCCCCATGGCGTCCACTTCAAGCAGTTTCAACACCCAGACCTCCAGTAAGGAACCTCCATCACTATTAATAATAACACAGATCCATACCATAAATAGAAAACCCAGATAAAAGCGGATACCATAAAGAAACAGGTAAAATAAATAATCAAAAAGAGATTTAATGAAACTAAAAGCATATAAAGGAAACAAATAAAAAGTCCAAGCCCCCAATAACATCCCCAAGCATCCACATTAACCCAGAAACATCCTTCTAACCCATAAATCCGTGAATAACCATCCAAGGAAGTAATTTGAGTTGTCCAAACTGGGTGTATGCGCCTGATATAGGTGTCTATGCTTCTGTAGGCGTTGTGAGTCCACTGATTTCGTCCATATGACCTAAAATAAGCAGAAAAACAAAGTTTATAGGCTATTAAGGGGCTAAAACACACTTATATACCTAAATATACATAATATACTGCATATTTCACTGAATATGAGGTTTATGTATACATATAAGCTTATGTATGTCAATAATTACTTCATATCACTTAAGATAAGTATATTATGACTCCATTAACACCTTAATAAGTATTATTAGGCAATGGATAAGCTATTTAAATTATTATAAATTATATAATAGAATAATAATTATATATATATATAGTAAAATAATATATATTATTATTTTAACCTTATTTTTAAGATATAAGCTTAATCTAGTTAAGGTTATCTTATTTTAAGCATAAGAAATACTCAGTCCTAAGGATATTTAGGCTGACACTCCCTCACCCCAAAAAAAACAATAAAAAAAATGTTAAGACATTTTAATTAAACTTAAGGAGTGAAATAATAAAATAAAAAAATAATTTTTATAATACATATACTGAATGAACAGTATTATTTAGATTTAAATTTTTTCAAGAGATTTTTAAGATCAGAGATTTCATTTTCTGGAATCCACCGGTCATATTCACTTGATTTATTTTTAAATCTTAATAGATACTCAACTCCCTTTTCTTTAGTAAGGTGTCTCTTTTTAAGTATCTTTTCAATTTCTGCTTTTTCCACTATTTCTTCAGGTTGCTGTTTATGCCTTCCTGATCTTCTTGGAAATAGAGCAGTATCATTAGAATGGTATGGTTTTATAAGAGAAATAGGAAATACTGGATGTTTTCTATCATAAGGTGCATATAGAATAACCTCAACAGCATTATTACCAACCATCCTTTTAACTACAAATGGTCCAATGAATGGATCCTTCAATTTAACATTACCATTTAAATTGAAATGTAGCGTTGAAATAAGGACTTCATCACCCTCTTTGAACATTTGTTCTTTATGGGCTTTATCCCATCTTTTCTTTTCATACTCAAAAGCCTTATTTATACATTCTTGAGCATGTTTTCTGCATAGTTCCTGCATCTGAAGAAAAGATTTAGTACCTGGATGAATATCCAATCTAGGTAACTTATTAAGAGTTTTAGCAGGGGTATTAGGTACATAACCCAACCATAACTCAAATGGCTTTTTGCCAGTGACAGAATGTACTGTACTATTATATGCAAATTCTAAACCTGGGATAAGGGTTACCCAATCATGCGTGAATTTGTCATTGTCTTTAAAATTAAGACCAAAAGCACAGTATCTTCTTATCATATCTTCTAAGTTTTGTATCATTCTTTCTGCTAGCCCATCAGTTTGTGGATGGTGTGCTGTAGAAAGTTTTAATTGACACCCTAAAACATCCATAAGTGACATCCAGAACTCAGAAGTAAATTTAGGATCTCTGTCAGAAACTATTGCTTTGGGGAAACCTGCTGTATTTAACATTTGTGTCCACCATAAAAAAGCTAAGTCCTTTGCAGAAACCTCTTTGTGGGTAGGAATAAATTTACACATCTTTGTAAATCTATCTACAATTACCCAGCAGGAGTTATAACTCTTATGCCCTGCTATTGGCAAACCTGTTACAAAGTCCATGTTAATGATTTCCCATGGAGCTTTTGGTTTCTCAATTTGTTTTAATAAACCAGCTCTTTTTCCTGTTAATATTTTAGATTTTTGACAAGAATCACATGTTTCAACATATTTCTGAACATCCTCAGACATGTTAATCCACCAAGCTGTGTTTTTTACCCTGGTTAATGTTTTATGGTAGTCAAAATGACCTGCTAATATATCATCATGACATATACTTAACATTAACTCCTTCATTGAAGGGGGAAATTACAATTACATTACTTAATTTTTTCCTGTAATATATAAACCCATCCTCGATGGAAAATTTTCCTTTTTCTAATGCCTCTTTATACTTAATTGATAATGTTTTTATTAAAACATTCATTGAAGCATTAGATGGATCATTTAATATTGTAGTTAATTTACTTAAGTCAGGATCTGAATTATAATTATCAAGAATTGATTGCATAAATTCATCCTCAAGATCTACAATATAAATGCCATAAATGTTAATAATCTCTGACTCAGGAACATAAGCAGGATTATCATCATTATTAGGCAGAGGTACTCTAGATAACAGATCTACATTAGAGTGCAAGGTTCCTGCTCTATGTGTAATAGTCATCCATCCTCTGTATTCTTGTACAGCTAATTGCCATCTAAACATGTGTCTATTAGGAGTTTTCATGTTTAAGAGTGACTTAACTGCACTATAGTCAGTGATTAACTCAAATTTTTGGTCCTCAAGGTAGTAATGTAGCTTTTCAAGAGCCCATACTACTGCCAAACATTCAAGTTGAGTAGCACCATATTTCAATTCACCACTTCTCAGAGTACGTGAAATATAGCAGATTACTACTTCTGACATTTTACCTTCAATAAGTTGTTTTTGATGTAAAGCAGCACCTAGTCCAATAAAACTTGCATCTGTATATAATACAAAAGGTAATTGGAAATCTGGTAATCCCAAGATAGGAGCTGTCATTAAACATTCTTTCAAATTATTAAAAGCTTGTTGTCTTTCATTATTCCAAATGAAAGCTTCTGATTTCTTTATCAGTGTGGTCAGTGGTGCAGCAATTGATTGGTAGTTTTTTATATATTGTCTATAATAACCACACATTCCAAGAAAAGATTGTACATCCTTCACATTTTGAGGAATGCCAATATTTTTTATTGCAGCCAATTTATTTTGGTCTACACATATTTGTAAGCCAGATACAATATGACCAAGCACTTTTAAAGATTCAAACCCAAATTTACATTTTTTCAATGCAAGGGTCATTTTTATTTCATCCATTTTCTGAAATACTTTCCTTAAATGGATTAAGTGTTCATCAAAAGATTTAGAGAAAACTATGATGTCATCAATGTATACCATTAACCATCCTTCAATCATTTCATTATGGAATGTTATATCCATCAACTTCTGAAATACTGATGGAGCATTTTTTGGTCCGAATGGCATTCTGACATACTTATAAACTCCCATGTGTGTTGTTATCAACAAAAAGTTCTGTGAATTCTTTTCAACAGGAATTTGATGGTACCCTTTATTTCCATCTAGGCAACTTATATATTTAGCACCTTTAAGGGTAGCATGTATAGAGGCAATCCTTGGCAAGGGATAAATATCATCTACTGTAAATGTATTTAATGCTCTATAATCACCGCACAGTCTTGCTTTATCTTGTTCATAAGAAATCAGCACTGGTGATATTACGCAATATTTTGGTGTAGTTTCAACCTTCTCAAGAATGTTCATTTTTAATAACATCTTAATATTATCCTCTATGTCTTTCCTCTTCATTGGTGAAGCAGGGTATGGTTTCTTTTTAAGACTAGCAGGAATATTATCCATATCACAGGTTAAACTAATTTTCATTTCATGATCTTTTACAAGGCCAAGTTCATTTGTACCATGTGCAAAAGCCATTGGAAAAGCTTTAATTAATTCCAAAATATTATCTTTCTCAGTTTCACTTATCTGAGTGCCAAATGATGCTTTTGAAATTTCTGTTTCCAGATTCCATCTCATTGGATTCTCTTCCTTTAGACAGGGAATTTGTTACTGACTCAATGTGTAAGACTGTGTTAAAAGAATTTATTTTAAATTTCCTTTTACCATTCATTCCAATTGTAAAATTGTTATTAGCAGGGTCTAATTTTACACCAAATTTAGTCAGAATATCATTTCCAATGATAAAAAAGTTACTACAATTAGTATTATCCATTACTACAAAGTCACAAGTTACCCTTACATAACCATGTTGGTGTTTAAAGAAAACAGCAGCTTTGTATTTACCAATGGGGTGTAGTACTGATCCAAAACCTCTCCAATTTTTATTCTGAAGTGGTTCAAGCTTAAACTTATATTCACTATCAATTTTCTGTAATGTATTAGTGGAAACAACTGAGCCAGAAGCTCCTGTGTCCAATACTATATTAACATTTTCACCAGAAATGATAGCTGGAACCGTGATAGTTGTCATTCTAAAGTGATCAGCTTGTATATCCTTAATGATTTCAGCATCCTCAAAATTCATTAAAGATTCATTTGAGTCCATATTTAATATTGGATTTTCAAAGATGGACAAATCATCTTCCAACATACAGACTTCATTTTCATCACTATATGAGATATTGCTGTCATAATCACTTGATTCTTTACTTTTTTCAGTTTCAGTTTCAGATTCATGTTGATTTTCAACAATATTTATGTTTTTCTCACATTTGTGACCTTTGACCCAAGGTTTGTTACACTTATAACAAGTATTTGTTTCATACTTTTTAGGTACTACAGGTGCAGTAGGTTTTTTTCTGCTTCTCCTGAAGTGTTTTTGAATTCTGAGTTTTTACAGGTTCAACATTTTGCTTATAAGTGGAATACCTTGATTCATACTTATGGTTTAATAATATTTCATTGCAAATATTAATAAAGTCAGAATATTCAGTAACATTTAATGTTCTAGCTACAACAATGTCTCTGACAGATATAGGTAATTTGTATATTATCTTATCTTTCCATAATTTAAAATCCATATGAGGCTCAATGGCTTTTAATATTTTGTTTAAATTCATTAAAAATACCATAGGTTTGTCACCATTCAACGGACTATACCTAGTCTTCTCATACAGTCTCTGCTGAGTAAGCCTGAATTTAGAACCTCCAAATTGTTTTTCAATAAGTTGTTTCCATTCAGCCCAAGAGTAGTCTCTACCCTCACTTAAGACAGCTTTGAACCATAATAAAGCAACATCCTTAAATAAAGAAATTAATTTTGATGTTATCTCTTCATCTGGTAACTTATATGAGAATTTCAAGTTGTCAATTCTTTGAATAAAATGTTTCCAATCAGAACTGGCTTCCCCATCATAAGTTGGGTACTGATCTATCTTAGGCGAGTTCTTCTGATTGGATTTTATCTCACTAATCTTAGGTAAATTCAACAACTCATTCACTTTTGATAAATGGTCTTGTATTTCTTCCTGCATGGATTTGTGACTTACATTTTCAGATTTGACACTACCACCAGATGGTTTTAATTGTGGTGGTACAGGGAAGGAATGAGATTCACTTTTGCCAATGAAAGGATTATTATTATATTGATTATACTTATGATTATCCTGGTTCATCAGTAGATTGGCTGTTTCAATCTCAACTTTAGTTAATCTTTGTAGCAACTCAGAGACACTTTGATTTGTCTGGGCAAAAGATAACTTTGTTCTTGATTCAGTTTTTAATAAATGTGTTTCATATAATTTTTCTAACTCACAAAATTTGTTTGAAAGGTCATTATATTTATTACTCAATGAATCATATTTAAGAGTTAGAGACAAATGTTCCTTCTCTAATTCTTTATTACGTGTTTCTAATTGAGAAATGTCCAATGTCAAGGATGAAATTGTATCACTAGTGAGTTTAACTGTCTGTTCCTCACAATCAGTCATTCTATTCCACAATGCTGAAACAATTCTATGGACAGTTGGATTATTGTTAAAATATTCCATGTCCTCCTTTTCAATTCTCTCACTCTCCTGTGAACTTCTCATCTCACTAGTAGGTGGTTGCAACTGACGATTAACTGTATTATCATTTTATATAGTACTGTTATTATGGACAAAAGACAAGTCAGGTGTATCTACTCTAAAACCTATATTTCTTAAATCCTCCTCTATTTTTTTTACAGATTTAACATCAATAGAATTACCTATATTGTAATTATCAGTATTATGTCTAATCTGAGAGGGTAAGTTACTTACCAAGGGATGGTTGCCAGTCCTGATTTTTGGCGCTTTTTTCCCTTGTAAGGGTGAGCTGAGGAAGTCAGATGAGGGGGTGGATCCCTGTTGCAACTGTGGCTTGTCTACTGTTGGTGAAACCAGTCCCATTTCCATTTGTCTACCAGGATTTTCTCCTGGGAGTGAGTGGACCCTCCTTGGGTAGGGGGTTACTGATTTGATTTACTGGGCTGGCCTCCCTTTAATTCTGCCATTGCCTAATTCATCTGCTGAAAACCTACCTTGCAATTGTTTTGCAACTGCTCTACTTCTTTGAACATGAGAGATTTTGATTCCTCCAACTTCAGAACCTGTTTGGCCAGGTGGGACAGTTGATCCTGAAGAGGAGGAGACGTCTTTTTTATAGTTATCTTTTTTAAGAGGGTGTCCTTTTCCTCTATACTCATGCTTTCTGGCTGGGGGTACTGTTGTCCCTCCATGGTGATGTCCTGGAAAGTTTTTGTTAGCTTTAGACCTGGTATTATAAGTGTCAGCCAGACTATTCCAGGAGTCCAGTAAATGACATATAAATTATAAAACCTTAAAGAGTGGGTAAGAATTGTATTTAATGAATATAACTTAATATTTTATTGCATAATGAAATTATATAAGTATTTTATTATATAAAAGTGTTACATTAAATTTATTGGTTATATATATTTTTATATACAGTTAAATTGAACATAATATAATATATTCTACAAATAATGGCGCATTTTTATGTATTTAATAATTATAAATTTATATTTAATTAATTGAAAAACATATATTATAATTATAAGTGTAAAATTGATTTATAATATATTTAAATTAATTACTTAAATTTATATATTAAATAATACCTCTCATATGATACTAAACAATAATTAATGACGCTTCTTTTGACCCTTAATTGTGTTAGAAAAAACAAATAAATTAATTTGGACTAAATTGAGATTAATTGCATGTTTTGTTGAGTCAAATTATTTTTTGTTTCACTTAAAATGTCCTTTAATCAGACTGTACCATCTGTTTGGAATTATTTTTCTCATAGTTCCTATGTTCCAATCTTGTTTAGTTATTCACTATTTTTCACTTACTGATTTGGGAATTAATGACGGAAAAATTGGATTCTTAATTGGGGTTTTAATTAATTGTTTCATGTTTTTCTCTATATTGTTATGTTTCATTTACTCTTTTGATATATTTGTTTTACTTCATTCTAATCATTGTATTTACAGAGATAGTAGCGCTTCAGAGGACCCATTGCCTATAAAAGGGCCTTGATAATCCCCTGTAGCCTCATCACTTATTACACACTCAACAAATTAAATAACCAATTTATTACGTTTATATTTTTTTTATTAGTAATACAATCTAATTTAAATTCTATACAACAAATCAAAGGTTGCTTTAAGTCTGATAGTAATTAAAATTGTTTGCCGCGCAGAACCCTTACATTTAATAATATTATTGTTAATAAAATCTAAGTTTTTGTCACCTCTCAAAGTTGCTCACCGTTGTTTCCCTCTCAAATAAATTAAATATATATTTTTTTGGTTTATTTCTTTATTTTCCCTTGTCCTCCTCCTTCTCTCCTCCTTTTTCTCCTATTTTTCCTACCTCTTCTAGACGACTGACCGACAACTGGGGACCTTTCCAAACGACGACGACGATCGAGCCTGGCGACAAACGACAAAACGCACGGACCACCTAGCAAAACGAAACTTTTGCCGCGACTGTGTTTTGAACTTGGGTTCGACATCTTAGGTTTATATAATATTAATTTTTATATTATTTTGAAGTGATTTTTCGATCACTATAGTAAGTTCACCTTTGCGCCTCTCACTCATATTACTATATTTTTATTGAAATAACAGTGATTGTGGCTTAATTGCTGATTCACTGAGTGTAAGTGTTCAATTTTTAAAATTTTTTTTTCCTAGTTGACCATTATAGAGTGTTAAATCCTCTTAGTCCTAGAAGAATTGAAATTTTTTATTAATACAAATTGAATTATTAATTTAATTTTTTTTTATTAATTATTGTTAATTTTGGTTGACTTAAAAGTACATTGTGCTTAGTCCCAAATATATTGCCATATTTAATATTGGTAATTAATTGGTTGAATTAACTTGATTGTTATTCCCAATTTAACCTTGCAATCCATTTTTTTTAAAAAAAAAATTAATTTTTTTTATTATTACTTTATATTGAAAATTATTTTTTCTATAATTTAATTAATAAAAAATTTTTTTTATTATTTGGAGCAATTATTGACTAACCTTTATTATTTTTTTAAGAAATAATAAGTAAATTAAAATCTTCCCACTATTATGTCCAACAATTTGGCAGAAAAATTGGATAACATGCAAGTGGATGAAATAGAAATTGACTATGATGCTGACACTGTAAGTTCTTCTAAAGTTGGTCATAAAAAATCTTATGCTAACACAAAGAATTCACATACTGCAGGATGTGGAAATGACAGGAAATTAAAACAAACAAAACCCCCTTCCCCCAGTACCACAGAAGGAAGTAAAGCCTCTAGTGCCTCAAGAAGGTCTTCCAAAAGGCTTCAAAATAACAAAGCTTCCTCTTCCACAACAAATCAGCAACCTATCCAGTCATATAAAAGAGTTGAAGACAGAAAATATGACGTACAAAGCAAAGGTAGACACATTGTGGGACCAGGTCCAAGAACTCAGGAACCAGATTCAGGCCCAGGCCCCTCCTCAGTTGCCTCCCAATCAGCCTCAGTTTCAGGCTCAACCTTCACAGCCACCCAGCTCAACCATCCAAAATACAAATACTATGGAAGTAGAGCAATGGAAATGGGATTATCTAATGAGTCACTACCAACAGAATGTGCAACACCCTCCTCATCATCAGCCTGGCCCATCCAGAACACCCAATTTCCATCCACCTCCTCATCCCTACCAACAAAGCAGGAGAAAGAAGGCCCAAGCACAATCCCAAAGCCAGTCCCAGGGGAAGTTTCCTCCTCTGCCATGGTAAGTAATTTGGTTGATAGTCACTTGGGTATGTTTTCTAATAAATCTTCTTCTGCAGGTAATATTATTGAACATGGTGAAAGAACAGTTAAACCTGTTAAAAGACAGCTTCCTGTAACTAGTAGCCCTATTGATGTAATTAGCAAATTGTCATTTGATGAACCTTTACATTTAACTTCTACATCTTTAATTAATCCTTCTCTTGCAATTAAAAATGATTCTGTTCCCCCTGAAATCTATACCTTAATTGAAAAAACTTCTGAGGAAATATTGAAAGATACCCTTGATTTTAATATTGTGAAAGACAAACATGTGAGAGATGTGTTAGTCCATGAAAATGATAGATTAAATAATTTACACTTGCAATGTAAAGTGAGTTCTTCTGTACAAGATACAGCTTATTTAAAAATCAAAGAAACCTTGAATATTGTTCTTAGTCAACAAAAACAAATAAGAAGTGACCATAGAGCTATCTCAGATAGAAATATCAGTCTACATAAGACCTTGAGTGAATTGAAACCCCTTATTGAGGAGAATTATTCATTCAAGAATGAAATAAAATCTCTGCAAAATGAATTTAAGAAGCTAAAAAATGATTTCCATGCACTAAGTACCAAACACTCAGTTTCTGAGGACAGAAATGTTCTATCTCTTGCAAAAGTAAATGACCAAATGTCTGAAATTCCAAGAATAAGAAACTATGTGTCTGACCTACAGGAAAAGTTCTCAACCTTAACCACCAATAATGAATTAAATGAAATTTCTGCAAATAAGCTGCATAAAAATAAAGGGAAAAAACCTGAACAAGGTTCATCCTTTCTTCCTCATATTTCAACCATTAAAGAAACTGACAGTGAGTCTGTAAAATCTTTTGCTACTAGCAAAAAATCTTGTGATGGTCATGCACCAGCTGTTTCTGTAAATAATGAAATTTCTGAACACCTGGCTAAACTTCAGGAATTATTAATAATGAATAATTAAAACCAAAAAGTGGACCATCCCAGTAGTCAGAAAAATTGGCCTAAGTTAGACCAATAGCCTACCTTTGATGGTGATTCTTCCTCTGATTGGCAACACTTTATCCAGAGAATTGATAATTTAAAGAGATCTTATAAACTACCTGATGAGGAAATTGTTTCTAAGCTAATTTCTTTATTTTCCAATGTAGCCTTGATGTGGTATGAATCTGTCCTCTTAGATAACAATCATTATACATGTAATGATTGGAAATCCTTGATTGAGAATCAGTTTGGTGGTTCAAAATTCAGGTTAGCTCAGCAGAGACTGTATGAGAATACTAGATATGTATCCTCCTCTGTTGAAAAGCCCATTGTTTTTCTGATGAAAATAACTAAAATCCTTAGAGCAATTGATCCAAAGATGGATTATGATATTTGGAGAGATAAAATCTTGTATAAATTACCAAATTCTCTTAGGGATTTGATTGTTGCTAGAGCTGAGCATGTAAGGGAAAATTCTTCTTTCATTAATATCTGTAATGAAGTACTACTCAACCATAGATATGAACCAAAAAATTACCTTAGTAAATCTTATAATGATCAGAATAAACCTTCTATAAAGCTCCCAGAAAAATCTGGTAGACCCTCTGCCCCAGTTGCACCTAAAAAATATGCAACAAATACTTGTTATAAATGTAACAAACCGTGGCAGAAGGGTCATGTTTGTGACAAGAAAATTCATCTTGTTGAAAAAAATGAAGACACTGATGAAGTTGAACTTGATGTCAATAATTCTTCCAGTGACTGTGAAAGTAATATCTCCTATGACAATGAATCTGTTAAAGATGTTTTAATGTTGGAACATGATGTCCATTATTTAAATAATATATCTGAAGATTGTGTATTGAATTTATCTTCAGTAGAAAATGCTGAGATAATTAAAGATATTACTAACAATTCTATTCCTATATCCCCTTTAAAGGCACCTGTTATCATTAATGGTAAACATATTGATGTAGTTCTTGATTCTGGTGCTGGAGGAAGTGTAGTATCTGAGAAAGCTTTGGCTTCAGTGGATAAAGAATATTTGAGTAAATTATTGCCTATAACTTCTGAAAAATGGAGAGGGTATGGTTCTACCTTATTTCCTATTGGCAAATACAAAACCTCTGTTTTCTTCAAATATAATGGTGGTTTTGTCAGAGCTATTTGTGAGTTTGTTGTCATGAAAAATGATAATTTGAGCAATTGGTTTATTATGGGAAATGATATTTTAACCATGTTTGGTGTGAAACTGGATCCAGCAAATAATTGCTTTACCTTAAGAATGAATGGGAAAAGAAAATTCAAAATTTCTTCTCCTAGACCTTCTGGGCATTTGTTGAAATCTTGTAACTCACTGACCCAATGTAAAGGTAGAACAACAACTGAAATGGATGATTTATTACATGAAATAAATACAGCTTCTTTTGGTGATCAGTTGTCTAGTGAACAAAAGGATTCTATTGTTGCCTCTATTACCTCTTTCCCTATGGCTTTTGCTCATGGTTCTCATGTCTTGGGAATTGTTCAGGAAGAGATGAAAATTACCTTATCCTGTAACTTGAGTGATATTCCTCCTTCCCTTAAGAAAAAACCATATCCTGCTTCTCCATCAAAAAGAAAAGATATTGAAGATAATATTGAAACATTATTGAAAATGAATATCATTGAGAAAGTGGATGTCACCCCCATATATTGTGTCATCTCCCCAGTCTTGATTTCATATGAAAAAGATAAAGCTAGATTATGTGGATATTACAGAGCTTTAAATACTTATACTGTTGATGATATTTATCCTTTACCCAGAATTAATTCAATACATGCTACCTTGCAAGGTGCAAAATTTATTAGTTGTCTGGATGGTAATAAAGGTTATCATCAAGTTCCAGTTGAGAAAAATTCTCAAAATTTTTTGCTTATTGCTACTCATATGGGAATATATAAGTATGTTAGGATGCCATTTGGCCCTAAAAATGCTCCTTCAGTTTTCCAGAAAGTCATGGATAACACTTTCCATCAAGAAATTATTGAAGGTTGGCTCATGGTTTATATTGATGATATTATTGTTTTTTCTAAAACTTTTGATGAACATATGGTTCACTTGAATAGAGTTTTCCAAAAAATGGATGAAATCAATATGACCTTATCTTTAAAAAAGTGTAAATTTGGTTTTCAATCTTTGAAAGACCTTGGCCATGTTGTGTCAGGCTTACAAATTTGTGTAGACCATGATAAAGTTGCTGCCATTCAAAATGTGAAAGCACCAACTTCTGTAAGGGAAATCCAAAGTTTTTTGGGTATGTGTGGCTATTATAGACAATATATTAAAAATTATCAGGTCATAGACTTGCCCCTTACAAAACTAACCAGAAAAGATGTTGCTTTTCTCTGGAATAATGACTGTCAGAAAGATTTTAATCCATTGAAAAGTTGCTTAATGACAGCCCCTATATTGGCTCTTCCAGATTTTAACAAGCCATTTGTACTTTATACAGATGCTAGCTTTATTGGTCTGGGTGCTGCCCTTCACCAAAAGCAAATTATTAATGATAAATCCTCAGAGGTTGTAATTTGTTATATTTCAAGAACCTTAAGAAATAGTGAATTGAAATATGGTGCCACTCAATTGGAGTGCTTAGCAGTTGTTTGGGCTCTCGAGAAACTTCATTACTACTTAGATGACCAAAAATTTGAGCTGGTAACTGAATGTAGTGCTGTGAAATCTCTCTTAAACCTCAAAACACCTAACAGACATATGTTCAGGTGGCAACTTGCTGTTCAAGAATAAAGAGGAAGGATGACTATTATCCATAGAGCTGGAAATGTTCACTCTAATGTTGATATGCTCTCCAGATTGCCTCTGCCAAATAATGACTTCAATCCTGCTTATGTACCTGAAGATGATACTGTTCATATACATGGTATATTTATAGTTGATATGGAAGAAGAGTTATTACAGTTAATACTGGATTCATATGATAAAGATTCTGATTTAAATAAATTAGTTACTATTTTGAATGATCCTAAGAATTCTTCAATTCAGGCATTAATAAAAACTCTTCCTGCAAAGTACCAAAATGCTTTAAATAAAGGAAAATTTTCTATTGAAGATGGTTATATATATTATAGAAGGAAGCTTACCAATGTAATTGTTATTCCTCCTTCAATGAAAGAAACTATCCTCAAACTTTGTTATGATGACATATTATCTGGTCATTTTGATCTTGAAAAAACATTGATTAGAATCAAAAACACTGCATGGTGGGCTAATATGTCTGAAGACACAAAATTATATGTTGAATCTTGTGATTCCTGCCAAAAATCTAAAAGGTTAACAGGTAAGAGAGCAGGGTTATTACAACATATTGAAGCACCTAGTGCTCCCTGGCAAATCATTAATATGGATTTTGTCACTGGTCTTCCTGTTGCAGGTAAAGACAGCTTTAACTCTTGTTGGGTAATAGTTGATAGATTCACAAAAATGTGCAAATTTATTCCAACCCACAAAGATGTATCCACCAAAGAATTAGCTTTCTTATGGTGGTCTTACATGTTTAATATTATTGGTTTTCCAAAAGCCATTATCTCTGATAGGGATCCAAAATTCACTTCTGAGTTTTGGACCTCTTTGATGGATATTTGTGGCTGTGAGTTAAAATTGTCTACAGCTCACCATCCTCAGACTGATGGTCTAGCTGAAAGAATGATTCAAACTCTGGAAGATATGATTAGAAGGTATTGTGCCTTTGGTTTAGAATATAAAGACAATGACAGATTTACTTATGATTGGGTCACTCTTTTGCCTGGTCTTGAATTTGCATATAATAGCACTGTTCATTCTGTCACTGAGAAAAAGCCTTTTGAGCTTTGGTTAGGTTATGTCCCAAACACTCCTGCTCAGATTCTCAATAATAAATTACCTAATTTGGAACTACACCCTGGTGTAAAATCTTTTATGCAAATGCAACGGCTATGCAGAAAACATGCTCAGAGTTGTATTGATAAAGCATTTGAATATGAAAAGAAAAGATGGGATAAATCCCATTAAGAATACACATTTAACAAGGGTGATGAAGTGTTGATCTCTACTGTCCATTTCAATTTACAAGGTAACCACAAATGAAAAGATCCTTTTGTAGGACCATTTGTTGTTAAAAGAATGGTTGGTGATAATGCAGTAGAAGTTGTATTGTATTCTCCATATGATAGGAAACATCCTGTCTTTCCCATTTCTTTGCTTAAACCTTATACTTCCAACAGTGACTTATTTCCAAAAAGAAGAGGAAGACCTAAGAAGAACCCTCAGGAAGTCACAGAAACAGCAGAAATTGATAAAATTCTCAATGATAGAATTATCACTTCTGAAAGAGGTACTGAATATTTATTGAGATATAAGAACAAATCATCTGAACATGATGCATGGATACCTGGAAAGGAAATTTCAAATCTGCCTGCTCTGTTGAAAAAATACAAAAAGAAAAAATATTAGCATTTTTTTTATTGTTTTTTTAGAGTGAGGGAGTGTCAGCCAGGCTATTCCAGGAGTCCAGTAAATGATATTTAAATTATAAAACCTTAAAGAGTGGGTAAGAATTGTATTTAATGAATATAACTTAATATTTTATTGCATAATGAAATTATATAAGTATTTTATTATATACAAGTGTTACATTAAATTTATTGGCTATATATATTTTTATATACAGTTAAGTTGAACATAATATAATATATTCTACAAATAATGGCGCATTTTTATGTATTTAATAATTATAAATTTATATTTAATTAATTGAAAAACATATATTATAATTATAAGTGTAAAATTGATTTATAATATATTTAAATTAATTACTTAAATTTATATATTAAATAATACCTCTCATATGATACTAAACAATAATTAATGACGCTTCTTTTGACCCTTAATTGTGTTAGAAAAAACAAATAAATTAATTTGGACTAAATTGAGATTAATTGCATGTTTTGTTGCGTCAAATTATTTTTTGTTTCACTTAAAATGTCCTTTAATTAGACTGTACCATCTGTTTGGAATTATTTTTCTCATAGTTCATATGTTCCAATCTTGTTTAGTTATTCACTATTTTTCACTTACTGATTTGGCAATTAATGACGGAAAAATTGGATTCTTAATTGGGGTTTTAATTAATTGTTTCATGTTTTTCTCTATATTGTTATGTTTCATTTACTCTTTTGATATATTTGTTTTACTTCATTCTAATCATTGTATTTACAGAGATAGTAGCGCTTCAGAGGACCCATTGCCTATAAAAGGGCCTTGATAATCCCCTGTAGCCTCATCACTTATTACACACTCAACAAATTAAATAGCCAATTTATTACGTTTATATTTTTTTTTATTAGTAATACAAATCTAATTTAAATTCTATACAACAAATCAAAGGTTGCTTTAAGTCTGATAGTAATTAAAATTGTTTGCCGCGCAGAACCCTTACATTTAATAATATTATTGTTAATAAAATCTAAGTTTTTGTCACCTCTCAAAGTTGCTCACCGTTGTTTCCCTCTCAAATAAATTAAATATATATTTTTTTGGTTTATTTCTTTATTTTCCCTTGTCCTCCTCCTTCTCTCCTCCTTTTTCTCCTATTTTTCCTACCTCTTCTAGACGACTGACCAACAATAAGCAGGCTGTTCACTTACACTGTCCTGGGGAGCACTCATATTGTTCAGAATGACAATATTTTACGTCTACAAAAGGAAAAAACTCTATGGAATTAGTAGACAAAAGATATTAGCAATTATATTACTAATAAAAAAGCAATGGAGCTTACCCTGAATTTATATCTTTATTTATTTAAATAAAATGTAAGAAAAAATCGAAAAAATCTGTTAAAAATATAATAATAAGTTTAACTAGACCTCTATAAGGGTGAATAATTAGCTTACCAAGCTTTAGCCAAACACCAATTTAATTGGGTGTTATATTGGTGTCCAAATACCAAGTGAAATTGGGTTTATATTGGGTACATTTACTACTGTAAATATCTAATTTTTATGGTAAAAAATTAGTACAATTATTATAAGGGTTCTTTTCCGCAATCAAAGAGTTATGATGACCCACTAATATGCAGCAGACCCAAATTATTGGTTTATTTTGAGCTGTACTAAGGTAAAAATCACGTCCCAAGGCTTATACTAAATAATAAGTAAAATATAAGGAAAGACCCCCAATTGTCAGTATAGTCTAGTATATAAGTATGATATAATAGTGTTATTTTATGGTCCTACTACTTATTAATAAATGATTTAGTGATTAAACCTCAGGGGAAGACTAATAGAATAGTTATACTCAAATAAAACTCACAATACTTGGATTTAAATGTGTGCTAGTGGTGGAAAATAGAAGAATAAAATATAGTTTTAGCTTATATAAAGATAATATCAATTTATAAGTGCTTTATAATATATTTCTTAATGCTAATAATTGTATTGTAGGGTTTTTTTGAAGTGTAGTAATTGAATGATGATAATAAACCGTCAAAATCCCTCCTTACTTATACCCAAATCCACTGGAGTGCACAGACCTTTAATCCAGATGATGTCACTGCTATCCCCGGAAATTACAGCACTGTGAGGGCCCATAACCTCCCCATGGCGTCCACTTCAAGCAGTTTCAACACCCAGACCTCCAGTAAGGAACCTCCATCACTATTAATAATAACACAGATCCATACCATAAATAGAAAACCCAGATAAAAGCGGATACCATAAAGAAACAGGTAAAATAAATAATCAAAAAGAGATTTAATGAAACTAAAAGCATATAAAGGAAACAAATAAAAAGTCCAAGCCCCCAATAACATCCCCAAGCATCCACATTAACCCAGAAACATCCTTCTAACCCATAAATCCGTGAATAACCATCCAAGGAAGTAATTTGAGTTGTCCAAACTGGGTGTATGCGCCTGATATAGGTGTCTATGCTTCTGTAGGCGTTGTGAGTCCACTGATTTCGTCCATATGACCTAAAATAAGCAGAAAAACAAAGTTTATAGGCTATTAAGGGGCTAAAACACACTTATATACCTAAATATACATAATATACTGCATATTTCACTGAATATGAGATTTATGTACACATATAAGCTTATGTATGTCAATAATTACTTCATATCACTTAAGATAAGTATATTATGACTCCATTAACACCTTAATAAGTATTATTAGGCAATGGATAAGCTATTTAAATTATTATAAATTATATAATAGAATAATAATTATATATATATATAGTAAAATAATATATATTATTATTTAAACCTTATTTTTAAGATATAAGCTTAATCTAGTTAAGGTTATCTTATTTTAAGCATAAGAAATACTCAGTCCTAAGGATATTTAGGCTGACAATTCATGTGGTAAAAAAGGCTGATAAGATCTGATGTATTTCCATAAATCAGATTTTACATGATAAAATTAAGTGTTGAACTCTGTTTTTTGGCCCAGAATAAGAGTTCACATGCATAAATTTGGTTTGAAAAGGCTGATATTTGGCCAAAAATCAGAGCTCATGTCAGGCCCAGGTCAAGTAAAAAGATGTGAACTAGCTTAAATGGTCATTTTTCTAGAAGATTTTAATGGTCCTATATGAATGCTGTAGTACAAATCCAATAAGAAAACTATAACTCAATATAAGGGTCTCAGTAATTCTAATTACACTAATTATATATGGCTTACAATCTTTATAGTTGGTAGAAAAAAAGATTTAATAAATTCAGATACTATTCAAAGACTTTATAAGTACTATTGATATGTATTGTAATTGTATTGGTTATATGTTAAAATTGTAATGATAAAGAATGTCCAAAACAAGACCCAAAACCTCATCCTTTTATACACATTGAGTTACCCAATGAATCCCTTGATTTACAAGTCCAATACACATTTAATGACTCCTCCATCCAACTAATAGACATGTCCATCAACATACCTAGTGACCCATAACATAATTAGAAGAGTAACTACCTCCAAAATCCTGAAATAATAGGGAAAATCCATCAAAATTAAAGAATAAGTAAAAAAAAGAGTATATGCGTATTATACATCAATATAGAAGACTAAAGAGGGATAATTAAGGCTAATAAGAGCTTGAAAATAAGGGAGATTCACTGTAGAAATGATGGGGCTAATCCTGACATTATACCACGTGAAATTCCAATTCAAAAATGACCAAAATTGACTGAGAAACCACCTAGAAACCCAAAAAAGTGTGTGAGATGTGGGGTAACTACATGCAGTCCTTGTCAGGTGCTTTCACGGGTAAATCCTTTACTAATTTTAGGCAAATTTAAGCGTGGTAGTGAAATAAGACGCCAAGAGTGAGGTTATTAATGATATTAGTGCATATAAACAAGGTCAATGCATTATTAATTAAGCTAAGACACTAAATAAGCGCCTGTTGCCTATTTTAGTGTGTTTCCCCACAGTGAGCATAGAATGTGGGGTAATTATAGTGTGAAAAAACTAACTTTGCTAAAAATGAGGCTATTCACACGGGAAAAATGCAGGCAGTATGTGGCCAGTACACAGAAGCCATTTCTGGCATAAAAAACACCAAATTTGAAAAGTGTTATTTTTATGCATTTAAGTAGCCAAATCAATAGTCCTAAATGAGAAAAATTGAACTGTCAAAGCGCTTTAGACAATCCTATAGTACTAGCTATAGGCCTTGACCAAGGGAGTTGGAGAAAAACCAGAGAGAAAATCCCCAGTCCCTTTAGAAAAATAGAGTGAGATTTACTTGCTAAAGTAAGTTGGTTCCTGTTTGCTAAAGCCCCTTTTTCAACACACTTGACTGCTTGATGAGCCAAGAAAGTAGTCCCAAGACAGACTACCAGACCAAAGAACTGAAATGTAGACCAATGTCTACACCAGAGAAAGCAAAGATACTTGATGTAGGCTGCAAATTCACACCAGAGACAGCAATAATACTTGATATAGCTTGCAAGACTATACCAGAGAATACGTTGCCAAAGTTGGGTTAAATGAAGAACTAACCTTGCAACAAACACAGCCAATTGTGGCCAAAAACAGTGAAAACTGAGTGAGGAACAAGGATATCACCCCTGGATGGTTGAATGATAATTAAAGTTGCCCCAAACTGTCTTATTCACTATGTACACACAGACCACTATCTAAGAGCCCATGCACACCAACAAATTTGGCACCTGTACCAGCCAAATTGAATAAAAACCCTCCAGAAGCGCTCCCCAACCTTCTAAAACAGAGGCGGGCGGGCCGCCCAACATCGGAGATGCCTCCTGATGCGGCCTGGCCTCCCTGAAGCCAGAAAACCAATAAAAACAACTAATCTACTTTGAAAAATTCACTACAACTACTAAATCCCTTAAAACACAAAATTACACTATAACAACATTGAGACATGAAATATAGAGCTAAATTAGCCCTATCTAATGGTACTAAGCAATTAACCCTAAGACTTAAGGTTAGCCTGTAAAACACAAAAAACAAAATTAAACAGCTAGCTTTTGTAACTGAAAAATGAGGAAATGACCCCTTAAAACTTAGAATATGAAAAATATTATTAAGACATGAAATATAGAGGAAAACCAGGGCTATCCAATAATAGTACCCACATACAGGCAGTCCCAATATTCAGCGAATAAAACCAGAAAAACACCAAATTCTTCAACAGATGTCAATCAAGACATGCAAAAACAGCGCCAAACAACACAAGAAAGGCCCCTGCTAATGTTGGAAGACCACAGCGCATTTTTAATATTCTTAAATTTATAGCGCATATAATCAACTTTTAAGTGAAATAAAGCGCATTTCTTGTTTTTTGCATAAAACAATGAAAATAACAGCTTTAAGTATACTTAAAAAATTTGTAGCCTTATAGTTAAGGTTCTTAAGGTTACCCTAACATATTCCAACTTAATATTAAGTACATAAGACTTATAAAAGGTGGATATATACATGTATATAAGGGGTTATAATGGCATTTTTTGCGTATTATCATAATTTTACTTATGTATACTGTTTGTGTACTCTCATTTATTGTTCCCATGTATAGTTCATGTGTTTAGCATAAATTATAAGTAATTTTTACTCAGCCCTGGGGATATACAGGCTGAGAGCTCACATGCATAAAACTGGCAGGTGAAGTTTGATTTATGGTTGAACATCAGAGCTCACATGCATAAAGTTGGGTGGTGAACTCTGTTGTTTGGCAAAACATCAGAGTTTACATGCATAAAATTGGCTGGTTAAATCTTTTTTTCAGAAATACTTCAGTCTACTTGCCGTTCATATACATGTGATTTCTGTTGTTTGGCCAAAAATCAGAGTTTTTAAGCCAGTTTTTATCATGTGAATTCTGATGCTTGTCCAAATATCAGAGTTCACTATCCAAATTTTTGCATGTGAATTCTGATGTATGGCCAAAAATCAGAGTACACATGCATAAAATTAGCAGGTGAAATCTTTTTTCAGAAATACATCAGAGTTTACCTGCCAATAACATGCATGTGATTTCTGTTGTTTGGCCAAAAATCAGATTTTGTAAGCCAGTTTATATCATGTGAATTCTTATGTTTGTCCAAACATCAGAGCTCAATATTCATATTTTTGCATGTGAACTCTGATGTATGGCCAAACACCAGTATCTTTTATATAAAAACATTAGTGCTCTAACTTCCTAAAAAAATAGGAAATTGCACTGCTAACCTAACTTCCCCCCTACCCCGATCAAAATTCTATTATATGAGATCCATATATATAATTTTATTTCAATAAATAAATTAACTTCTTTTTATCATTTTATTTCTTTATTTTTCTTATATTATTTTAAATCAAAGTAAATATAATTTTAATTCAAGTAATAAATTGAATCATCTTCATCATTTGAAGCATAGCAAATAATGACAATATTCTTATTAATATGATATGAAATCAATATATATAATTCTTTTTCAATAAATAAATCCATTTCTTTTTAACATGTGAAGCAGAAAAAAAATGACAAAATTCTTATTGGGGGTTATCCAAGTAATAAATTTGTTATTATTTAAAATATTTTTCACCACAAAAAAAGAAAGCCACAAACTTGACATTAATTCTCAGTAAAAAGGTGTTTTTGGGGTACAATATGCTATATATTAAAAAATAATTATAGTTTATCTAGTGGAAAAAGTTTTATTTTTAAATGGAAGATTCCTAACTTTGATATTCCCTATTAATCTGATATGAAATAATTATATAAAATTTTATTTCAATAAATAAATTCATAACTTTATAGCATTTAAAGCAGAACAAAAAATGACAACATTCTTATTAATAAAATATGATATGCATATATAATTTTAAATCAATAAGGAAATTGCTTCATATTCATCATTTTAAGCAGAATAGGTACACTGCTTACTTTAGATAGAAAATAACTGATATAATGGAGTTTAATAGTTGATTTGTATATCATAACATTTTTTGACTTGGAAAAAGCCACCATATATGTGAAATGATGATGTGACTGATTCCCTACTTTTTTTCCTTTACTCAAATTTTAATCATGGTTACATCTCAAAGTAGAAGAATTAGACCTCATGGACAATCATGTTTTCAAAATATAATTTAAGGGATGAGTGGAATCAGGCCACCTGCTGCACATCAGACCAATAGCGACTGTCTTCATGGTCAACAGCTTTTTGTATCCAATACCTCTCTTCCAGAAAGTCCATCTTTAAAATATGCTTTTTCATCTCAAAATTTTTCATTTCCACCAGGAAGAAGGCCCATACCCCTTCATTTCCCCAGCCTCATTTTTTGAAAAAATGTGAGGTAATTTGTATTTTTGTGGGTCAGCTCATTGGTTGGAGGAGAAAGTTGTGAAATAAACCATTAAGAAACCAGGTTTTTCTACCTGCTGCAGTGAAGGGAAGGTTTTCATTCCTGTTTCACTTGATCCTCCAACAAAATTGAAAAACTATTTGAAGGATTTAAACCATGGTGGGCTACTACTTCTTACTACATGTATATCAAAATATCAAAATGTATCTCTTTTTCCTTTATCTATAACTTCTATCTATATATATATATTCTAAATTTCTAATGCAATAAAATTGTGCTGATTCCAATAAATTCAGAAAATCTATTCAAAACTATAATAATACCTTGGAAATTAATTCTATTGGTTCCAAAATTTATAAGTCAACCTGCAGAAAAAATGGTGTCTTTACCTCCAGAATTTCTGAAGAAATTCTTCCTTACATTAAATCACTTCTACCCCCATTAGATAGTGCTTAAAAACTTTTACAAATATATTTTACTCAAATTTATCCCCTACACCAGGCTCTGAAATGTGAAGAATGCGCATGGAAATTTTCTCCTCCCTGCAGTTACGTCTTTGCAAGAAATTTCAGACAGATGAAAGGCCTTTTTTTCATTGTTCAAAAGTGCCCTAGAGAAAATAATCAGTCCAGCTTCCCAGTAAAACTCTGCCTCACCAGTATCTCTCCCACAAATTTTGAACTATGAAATTAAAGCATCCCTATTTTAAATGAAGTAGGCTTGATAATTCAAGGAAGTGAGGAGGAATTTCATGTCTTTAGGGATATCATTCTGAAGAAAAGAGATGGACCCCTTCAAAATATGTCTGAGTTACATCATAGCTCTTCCCCACTGAAATTTCCACTTCTTTTCCCTTATGGTGAAATTGGCTGGCAATTTCAAATTCCGTTCACTGCAAGGAAACCAATGCATGTTGATTTGAATGATGGAGAGAAGCCAGGTTTTTCTAATTTTATATTTATTTTGTACTTCATATATAAATTTTTTATTTATTTGAATTTCAAATTTCTACATGTACATATATATGAAGCTGTACATGGTAGGGGAGTATCAAAAAAATATCTCTCAAATGCATTATTTTTCATATATAGTGCACTAACATCCAATTTTTTTTCCTCTTTTTCACTTATCTGGATTGTTATTTCATGATTACCTGTTTTATTTTTATGCTTTAGTGGAGCAAAACAGACTGTTCTACATTGCTACTCATCAGAATAAGCTCTATCCTGATCTTTCTGGTGGTGTGAAAGATGCTATTAATAATGGAAATGATCTCAATCAAGTTGGAAAGCTACTTATTTTTCCATCATCTATTATATGGGGACCACAAAACATGGATCAGCTATATTATGATGCTATGGAATTTGTACAGAAATTTGAAAGCCAGATATTTTCATAACAATCACTTACAATCCAATCTTGAAGGAAATTACTGAAGTGCTTATTGATGGTCAAAGTGCCAAAGAAATGCCTGAATTGGTTTTCAGGATTTTCAAACTGAAACTTGATGCTTTTATGAAATAATTTCTAAAAGGGAGGTTGGGTGGAGATAGGAAACCAAGAAAAAGGGGGATTATTGGTGCTGTGTTGGAACACGTATATTTCAGCCAGTTCCAAAAGAGAGGCCTACCACATGCACATATACACTTATTCTTTTATTCAGAGTATAAATCACATACAACTGACAACATTGAGTCAACTTTTTTGGTAGAGTTACCAGACCCAGAGAAGGATCCTGTACTTTTTCAAACCATAAAAACCTGAATGCTCCATGAGCCCTGTGGTTTGGTGAGTCCATGTGATTCATGTATGGCAGATGGGAAATATTCTAAAATATAACCTCAAAAATATAAAAACACAACCCAGATGGGTGAAGATAGATATCCTTTATATCATAGGAGAAATTATTGCCAAAAATATCAAACATTTGAAGGAATCTTTCACTACACAAATTAAAATGTGGTACCTTATAATCCTTATCTATCCCAAAGATTTAATTGCCATATAAATTTGGAAGTGAAAAATAAAATTTCTTTTATCAAGAATCTCTATGAATATGTTTATAAGGGTCATGATTGTTCCTCAATGATCCTTGAGACAGATGGATCAATAGATGAGGCCAAGATACATCTGGATGGTAAGTGTGTATCAGCAGCTGAAGAATTTTGGCCATTATTTCTTTTCCACTTCACAGTCATAAACCATCAGTTATAAGATAACAGCTTCATTTTCCAGGCCAAAAGATGGTTATATTTAATTCTAGAAGGGAGGTATCAACTGAAGTTACTGTGTTAGGAAGCAGGAAAACCACCCAATAAGAGTGGGATAAAACATTTTCTTCTTCTCCAACTTCCAAGGTGGCCAGGGGTGTCAACTATCCTGATGCTCCTATCAATTTTTTTTTGAAATGTGTGTCTCCTTAGGATGATCTTCTATATTTTTATCCCATCCTAATTAATTTTGATCTGCAGAAGGGAAAAGAAGTGGAAATTTTGGCAAAGAGACACAAAATATTTTAGAGTTGCCTTCTGCTGATCAATTTCTCAAGAATGTGTTTTCATGTGCTTCCTACTTTACCCTGTGGATAGAAAAGTAAGTTACAAATCTTGAAAAAATGTGTAGGTTTTCTAACAACCAACCTTCAAGCAGCTTGCTTAGCATATGGTCTTTCTAAAGATGATGGTGAATTCAAGAAATGTTTGGACAAAGGAAAATTAATGAAGACTGGAAATCAACTCAGATTTTTTTTTTAATATAATCTGGAAAAATACTTCTTATCCAGTGGGTCTACTTGAATAAAGAATTTTGGAGCTCAGGGATGACTTCTAACATATCCTTCAAAAAGATGTTCACATATTTCAGCCTTTCAATCAGCAAATCAGATATTATAATTTGAATATTATTGGCCTGCTGCTTGATAAAAAATGTTACTGTCTCTCTGAATATAAAATTTCAGAGCCAATACAACACTTTCATTAATCATCAGCTCAACTCATCTTGGAATAAAATTCATATGACAGGCATATGTTCTTTGAAAAATGGAGTAATCAGTATCATTCATCCAATGATGCCCAGAAAAATTATTTTGATGCTATGAAGCAAGCCCATGCTTCTGGAAAGGGTGGAATATTTTTCTTGTATAGACCTGGGGGGACTGGTAAAAAATTTGGGGATAACATGATTCTGGAATGGCTCCAATGTCAAGATCACACTTCTCTTGCAGTTGGATCTTTTGGGATGGAATATATACTTTTAGAAGGGGAAGGTAAGCTCATTCCAGGCTTAAACTTCTACTTGATATAAATAATAATTCTTATTTTCATATCAAACTACAGAGAGACATGGCTAAGCTTTTGAATATAAAAAATTTAAACATATGGGATGAATCATTAGCATGAAATTTCCATTGCTCTGAGGCAGTAGATAGAAGTTTACAGGATATCTTGAAAAATAATGTTGCCTTTGGTGGGATAGCTGTGATTTTTGCTGATATGCATTTTTATCTTAATTTTATCTATTTATTAATAAATATTTTTCATTATATGGATAACTATATATTTCCATAAAAATATACTTATGCCATAAAATTTCTCTTTTGCATAATTTTCTTGCACACTTCAGGTGACTCTAGATAATGCCTTCCAGTCATACCAAAAGGCTCAAGAGGACATATTTTAGTTTCTACTCTAACTCACAGCACTCCTTAGACACATGTTAAGAAACTAAACCTGAAGATTAACATGAGGCATTGGAAGATGGGAATTAATGAAGACAAAGTGTAATATTCTACCTGTTTTTATTATTGGATCCTTCAAATTGGGGAAGGAAAAACAACAAGTTCATATTTGGTGAAGATTCAATATAAGCGTATTGTATCCCCTGGAACTGAAGGGTTAAAATAACTATTTACTGTTGTATACTCTGTTATAAAGTTTTTGGAAAAATTTGATGAGCTCTCACTCCTTAGGTACTTAAAAATTAGTGTCATACTGGAAGCAAGAAATTTGGATGTATATAAAGTTAATAAATTAGTTCTGAACATTATACCTGAAAAATCTTAAATTTTTATAGTTCTTATCAAGCTATATATGATGATGGATCACCAATAAATATATTCCCAATAGATTACTTAAAGACCATAAATCCATCTGATTTCTCACTACACTCCTTGTTGCTGAAGCAAGGCTGTCCAATCATGCTAATTTGTAATCTTGACCCAGATGAAGGCTTATGTAATGGAACAAGGCTGGTGGTAACACAAAAAAAAAGAAATGTGATAGAGGGAGGTATACTTTCTGGACCTTATGAAGGAAGTTGGGTGTCTATCCCAAGGAGTTTATTGGAGAGTTCACCAAATTCAGGTCTTAAATTTACACTGCAAAAATTTCAGCTACCTGTTTTATTAGCATATGGAATGAAAATTAAAAAATCACAAGACCAGTTGTTAGAAGTTTTAGGTCTTAGCCTAGAATAACCAGTTTTTAGGAATGGTCAGTTATATGTAACACTATCAAGGTCAAAGTACAGTAGAAATGTCCATGTAACTTTAACAGGGAAAGCTGAAGGAATGGAAGTAAGTGTTGTGTACAAAGAAGTCCTGGATAATAGTCTTTAATATATAATGTGTAACAGAGGACTTCTTAATAAAATAATAAAATGATATAGGTTTATTCAAAACTATTATGACATACATCTGTGCTGCATGTCCAGATTTATAATAATGCCTATTTGACAATATTTTGACATTTATCTGGGCTTCAGGTCTAGATTTTAAATTCATAACTATTTTAAAATGTTATGACATACATCCAGGCCACAAGTTCTGATGTATAATCATCCCTATCATGTGATTTGCATAGCATGCAGGCACACACATCCAGGCCAAAGGTCCAGATTTGTGTGCAAGGCTTCTGAATGTCTGCATAGAAAAGGGGTAGCAGGATTTTTTGTGTGTTAAATTGAATAACAAATAATTAAATGAATTAAGTTAAGGTCAAATATAATAAAATTAGATACAGTTAAATAAAATAAAAAAGTGTAGAATTAAACTAAAATAGTTGAAACAGAACAAAAGAAAGAATAATATAATATTAAATTATATAGTAAAATATAATAAAAATAATGAGAATTAGTTATATTAAAAAAAAATAAAGTTGATATTTTTTCAAAATGGGACACAAAAACAAAGAAATTTTTTATCTTATTAGGGGGTATCAAAGTTAGAAATATGTAATAATTTTAAAGGTATTTCACAATGCAAAAAGGAAGCTACAAACTTGACATCAATTCTCAGTAAGAAGCTGTTTTGGGGGAACAACATGGCATATTTTAAAAAATAATCATGTTTGATTTGGGGGAAATAAGAGTTATTTTGAAATGGAAGATTTCGAACTTTGATACCCCCTATTATAAAAATTACTAAATTAATTTCCATTTTTTAGACATGAGATTATTTCAATATAGGTGAAATAAGAAAAAGATAATTCAATGTAATAAAAATTATACTTTTCATGAAATTTTAATCTTTAAAAATTATGTAAGAAGTAATTTTATCATAAATTACATATTAGTTTGTGAAAAATTCTCTGATAGATCTTATCAGATTGCAATTAAATTTAAGTATATTAAATTATATTCATTGTTTTCATATAATTATGTAGTTACATTTTAAAATCACCCATTACATCATAAAAGAGTTCTTTCATTGAAAAAACTGTTTTCAAAAATTTAAATATTAAAGACATGCTTAAAGTTCAACTTGAGTTGAGAAATTCTCATATCCAGAACAACATTAGGAGTTCAATCTTAAATCTATCAGGAATTAAATTTATTTTGTTTTGAAATAAGAAAGTATTTCTTAAGATATATTTTTATTAGAGAAGAGGATTTGCAAAAATACTTCTTCATACGTAATCTAAAGTAAGATAAATATAATTAAAGCATATTGAAATTATGTGCTTGATTTTATAAAAATTAACTGGAATGAATTGTGCATATATGGAAATATGAATAGTAAAAACTGGAGCTGACAGTGAAAGTGTGTAAATAGTTCCTGTGTGGCACTTTGAGTTGGATTTCATGTTAATAAAGAAAGATTTTTTTGCCTGTATATCCTCAATTCATGCAAGATTCACAATCAATAAATGGATTCAAATCCTAATTTTGAAAGATGTGTCTTAAATTTTGATTATATTTTTTTCAAGTGTTAAGACCTCTTTCAAATTGTTGTATAGTTTTTTTTTGAGTTTTACATAGTCATAGCCATTAAGTGTGGCTCAAGCAATTAATTTAAATAATACTTACCTCTTTTCCTATTTAAATATTCAATTCTACTAGCCTCTTACTTTTTTGGGTAAATTCTGAAAGAGATATATCTTCATGGATAATATTTAGTCTTTAGTCAAATTTTTAATCTTTTTTGATTTACAGATTAATTTTTGTTAATTAAAATAAAACATTTTACAAATAAAAAATACAAAAAAATGAATATCATAAAAATACATTATATAAATCCATAGAATTTTTTATCCTTCTTTTATCATTCTGCTTCCTTTTTAAATATTAATAAATATATTATTCAAATATATTATTATCTTCTAAATATCTTTTATAATCATGAATAAATCTTGAAAAAATATTGTAAGATTCCAGTTATAATAAACTAAAAATAAATATAAAACAGTTAATTTTTGCAAGTTTTACCACTAAATAGGGGGTGTCAGTTCTGTCAAATCTGCACTTAACTTAAGTGGGGATTTCAAACTAAATCAGCACTTAAATTTTGAAAAAAAAAAACATATTTCAAAAATTGGTGTCAGTTATGACTTCAAATCAGCACTTTTTTCCCAATGTTTTTTTCACAACCACATGTTGGCCACATTTTCTCTTCCTTTCCTATGCTTTCACTGTCACATGAGACACCCAGACCTCCATACCCTCATAAATCCTTGGCACACACTCCTCACTGAGATTTGAAACATTTTATTGCAACATTTTAAACAGGCATGTTTTTTTTCTTCTTTTTTTTATACTTTCAACCTCTTCATATCTTTTCTTGTAACATACCAGTTTCATAATACCTCCCAGAAAATCCAATACTCAAAAGGCAACTCAAAAAATGCTACATCACAAAGGTCTTCCTGTAATGCAAGCCCCTCACCAGAGAAATCAAATTCTGGACAGCTAAAAAAGAAAGATTATCTCATCATAATCAACTTCTTCAAATTAAAATAAAATTATTATGCATGTTTTAGATGTGTGAAGTCCACCTGAATTGGGTTTCTACCTTAATCAAAGGTCAATGGCAAATGAAGTAAAAAAGAAAACAAAAGGGAGAATTGACATCAATACTAAGCAAATGAAAGAGAGGTTCAAAATTTATCAATCCACATATAAAAAGGCTTGTTTTCCTATCACTTCCACAGGCTTTTGTTTTGATGATGATGATTTGGAGATTTAAATTACAACTGTTTCCAAAAAGCTCAATGTCATGTGTCTTTTCCATGAGTAAATGGATAATCTTTTTGATTCAGGAGTTGGTGTCAACCCTTGGTTTATACATGATGCTACTAAGGATATACCCTCTGGATCTCAACAAGCCAATAATCCTCCAAATACACCTGAAACTCAAGGACATCAATTTCCTCAAGCTTCTAACCATAGTTCACCTGAAGATGATCCCAACAATCAAGCAGAAAAAAATTTTTGGAGTAGATCTGAGTCCTCAGAGCCCCAAAATTTTAATGTATGTTTACTTTCTATTTTTTCTTAAATTCTTTACTAAATTTCTCATTCTTTATTTTCTAGTCTCCTCATACTCAAACTCAAACTTCTAAAAAAAATACTCATTATGGCAATGACAATCTTACTTTGAAAGCTAATTTAGATGAAATTCCTGAACCCTGTCAGGCTGAGGTCAAGTACAAAGACGTGAACTAGCTTGAATGGTCAGTTTTCTAGAAGATTTTAATGGTCCTATATGAATACTGTAGTTTAAATCCAACAGGTAGTAAAATATAATCAAAATTAAAGGTCTCAGTAATATAATTCTCACTATTTTATATATGGCTTACAATCTTTTTAGTTGGTAGAAAAATAAATTTTATAATTCAGATACTATTCAAAATTCTTATAAAAGTACTAATTGATATGTATTGTAATTTATTTGGTTATATTGGTTAAATTGTATATGGTAAAAAATGTAGAAACAAGACCCAAAAACCTCCTCCTTTTATACACACTGAGTTCCCTAATGATCCCCTTGATGTACCACCCAATACACAGTTAATGACGCCTCAAAACAACTAATAGACATGCCCATCAATATTGCCAGTAACCCATGACATAATTGGAAGAGTAACAACCATCAAAATCCTGTATTGATAAGGAAAATCTATCAAAATTAAAGAATAAGATAAAAAGAGAGTATATGCATATTAAACAATAATATAAAATACTAAAGAAGAAATTTTTAGGGTTAATAATAGCTTAATAGTAAGGGAGATTCACTGTAGAAATAATGGGGCTAATCCTGACATTATACTACATGAAATTCCCATTTAAAAATACCCAATATTGACTGAGAAACCTACCAAAAACCCAAAAAAGAGCATGAGATGTGGGGTAACTACATGCAGTCCTTGGCAGGCGCTTGCACAGGTAAATCCTTGACTAAATTTAGGCGAATTTAAGTGTGGTAGTGAAATAAGGCGCCCAGAGTGAGGTTATTAATGAAATTAGTGCATATAAAGAAGGTCAATGCATTATTAATTAAGCTAGGACACTAAATAAGCGCCTGTCACCTAATTTAGTGTGTTTCCCCACAGTGGGCGTAGAATGTGGGGTAACTATAGTGTGAAAAAGAAAACTTTTCTAAAAATGAAGCTATTCACATGGGAAAAAAGCAGGCAGTATGTGGCCAGTACACAGAAGCCATTTCTGGCATAAAAAACCCCAAATTTGAAAAGTGTTATTTTTATGCATTTAAATAGCCAAATCAATAGTCCTAAATGTGAAAAATTGATCTGTCAAAGCACATTTTTGATATTCTCAAATTTATGGCGCATATAGTCAACTTTTAAGTGAAATAAAGCGCATTTCTTGTTTTTTGCATAAAACAGTGAAATTAACAGCTTTAAGTGTACTTAAAAATTATGTAGCCTTATACTTAAGGTTCGTAAGGTTACCCTAACATATTCCAACTTAATATTAAGTACATAAGACTTATAAAAGGTGGATATATGCGTGTATATAAGGTGTTATACGGCATATTTTGTATATTATCATAATTTTACTTATGTATACTGTTTGTGTACTCTTAATTATTATTCCCATATATAGTTCATGTGTTTAAATTAAATTATAAGTACTTTTTACTCAGTCCTAGGGATATACAGGCTGACATTTTCCCACCCAAAAAAAAAATAAAAAAATGATAAGTTATACATTTTTATTTATTTATTTGATTAATTTTCAGGTATTCAGATTTATTCTGTAGCATTAAAGATTATACTTTAAAGAAATAAAACATAGTAAAATATTATGAGAACTGGTATTTTAACCCCTTGGCTGGCTGAACAGAAATTTATTTCTGTTTAAATTTTTTAAGAAGGGTGGATAAATTAGAAAGTTCTTTTTCAGGAATCCATCTATCAAATTCATTTAATTTCCCTTTAAATCTTATTAAATACTCAGTTCCTTTTTCTTTAGTAAGGATTCTTTTCTTGAGTATTTTTTCAATCTCTGTTGTTTCCACAATTTCTTCAGGTTGCTTTTTAGGCCTTCCCCTTCTTTTTGAAAATAAGTCAGGATCATTTGCATGGTAAGGTTTCAATAATGAGATAGGGAAAACTGGATTTTTCCTATCATATGGAGCATATAATATGACTTCCACTGCATTATTACCAACCATTTTGCTTACTACAAAAGGTCCTACAAAGGGATCCTTTAATTTAAAATTACCTTGTAAGTTAAAATGTAGTGTTGATATGAGGACTTCATCTCCCTTTTTGAATTCAAATTCTTTATGAGATTTATCCCACCTTTTCTTTTCATATTCAAATACTTTTTGGATGCATTCTTCTGCATTCTTTCTACACATTTGTTGCATATGAATAAAGGATTTAGTACCAGGGTGTATATCTAACCTTGTTTATTTGCTTAAATGATTTAAAATCTGGTGGTAACCATTGTTTCCATCCAGACAGGAAATATCTTTTGCTCCTTTTAAGGTAGCATGGATAGAAGCTTTCCTTGTTAGAGGGTAAATATCATCTACAGTGTATGTATTCAGAGCTCTATAATCACCACATAATCTTGCCTTATCCTTTTCATAAGAGATTAATACTGGTGAAATGACACAATACTTAGGTGTTGTGTCCACTTTTTCAACAATACCCATTTCCAACAACATTTTTATGTTGTATTCAATATCTTTTCTATTTTCAGGAGAAGCTGGGTAAGGTTTCTTTTTTAAGCTTCCAGCAATATTATCCAAATCACAACTTAAAGAGATTTTCATTTCATGGTCTTTGACCAATCCTAGTTCATTTGAACCATGAGCAAATGCCATATGATATGATTTAATCAATCTCAAAATATTTTCTTCTTAAATTTTTGAGAGTTGAGGACTGAAAGAGACCTTTTGGATTTCATTGTCCAAATCAACCACTTCAGTGGTGGTTCTTTCACCTTGCAGTTGTTCTTCTCTAGGAGAAACGGCATACACTGAATTTTCAGAACATATTTTGAAATTTCTCTTACCATTCATTCCTATAGTGAAGCAACTGTTTGCAGGATCTAGTTTAATGCCAAATTTTGTCAATAAATCATTGCCAATAATAAACCAATTACTACAATCATTATTATCCATTACAACAAATTTACACACTGCTCTAACATATCCATTATTATATTTAAAGGATACAGAAGTTTTGTATTTGCCAATTGGATTTAAAACAGAAACAAAACCTCTCCAGTTCTTTGTCTGTACAGGCTCTAGTTTTTCTTATACTTACTGTCAAGTTTAATTAATTTATTAATAGAAACTACACTACCTGCAGCCCCAGTGTCAAGAATGGCATTCATTTCTCTTCCACATTTAATAACAGGTGCTCTGTTAGGTGTTATTTTGTAAGTATCATGAGATACATTTTTAATTATTTCAGCTTCTTCAATGGAAGTTAAAGATGTATCTGTAAGAGGTATAGCATCATTCAGGAACATTATATCCTGTTCTAATACAAATATCTCATTTTCATCATCACTGTAAGATATGTTACTTTTACAATACTCACTGGACTCCACATTTTCATCTTCATGATTACTTGGTTCAGAATTCTGTGAGGTTTCAATAACATTTATTCTTTTCTTACACATGTGACCCTTAACCCAAGGTTCATTACATTTATAACAAGTTTTATTCTCTTGTCTTTTAGGGACATGGGGAGCTAAAGGTTTTTTCTTCTCTACTGGCAATTTACTTGTAGTAGGTTTTACCATGTCAACACTTTGTCTGTAATTGTTATACTTGGTTTCATATTTGTGGTTTAATAATATTTCATTGAATATATTAATGAACCCAGAGGTATCTCTGATGGTTTCAGTTCTAGCTACAATAATGTCTCTAACTGATATAGGCAACTTGTATTAAAGAAGGTCAATGCATTATTAATTAAGCTAGGACACTAAATAAGCGCCTGTGACCTATTTTAGTGTGTTTCCCCACAGTGGGCGTAGAATGTGGGGTAACTATAGTGTGAAAAAGCTAACTTTGCTAAAAATGAAGCTATTCACATGGGAAAAAAAGCAGGCAGTATGTGGCCAGTACACAGAAGCCATTTCTGGCATAAAAAACCCCAAATTTGAAAAGTGTTATTTTTATGCATTTAAATAGCCAAATCAATAGTCCTAAATGTGAAAAATTTATCTGTCAAAGCGCATTTTTGATATTCTCAAATTTATGGCGCATATAGTCAACTTTTAAGTGAAATAAAGCACATTTTTTGTTTTTTGCATAAAACAGTGAAAATAACAGCTTTAAGTTTACTTAAAAATTATGTAGCCTTATACTTAAAGTTCTTAAGGTTACTTTAACATATTCCAACTTAATATTAAGTACATAAGACTTATAAAAGGTGGATATATGCGTGTATATAAGGTGTTATACGGCATATTTTGTATATTATCATAATTTTACTTATGTATACTGTTTGTGTACACTTAATTATTATTCCCATGTATAGTTCATGTGTTTAACATAACTTATAAGTACTTTTTACTTAGTCCTGGGGACATACAGGCTGAAAAACCCTCTAGCTCAAACTCCAAAATAAAGTGTCAGGCTTCAACTTCAATGAACTTGAACCATATTTTAAAACATGGCAATATTTCAACCACCTCTATTTCCTCCATGGAAAATTGTTTTCAGAAAAAAGATATAAGTAAGATTTGGTAACTATATATTTTATTCAATAAAATATTTATCTTTATTCTACTCAATTTTCTTAGAAAAATACTCTATTTCAAAAAATGCCCTTGACTTTGAGAAGACAATATTTGATTATATGGAAACAAAAGATAAATGTTCCTTAGATTTGGATGAAATTTTTTTTTTGCTTCATTCAAATTTTGAAATAACTAAATTCAAGGCAGAGGTGATGGAAAGAGCTCACCTTCACTTTGAGAAAACAAGAGACTGTGAATTGAAAAGAATAGTAGCTAGTTGTGAATTGGAAAAACAAGAAAATTATTAAAAAGGAATTTGTTACAGAATGTATAAAAAATGGCCAATTTTATGAGGATATTAAAGAATTATTTTAATTTTTTAATTGCTTAATTGTTTGTTTGGTTAATTGTTGGGGAATGAATTTAATAATTACTTTTGATCTTATTATAAATATTTATATCATGAGATTCTGATAACACCATTTGTCTTTACTTGAATCAAAAGTTTCAAACTTTTGGAATTCCATATGGTAAAAAAATACTGACACCTGTGCCAAAATTCTCATTGACAACATTGTTTTATCACATCCCTACCAATTTGAATTTCTAAATAAATGTAAGTCAAAAAAATTCAATATCTGTTTGAAAAATTTGGCAATACACTCCCCTGCATTTTATTGAAGCAAGGAGTAGGTATCACCAAATTTTTCTAAGTCATCAATTTTCCATGTCAGATTTGAAAATTTGGCAATACCCTCTCCTGCATTTTATAGAAGTTAGGAGTGAAAGTCACCAGCATTTAATATAATTGTATAAATTAATAAATAAATATATAAGATAAGTCAAATTCACTAGTTTTAAATTAATGAAAATTCATCAAGCCAAATTGCAGACAAGTCTAGAAACTAAGCTTGAGAATTTACAAAATTATTGGCTACAGGAGCCTCATGAAACAATTTAATGTTATTGTTATTACCCTTTATAAAACACAAGGTCATTGGCTCATTACTTTAGTTTAGTAAATTGAAATTTCAGATTTACATAATAAAAATTTATGAAAGAATAAAAAATATTAAATGACTATATAAATCCCAAAATTTTTTGCTCTTCTTAAATTTTTATCTAATTTATTACTTATACCTTCATTTTTTACCTTTTTTATCCTTTGTATTAGCTTTTGACTTATTTGGAAGGAGAAGCCAAAATGATTAAATTTGTGACATGATTTTTCAGGCTGAGTTCAAGTCCAAAGAGGTGAGTATCTTGAATGGAAAGTTGCCTAGAAGATTTTAAATAGCACTATATAAATACTGTAGTACAAATCCAATAAGTATTATAATATAACTAAATATAAGGGTCTCAGTAATTTTAATCTCACTAATTATAAATGTGTTACAATCTTATAGTTGGTAGAAATATAGATGTAATAATTCAGATACTATTTAAAGACATTAACATTACTATTTATAAGTATTATGATTGTATTGGTTTTATATTCTTGATTTTAATGATAAAGAATGTAGAAAACAAGACCAAGAACCCCCTCCTTTTATACCAAATAATTCTTTAATGTATCCCTTTGATTTACCAGTCCTATAAATGGCTAATGACACCTTATTCTAGCTAATACACCTGTCCATCAACATAATTAATAACCAATAACATAATTAGAATGATATTGCCCATCAAAATCCTGGATTAAAAGGGATAATCGATCAAAATAAAAGAATAAGCAAAAAAGAGAGTTTATGTGTGTAATATCTTAAAATAAAAGACTAAAAAAATGAATAACACTATATATTACACAATATAAAGGGGGATTAACAGTAGAAATTATGGGGCTAATTATTTCAATTTACTACGTTGTGGTCTTCCAACATTGGCAGGGGCCTTTGTTGTGTGATTTGGTGCTGTTTGTGCATGTCTTAATTGACATCTGATGAAGGATTGGGTGTTTTTCTGGTTTTATTCCGTGAATATTGGGACTGCCTGTATGTGAGTACTATCATTGGCTAGCCCCGGTTTTCCTCTATATTTCATGTCTTAATAATATTTTTCATATTCTAAGTTTTAAGGGGTCATTTCCTTATTTTTCAGTTACAAAAGATAGCTGTTTAATTTTGTTTTTTGTGTTTTACAGGCTAACCTTAAGTCTTAGGGTTAAGTGCTTAGTACCATTATATAGGGCTAATTTAGCTCTATATTTCATGTCCCAATGTCGTTATAGCGTAATTTTGTGTTTTAAGGGATTTAGTAGTTGTAGTGAATTTTTCAAAGTAGATTAGTTGTTTTTATTGGTTTTCTGGCTTCAGAGAGGCCGGGCCGCTTCAGGCGGCACCTCCGACATCAGGCAGCCCGCCCGCCTCTGTTTTAGAAGGTTGGGGAGTGCTTCTGGAGGGTTTTTTATTCAATTTGGTGGGTACAGGCGCCAGATTTGTGGGTGTGCATGGGCTCTTAGAGGGTGGTCTGTGTGTACATAGTGAAAAAGAGAGTTTGTGGCATCCTTAATTTTCATACAACCATCTGGAGGTGATATCCTTGTTCCTCACTCATTCTTCACTGTTTTCTGGCCACAATTTGGCTGTGTTTGTTGCAAGTAAGTTCTTCATTTAAATTAACTTTGGAGACTTTTTTCTCCGTTATACTCTTGCAAGCTATAGCAAGTATTATTGCTGTCTTTGGTGTGGATTTTCAGCCTACATCAAGTATCTTTGCTGTCTCTGGTGTGGACATTGGTCTACATTTCAGTTCTTTGGTCTGGTAGTCTGTCTGGCGACTACTTTCTTGGCTCATCAAGCAGTCAAGTGTGTTGAAAAGGGGCTTTATCAAAACAGGAACCAACTTACTTTAGCAAGTAAATCTCACTCTATTTTTCTAAAGGGAAAGGGGATTTTCTCTCTGGTTTTTCTTCAACTCCCTTGTTCAAGGCCTATAGCTAGTACTATAGGATTGTCTACATTTCTGGTGCCCAATGTGGGGTAGAACTTGCTAGTTCTTTGGAATCTCTGTTTTCTTTGGTTGGCTCTTTTTGGTGTTTTTGACTGGAAGAATGGCTTCTGGTTCTGCTGTTCCTGTGGTGACTGTCAGTGGGGGTGATGGTCCTCCTGCTGTGATGGTTAGGGAGTGTGTTAGGATTAAAACTTGGGATGGTGCCAAGTTTAATGGGGAAGATGTGAAGTGGTTTCTGGAGAAATATGAAACTGCTGCTGGTGTGGATGGTGCTTACTACCTGGACATGGTGAAGCAGATTATCTTCTTCATTGGTGATAGGGCAGTGGAGAAGGAGATTGTGGCCATGTCTGGCTTCAAGAAGAGGGATTGGAGATTGTTGTGTAGGGAGATGGTGGATAGATGGGGTGTCAGGTTCACTATGGTGGATCTGAACAAGGTTGTCAGTGAATGGCAATCTTATGGTGGTGTTGGTAACTTGCATAGTTACAGGAAGTTTCTGCTACAGTTTGATCCTGTGGTGGAATATTTGGTTGAAGTGGAGGAGCTGGCACATGAAAATGCTTCCAAGGATGTTTTTTGGTCTGCCCTGGCTAGAGATGTCAGGATGGATGTGTTAAAGGATTTGTCAAGAAAGGAATTGATGAAGACTCTTTCTAATGGGGACCAGAAGTTGCCTGCCTTGGATAAGGTGAAGGAGGCTGTTGAGGCCCATTTGAAGTTATTGGCTGTGGACACCTATCAGGAGGGGTGTGCCAAGTATGTCAGCAAAGTCAGTGAGGCTTTGGCTGAAGAGGAAGTTAGGGAGAAGAAGGAGGAGAAGAATATGGTGAAGGTTCCAAAACAGGAAAGGGACCCAATAGTGGAACAGTTAGCTGATCTGACAAAACAGCTCCACATTCTTGTGCACGAGGCTAAGAAGGTCAATAAGGCACCTTCTCAGCCTAGAGATTTTGATAGGAGGGCTGGTAGGAGTGATCCTTGGGTCTGCTCTTATTGCAGCAGGAGGGGGAACAGGTCCAATGATTGTTGGGAGTTGAACAGGGATGTGTCTGAAGGAAAAGTGGAGTTTGATGGCAGGGTTTTCAAGTTCCCTGATGGTTCTTTTGTGAAGCCCAGTGAGGGGAAGGCTACTGTTGATTTGGTCAGGAGAAGGGGAGGTCTCAATCAAAGGAGGCCAAGGTTTGAGGAGATTCCTGATCAAGGGAAGTCTTCTAGTAAGGAGGATGAGGATGTCAAGGGAAAGGGGAAGGAGGTCAATAAGGTCTCTTTTTCTACTTCCTTTGGTTGTTTGGAGTTGCACTCTTGTGGTGGACAGTCAAGTGGTGAATGCTTGGCTGGTGTTTATGATGTGGAAGCAGGAAAGGTGGGAAGGCCTAAGAGAAGCTCTCAGGAACAACCAAAGCCTAAGGCTTTAAAGGTGGATCCTAAGCTGAGAGCAGCTACAAAAAAGTACAGCAAAGAGGAGCTTTACAAGATGCAGAAGGGTATGGCTGACATGGGCCCCCCTAGTTTTGGTGCATTGGACATGAATGGTGAGCCAATGCCTATGGAGGTGGAATCTGACTCTGATGCGGATGTCCCTTTGGCTTCATTGCCAAAGCCTTCTGGAGTTAGAGGTTCAGGTGAGGGATCTGGTTTGGTTCCTGTTGATGGTAAATCTGTTGGTGGTGCTGGTCCTCAAGAATCTTCTAGGACCAAGGTGGTGAAGCTAAGGGCTCACTTTGAGAGGCCAGTGGTTTCTGATCAAGTCAACGTTATGGACTATGTCCTGGAGAGGATGAATCAGGGTCAGGTTTCCCTATCTTATGGGGAATTGTATGCTATCAGTCTAGGGTTGGCTGATAGGCAGAAAAAGTTGTTGAACAGGAGAAGAGTTTCTTCTGGGGAGGTAGAATACATTTGTGATTCTGCTTAAAAATTTGGTGAGGGGTTGGAAACTCATTTTTCTGCTCCTCTGGGATATGTCAATGTCACTCTGAATGGCAGGGAGGCAAGGGCATTGGTGGATTCAGGTTCTCAGATAAACCTGATTTCTTTGTTTGAGGCAACTCATTTGGGCCTCCCCATAGAAACTGGTACTGGTGAGAATTTGAGAGGGATTGGTGGTCATGTTACTGAATTGGTTGGAACTTAAGAGTTTGTGAAGTTAGATGTTGGCGGAGCCTCAGGGAAGGTTCATTTTTACATTGCTAAAGGTAATGTAAAAGCAGTTTTAGGCGGGCCATTCTTGATGGATTTTCAGGCAAGAATTGGTTATCAATTTGATTTTGGAATCAGTTTGGAGTTTACTGATGAAGATAAAAGGAGACTTCACATGAGGTTATCATCCCCTGGAGAGGATGGTTGGGAGACCAGGCCTGGTTTATTTTCAATGTGCCAGTGCATGGATTGCTGCAGGTAAAGGAAGTGGGTGCCGACTCTGTTTTTTGGAGTGTGCCTCAGGCTCTATTGAGAGTCTGTCTTTTTTAGAGTAATGAGGGCTGATCACCCTAGTGCTACAACCTCTCCCCAAGATGAGGAAATCCCAGGTTGTAGTAGGTCAGCTCCCTTGGAGATATACCAAGTGGATTTTCAACTTTCTCTTTTTAATGTTTCTCTTCTCTGCAAGTATTCATCAAGTTTTTTATCAAGTCTCTGTTCTCTTTCAAGATTCTCAATTATTTTTAACTCAAGCTCAAGGAAGAAGATTGGTTATATATCATTATTGAAAGATATGCGGAAAAGTTTTGGGGTGGTGAGATTGGGGTCTAAAAGTAAGTCCTCCCAATTGTGCACCGCTAGGGTTTCTTCTACACCTTTCTAAAATATTACCTGGGCCACACCTGTGAGCATTGGGGAAGCCCCTGGTTATTTTTGTAGGTCAGAAGAAAACTCAAGAAAAGAAGATAAAAATTTAAAGATAATTCAAGAAAATCAAGAAAAAAATCTGAAGATAATGAAGAAAGAAGATTCAAAATATTTTTTGAAGATCATCAAGATCAATTTTTGGGCCTCCAGCATGAGGTTAAACTGCAGAAAATTATGAAGAAAGAAGATCATCAAGATCAATTTTTAAGCCTCCAGCATGAGGTTAAACTTCAAAATTTTAAAAGAGTTGATTCTGAAGATGAATCAAGATTTGAAGATTTGGAAGAAGGAAGTGAAGATCAAGATTTGGAATGGTGGAAAAGTTTTGGAGTGGTGAGATTGGGGTCTGAAAATAAGTCCTCCCAATTGTGCACCGCTAGGGTTTCTTCTACACCTTTCAAAAACATTACCTTGGCCACACATGTGAGCAATGGGGAAACCCTTGGTTTTTGTTCCAGGTTAGGTGGTGAAGATTTCCTGAAGATCCCTCAAGTAGAAGGTGGAGTGGCAAAGTATAAGAAGGTAGCGCAGAAGATTAGGCCTGTAAATGAGCCTATGCCTGTGGGCTTGAATCCGCCCTTGAAGAGACCTCCTTTGTTAAGAGATCCGTACTGTACTCCTTTGGTGAAGAATCCTCCAGAATTTGTAGAGACGTCTTGGGTGACTGTGGAAAGTTTGAAGGTTGTTAATTTTTTACCTGATGGGTGGTTGTCTGAAGAAGAAAAGAAGTTGTTGTTGCACGTTATTGTGCTAAGAGAAAAGGAGGTGGCATTTGTTGAGGAGGAAAGGGGTGTATTGAAGCACTCTTATGGGGAACCTTACTTGATTCCTGTGGATTTTCATGAACCTTGGCAAATCAAACCTATTCCAATTCCAGCTGCTATCAGAGAGGATTTTGTGGAGATTTTTAGGTAAAGAGTCAGGACTGGGTTATAAGAACAATCGACATCCAGCTACTCAAGTTCAGTTTTCTGTGTAAAGAAGCAGAATGGAAAGTTGAGGGTGGTTCATGATCTTAGGGCCTTGAATAGAGTCACTATCAAGGACGCTGGTATGCCACCAAGTGCAGAGGATTTTGTTGAAGCTTTTGCTGGAAGGGTGTGTTATGGTTTGGGTGATATTATGGGTTGTTATGATGAGAGGGAACTTAATACGGATTCAAGGCTTCTCACAACTTTTGAGACTCCTTTGGGAACATTTCAACTCACTAGGTTTCCTCAAGGAGCAACTAATTCAGTGGCGGTATATCAAGCACAGATGGCTTGGATTTTTCAGGATGAGGTTCCTAATCATGCTGGTATTGTTATTGATGATGGTGGAATTAAAGGACCATCCACTGTTTATGATAATGAGATGTTAGCGGAGAACCCTGGCATAAGGAGATTTTTCTGGGAATATGCATTAACTCTAGAAAGAGTGTTGTTTAGGATTGAAGAGGCTGGTTTTACCATTTCAGGGTCAAAATTCTGTTGTTGTGTTCCTGCTTTGGAAATTCTGGGTCATGTGGTATATAGAGAGGGAAGGATTATGGCGAAAAAAAAGATTAATAAAATCCAGTCATGGCCAAGGCCTAAAAATACTACTGAAGTCAGGGGATTTTTGGGTGAATGTGTTTATTTCAGGATTTTTATTAAGGATTTTTCTTTGTTGGCTTCACCTTTAAGGAGGTTGACCAGGAAAGCTGCAGATTTGGAATGGACTGAAGAGTGTGAAGATTCTTTTCAGAAGTTGAAAAGGGTTGTTGGTGAAGATATTGTTCTTCATAAGTTGGATTATGGTGTTGGTGCTGGAAAAATTTATCTGGAAGTGGACTCAAGCTATATTGCTGCTGGTGCTGTTTTTTCTCAGGAGGATAAGACTGGGAGGGTCAGGCCAGTAAGATATGAGTCTGTGGGGTTTAATGAGGTGGAATCTAGGTATTCTCAACCTAAATTGGAATTGTGTGGTGTAGCAAAATTTTAAAGAAGCTACAGACTGTTTTGTGGGGGCAGCATTTTGAGCTGCAGTTGGATGCAAAATCTTTGGTTCAGATGATCAATACGCCTAGTCTTCCAAATGCTCCAATGACTAGGTGGGTGGCATTTATTCAACATTTTTCTTTTGATCTGGTACACAGACCAGGCGAGACCTTTACTATGCCTGATGAATTATCAAGGAGGCCACCTACAGATGAAGATTCTGAGGCTGAAGAGCTTGATGAAGATGTTCCAGTGGTTAGGGCAAGCACAAAGTGTGCTGAAGATTTTTCTGACCTCCCCCTAGAGGCTAAACTGGCCAGATCTGATCTTCATTCTGGTGATCAGGATGTTTTTGTTGATGTAGATGGAGTTGTTGTTTGGGACAGCTCAAATTTGGAAAATGGTGTTTTTGTTAGTGAACTGGTTTCTCACAAGGTTCAGTGGAAAGAGAAGGAAGTGCCAAAATTTAAGGATTGGTGTCCTGGTTGGGCTGCTCAATTGGCTCATGTTCACACTGGTGATTTTGATGACAGAGTTGTACCCTTGGATGTTGTTTTGTTGGATTTTGAATATGAGACCTGGGGTCAGTCTGGGTTTTATTTTATTTTGGTGGAATATCTGTTGACCTTTGAGAGGCCAGATAGTTGTGATGATGATACTTGGTTGGCAATCAAGAAGAAGAGTCCTGGATTTTATGTGTCCGGAAGGCGTTTGATGAGGAGGAGACATCCAAATCCTCAAGTTGTGGTAACTCAGAAGAAGGGTCAAGAGCTTGTGTTGAAGTCTTTGCATGAAGACATTCGTCATAGAGGCTTTGGGGAGACTTATAGAAGAGTAGCTGACAGATTTTGGTGGCCAGGTATGAAGTTGGCTGTGCAGGGTTGGGTTCAATCTTGTGAAGAATATCAAAGAAGAAGTCACTTGAAACCTAAAGAGGTCGGCCGTGCTACTGGTGAAACAACTGTTTTTGGAAGAGTCAGTCTGGATGCTGTCCATATTAAAGAGGGCAGGTATAAATAATTAATTGTTTCCAGGGATGATTAGTCTGGTTGGGTTGAGGCAGTGCCTCTGGTTAATTTGACTGCCAAGAATGTGGAAGAGTTTTTGAAGAAGGAGTGGATTTATAGGTATGGGTTGATGAAGTTTGTGACTGTTGATGGCAGGCCAGAGTTTGGTGCCAAATTTAAAGAAGCTGTGGCTAGTGTTGGTTCTAAAGTTATAGTGGCTACACCTTACTATTCTGAAGCTGAAGGCATGTTTGAAAGAGGCCATAAAGTTATCAAGAATGCTTTGGTAAAGATGTGTGGGAATAGTGCTGAAAAGTGGAGGCATTATTTACCCTTGGTGTTATTTGCTGAAAGGGTCACTGTGAAGAGGACAACATGCTATTCTCCTTATGAGTTAATGTTTGGTCAGAAAGCGGTTCTACCAGTGGACTTAGAAGCTGTCTCTTATCTTGGAATTGATTGGGATGTCGTGCACTCAACATAAGATTTGCTCTGTGCCAGGATGCAACAGTTGTAATGTAGAGAGGAATGTCAAGAGAAGGCATACTCTAGAATGATGAAGATTAGGAATCAATCAGTCAGGTACTGGGACAAGAAGTTGGCTCATAGACTCAGGAATCCCTTAAAACCTGGTTGTTTGGTTTTGGTGTATAATAGAAGTTTGGAGAGTCAGTGGGGAAAAATGTTTGCTGACAGATGGAACAGGCCTTACAGAGTAAGATCTCAGGTGTCTGGAGGTTCTTATGTTTTAGAAGAGTTGGATGGTGCAGTCTTAAAGAAGAGAGTGGCTGCAGACCAGGTGAAGAGGTTCTATCCCAGAGGCACAAGGCATGAAGAAGATTGACTCCGCAATGAGGATAAACTATGGAACGTTCTTTAAGTTTTGGGATTTTTGGTGTTGCTGAGCAACTTTTGTGTTGGAAACTTTTTTTAGAAGGTACCCATGGGTGGGGCTTCTAGATTTGACCTTGGCAAGTGTAGGGGTAACTGATGGGCTGGCTGCTCTGTAGAACAGTTACCCCAGATTTTCTGTTTCCAACCCTTTCTCTTAATTTGGTTGTACCCTAGTATTGGTTTCTTTTCACAGGTTTTAGTCCTCTATGACTTTAAACTGGAATTTCCTTTGGTTTTCAAGTGCTGGAATCTTCACTCTTATTGTTTTTGGTTTATTGTGTTGGATGTTGTGTTTTTGTTAGAAGGTACCCAGGGGGGCTTCTAGATTTTATTTTGGCAAGTGTGGGGGTAACTGATGAGCTGGCTGCTCTGTAGAACAGTTACCCCAGAATTTCTATCTCAAGTCTTTTGTTTTTCCTACTTGAATTCTAGTTCTGTTGTTTATTATTCAGGTTTCAAGTCCACTATGACTTTAAACTGGTTTGGGACTGGCTTCTTTATCTTTGGTTCTTTTGGATTGGCAGTGGATCACTGGTGGTCTCCTATCATTTTTACTTATTGGAGGGAGCCCACCCAGTGATCATTTCTATGGACAGGACTTTCTCTTATTGGACCATCTATGGAGCTGGACTGTCTTTGATTTTGTAGTTATGTTTTTGCTAGATAGTAGTTTCAGATTATTTTCTTTTTTCTCTTTTTTTCTTTTAATTTTTTATGGGGGTTGTTAAAATTATAAAATTAAAAAAAAAAAAAAATAGGGTGTTACCACATCAGGTTCACCTGGATGTGGGAAAGGTATCAGGGTATCAGCTCATCAATTGGATGGGGGATACCATTTGTATTATTTTTTATATTTTATTTTATTTCATTTATTTTTATTTTATTTTATTTATCAATTTTTAATTTTAGTATATTAGTAGATTAAAAATAATAATAATAATAATAATAATAATAATAATAATATATATTAGAATTTATAGTTATTAATTGTTTTTTTTATTATTTATTTATTTTTATGTTTCTAATCTTTTTGCGGGAGCTCATTGTCTGGATGATGAAGCTTCTGGAGGCTGGTCCAGATTATGATGTTGTTTTTGTTTTTTGTTGGGGTTGTGGGAAGCACTGTGTTCTTTGAAGTGCATCCTGCTGGAGAGATTATATGTATTGTAATGGGCTGGAATTGGATTAGAGTGAAGTTCAGAGGAGGAAAAAGAAGAGGCAGGAATGGAGTGCTGGAAGGTGTGCTTAATGATCCTAAACATCTTCCAGTGGACGTCCAATAGGCGCTTTCTCAGGGATTTTTCAAAGTCATTCAAAGCTCCATGGAGGGCAAAGGCTTTTAGCATGTTGGAACACATGGTGCTTAGGTGTTTTTTCATGTCTCCATAATCCAGGGTCAAAGAAGCTTATAGAGGTTGACCAACTACAATAGTAGATTCAGGAGGAGGGGTTCCAACTAGACAAGAAGAATTGGATCAGTAATTATTTTTGTTGAAGAAATGGGATGACTTAATTTGGTACTTACAAATTGGAAGCTCATCAAATTTGTAAGCAGCCAGAATTTGGATTTCTGAAGATTGTGGAATGGTCATAGTGGGTGGATCAATCAGGGAAATATATGGATTCTCTTGGTCTTCCTCTGAAAGATTTTGAGAAGGTGAACTAGGAGGCTGATTTTCCTGGGGCCTAGTTGGAGCAGAGGGATTGTTGTTGTTCTTGTGGTTGATATTTCTGTTGGATTCAGCTGGAGAAGGTGCTGGTGATGGAGTACCAGGTTTGTTAAAAGATGGAGCAGGAGAGGGTGATTTGGAAGCAGATTGATCTCTTCTGGATGGAGCTTTTGAAGGAATGGAACTGTCAGAAGAATAGTTGGCTGACAGAGCAGAGGTGTAGTTTTTTTGTCTTAACTGGGGACAAAGTTGTTGCTTTGGTGCAGTGTTGGGTGCTCTGGTTTCTTCCTGGGGTCCTCTGGCAGGTCTCCTAGAAGTTTGGGAAAATTTGGAGTTTTTGGACCTTGGAAGGGTTGGCTGCATTGCTCTGGGAGCAGTGGGATGTAATTATGTGGAGTTTTTTTGTTGATTGGTTGAATTTGGCTGTTTTCTGGTTGTTTTTGGAGGTTTTGAGCCTGACTTTCACTGTCTAGTGAGGCGGGAGGGTCGCCTGGACGCATCTAGAAGCCTAGGAGCTGATTTTGAAGCTTTTTGAGCTAATTTAGCAGAGATAAAAGCAGTTTGTTGGGAAGCTAAGGCTGGTCTTTTGGGAAGAGTTCTGGAAGCTGAGAATCTGGATCTTCTGGAAGGTGCTGAAGATAAAGAGGAAGAGGAAGGACCAAGCTCTGGGGATCTGGAGATGTATTTATGAGAAGGTGAAGGAGGAGGAATAGGGTAGTTGGCATATCTGTCACATTTTTTCTTTTTGGAGTAGCAAGAATCACAAGCTCTGTTGTAGAATTTGGCTTCAGGAGTTGGAAGAGTGAAAGTGCAAGGTCTGCACATGTGGATGCACTGTTTGAAGGTATAGTCCTTGGGAGCAGTGAAGCAAGGAAGAGTAGATGGGTCAACATCAAGGGATCCAGCCATGATCTGTGGTGAGAAAAGATGATGGAAAGAGATAGGAAGGAGATTTTTGTCAGTGATGGGTAGATGATGAAGTGAAGGTGGAAGTTCAGCAGGTTGTCTGTAGAGGTATTCTGTATGAAATTGGCTGCCTTTATTTTATGTGAAATTCCGGTAGTCCATCAAGACTCTTAACTGAAAAATCTATGGTTTCAAGACCAGTCCATCAAGACTTTAAACTGAAATCTGGTTTCTGGTAGTCCTCCAAGACTTTAAACTGGCTGGTTTTAAGACTTTATCAAGACTAGTCCGTCAAGACTTTAAACTGAGCACTGTGTTAGTCCCCCAAGACTTTAAACTGAAGATTGTTGTTGGTTCAGTCCCCCAAGACTATAAACTGAGGAATGGGTTTTGTTGTTTGAGTTGGTTTTGAAAGATTGGTGGAGGGTATCCACAGGGGGAGCCTCCAAATTTAGCAAAGGCAAGTTTGGGGGTAATTGATGGGCTTGCAGCTCTATTCACAATTACCCTAGAATGTTAGTTTTTTCTCTGTTCCTTAATGTGGTCGATCTCTGGTTCTGGGTTTATGATTTAGGTTTTTAAGTCCCCCAAGACTTTAAACTGAGGGTTTTTGAGTCCCCCAAGACTATTAAATGAGGATGGTCCCCCAAGACTTAAAACTGAGGGTTGTTTTGTTGTTACATCCTATAGAGGGTGTGATCAATTTTTCTTTTCTGAATCAAACTCAAGTACTAGTGGAATTACAGAGGGAATCAAGAGATGAAATGAAGTGTTCAGAATTAGCCTTGAACTGGTGAATGAGGTGTCTGATGTTCTCAATGTCCTGTGGATCTCTAGCAGGAGTGGATTGGAAGTAATGAAGCAGAAGTTGTTTCTGTTGAGATGTGTGTTGTTGGAACTTGGCCTTGATAGTGGGCAAGTTGTTTGGTGTTGGTGGGGCAATGGATCCTACATTTTTATCATCACTATCAGAAGATGGAGGAACTGAGAAGTCATCAGTTTTAAAGTTGAAGGAAGAAATGAAAGTTCTTTACCATCAGATGGACCAGGGATGGTGGAACGTGTTGTTTTATGGGTTGTGTCACTCTTCTGGGAAGGGTGAAGCTTTTTGATTAATCTGGGTATCAGGATGGATGGCCTAGATCTTTTGGTGCTGGTAGAAGATGGACCAGGTTGAGGTGGAGGTGAATCTGTTGCAGAAGATAATGGACCAGGTCTGTAGCAAGGCTTCTTTCTAGATTGGCAGAAATTGCAGGACGTTCTGTATGGATGGATAGGTGGTGTCATGGCACAGATTAGATTATTGTCAATGCAGTATTGGCAAGGACCCATTTCAGAGGCATGTTTGGGAAGAAGTTTGAACATGGTGGTTTGATGAAGAAAGAATGTGGAAATTCTTAATTGGAGGGAGGATGTGGTCTTCCAACATTGGCAGGGGCCTTTGTTGTGTGATTTGGCGCTGTTTGTGCATGTCTTAATTGACATCTGTTAAGGAATTGGGTATTTTTCTGGTTTTATTCTGTGGATATTGGGTCTGCGGGTATGTGGGTACTATCATTTAATAGCCCCGGTTTTTCTCTTTATTTTATTTCTTGAAGACATTTTTCATATTCTAAGTTTTAAGGGGTCATTTCCTTATTTTTCATTTATAAAAGATAGTTGTTTAATTTTGTTTTTTGTGTTTTACGGGCTAACCTTAAGTCTTAGGGTTAAGTGCTTAGTACCATTAGATAGGGCTAATTTAGCTCTATATTTCATGTCTCAATGTTGTTATAGCGTAATTTTGTGTTTTAAGGGATTTAGTAGTTCTGGTGAATTTTTCAAAGTAGATTAGTTGTTTTTATTGGTTTTCTGGCTTCAGGGAGGCCGGGCCGCTTCAGGCGGCACCTCTGACGTCGGGCAGCCCACACGCCTCTGTTTTAGATGGTTGGGGAGCGCTTCTGGAGGGTTTTTTATTCAATTTGGCGGGTACAGGTGCCAGATTTGTGGGTGTGCATGGGCTCTTAGAGGGTGGTCTGTGTGTACATAGTGAAAAAGAGAGTTTGGGGCAACCTTAATTATCATACAACCATCTGGAGGTGATATCCTTGTTCCTCACTCAGTTTTCACTGTTTTCTGGCCACAATTTGACTGTGTTTGTTGCAAGTGAGTTCTTCATTTAACTTTACTTTGGAAACTGTTTTCTCTGTTATAGTCTTTCAAGCTATAGCAAGTATTATTGCTGTCTTTGGTGTGGATTTGCAGCCTACATCAAGTATCTTTGCTGTCTCTGGTGTGGACATTGGTCTACATTTTAGTTCTTTGTTCTGGTAGTCTGTCTGGCGACTACTTTCTTGGCTCATCAAGCAGTCAAGTGTGTTGAAAAGGGGCTTTAGCAAAACAGGAACCAACTTACTTTAGCAAGTAAATCTCACTCTATTTTTCTAAAGGGACAGGGGATTTTATCTCTGGTTTTTCTCCAACTCCCTTGGTCAAGGCCTATAGCTAGTACTATAGGATTGTCTACAACGTAAAATCCCCATCCAAAAATGATCAAAATTGGCTGAGAAACCCAAAAAAGAAAATGAGATGTGGGGTAAGTACATGCAGTCCTTAGCAGGCACCTGAACAAGTAAGTCCTTGACTAATTTAGGCAAATATAAGAGTGGTAGTGAATGAAAGGCTCCAATCTTGATTTTATTAATGAAATTAGTTCATATAACAAGTTCAATGCACCTATAATTAAATTAGGACACTAAGTAAGTGCCTGTCACCTATCTTAGTGTGTTTCCCCACAGTGGTCAAATAATGTGGGGTAATTATTGTGTGAAAAAGCTAAATTTGCTAAAAATGAAGCTTTTCACATAGGAAAAATGCAGGCAGTAGTTCGCCAGTACAGAGAAGCCATTTCTGGCATAAAAAACACCAAATTTGAAAAGTGTTATTTTTATGAATTTGAGTAGCCAAATCAATAATCCTAATTAAGACAAATTGATCTTTCAAGGCGCATTTTAAATATTATTAAATCTATAGTTTATATATTTAAATTTAAGTGATTTAAAGTTCATTTCTTGTTTTTCACATAAAAGAATGAAAAAAACAGCTTTAAGTCTACTTAAAAATTATGTAGCCTTATGGTTAAGGCTCTAAAGGTCTATCTAACATATTAAAACTCAACTTTAAGTACATAAGACTTATAAAAGATAAATATATGAATGTATATAAGGTGTTATAATGGCATATATTGTATTTAATCATAGATTTCACTTATATATACAACTTTTGTACCTTCATTTATTTTTCCTATGTATACTACATGTGTTTAAAGTAATTCATAAGTACTTTTTACTCAATCCTAAGAATATTCAGGCTGACATGATTCCAAACCTGGAGGAGCCTTTGGTGTTTGATGATTGTTGTGAGAAGAGTTCCAAACTGATTCAATGATTCCATTTCCTAATTCAAAATTAATTATACAACTATGATATAAAGATAATGATGAAGATAGAGGTTTAAGGCTTGAATTAGAGGAAGCAGACATTTTTTTTCAGAAAAAATTTTTTACTGGTCAAAAAAATTTAAAAATTGTTTTAAAAAAAATAAATAAAAACTGAAAAAATTTAAATTAATAGACTTTAAAGATTTTCTGCAAATAATTAATAAGAAAAATTATTACTTTACTCCAATTTGAGGAGTTTTTTGGTTTATTACGCATAAAAAAACTAAAAAAAGAAAAAAGAAAATAAACATTAATAAAAATTTTCTGTTAATTTTTTAAATATTCCCTCATTGGTCCAAGTAAAACTTTTTTGTAAGTTTTTTCATTACTCCCCTTGTAAAACGTCTCCGAATCCAACTCTAAACTGCCTCCAAACCCCCCAAAACCTCCCCTCAGTCCCCCTTTATAGTCCCTACCTTACCCCCTCATGTGAATCTTTTTTTAACAAACAATCAATATCAATTGTTTTTTTAACAAAAAAATGTCTGGGGGGGAATAAGGAAGGTTTTGGGGGGTTTGAAGCACATGTAGGGAGGAATTGAGGGGGGACTGAGGGGAGGGCTTGGGGGGATTGAAGTGGGTGTAGTAAGGATTTAGGGGAGGGGTTTGGGGGATTTGAGGGGTATAGGGTAATGGTTTGAAGTGATTTTAAGGGGGGATTTGAGGGGGCTATAGGGGGGTTGAGGGAAAGGTTCAGGGAGTTATAGTGGGGAGGAAAGGGGGGTTAAAGGCAGCCAAGGAGAGGAGAAAGAGGCAGCTAAAGAGAAGGTAAAGGGGGGAAAGGGGTGTATGTCTATGACAAGCAGGGGTGAATGTGTGGAAAGTGACCAGACCAAGGGGATGGAGAAAAAAAATAAGATAAAAGAGGGAGAGAAAAAAAGGTTAACTTTACCTTGGAAATGAGAAACAAAACTACATACCAGAAAAATGAGAAAAGAAAAGAAAAATAAATAAAAATTAGCAAATATAAAAATAAAAATGGAAAAAAATGATTTACCTGGAGGTATGAGATGAGAAAATAAAAGAAACCAAAATTTTTGAAGTAGGTTTGGAAAGAAGAGGAAAAGGATATGAGGGATGAAAGAAAAAAAGGAATGATTGAAACATTATGTGATACCTGAAAATATGAAATTTCATGTTGAGGTGGTGAGTTTAGGGTGAGAAAGGCATGACTCTTATATGGTATAAAAATTTAAATGATGTACAATGTTTTGAGTTATAAAGTTTTATGCTTTGGAGTGCTGTGTATGAATGGGATGATGCTGACAAATCAGTGAAATGGGACATTATGGTGAAATCAGAACTTTTGGGAACCTGTTATCAGTTGCCAATCCCTATTTTTTATTTAACTCAATTTCAGCTCAGCTTTAATTTTTAGGAAAAACTGCACACTAGTTTGCCCAAAATAAAATCAAATATTCTTGTAAATCAAAACTGAATATAGGGATAGGCACCTGCTAGCAGTCGCCACTTAATTTTTCATGGTATTATAAGGTATAAAAATGTAAATGATGTACAATGTTTTGAGTTATAAATTTTTATGCTTTGGAGTGCTGTGTATGAATGGGATGATGCTGACAAATCAGTGAAATGGGACATTATGGTGAAATCAGACCTTTTGGTTGAGAAAGTGCAGATTTGAGTGAAATAAGTGACTTATTTCATTTTGAAATCCACCAGTGTTGGGGCTAGTGTGCTTTGGAAATATGCACTTTAATAAGAGTGGATTTAGTCAAATTGAATTGCTGATTTGTAAGTGCAGGTTTTCCAGAGCCGACACCCTCTAATATTTAAGTGAAAGCTGCAATCACTAGTAGTTACCCCTTTAACATTGGTGTTAAATAGAATGATTATTTAGAAAAAATAAAATATTTGAAGTTTCAAGTTTAAAAGTTTTTAAAGACAGTGTGATTAAATTTATCTTTGACTATCTTTATATGAAGAGATTTTATTTTTCATTAGATAAAGGAGAGGCTAAAACTGTAACTATATTTTTTTCAACTTTATTTCTTGTGAAAATTTTTTTGAATAAATTCCTTTTTTTTCTCAATAAAGTACAAAATTTAATAGTTATGTATTTATCATCTTGGAGTTTTAACTTAAAATGATTATTCTTTACTAACGGAGATACTTGAAAATTTAAATTGTTGATAATTTATTATTTTTTGTAAGTTCATCTTTCAGAAGATATAAAAAACCATAAACATAATTTTTTTGTTAAAAATATTCTAAATATTTTAATTCACAATATATTAAGTTATTTCCTATAAAACCAAATAAAAAGCTATCACCATTAGTACAAGCAAGAAATTTAGTATTAAATATTTATACATAAACATCTTTTAAATTATGTTTTTGCTTATTTAAAATAAATAATCCAGAACATGAATTTATTCTTACTCTTACTAAAAAAAAAGCTTATTTATTACAAAAAGAATTGAATCAATTTTTTTGAATTATTTGAAAATTTTTTAAAGCAAGATATACCACACTAGTTGTATTATTTCTATTGAAAGATTAATTAATAAGTTATAAGTCAAATGAATATTATAAGTTTTAAATTTTGAAAGAGAAAATGTAGTAGTTGTTAAATTTTTTACATTATAATCCCTTTTCCAAAATCATTTACCTTTTTAAGATAATATCACTATTATCGGCCAATTGTCTAGAAGTAGGATGAAAACAAGATGAAATAGGATGGAGAAGAAGCGAGAAATAAAGAGAGAGCAACAATAGGAAGAGAAAAATATAATAAAATTTCTTTTAAAATAATTAAGACAAAATGAGAGAGATGCAAAGACAGTTTATGAGAAATGACACAACAGTTATGACTGATTTATTGTTAAATATTTAATTAAGTAAGTAGAGATTTCTCTGCATTGCTAACAAATTTTATTATTAATAAACCTAAATAAACCTTAGATTATTTATTGATTATTTATACTAGATTTGTGATACTAATAAAAAATAATATTAATGTATTGTAAGATTTAAAATGTGTGTAATGTAATTGATGACTGCCAAAGAGGAATTCCAAGGCCCTTTTATAGGAAACAATACTTCTGAGGCACCTCAAATGTATATACAAGAGTAATATTAATGTGAATCAAAAGATTAAAGGAATTTATTTAAAACATACAATTTGAGGGGAAAAAATGAAGCAACAAATTAAATCCATGAATAAGTAAATAATTTTCCCACCATAAAGTCACAAACAATTAATTAATTAATAAGTAAGTAAATGAGTATGAGACCATGAGAACTATGAGAAAAAATATCCTAAACATATATTATGATAAGATGAAAAGGGTTTAATTAAGACAAATAAAAGTATTTTCATTCCAAAAATTATGGAATAAATTTAAGTCAGTGTCAAGGGTTCTTTTTGTCTAGAAGATTTATTCGAGGTTTATACAGGGATTTTTAGTGGATTATTGAATTTTTAAAGGCAAGGTACGTATTTTCTTAATCTACTTGATTGTTTTACTCATATTAATAAGAGGTAAATTTTAATATTATTATAATTTATATCTTTTATAGTTACGGTGATGTAAATACTAATGGTTATAAATAATAGTAATAAATTTATTTAACTAATGTGCTGTAAAAAATTTTTAAGGTAAGTAAGGAATGAATCAAAAGGACAAAAAGGAAGGGCCTTTTATAGGCAATATGTGAGAGAAAAGAACACAGAATTTACATTTCCTAATACAAGAGTGCGAGAGAAAAAACGTAATTAAAGAGAGTATGTGAAATAATAAGAGTAAGAATAAATAGTGCGTAAATAAAAGTATTTATTTTATTTGAAATAAAACTCTGAACCCTTTGGTCCATCACATTTTAGTGTAAGAACATTTGATTTGAAATATTGAATCAATAAAATTTAATTAAAGGAATTTGAAAAAGTATTTTTTTTCTTTTTATAATTTTATATATTTTTAATACTAATTTTTATTCCCATCTCATCTGTATTATTGAGCACGTTGTTTGGGAGTAAAAATATATATGGGACAAGTACTTATTTTAATTAATTATCTACATTACTTAGTGTACTTAGCTAGTTAATTGTAAGTAATACATAAGTATTTAATAAATAATTGATTATTAATAAGGATCTAAAAGGCGTGGCTTCACCTCAGTAAGATAATCAATTATTTTACTGGGTAAGTCTAGTAGCCTGGCTGACAGTCAGTTATCAAGAGAATTTAATTAATTATTTTAACTATCTTAGTAATTTAATAACTAATCTAATTGAAACAAATAATAAATTTAATTGTAACTAATTTAAAGTGAGAATTTAATATTATTATATTAAATATGTGTTTTAAGTTATTTAGTAATCTTACTGACACATTTAAGGGTCAAAAAAGCGCACAATATTTATGAATAATATTATTTGATGAGTTTGATTTAATATATTAATTATATTAATTTATTTTTAATTAAATTATAAGTTAAATATTATTAATCTTATAATATAATAATTAATTTATTAATTTTTTAGAAATATTAAATACATAGAAATGTGCCATGTTTTTATAGAATATAATATTTGCTTATGTAATAAAAATTTATTTAATAATAAAATTAAATATAGTAATTATTTTACTTATTCATAAAATATTTATGATTTTATTATTTAAAAAAATAATTTATTTTAACTACATAATACATAATGTTATTCCCTTACATGATTCCAGTAATTTATTATATAAATTACTGGGCTCCTAAGATAGCCTGGCTAACAACTATGATTGATATTTAAAATAGTCAAGCTTTATCATCATTATATACTGGGTTTTCAATAATTTGACTGAGATAATTTTTATAACTTTGTTAATTTACTCATTTTTTAGTTTTTAAATATTTATTTTCATTTTTTAAAATTTAAAAATATTTAAGTACATATATATAATATATATGTATTTAAAATTAATACTTATTATTTTACTTAATAAACATCAAGAAATTTTTTTGATAATGATTCTGAAAATTAAATCACAAATGTTTACACATAAAAAATCATTTCTTATTTGAAGATGGCTGTTTAAGAATTATTAATCTTTACTCAAAACAATATCTGCTTAAAACTTTAAACATCTTCTTATGTGGGATCAAATCAGCATTAATTAAACTTCAATCATTCTTTAAGAAGGATTCAATGAAGTTCCAGCTTTTTTTCACATATTTTTTGACACTAACTCAATAGGGAGTGTCAGTTCTGGAAAATCCACACTTACAAATCTACACTTATTTATGCTCAGATTTCTGAAACACACTAGCCCCAAAACTGGTGGATTTCAAAATGAAATAAGTCACTTATTTCACTCAAATCTGAACTTTTCCAACCAAAAGTGCTGATTTCACCATAGCATCTCATTTCACTGATTTATCAGAATCATCCTATCTCAACTCATCTCTCCAGTTAACTCATTTTTTCATTTTTATTTTTATATATACTTATTCATATTTTTTTCTTTTCTTTCTTTCTTTTTTTGTTCTGTAAGTGCTTTTTCTTGGTTTTCAAAGTTAGACTAATTTTTTTACCTCTGTTTTTCTTTCTTTCTTTTTTTCCTTCCATCATCCCACCTCTCCCCCCTGCCTGAGTGGGCTATTTTATGTCTTTAACCCCTTCTCCACCACACTCACCTCTAAGAACCCATACAGGAAGCTTTTTTACCTAACTGGGGTTCCTTTTTCTCCCCCACCATCACCTTCACATCCTCTTACCACCATCACCACCACCTCCCCCCCCCCACCCCACCACTGCCCCACCTCCACCTCCTCTCCCCACCACAACCGTCACCTCCACCTTCACCCCCTCACTGTCAATTCAAAAAAACTGTTACAGGAGCTTGAGATGAACCTTAAAAGGAGTCTTACAGTCAAATGGGAACTATCAATGACTTCCATTGTAAGTATCTCCATCCAGAGAAAAAAAAAATTTCTACTGAATCAAACACACATAATAGGGGGTTTCAGTTCTGGAAAATCTGCACTTAACTTTAACCAAATCCACACTCATTTAAGTGAAGATTTGAGAAATATTTGACTCTAATCACCATATTGCACCCCTCAAGTTGTAGAAGATCCTTTATTCCTAGCTATAGGCCTTCACCAAGGGAGTTGGAGAAAAACTTGAGATAGAACTCTCTTTTCCTTTAGAAATACCAGGTGAGATTATTTTGCTACAGCAAATTTAATACTGTTACAATACCCCTTCCAATAAACTTCTTGACTATTTAAAAATCCAAGACAATAGCCCAGATGACTACAAACAAAACAGAACCTGAAATGAAGAAAAATACACACTAGAAAAAAAGAATCACAGTGCACTTGTTGCAAAGAAAACAGAAATAATACTTGATGAAGGTTGCAAAATTACACCAGAGAAAATGGTTACAAGAGCTGATTTAATGAATAACTAACCTTGAAACAAAAACATGCAATTTTGGAAAAAAAAAAGTAAAACAAAGTAAGAAACAGTGATCTAATTACTAGATGGTTGTATGATAAATAGAGTTTTCCCAAGCTATCTTATGCAGTATATACACACAGCCATATATTTAAATCTAAGCTACACCTGAAATATTGAATATTCTGTTACCAAAATTTCATTTAACCCTTCTAGATGCACTCACCAGCCTGCTAAGCTTGAGGTGGGAGGCTCACTCAAAGCTGTAGAAAATTCTATGGTACTAGCTATAGGCCTTTACCAAGGGAGTTGGAGAAAAACTTGAGAGAAATACCATGTGAGATTAATGTGCTACAGAAAATTAGAGACCATTACAATACCCATTCCAATAACCTTCTTGAATGCTTAAAGATTCAAGACTTTAGCTAATAGCAGACCAGTGAAAATCAATAAATCTGAAATTCAGAAATAATCCACACCAGAGACAAAAAAAACCAGTGCACTTGTTGCACAAAAAGCAGAACTAATACTTGATGCAGGTTTTAAAGCTACACCAGAAAAACAGTTACAAGAGTTGAGTTAAATTAAGAACTAACCTTAAAACAAAATAGGCTATTGTGGCCAAAAAATAAGTGAAAACAGAGTAAAAAACAGTGATATAATTACCAGATTATTTTATGATAAATAGAGTTGCCCCAAACTGTCTTATTAAGTATCTACACACAGAACCCTACTAATCTCAAAAGTACACCTAAAAAATTGGCTATACTACCAGAAAAATTTGCATAAAAACCCTTTGGATGTGCTACTCAGGATGTTAAGGTTGAAGTGGACAGCTTTCCTGAATATGAGAGGCTTTCTTGAACTGAGCAGCCATCCTGGGCCAAAATACACCCAAAAAACCACCAAAAACCCTTAAAACACAAAATTAAGCTTAAAAAACTTTATGACATAAAATATGGAGCTAAATTTAGTCAATCAAATTGTACTAATAACTTAAAAATAACACTTAAAGTTAGCCCAAAAAATTCTAAACCCAAAATTAAACAGTTATAGTGAAAAGTGAAAAATGAAAAATGCTCAAAAGAGCCCTTAAAACTTAGAATATGAAAAATATCAATAAGACATAAGATATAGAGAGAGACCAGGGCTATCAAAAAGTAGTAGCTAGACTCCCAGAATCAAAATATTCAGCCCAGAAATCCAGAGAAGCCTAAAAAATAAGGGAAAATTCAAAACTTTGAAAACACTAATTACTTTCAAAAATTCCAGAAAAATATAAGTGTGGTATGCGTCTTGCAGGTAACCTATCTTTTGGACCAATCAGCTTGTGTAGCGCAGGAAAAATAAAGGGGAGTAATAGCACATTAAATAGCGCTATTATAAATATGTAATTGTGTGTTTTTAAAGAACAAAGGGAAATAGAAGCATGGAAGAGGATTTAGGGTCTGTGAGCTCAGATTTTGCAGCATGATGTGCCACACAAAGGGAATTGTGTGTTATCAACTTAGGAATGCAAGAGCTGAACATTATGGATTTATATTTCCAATAATTGTGTGTTATGTGTTAAGAGGTAATTATGGATCAAGGAAGGCCTCAAGTACATAGTATACTGCACAGCAGATAGTGCGGTAACTTACTGAAACAGGTAATGTAAGTTGCAGAGGCTAACTAGTTAAGTGAATTTTCAGAACTATGGACTTAGTAATGAAGCAAGGAGGATGGGGACTCCATCACAAAACTACCCAAGAGTCAAAGAGACAAGGATCAGCGCTGAAAGGTGTTAACATGGGAAGTAGCCCTGAAACAATGTGAAGGTACAGTCATAAGCACGCATGTGGAATATGAGTGAAACAAGTTAATACTAGTATTAGTAAGCATAGGGTATGTTTAGGCACTGTAGTTGTTACTAGCGGTGTATTTAGCTTACTAATAGATTAGTTATTGTTTTACTAATGTGTAGCTAGAGACAGTGCTAGAGATCCACTAGGGAACTGTGTCTGGAGTGCTGAAAAATATAAGAAGGAAAAGCTATCTAATAGGAGTAGTTGTAGTAGTTGTTAGGTAGGAAAATTATTATTCTAATCAGTCATTAGATTACAAACATTAGAGCCTCATATTATATATTTTAAAAATATATTGTGATATATAGCAATTCGTCTATTTTGTGATTACTCTGATAAAAGTAAGAGATTGGATTCTTTCTCTTAAATTAAGTGTTTAAGAGCATATTGGAGATATTCTGAGTTTTTTAGAGTGTGTATTTCATATAGTATAGTGAAAAAGTGCAATACATAGAGAATATATAGATTCAGTAGGATAAACTATTATTAGATTTATTTTATTGCTATAATAAGGCATATTCAAAGAGAGCGCTTCAAGAGGGAGTAGCTGTGGATACTAGTGATTATTAAGAATAGAAATATCAAGATAGTTATATTTGTTTTTCTTTCTTTATCTTTGAACTCATCTTTCAACTTATAAACTATCTAGTCAGATATTAGTGTTACACATCATTGTGCTGTCTTTAAAATAAGAGTGTCATGCACTTCTTTTTAGAAATTGAAAAGAAGAACCAACCCATCTCACATTTTGTCTACTGCTTAGTACTTAGAACTTTCTAAAATTGGTGTCCCAACAGTGGCATAATTGTAACTATTGTTTTGATTATATTGTTTGGTTTTTAGGCTTTTGTCAAGAGGGCGTAATCAAGCTGGAAATTCAGTGGAAAAGCCATAAGGTGGACAACAAGTGGATCAATAGCTGTTATCAGAGGATAGTGTGGGGCTGTATTGTGGATATAGTTGGACTAAATTATCAAGTGTGTATTTATTTTTGTGGATTCTGTTTTGATTTTTATTTCGAATATGGAACCTACTGTGACTACATCTAGGGGATATCAGGAGAGTGTTAAATTGCCCAATTTTACAGCATTGTTGCCACAGAGGGTAACTAAAATTATTAGGTGTAAATATGAAATCTTCCCTTTTTCCGGCATTAATACCAAGAATCTTTTATGTAGGTTTGAATAGGAAGCTGAGGTTCATGGAGCGACCAAATATGATATGGTGCCCCAAATATTGTTCTTTGTATCAAAGGAGTGCAAGGAAAATCTGGAGGATCTAAAGGGTCACAAAGAGCGTGATTGGTCAGTGCTAAAGTAGCAGATGCTTACAAGATGGCCAAAGATTACTGAGGAAACTAGGTACACAATTAAGGATCTAGATGTCTTGGTAAAGAAGGTCAAAGCTGGAGAAGGTGTTTGAGAGCCTAATGAATTTTAAAGTTTCAAGGAAGAGTTTGATTGAATGGTCAAGTATTTTTTCAGTAATAAAGATTTTAATTATAATAATACATCTTTACCTTGGTTTTGTGAAGCATTAGCACCAGAAGAGGAAGACTGGGATAAGAGGCGCTTGGATAATGAAGGAAAGTTTGTCAAGAAGAGGGATGGTAATTTTAAGTACCGTGGATTAGAGAAAGTAGAGAGAGAAGTGGAAGCTGAAATAAAGTTGTGTCGAGTTGAGAATTGTGGAATTGGCATCTGGGTATGCCAATTAGGTAAAAATTTGATTGAATATTGGTTGAAAAGAAATTTTGGTGCTACCATGTGTTAATTCAGTTATTATGGATATTTTTGGGTTGATTTGTGGAACTTTTTAATGGTTATATGATGGTATTTTTCTTGTTATTTGATGGCTTTATAGATTTGGAAATGGTCTTATTGGATTTTTGGGGTGATTCTCTATCTTTTGGGTATTTTCTGGGGCTCTTTTTGGTTTATTTTTGAAGATTAGTAGCAATTTTCTGGACTATCAGGATGGATATTTGTAATTTTTGAAGGTGATTATTATCATTGGATAGCCCAGATTTCTCTCTATCTTTTATGTCTTGACAGTTTTTTATCATATTTTACTTTTTTCTTAGTGTTTTACTTGATTTAGCGACTTTTAGTATTATTGGTGGATATGGTTTGCTGATGGAATGGCCACTGAGCTCCAGTGATCCGGTGTGCTCCAGTGTTTTTCTGGTGCAAAAGCAAAGTGTACTGGAAAAATTCTGTCATGGTGGCAAAATTATCTCACTGTGGAAAATTTAGCTCAATCTGTAAAAATTAGCTCATCATTTCAAAAAGAGCTCATTGTGGCAAAATTTGCTCACAATAGGAAAGTCTGGTCACTGGGTTAAAGTTTGGTCACTGTGGAAAAATTTGGCTATTGTGGCAAAACTTGGTTAGAAATTTATTATGCTTATTACATCAATAGTTTATTGTAGATCTTATGATTTTAGGGTATTGCTGGAAAGGTCTGGAGCAGGAGAATCAGGAGGAGGGGGAAGAATCTTAATCTTATACATGTTATTTGAGTTCTTAGTTTTTGGTAATAAGGGTCTTTTTTGATAATTAACAATATTTTAACATATAACAACAATTATAATAAAAAATATCAACATATTGGGTACCATTGGATAGCTCTCAACCAGGAGGACTAAAATTTATTTCTTTTCTTATAAAATTCATAAAATAAAAATATAATTAAGTACACTCTTTAATTTTAATGGGAAACTGGATAAACCTGGGGCAGTCCTTTAATATGGCACCTTTGAACAGGTCATTCCAAGGGTAGTTTATGGGTTAATTTACTGTACTTTTCAGTCTCTGGAGAAAGTGTTGTGGCTTGTTCTAATTATTTCCTGTGACTAGTATCAGTGTAATCTGGTATTAGGTATTGGTTTTGGGGGTGTAATCATTTATTGCACTTAAATTTTTATTAATTATAGGTTTTCATTGCTTTCAAAGTTTTTCAATCAGGATTTCATCTATTCCACTCTTCAAGTTGATCTTCAAGCTTAGTTAATTAAATCTTACATTTATTTAGAGGGACCGGGTTTCTTGAGATTATCCTACTCCTTTTGATTCTGCTTACAGAAAGGCAACTGTAAGAGTCTTTCTACATTTTTGGCGCCCAACATGGGGTTTTGAATTCTCTAGCTTCTGAAGAAAATTACTTTTTGGACTTCTGGATTTTGATTGGTTGGTGTTTTTGGTGAGTCTGGTAACTGTCTGAACCTGTACAGGATCTGTGGTTGTAGGGATCTAGGTATGGGGCTGAACCCTTGCTAGATCTGTTGTTTTATCCTAGTAAAGTGCTGAACTCTTGTAGGAAATTGTTGGTTGCCTGGTAAAGGGCTGAACCCTAGCTGATTTTTATTGGTTTCTGGTGCTAATAAGGATGTATTCTGCTTCTGGATCTGGTGTCTCTATTCCTATGGTACAATCAGTTAGGATTGTTTCTTGGGATGGACCCAAGTTTTTTGGTGATGATTTGGAAAGGTTTTTGAACAGGTATGAAGCTACTTCCACTGTTAATGGGGATTCTAATTTGGATATTATGAAGCAATTCATGTTTTTTATTTGTGATAGAGAGGTGGAAATGGAGGTAATTTCTATGGATACTTATAAAGGTCAAGATAAGGGAAAGCTGAAGATGGAAATGAAAAAGAGGTGGCCAAAGGTTTATTCTTTGGAGGATCTGAAGGATATAGCTAGGAAATGGGAGTCTAAAGGTGGTGTCAATTCTCTTGGTCAGTATTGTCAGTTTATGGTTGAACTCTAAGTGGTTTTGTATTATTTGTTGGAGTATGAAATTTTATATGAAGATAATGAATCAAAGTATGTTTTTTGGGATGCTATGGGAGAAAATGTTAAGAAAGATGTTTTGTTGGTGCTTTTTAATGCTAATTTGATGAAGAATCTCCCAAATTGAGAAACTAGGATTCCTGGTATGGAGGTGCTAAAGAAGTTTATTTTGGAACATCTGGATACTCATAATTCAGTCAATTTGTACTCTGGAGAAGACACTTTAGTGACTCAAGAGGTAGAAGAGGTAGCTTGTGTGGAGAATTTGGACTCAGATATACCTGAAGATTTCTACCAGTCTGAAGATATTATTTTTGATAACAATTATGTTGGGAAAGAAGAGGTTTATGAAGATAAAGATATTTATGACACTAATGTAAAATTTTCGGATTTTGGGGAAGATTTTGTGCTGGATTATTTGGAGTTAGATTTAGAGGATTTCTTGCCTCAGGGTTTGTCTTCAGAAGCAGAGACTTTCTTCAATGAGGATGTGAATCTGTATTATAGATTAGGTATATGTATGGAGGATATGGTTCAATCTCAGGTTGAGATTTTAAAGGTGGATGTTGTTGTTCCTGCACTAATGGAGGGTGCAGAGGCGTTAATTGATGGGGTGAATAATCTGGATTCACCTAAATTTTGGAAAAAAGTGTGTTACTTTTTGTCCTTTGGTAGGAAAAATTCTGTTAATTTGTTTTTGTGGTTATTGGAATAGGTGGAAATTCCCTTGGGGCAATTTTTTTGATTTCTACCAGGGGATATCAGGAATATGAATTCTCTAAAATGAGGATAAACTACCTAAAACTGTCTGAAAATGTTTTTGTGTCTCTTCTATGATCTCTTTTGGATTCTCTTTTTCTTCTATGCTTTTTTTATCTCTGTCTTCCTCTTGCAAGAGGATAAACTGCATTTCAAAAATTGAAATCAAGAAAAAAAAGCTCTCAGAATAATCAAATAAAACATCAAGAACAAAAATTGTATAAATATTCTCTTTTTGACCTCCAGAAAGAGGCGAAACTGCACCATCAAAATTGAATTCAACTAAAAATCTCTGGATAATTTAAAAATTAAGAAAAAAATATTTTTGAAGATTTTTATCACTCTCTTATTTTTACTCCTCCAGAAATAGAGGTTAAACAGAAAAAAAATAATGAAAATTTTTGGGATGACCCTTATGAAGATGATGACTACCTCCCCCATGAGGTTAAACTGGCTGGTTCTATTTTTGTGGAATTCGATGATTTCAATGATATAGATGATCATGAGGTTTTTGTAGATGAGGATGGTGTAGTTTTTTATGGTGTTTATGTTTGGGATCTGAAGGAGGATAGTGGTAGCATGGAAAAATGTTTGAATGCAGTGGATTTTGTGGAATTCTGCAAACAGCCAAATGCTCAGAGAATGATTGCTCACTCACATATGGGAGACATTGGGGACAGTGAGATTCCTTTTGATGTTATATTATTAGATTTTTCTGATGAAATTTGGGGCCAGACTGGATTTTTTTAATGGTGAAATATTTGTTGTCTCTGGTAAAACCAAAAGAATTTGATGAAGCTAAATGAGTGGCTATCAAAAAGAAGTCACCTGGTTTTTATTTTTCTGTTAGAAGGTTGATTAAAAGAAGACATCCAAATCCTCAATTTGTTGTATCTCAAAGAAAAGGTCAAGAATTGGTGATGAAATCTCTTCATGAAGATTTAGGGCATTGAGGCTTTGGAGAAACTTATATGCGGATTGCGGATAGGTTTTGGTGTCCTGGCATAAAGATGGATGCTAGATATTGGGTTCAGTCATGTGAAAAATGTCAGAGAAGAAGTTATTTAAGGCTAAAAGAGCCTGGACATGCTACTGGCAAAAATACTATCTTTGGACAGGTTAGTTTGGATGCTGTTCACATCAAGGAAGGTAAATATAATTACTTGATTGTGGAAAGGGATTTTTTGTTTGGATGGGTTGAGGCTGTGCCTCTTATTAGTTTATCTACTAAAAATGTAGCAGGATTTTTGATGAAGGAATGGGTGTATAGGTATGGTGTTATGAAGTTGGTAACTGTTGATGGTGGCTCTGAGTTTGGTGCATACTTTAAGGAAGCTGTTTCAAAAATTGGCTCAAAGGTTAAGGTGACACCCCCATATTATCCTGAAGAAGAAGGAATGGTTGAAAGGGGGCATCAAGTTACTAAGTATGCTTTGGTTAAAACGTGTGGAAAAAGTTCTGAAAAGTGGAGGCATTATTTACTCCATGTTTTTTTTACTTAAGGGATTACCACCAAGAGGACAACTGGTTATTCTCCTTATGAATTGGTTTTTGGTCAGAAAGCTTTTTTACCGGTTTATCTTGAAGCTTAATCTTATCTTGGTGTTGATTTGGATGTTTTCAAAACTTCTGAAGATTTTCTCTGTGCTAGAATGCAACAGTTAGAGAAGAAGGAAGAATATCTGGAGAAGGCATACGCTAGGATGGTCAAGATCAGGGATCAGTCTGTCAGGTATTGGGATCAAAGGTTGGCTAATAGACTCAGGAAGCCTTTGAGGCCTGGTGATATGGTGTTGGTGTAAAATAGGAGTTTGGAAAGTCAGTGGGGGAAAATGTTCTCTGATAGATGGAATAGACCATATAGAATTAGAGAACAGGTTTCTGGTGGTTCATATGATTTGGAAGAGCTGGATGGTGTTGTCTTGAAGAAGAGGGTAGCCGCTGATCAAGTGAAGAAGGTTTACCCTAGGGGAACAAAGAGTGCTGAACTTTGACTCCAAAATGAGGATAAACTATCTACAATATTTTTAAAGCTGACTCCAAAATGAGGATAAAATACAACATCAATCTTTTAGGAAATCTCACAGTCTTTCAAGAAATCAATCATTACTTCAATTTTAAAATTTGATTTTGCGGTTAAAATATGAGGTGGAAACAAGTTTTTTAGGAGTTTTCACAGGGGAAACTTCTAGATTTAATATTGGTAAGTTTGGGGGTAATTGATCAGTTGGAAGCTCTATACACCATTACCCCAAAATTTTTGTTTCCAACCCTTCTCTGTTTCTAGTTAAATCCTGGCTTTTTTTTGCTATATAGGTAGTCCTCTATGACTATAAGCTGGAACCTTATGCCAACGCAGCACAATCTTTTGGAAGCCTGGATTCAACATTTTTTTTGTTTCATTTTATTTCATTTTATTTTTTTTTATTTTTTTGGTTTTCCTTATTTTAAATTTTCTTGAAAGTGGTTATATTTGGGTGGGTGATCACTGGTGGTCTCCGATCACCTTTACAAATTGGATGGATCCCACCCAGTGATCATTAGTTTGTTTTCATGGTTTTCTTTAAATTTACATTTTTCAAATCATCAAATTTCAAAATTTATTTTTAAAAATATTTTTTTCAAAAGAAATTTTGTTTTATGTTATATTTTTAATTTTTTATTCTTGTGTATCCACAAACAAGGTGCAACTGGATGTGGGTGTGGTTTCAGGGGTTCAGCTCATCCAAATGGCTGGGGACATATTTTATTTTTTATTATTTTTTTATTTTTAATTTTATTTCTCTTTTTCTTTTTTTATATATTTTATATTTAATTTTTTTTACTCTGTTAGTCCATCAAGACTTAAAACTGAAATTCTTTTCAAGTTTATTTTGGTTGGTCCTAAACTTCAAGACCATGGAAAACTGAAGATGTCAATAAAACTAGGAATTATAATGGTCAAGATTTGAGGAGTATTTCTTTTAGTTAGAAGTGTTCATTGGGGAACCTTCTAGATTTCATGTTGGCAAGTGTGGGGGTAACTTATTGGCTGGCTGCTCTATCAACAGTTACCTGACAAAGTTTGCTTACCTGCTTATTTGTTTCTAGGTTGCTCTCTAGCATTGGTTTTGTAATTCAGGTGAAAGTCCTCTAAGACTATAAACTGATGAATTTTTACACTTGAAGACTTAAATATATCAAGTATAAGATATCTTTGTGGTCCTCTATGACCTTAAACTGGAGCTTTTGTCAATCATTTGTTTGGACACTCTTTATGAAGGATTGGAATGATTTTTGGAATCACAGTCATTTTTTTTATCAATAACTCATTTAAAAGATTATATGGAATATACCTCCTTAATTTAAAATTATGCATAAAACTTTGGATTGTGGACTTTTGGTTTTGATGATAATCAAGTTTTATTTTAGAAGAGGAATGGAATTATGTTGGGAATAGGTGATTTAGTTGGTCAAAATTTTTGTTTGTGGAGATTTTTGGTTGTAGTTCTGATTTGGTGATGTAGAAAAATTGGTATGAAGGATGAATTTGTGTAAATTGGAGGACCTCATGGGGGTGTCTAGATCATTTCAGTTCTAGCCCAGTAGGGATGGAAGCCTACTCTCTTAATTTCATTGGGGATGTAAAGTTTGGTAGAGAGGAATTGGAGAACCTTATGGAAATGTCTATATCTTTGCATTTCTAGCTCAGTAGGAGTGAAAGCCTACTCTCTTATTCTTAGTAATAGAAACATCAGAATCAGATGGCTATTTTTTATATTTAAGCACTGATTAAAACATCAAAATTCAATCATACAAAACTAATAATTTTGGTATAAGGTTTATATCAAGAGTGGCTAATTTGGATTATTAGAAAATTTCTCAGCGCTCTTATTAAAGTCTTGAATGATAGCCCAACATTCCTCAAGGTCATATGGAGAAGATGCCAGGTGCAATCTAAAGTAGGAAAGAAATTTTTGTTTTTTCCTGAAATGATAGGCAAGAAACTTATCCTTATTAAAAGGTTTGGAATCTTTTGTTGGAAGAATAATGCCAACATAGTGGTTGTCATTGTCCAACTGGTTGGAAGAAGAAGCCTCATTTGGCTTAGGTTTATCTATATGCGTTAAAAGTTTTTGATTTTGGTAAATTCATGGTTATGAGAAATCACCTGCTGTTTCAAGAGAGCTAGAAATATTTTGTTGAATGGCTAATGAAGAAATTCTTGAAGAATTAGAAGATTCACTAGGAAAACCAGGGGAATTGAAAGAGTTGATAGGGGCTGGAATAGAATAGCAGATCCCAAAGGTTGAAGAGATAGAGGTTTTTAAGGTTAAAGGAGATGTAGGAGAAGGAGGTTGAACAGACAAGTTTTTGGGAGATGAAGCTAAGAACATGCCATTGCTTTCATTATTCTCTTGTTTAGCAAGTCAATAAAAATGGTCAATTTCTTCAGCGTCTATGATATATAAGCCAGTAGATGAGGAAGAGTTCATGATGACAGTGATGGTAGTTTATGAATAAAATGTAGGAAAGAAATTTTTGTTTTTTCCTGAAATGATAGGCAAGAAACTTATCCTTATTAAAAGGTTTGGAATCTTTTGTTGGAAGAATAATGCCAACATAGTGGTTGTCATTGTCCAACTGGTTGGAAGAAGAAGCCTCATTTGGCTTAGGTTTATCTATATGCGTTAAAAGTTTTTGATTTTGGTAAATTCATGGTTATGAGAAATCACCTGCTGTTTCAAGAGAGCTAGAAATATTTTGTTGAATGGCTAATGAAGAAATTCTTGAAGAATTAGAAGATTCACTAGGAAAACCAGGGGAATTGAAAGAGTTGATAGGGGCTGGAATAGAATAGCAGATCCCAAAGGTTGAAGAGATAGAGGTTTTTAAGGTTAAAGGAGATGTAGGAGAAGGAGGTTGAACAGACAAGTTTTTGGGAGATGAAGCTAAGAACATGCCATTGCTTTCATTATTCTCTTGTTTAGCAAGTCAATAAAAATGGTCAATTTCTTCAGCGTCTATGATATATAAGCCAGTAGATGAGGAAGAGTTCATGATGACAGTGATGGTAGTTTATGAATAAAATTTGAATTCATAATTGTTTGGAATTTGGCCATTCCTTATTGGAGGGAGGATGTTGCATTCCACATCTGGGTATGCCACTTAGGTGAAAATTTGATTGAATATTGGTTGAAAGGAAATTTTGGTGTTACCATGTGTTAATTCAGTTATTATGGATATTTTTGGGTTTATTTGTGGAACTTTGTAATGGTTATATGATGGTATTTTTCTTGTAATTTGATGGTTTTATGGATTTGGAAATGTTCTTATTAGACTTTTGGGGTGATTCTCTATCTTTTGGGTATTTTCTGGGGCTCTCTTGGGTTTGTTTTTGAAGATTAGTAGCAATTTTCTGTACTATAAGGCTGGATATTTGTAATTTTTGAAGGTGATTATTATCATTGGATAGCCCAGATTTTTCTCTATCTTTTATGTCTTGACAGTTTTTTATCATATTTTACTGTTTTCTTAGTGTTTTACTTAATTTAGCGACTTTTAGTATTATTGGTGGATATGGTTTGCTGATGGAATGGCCACTGAGCTCCAGTGATCCGGTGTGCTCCAGTGTTTTTCTGGTGCAAAAGCAAAGTGTACTGGAAAAATTCTGTCATGGTGGCAAAATTATCTCACTGTGGAAAATTTAGCTCAATCTGTAAAAATTAGCTCATCATTTCTAAAAGGGCTCATTGTGGCAAAATTTGCTCACAATAGGAAAGTCTGGTCACTGGGTTAAAGTTTGGTCACTGTGGAAAAATTTGGCTATTGTGGAAAAATTTGGTTAGAAATTTATTATGCTTATTAGATCAATAGTTTATTAAAGATCCAATGCATGTAGGGTATTTTTGGAAAGGTCTGGAGCAGGAGAATCAGGGTGAGGGGGAAGAATCTTATTCTTATACATGTTTTTTGAGCTCTTAGTTTTTGATAATAAGGGTCTTTTTTGAGAATTAACAATATTTTAACATATAACAACAATTCTAATAAAAAATATCAAAATATTGGGTACCATTGGATAACTCTCAACCAGGGGGACTCATATTTATTTCTTTTTTTATAAAATTCATAAAGTAAAAATATAATCAAGTACACTCTTTAATTTTGGTGGGAAACTGGATAAACCTGGGGCAGTCCTTTAGTAAGGCACCTTTGAACAGGTCACTACAAGGGTAGTTCATGGGGTACTTTAATGTACTTTTCAGTCTCTGTGGAAAGTGTTGTGGCTTGTTCTAAGTATTTTCTGTGACTAGTATCAGTGTTATCTGGTATTAGGTATTTGTTTTGGGGGTGTAATCATTTATTGCACTTAGATTTTTATTAAATTTAGGTTTTCATTGCTTTCAAATTTTTTCAATAAGGATTTCATCTATTCCACTCTTCAAGTTGATTGGATCTTACCTTTACTTAGGCTTCAGATGGTTAATTTTTGACCAGAGGATTGATTATCTCAGGAAGAAAAGAAGTTTTTGTTACATTTTATGGTTCTTAGGGAGAAGGCTATTGCCTTTTTCATAGAGGAAAGAGGTTTGTTGAAAAACTCTTAAGGTAAACCTTATATGGTTCCAGTTATACCTCATGCCCTGTGGCAGAAGAAGGCTTTTCCAATACCAGAAGCTATAAGAGAAAATTATGCAGAATTAATTATGGAAAGGTTAAGGTCTGGCTTGTATGAACAGTCTATGTCTATTTATTCAAGTCCAGTGTTTTGTGTTGTTAACCACAGTGGTAAGTTGAGGGCTGTTCATGATCTTAGGGAGATAAACAAGGTTACGGTAAAGTATGCAGGAATACCACCAACTCCAGAAGAGTTTGTGGATTCTTTTTTGGGACACGCATGATATGGATTAGGTGATATCATGGGAGGATACAATGAGTGTGAATTGGACAAATTATCCAGGCCCATGACTAAGTTTGAAACACCACTGAGATTTTTCAGGTTGAAAAGTTTACTGCAAGGCGCAAAAAATTCTGTGACAGTATACCAAGCCCAGATGATGTGGATAATGCAAGACAAAATTCCAGAGCATGTGGAAATTTTCATTGATGATGGCAGTATAAAAGGACCAGCCAGTGATTATGATGGGTAAGTGTTAGAGGAGAGTCTGTATATTAGAAAGTTTGTTTGGGAATATGCAATTAACCTGGAGAGAGTGCTATGTAGGATACAGGAGGCAGGATTAATGATCTCTGGATCAAAGTTTGCTTTTTGTGTTCCAGTGCTAGATATAGTGGGACATGTGGTATGCAAAGAAGGGAGGATCATTGCTGAAAAGCAGAACAATAAGGTTCTTACATGGCCAAGACCAAGAAATACTATTGAAGTTAGAGGTTTTTTAGGAATTTTTATATATGTAAGAATGTTTATTCAAGATTTCGCTTTGCTTTGTTCACCTTTAAGGCGCTTAATGAGGAAAAATGTTGTATGGGGTTGGACAGAGGAATGCAAAGAGTCATTCAAGTTATTAAAAATGATTGTAGGAAAAGATATCCTTTCAAAAAGATTGGAATATGGACCAGATTCTGGGAAAATTACTTTAGCAGTGGATTCCAGTGTGCCTGCAGTAGGCACAGTTTTTTTGCAGGAGGATGAAGAAGGAAATGACAGAACTATCCTTTACAAATCTAAGACTTTTACTAAAGTGGAGTCTAGGTAATCTCAGTATAAGCTGGAGTTATGGGGAGTAGAAAAAATTCTTAAGAAGCTACAGTGGATGCTTTGGGGGCAACATTTTGAGTTTCAGGTTAATGCGCTATTTTTGTTGAAAATGATTAGTAGCCCAAGATTACCAGATGTGCCCATGACTAGGTTTGTGGCAAAGATTAATTTAATTTATTTTGACTCAGTGCATAAGCCAGGGAAGTCTTTCATGATTCCAGATTCGTTATCCAGAAGGCGGTTGTGTGAAGAAGACTCAGAAGCGAAGGAATTCGAAGAAGATAAAAGATGGGTAAACAGGATAGATTATTGTTATGAAGGATTTGATAGACACGTCTGCAGAGACAATAAACTAGTAAAGTTACGAGGTGTCTGAAAAAATGATAAACTAGGTTATTACGACACAAAGGTAGTCTGAAACTGGATTTAAGGAATGTTGAAGTTAATGTAGTAACAAGGAGTGTGCTGGAAGAGACAGTGGAAAAATCAGTTTACAAAGACTACTAAAGGGGAAGTCAAGATAGTAATACTCATCCAGAGAATGGGGAGTATTCTGAAGATGATGCACCTGCTGATGAGGAAGTAAAATTTTTAAGTTTATATCTGGAAGGTAGGAGTCAACCAGATTTTTGTGGTGAAAAGGTTTGGCGTAATATCAAGAAGTGCGCTAAAAGTTATTTTATTAAAGATGGGAATTTATGGAGGAATCAGTCTTCATTTCCTCAGTTAGTCATTCAAACTAGGGAAAGGAAGGAGAAAATACTCAGGGAGTTGCATGAGAATTTAGGTCATAGAGGTCAAGATGAGACGCATCTCAGAGTCAGGAAATTATTCTGGTGGCCCAATATGAAGAAAGAGGTAAGAGATTGGGTTAAATCTTATCCAGAATGTCAGCCTAGAAGTTACAGAAAGCCAAAAGAGAAAAGTAGAGCAACGGGAGAAGATACCGTTTTTGGTAGTATCAGTTTAGACACAGTTCATATAAAAGAAGGATGCTTTAAATACTTGGTAGTATCCAGGGATGATCTATCAGGATGGGTTAAAGCAGTGCCTTTTGTAAACCTTAAGGCAAGTAATGTAGTTGAATTCTTAAAGAGAGAATATATTTATAGGTATGGGGTAATGAAAATGGTAACCGTGGATGGAGGCACTGAATTTTCTGGAGAGTTCCAAGATGTAGGAAAAGATATAGGTGCTAAGCTACAAGTTGCAACACCATACTATCTTGAAGCAGAAGTAATGGTAGAAAGAGGGAATCAAGTTATAAAGGATGTTCTGGTAAATTTATGTGGAAATAATGGTGCAAAGTGGAAGAACTACTTGCCCTTAGTTTTTTTTGCAGATGGGATTTCAGTTAAAAGGACAACTGGGTTTTCACTGTATGACCTTATGTTTGGTCAAAGGTCAGTACTACCTATCAATATAGAGGCTGGATCTTTTCTAGGATGTGATTGGGATCAAGTGCGCTCAAATGAAGATTTAATTTTAGCAAGGGTAGCGCAACTTGAAAGGAAAGATGAGTTTTTGTAGAAGGCATATTATAGAATAATGCAGATCTGGGATAAATCAGTTACATATTGGGATGAGAATTAATCTCATAGATTGAGGAAGCCATTGAAACCAGGAGATTTTGATTTGGTCAATAATAGAAGTCTGGAAAGCCAATGGGATAAATTTTTTGCTGACAGATGGAATGGTCCTTACAGGATAAGGAAGCAAATAACTGGAGGGTCTTATTTACTGGAGGAATTGCATGGTACTGAATAGAAGCAACGTGTAGAGGCAGATCAGATCAAAAGATTCTACCCAAGGGGTGCTCCAGTGGTACAGTATAACCTCCAGAGTGAGGGAAAACTACCAGAATAACCTTAGGGAAGAGGCTAAACTATCAATGATCTTTTTTATGATTTTTTTATGTTTCCTCCAGGAAGAGATTAAACTAACAAGTTATTTTTAATGTTTATTTTTCTAAGAGAACTCACAGGAAGCTTTGACACAGTTGTGACTGGTAGAGGGAGCTAACTTGAAGCTAGAAGGACTATGTCTGAACAGGCAACTGGCATAAGCACTCAGATGAGGGCATAGAGAAAAATGGAATCCTTTATTTTCATTGTTCAAGTAGAAATGACAAAATAGGCAAATGGATTTAAGGAGATGCATACCATGTAAATGCAAAAGACGCTGGGAATTTAGCCAATGGGTTAATAAACAGGGAGTAGAATAACGATTTATAGATGGGGCGCTCTACAGTTCAATACTTATTTAAATCATGTATTTTGTATTGCAGTAAAGGCAGTAAAATTTTTATGTTTAAAGTTTATTCTATGATTTTTTTACAGTGTCTATAGTCTTTTAAAGAGAGTAGAGGGAGAGAAGTTAGGCGCTCCAAATTTAAAAGACAACTAATATTGAAGACAGGTGTAAATATATAGCACCGTGTCTAGGATGTTTATTTAAAGGAATAGCAAAAGATGGAGACTATGTATAGAGATATTGGAAAAAGAAGGCTTATAGGGAAAGCGCTAGTTGATTATTCAGCTTTGTTGTTAAAGCTATTAGGATATCCTTTCCATTCTTCAGGAATGACAAAACTAGGAGGATTGGGGGGGAATCTAAGAAGAGTTGAAGAACTGATATCATTCATTAGCTGACCTATCATTTCTATATGGGTATAACAAGCTTTTAGCTCAGCTTCAGAAAAAGCTGGTGTGTTATTATAGGATAGAGACATAGAATTGTATATAAGGTGAAGTCTGGAAAACATTCACATGGAATGTACAAAAGGTAGTGGAATAGGAACCAATCCCAGGGAGATGGATTCTCTGAAGCCTACAAGATAGAACAGGAGTCAGTAGGTAATGGAGGCGTAAGTATAATGAAAGGAAAATACTTTCTAATAAGCTATGGGGGCACGCTGATGGCAAGGAGACAGTAACTGCATCTGGAGCAGCTGTAGAGTATCCTGAATGCATAGAAGCATTGAAGCTTGGGGTGGAAGAAGATGCAGCTCTGGGCTGGATGGATATTTTATGCCTGAAACAAGCAGGAAGTGATGATGATTTGTAAGGGGCATAAGTAATGGGAGAAGAATTAACACTGATAGGACTAGTAGTGGTTATTATAGGAGTTCTACTGGTGGAACTAGGTGGGAAACAAATGTAGCGAGTAGGCTGGGGGCTATTTTGCTTTAGGGAGGTGTTACAAGGCTTATGATATCTAAAACAATTATTGCAGGCAGGTCTACAGAAGGCATAACCTCAAGGTCTAGAAATGATGTAATGGAAATTGCAACTTTTTCAGAAATAGCACTCTTGATCTCTGGGAAAGGTGCAGTATTAAGTCATGATACTAAGATGATGGAAATGTTGATTATTAGATGGGATATTTATAGGCTAAGAATGGCATTATAGAGAAGGAATCAGTTTCACAATATCTGACTTGAGCACTGAAGGGTCTCTAAGGAAAATGTGAAGGATTTTTTTCATAGAAAAAGGGACCCAAGGGAAAAGTGGAATCTGTCCCAGTCAAGGGAAAGTCATATGTTGCTAAGATCTGAATCTTTCAAGGGAACTCATGCATATATGATGCAGAGGATGTATTTGCTGCTATAGGGAGTAGCGCTGATCTTAAGTTTTTTTTGTTTTTTGCTGTTTCATCTTTCAGAAGCACCTAGTAAAAGGGTGCACTGGCAAGTTTGGAAGAAGAAGGATTTTTTTTTTGGCAACTCATCTTGTAGTTGAAGGGCTCTCACAAAGAGTTTAAGATGAGAATATAAGATACTTTATTACTTTTTACGGGCTATGTACAGGTTATAGGAAGAAGGATACAATGTAGATAAAGGAAAGAAGATTTTTCTTAGTATTCTGTGTCATAAAAGATTGGGCTGCAGAAAGCCCAGTAATTGACAGCCTCTTGCATGTTTTGTTGCAAGGTAGTGATTAGCTGTGTGTGTTGGTTATACTTGGCGCAAGTATAGAGCAGGACTGCCTCAAGAAATTTCTCAAAGGCAGCGAACATGTTGTTCATTCAATGCATGGTCGCATTGTATGGCATGCAGGTGATATGCTCTGCAAATTACCAGTTTTTAGCCATGGAAGGCTCTTACTTGTTGTTGAACGAAGAGGTATCAACGGGCCAATCATCTGGGACAACGGAATCACCAACTGGCTGCATGGAAGTCCAGTCAGGAGTTGGTGTACAAGGTGCGCACTGCGGAAGAGCAGCGGCATCCTAGGAGGGATATTCTTCCAGAGAAGGAAGGAACAGTGATTTGTTTGGCAGAGGAGGTGTCTCAGCGTAAGGAGTGGGTAGCATTCTAGAAAAGAAAGGAAAGGTATTAGGGCTAGGTGAGAAGATGAAGAAAAAGAGAAAAGAACTTACAGTATGGGCGCTCTCTTCTGAAAAGAGTGATCTAGGAATCAAAGTGACACTACTGGGAGTAGGCACTTGGAAACCAACCTTGACACATTTTTTTTCAGGTGGTATAGCTGGTGCAGGCTCAAGGCAGTTGATGGTCATTTGTTTCATCATGTCTTTAGTAGAGGCGTTTGGGTCTAGAGGCACAACCGTGGGCAGCCCATTGTAGCTACATTTCTTTTTGTGACTTTTGAAAAAATTTCATGACTAGGAAGAAAAGGAAATGGAAGTTGGTAATGATAGGATGAAAGAAAAGGAAGAAAAATGAAGTAAAACTTACATTAAAGTAGGTGTTGCCACAGTGGGCTTTTGAAAAGTGGCAGGGGTTTATGCCATTTTTGATGCAGCAGGTGCATCTTGTCTTACCCATCAGCATAGTGACTGGTACCATGGGAGGAGAAGAAGGGGGCTGCGTGCACACAAACTGTTGGATAATGTTCAAAAAGATGGCGGTATTCTTGGTATTAATGGTAGTGTCTCTTGTGTTCATTATTTAAAAGTTATAAATAAAAAGGGATACAATAATATAAGAGGGAATAAATAAGAAGTAGAAGAAGTTGTAAGGAAACACTACGAGGTGCAGGGTATTTATAGGCTCCTGGAGACAGTTGCAAGTAGAGGGAGGATGTGGTACGTGCCTTGCAGGTAACCTACCTTTTAGAACAATCAGCTTGTGTAGCCCAGGAAAAATAAAGGCGAAATATAGAGCAGTAGATAGTGCTATTATAAATATGTAATTGTGTGTTTTTCAAGAACAAAGAGAAAGAGAAGCGCATAAGAGGATTTAGGGTCTGTGAGCTCAGATCTTTCAGCATGATGTGCCACACAAAGGGAATTGTGTGTTATCAACTTAGGAATGCAAGAGCTGAACATTATGGATTTATATTTCCAATAATTGTGTGTTATGTGTTAAGGAAGGAATTATGGCTCAAGGAAGGCCTTAAGTACATAGTATACTGCACAGCAGATAGTGTGGTAACTTACTGAAACAGGTAATGTAAGTTGCAGAGGCTAACTAGTTAAGTGAATTTTCAGAACTATGGACTTAGTAATGAAGCAAGGAGGATGGGGACTCCATCACAAAACTACCCAAGAATCAAAGAGACAAGGATAAGCACTGAAAGGTTTTAATGTGCGAAGTAGCCCTGAAACAATGCAAAGGTACAGTCATAAGCATGCATGTGGAATATGAGTGAAACAAGTTAATACTAGTATTAGTAAGCATAGGGTATGTTTAGGCACTGTAGTTGTTACTAGCGGTGTATTTAGCTTACTAATAGATTAGTTATTGTTTTACTAATGTGTAGCTAGAGACAGCGCTAGAGATCCACTAGGGAACTGTGTCTGGAGCGCTGAAAAATATAAGAAGGAAAAGCTATCTAATAGGAGTAGTTGTAGTAGTTGTTAGGTAGGAAAATTATTATTCAAATCAGTCATTAGATTAAGAACATTAGAGCCTCATATTATATATTTTGGAAATATATTTTGATATATAGCAGTTTGTCTATTTTGTGATTACTGTGATAAAAGTAGGAGATTGGATTTTTTTTTTCTGCAATTAAGTGTTTAAGAGCATATTGGAGATATCCTGAGTCTTTTAGAGTTTGTGCATCTGTGTGTGTATTTCATATAGTATAGTGAAAAAGCACAACACAGAGAGAATATATAGATTCAGTAGGATAAACTATTATTAGATTTATTTTATTGCTATAATAAGGCAAATTTAAAGAGAGCCCTTCAAGAGGGAGTAGCTGTGGATATTAGCGCTTATTAAGAATAGAAATATCAAGATAATAATATTTTTTTTCCTTATCTTTTAACTCATCTCTCAACTTATAAACTATCTAGTCAGATATTAGTGTTACACACCATTGTGCTGTCTTTACAATAAGAGTGGCAGGTGCTTCTTTTTAGAAATTGAAAAGAAGAACCAACCCATCTTTCATTGTGTCTACTGCTTAGTACTTTAGAAATCTCTACACCTGAGCCTTGAAAAAATTAAAACTTGACAGAATATAGGAGCATCCAATGGTAGTATTACATTCACAATCAAAAAAAGAGCACAACTTCTTAAAACAGCCTAAAACATGGTTACCAAAGCCTATCATTTCTGGAACATCACAATGTCAGGCAGCCTTCCTAGAGGCAGATGACCTCCCTGAACCAAAATATCACCAGAAAAACCCCTAAAAACCATGAAACAACAGAAAAAACCATAAACCTTAAAATATGCTAAAAAAATCTATACAAAAATTATAGAGAAAAATTAACTCTATTAAATGGTACTAAACACTTAACCATAATACTTAAGTTCAGGCCAAAAAACACACAAAAAAATTAAACAGTTATAGCGAAAAGCAAAAAATTCCCAAAAGGGCCCTTAAAGCTTAGAATCTTAAAAAAATTAACAGAAAATGAAACATAGAAAAAATTCAAGGATATCCAAAGGTAGGATCCACATCCCCAGGGTCCAGGTGTTCTGCATAGAAATCCAGAAAAAGATAAAAAAAAATAAGTTAGAATGCCACCTTTGAAGACACCAAATACCCTCAAAATAGCAGAAAAATACCAGAGAGCCTTGAAAAAATTTAAACTTGAAAGAATATAGGGATATTCAATGGTAGGATTCCCTTCCCAGCCAGAAAAAAGCACACAACTACTTAAAACATCCTGAAACATGGTAAACAAAGCCTATCCATTTCTGGATCACCACAACATGACCACTTTTCTTTGTCAATCTTCTGCCCTCTCTTCTTTCCTACCTTCCAAAATCAAATTAGTCTTAGCTTTAAGACTCCTCTCCCCTCTTATGGGAGGTTGTTTGAAAAACTGCCTGACTTACCCCCCCAAGGTCCCATGAAACCAGAAAATTCCCAAGCCCCTGAACCTGTTGAATCTCCATTGGAAAACCTACCTGGTTCTTGCTTGATTAGGCCAACCATGATCTTACCAAACTCTGGAAACCCCTCTCAATCATACCCTTTCACTAAAGCTTTTTCCATCCTCTCCCAGGACAAGCATCATTTGGAACATTTAAACATTATCACACATAGTAAATACCATGACTCCCCCCAAATCAAGTAGTTTGATGACTTGGGATTCTTGCCTAATTCTGGTGATCCCACCACTGGCTACATCCCCCCTCCATTTTTTATGCTCCCCAGTTTTTCTGGTATTCCAGCCTTGATTCTCCCATTTTCCCTGTCATCTAACCCTTTACTCCATTAATCCTCTCATATATCACTGGTACACACTCCTAAACACTAAGCTTTTGACCCCTTAATCTTATGGATCCCTCAACAAACCAAGCAATAGATATCATTGGTGCCTCTTGTAGCTCTGATAAAATGCACATTTTCAGGAGGTTGAAAAACCTACTCTAACATATTAAGCTGACCTCACAGAAAAACAAAATGAAAAATGATCTTCTTCTTGACTTCAATGCTCTTGTAGATCTCCTGGATTATCAATGTTTGAAAAAGGACTCACTACCTCCAACTGATCCCCCAGAACTTAAAATCATTTAAAACCAACTGAAAGAGATGTCCTTCAGATTGGATTCATTAAAAACTAACTAAAATTACCCATCTCCTACCAAGGTAAATAGCCCAACTTATTATGTGGAAATGGCTGCTAAACCCACAAGTCAACCATACACCTCTCAAATCTTGTCTACCTCCCCTTCCCCCCACATGCTTCCCCCACCTCCCCCATTCACACATAGACAAACAAACCCATTGAGCCCTGTATATTCAAATGAATCACCTGTAGTAATAAAAGATGTAATTAAAAGATTAATTTGAATCAACTTCACACCCCCTTTGGACAAAATCAACATCTGGGATGTTCTCAAACATTGGTAAAAAATACTTTAAAATTATCATGTTTTCTACACAAGATTATTCTTTACTTAGAAAGAGCTTACAATTGTGGTGCCTTACTTCTATCACCTTCTTCCCAAAAACATTTCTTGTACTTGTTCCAGGTATCCCTACCAAATTTTAACCTAAAAAATGTTAAAATGTGGATTCTCTTAAGTAAGTTAATCCTGATTCCCTTAAATTTCTTTATTGAAAAAACTGGTTTCATAATTTGAATGGAAGGGTTGGGAAATCTCACTCGTCTCTGATATTGCATTATACTAAAAAATCTGATTCTGTAAATTAAGTGAATAGTTCATACCCTTTTGTTTTACACATCCAGGTTAGAAAATTAAAGGCAACCTCACATAGTAACTAAGTATGCAAACTATGCTATGGAAGAAGTCACTTATATTTTGAATGTGCCTTCCTCAATAGGTGCACTCACTGTGAATGAAGCCACAGAAATCAAAGCTGAATCTTTCTAAAGAAATCCCATCCTATCTGTTTCAGATGTGTAGATGCAGAAAAAAAAGCTTATCACAAAATTATTCATGAAGATTTTGTTCAAAAAATTGAGGATGAATCCTCCATTCTTAGCTTTCAACATGCACATCTTCCTTACAACTCCTAGTGCCTATTTAACAACTCTCAATTATAGCCCCCCCACGTCTGTTTCCCCCAGTTTCCTCTATTATCTCCTTTCTTCAGCTAAATTTCCATCACTCATTTGTTACCCATCATTCCTTATTCAATGACACAAAATTCCTGGACTAAAATATTTTACTTTTTAAAAAACCATATCTAAATCCTTTGAGCTCCTTACCTCTTCCAACTCAAGCTGGACCCTTTTACTCTCCTTGTCCCCCTCTCTGCAATCTTGCATTTTTTTTAACTCTCATCTTCCTCTCTCAAAATTCTTCCCTTGTCATCTATTCTACCCAAATCTAGTTTTGTAGAATTTAAACTCCCAGAAACCCCCCCTTCTACCCATTTCTGCTTATAACACCCAAATAGAGCTTCCTCTAATTTAACATTTAAATAATTATTTATCTTCCCTTCCCACATTTCCTACTTTGTTAGAAATAGGTTCAAATTTACATCATCTTATGTGGGAAGGTTCTGCTCTTAACAGGAACCCAGAAACTCAAGCTCAACACCTAGTGAACATTCCTGAAGACATTTATCAAAATTTAATATCTCCCATTGCCATTCCCACCTTTGGTAACTTCAGGGGCTACATATTGGTTATTGACCTCATGTTTTCTAGCTCTTATTTGGGGGACCACTTGGTATTATTTAAAGTTGATACTGAAATACTCCTATCTTTTCACCAAGACCATTTTGGCCTCAAAGCTGATTTTTTCCTTACGCCTCCTCCATTGTCTCACCCTAAAGTTCAGAACTGGAAGGGAGAAAATAAGTCTTTGATCTACTCCAAACTCACTCCCCTCCCTTCTCTTCTCCTTTCCCTTGCTTCTAATGCCTCTCCCACAGAGATAGACATGCACATAGATCAGATCACAACACACTTAACAGAACTAATAAATAATTTTTTACCTTTCTAAAGGTTCTCCCCAAATTCAAAAAGATGTTGGAACAAGTACATTCTAAATACACTTAAAAATGATTTGTATCAAGCCCAAAGGCAATTTTCTAGATCACAAAACCAAGAAGAAGGTTCAACATACCAGCAAGAAGTGGCTGCATATAAGAAGGCAATAAAAGAGGCCAAAAGGAAAAATTGGAGGGATTACCTTTCCACCCTATCTGATGAACAAAGTTTTTCACTAAATAAGCAATATGATCCACCAAAAATGAAAACATGTTTTATTCCCCTTAAATATTTCAAAAACCAGCCCATAACCAACCCACTCCTAATAGCTAACACCTTATTCTCTGCAACCTTGCCTCCAGATTATGATTCCAACTATGAGTGTTCAAGTTATTTTCATATTTTCACTCCTCCACTTAGATTAAATTAAATTTCAAATGTTATTAGAAGCCTGCCATCTATAAAAGCCCTGGGACCAGATGACATCCCCAATTATCTACTTAAATTGGTGCCTCATGAACCTGCATGTGTTTTAATACCTGTTCATCAAAGTTTTCTTGCTTCTGGGTATTTTCCAGAATTTTGGTGACTGACAAAAACTGTCATGATTCCTGAACCTGGGAAGTCTGGCTACGCTAAATACTTTGAATTTAGGAAAATTGCCTTTCTTGATACTCTTGCGGAAAATTTTTGAAGCCTTCATCACCAAATTCCTTACATATCATATTTATAATCTTAATCTTTTCCCCCATCTTCAGTGTGGTGATTAAAAAGGATTATCTGCTTCAGAAGCTCTTTTACTACATAAAATTTGGGTTAAAGATGGATGGAGGAAGGGTCTTTAAGTCAAATCACTTTTCCTGGATATTAAGAGTACTTTCCCTTCCTTTAATCTTTCCTTCTTGCTACAATAAATAAAATTTTTGGCTTTCCATACTTGCCTCACATGTACCATAGCCAGTTTTTTGACTCATAGGTTAACTTTCATAGCATTTATTGATCAAAATTCCCCTGGTATCCCTCAAGGATACCCCCTCTCACCCTAAATTTATGTTTTTTTCATGGATAATTTAGTTAAAACCCTAGAAAGAAGCTCCTTGGCACTCACACTTGCTTAAATTGAAAATATTTCCATTTCAGTTCTGGCCAAGGACCATTCCTGCTTACACAATACAGTGAAAGACTTATTGTGTCAAGCTGTCTCCTGGGGAAAGGAATGTCATACACTATTTGAACTATCTAAAACTAATTGTATTTACTTATCTAAGTGAAAAAATAATACTTGAAGAATCTGTCTGCTTGAATAATGAAGAAATAGTCCCAGTAAGGATGGCCAAATGGCTGAGGTTAATGATTGATAAAACATTATCTTTCCAATCCCACAGTTAAATGATGATAGCTAAAGTTCTTAGCTTTCTAGGAATTTTCTACAGGCTAACTTCAGGTGTGTGGGGACTTTCCCACACTTCCTTAATTAAACTAGCATGTGGATGCATTGAACCTATCATGGATTATGTTTACATTTTGTGGAACCATTCTTCCTCTTTGCCAACAGGACAGGGACCCTTCCAACTAGCAGATAAAAAAAATCATGCATGTAGAATTAGATAAATCTTGATCCAAACAAATCAGATTTATCCCACATGACTCCTCATCACTTGACTGTAATATTTAGCTTGACTCAAGTGTTTTCCAAAGTCTTATTCAATTAATGCATGTATCTGAACAACACCCACTTTTCTCAGACATTGTAAAAAAATTTACCCCTCATACCATCCCTAAATTTCATTGGAATGGTCTCCAAATTCTGAAATAACATCCTTATATTTTGAAAAGGACCCCTCTGTTCCCTGCTGAAACCTTAGATTCTCTCTCCTTTGCTCCTTGGGATCAACCCTCCTTCACATATATCCCCTCTGCTTGTCCATTTAAACACTCAAAGAATTAACACATCAAGAAAACTGTGGATCTCCTATATTCTCTAACTACCCTGGATGTAGTCTTTTACTCAGATGGCTCCCTCATACCAACAATAAGAACTTCAGCCACTGCTTATTTCCCACAGTTCAACACTGTTATCCAGTGGCTGCTTGGAGCTTCTGAGGACCACTTCAATTTTGAAGCAGAACTTATGGGGTTCTTCTTAAGTTCAAAAAATAGTTACCCAAAACCGTATGGCTAGCAGTCTCAGCCAGGTTTTTTTTAGATAATCTTTCTGTTGTTCATCAACTGACTTCTCCTCTCACAGATTTTTCTGGTGCATACCTGATTATCTGTATCCATGACCAAATCAACTTTCTTTTCTATTTAGTTCCAGAGACTCAGTTCTTTATTGAATGGTGCCCAGGTCATTCTGAAATCAAGGGAAACAAAATTTCATATTTTTGGTCTAAGAATATTGGGTCAACCCATCAAGATACATTGCTATTTAGCCCTATCTATCTCCCAACTTCCAAATCTGCTTCTAGTTAAAATCATAGAAGAGTTTGTAAAGATATTCTCATTTCTCCTCCTTGTAATCTCACTCTCAAATTTATCAAAGTGCTTTATGATCTCACCAGTAATTGAATTTCAAGAAGAGCTCTATCACAACATGAAAACTCTTCCTTAACACAATTAGGGTCAGGAAACATAGGCCATAATGCTTACCTTTTCAGTATAAATTGTGCAAATGATGATTAGTTTCCAGACTGCTTCACTGGCTTAAAAGATACTGTGGACCATCTTTTTACAGTCTTTTCAAACTTTACAGATTTGTGATTATTTTTCAGAGAACACATTAGAAAGTTACATCTACCCTTTTCAACTACTGCACTTCTTACAAACCTATTGGTATTTCCTTATATCTTAGTATTTGTTAAAACTACTGGATTTCTCCTCTGTTTATTAGACTGAGTGTTTACATTGTTAAATGATATTCTTATACTTACCCGTTTACAAATTTCATCACATATCATATGAAATTTGACTCAATTGAGCCCTCAGCAAGTAATTCTATGAAATGGAAAAATAAGTGCATATTTTTAGAACCACATTAGCCCCAACACTTGTGGATTTGAAAAGTGACATAAGTCACTTATGTCACTCAGCTCTGCACTTTCTCAACAAAAAGTGCTGATTTCACCATAAAGTCCCATTTCACTTAATTTTCAGCATCATCCCACTCATATGCAGTACCCTGAAGCATAAAGCTTCATAGCTCAAAGAATCATACAATGCTTACATTTGTATACCTTATAACACCATTAAAAAGTAAGTGTCACCTGCTAGAAGGTGCCTATCCCTATATTCAATTTTGATTTAAGAGAATATTTGGTTTTATTTTGGGCAAGCTAGTGTGCTCATTGTTCAGTGTGCAATCTTTCTTGAACCTTATAGCTGAGCTGAAATGGAGTTAAATTAAAAGTAGGGATTGGCACCTGATAACAGTTGCCCATATTTTTTCTCTGGTTTAAGAGTCATGCCTTCCTTGCTCTGAAATCATTATAAGCTACATCAAGAAATAAGTTTCAAGGCTCTTTATATCCCTTTATATTCTGATTTTGATTCTTATTAAGATATTGAAGATATTTTTTTATAAAAATGGCCAGGAAATGTAAACTTCTTCACAGAAAGCCTCAAGTACTTCATATCCCCAAGTACACCATCCAGACACTTCTTAAACAATCTTTCCCTAGTTTTAGAGATAAATTCAGGACTTCAAAGGAATTTTTCTTTAAATTGGTTGAGTTTACTCAGTGAATTACCCAGTTTTTCACAGCAATTCTCAAAAACAACAACATAATCCTTCAATTAAATTGACTGTCACACTATGTCATTTGGGCTCCAACGCTAATGGAGCTGTCTTGAAATGTCAGCCAGGCTATACCAGGAGCCCAGTAGATGATATGTTGATTTATTGGACCTGAAAGAGGGCGGAAAAATTGCATTTGATGTATATAAATTAATATTTTATTGCATAATAAAATTATATAAGTATCTTATTAAATATAAGTGTTATATTAATTTTATTGTTATATAAATTATTTATACATTTAAATTAAGAATAATATATTTTATATTCTACAAATAATGGTGAATTTTTATGTATTTAATAATTATAAATTAATAATTAATTAATTACAAACATATATTATAATTGTATGTGTAAAATTGACTCATAATTTAATTAAATTAATTAATTAAATTTATATATTAAATTAAACTTTTCATATATTATTAAACAATAATATTAGGTGCTTTTTTGACCCTTAATTGTGTCAGAAAATTATTAAATAAATTATAACACTTATTTAATAACATAGTATTAAGATCCCCACTTTAAATTACAAATTTCATTAAATTAATTATATGTTTCATTTAAACTAATTATTGAATTAATTAAATGGTTAAAAAAATTAATTAAAATTGCTTTAAACTTGATTGAATTGATTATATGAATTTTTGGCGTGAAAATAATTCTATTTGTTTTACTTAAACCCTTTACATGTCACTTTAATGTCTGTTTTGGATTATTTTACTCACTGTTCTCATGTTTCAAAATTACTTGGTTACTAATTATTTTAATTAAGTGTTTTTGGGAAATTGTGGTGGGAAAATTAGTTACTTACTCACGGGTTTAGTTGAATGTCTCATGTTTTTCTCTCAGTCTCCATGTTTTAGTTCTATTCTTTTTAATGTCTAGTTTCATGTTATTCCTTTTTAATTACTATATGGTGACGCTTCAGAGGGTCCTTTGCCTATAAAAGGCTTTAAATTATCCCCTGTAGCTGCATCATTATTTACACTCAAAAAAATTTCATTATTAATTTCATTACGTTTATTATCTTTTATATTAGGATTCTTAATCTAATTTAAAAAGTATATAAGTAATTAAAGGTTGACTTAAGTCTCATAATAATAATAGTTGTCTGTTGCGCATTGAAAATAATTGCTAGTTAAATAAGTATATTATAATTTAAAAACCCATACCATAGTGTCAAATCCCCAAGCAACCTCATCGCCTTCCCTTTTAAAATACTTATACTATTTAATTTCTTTACTCCTTTATATTACCTTGTTTTCCTCCTCTCATTTTTCCTTCTTCTCCTTCTCCTTCTTCTAGACAACTGGCCAACATGAAATGTTTGGAAAATGAATTCTCTTTAGGGTATGCTTCAATTAATAGCTATAAAAAATGAAGCATAAATACCAATCTTTCTTATGTTCCAAATTTCTTTCATTTCCAAAAAAAGAAGAGCAGCTTGTATAATCTCAGTCTATTCAAGTAGAGGGTTTCATGGGATGTATTGGTTTTGTTGATGATACAAATATTTCACTTGGTATAAAACCTGCTTAAGGTGGAAACAATCATTTTGATCAACATGAGAGTTAGAACTTCTTTCTGTTTTAAAGAGTGTCATTTTCTTTTTTCACTAGATATGTTTTATAGGAAAAAATTCATTACTTGTTCATGTTTTTTTATCAAAATGAAGTTAGGTAACATGAAAATCTGGTACATTGTTAAATTCTTGTGTTTAATCTAAAATGTATCTGTGTAAGCCTGTAAATTTATATATTTCTAGTGTAACATATAAATTCCTTTTTAATTTAGAAGTCTAAAATACAAAAAATTGCTTTTTTTCTAACTTTTTTTCTTAAATTCTCATTTCAAAAAAAACAGCAATAACTACTACTGCATTTTATTCTAGTAGGGGGTACATATTGCTAAATTTTAATTAAAATTTATAAATAAACAATAAACAAGTCATTCAGAGTAAGACACAATGATAAAGTAATCACCAAAAAAACATGTGCACCTGATAGCAGGTTCCAATCCCTTTCTTTGACTTAACTCAAGCTCAGCTCAGCTATAATTCTTCTGGAAAGACTGCGCACTGAAAAATAAGTACACTAGCTTACAAAAAATCAAATCAAATTTACTGTTAAATCAAAAATGAATAAAGGAATAGGTACCTGCTAGCAGGTGTCACTTGATTTTTTTTGGTGAATAGAATTCAAGAAAATAAATGTGAAAAACAAATAAATTCAAGAAAAAATGTCACAAATTAATGTAGACATGATACCACAACAGCACAGCTCAATGGTCTATAGCCTCAAGTTATTGAAGTGGATAAATGACTTGTATATGATAAATTATGACATTAAAAGAGAGAATTTACAACCTTTCTTTGAACCCACATTTTTAATTTGAAGTTTAAAAGTAGAATAATCACTTATTTTAAAATAATCCTACAATCATAAACCCAAAAAAATACTGGGCAAAAAGTTGCTATAAAGATGCCAAAAGTGTACCAAAATAAATCTAAAAATTCCAAAAGAGTTCAAATGATATCATTAAACTTAATATTTTCTTTTGAAATGCACAATGACTGGAACTAATATGCAAATTAACATGATATAAGCATTTCAGAACCTTTATCTGTTAAGTATGTGATATCAAAGGAAAAAAAGACTCAACTTTAATATTCAAAATATCAGCAACAACTGAATCAAATTCAAAACCATTTGTGGGAAATAAAAATTAGGAATCAGGAGATCTCAGTTAAAAAAAATGAGATTTGAATAAATCTAACCCTAATTCCAATTTTATTTTTCAAAATTGCATAAAATTTTGAGAAGTGATAGTGAAAATGACAAGAATAGGGGTATAATAAGTCCACCATTAATCAGAGAAGTGTCTTACATTGAATGGGGTGTGCATTCCTGATAGAAAAATAAATATATTAGATAGAAATGAGCAAAATGATATGACACTTACCTTGATTGAAAGGTAGGAAAATATAGAGTGAGAAAGAGTGAAGTTGGAATTTGGAGGAAATGGAATATGAAGAAAGTGACATGTATGAAGAATGCACTATCAATATTATAGCAACGGCATGATTCAGGGAAGGATGAAAACTTATGAGATTCAAATAAACCTAACCCTAATTCCAACTCTTTTTTTCCAAATTGCATATAAATCTGAGAAGTGATATTGAGAACAACATAGGCTCTGTACAATTTCTATTATTCAGAGAAGAGTTCTATATACATTGAGGGGCTCATTCATGATTGAAAGTGAGACCTAGTTGAAAAAAATTTACAAACGATTGATTTAAGTGTTGTGGAAAAAATATTTCAAGAAGAATCAAATACTAATCCAAATCTAATGTTCAGGTACTTGAATGAAAGCTAAAATCCTATGTAATCATAAGATATGAATTTTGGAAGACCTATTCCCTAATTATATAGAATTAAATAAAAAAAATTAGAATATTGCAAAAAAAAAGACTCAACTTTAAAGATCAAAATCTCAGAAATTACTGAACCAAATTCTAAACCATTTGTTGGAAATAAAAGATAGGCTTTAGGATATTTTTCACTTAAAAGTAAGTTATATTTGAGTATAAGTAACCCTAATTCTGACTTATTTTTAAAAAATTGCATAAAAATATAAGAATTGTTAGTGAAAATTACAGAAACAGAGGTTCAATAAGTCCACCATTATCAAGAGAAGTGTCCTTTATAGATTGAAGTCTGTATTCATGATAAAAAGAAAGAGGTATCAGATGGGAATGAAAAAAGGAGATGACACTTACCTTGATGGAAAGGTTGGAAAAAATACAGTGAGGAAGAGTGAAGTTGGAATTTCAGGGAAATTGAACATGGTGCAAGTTAAACGCATCAAGTATGCACTATGAGTAGTACAAAAAAGAAGGCTCAAATTTTAATGTCAATATCCCAACACCCAGATGATGCAGGGAAGAATAAAAACTTCAGGTTAAAAAAGGTGATGAATCAAGAAATGAAAAGGAAGGAACTTTCTGTGATGGGAAAGATAAAAATTTGAGTCAGAAATTTAGCATGGCCAACATGTGGTTTTGACAAAAAAAATCATGCAGAAAATGCTGATCTGAGGTCTGAACTGACACCTATTTTTGAAATAAATGACTTTTTTGCAAAATTTAAGTGCTGCTTTTCCAGAACTGACACCCCTTAATATCTTAAAAAAATCAAAATTTTCCTAAGTTTCTGATTTGAACTAATAGTTTTGCCTATTTGAACATAATTTACTTCAAATAAATATGTTAGGGGGTTTCAGTTCTTAAAAGTGCACATTTAGCTTACATGTTAATTAAAAACAAAATCAGCACTTAAATGTTGCTAGTAATTCACTTTTTTTGAAAATGGGTGTCATTTCTTTTTGCATGATTTTTTTTTTCCAAAAACACATGTTGTCCACAACATCTCTTCCTTTCTCACCTCATCCTTTTCACACATAACACACAGACCTCTCTGCCTACCCATCAATTCTGGCAACACACCCCCTACTGAAATTCGAAACATTTTATTGAAAAGTTTTTAAAAATTTTAAATGTTTCTTAATCAACATTTCTTAGTCAAATTTTGTTCTTTCTCACCACATTAAGCTTATTCCTTTTCATCTATTAAATCATCCCTTTTTTCCAGCTTAAGTTTCTATTTTTCCTTGAATCTTGTCATTTCTGAGATATTTTGAATTTGAATTTGAACTTTCTTTTTTGTTTTATTTTACTGTTCTTTTTTCCATCTCATTGTTACACACTCATAACACATTCTTTATACATTTCACTTGCTCCATGTCCAAATTCCCTCTTTCTCAATTTTATGTACTGCTTCATCAAGGTAAGTATTATCTCCTTCTTTTTCATTCCTTTCTAATACCAATTTCTTTATATTAATAATTTAAACTCCAATCTATGTAGAACACATAACTTGAAAAGGATGAGCTTATTTAACTGCTCTTTTTCTCATTCTATTTATTTCTTTTTAAATTTTTGTGCAAGTTGGAAAACAAACTCTGATTTAGGGTTAGGTTTATTCAACTCTCTTCTCCTTTTAACAGAATATTATTTTGAATCCAGGCTTTAATTTCCAGAAAACAGTTCTTAATTTGACTTAGTGGCTGATGAGATATTGACCTTTAAAGTAAAGTCTTTTTTTTTGACTATTTTACATTTAATTGCTTAGATATTACTTAATTAAAGAATTGGGCTTCTTAAATGATTATTTGATTCATAAACTATGCTCTTATCTTGTATTCAAGTTATGGGATAATATTTTTCGATAAGAACTTTATGCTTCTTCACTGAATTTCTATAGAACACTTGAATCAATATTTTGTCAGCTTTTGTCCACTAGGTCTCATTTTCTATCATGAATGCACACTCAAGTCTATGTTGGACTCTTACATTAATAAAACTTAGAAATCATTTTCTCTTTTCTGTTGTGAACTATTGGGGACTTTTGGGTTTGTGATTTTGTGATCTTTTAGAAAATTTTGTGGGTATCCTTCTTGGATTATATTAAAATAAGTGAGTTTTTTATTGTTATGAATTTATTTATCAATTGATTCTTTTTTTCTGTATATTAAAGAATTATTAATTCTCAAATAAATGAGAATGGATACATATGAATTTAATTCTTTACTTTGGGTCTCTTCTCTTATATCAACCATTTTAATAATTTCCAAATTCCATCACCAACCCCTTATTAAATTGGGTAAGTAATGTAAGAAAAAGAAAGTTCTATTATTTATATAACTTTAGGAAGAAATTTAAAGTATGCGTTTGGGAAAGTTTTCCTTTTTTTTCTCTCTTTTAATTCCTTTTTTTAACATATACAAGTCATTTAACCACTTCACTTACTTAAAATATTAGACCAACAAGCCATGTTGCTGTGGTACCATGACTACATTTCTTGTTGCATGTTATAAAATTGAAAGTAATGTATATCTTACATTAGATACACAAAAAATTTAAGTACTTAAATTCATGTATTTTATAATATAAACATGAATTTACACACATACCAGTTTTTCATGGTGCTTATTTACATTAGTGTTAACAAAAATGATGATCAAGTAGAATCATTAAATAGCACATGTTTAAAGATTAAATTAAAAATAATTTGAGAACTTTTCTAGTGTGAAAGGAATAGTTTTTGAAACTATGATGGCAGTTTGAGAAATGAAAGTGTTGGATATAGTGGGAGGTCATTCAACTTCCTCATCTGCATACACCTCTATCAATTGATCTTTGAGGTCAGCTAGAAGGTTATAAAGTATAGCACAACACACAATCCAGTGGACCACTTCTTTCATTTCAGTTTTTTTCTTCTAAGAGGGCTTCTTATTTTCTACAGGCTAGAAAAATTGACTTTCAAGATTCTAATATAGTTTTCAATGCAAACTCTTGAATTTTCTATATGATTGTTAAACTTGGAATTTTGGCAATATTTTGAAGGTGGTCCCTAAAAATCTGAAAATAAAATCAAAATCAGAATCAGAATATAAAAGGAGATTAAAAGCTATGAAATTTATTGATGATGTAATTTATAATTATTTGATAGTGAGAAGGACATGACTCTTACATGATTTAAAAATGTAAATGATGTACTGTTTTTTGAGTCATTAAATTTTGTGCTGTGCAGTTCTGCATATGATTGGGATGATGCTGATAAATCAGTGAAATGGGGCTTTATTTGGAAAACAGCACTTGTTGTTGAGAAAGTGCAGAATTGAGAGGATTTGTAAGTGTGGATTTTCCAGAACTGATACCTTCTAGTATATATATGGGTGTTAAAAAATATTACAATATTTACTCAATTTTTGTTTTCAGTGATTTTTTCTATTGGGATGTTCTGAAGTTTAATTCAACTGAAGGTGAATATATTGTAGTAAAATAAAGTTTTAATTTCTTAATTCAAATATTATGTTCAATCTGAACTTTCAAAAGATGCAATAAAACAATATTGAGCACAAATCAAATAATAACTTTAATAAAAGTATGCTTGTTTAGAGATTCAGAAATGTTCCTCATCTCAATTTAAAAATTTAAAATGAATAAAGAGCAGTAATCAATTTTTAAATTGGAACCTAGAGGGCCGTATAGGTTAATATTAGCATCACAAAGTAAGCTAGAACAAATATCCACTTGATTCCAAAATGAATTAAAGAAAAAAAATTGTAAAAAAATAAAATCAACTTTTTTTCTAGACCTATCTTGATAGCATGGGTAAGACCTAGCATGGATATAAAACTGACCTTTAATGACCATTCAAATTAAAAGGAAGTCTGAAGATGAAAATATTATGGGGTATCAAGGTTAGAGATTTGTGATTATTTAAAAGGTATTTCACAACACAAAAAGAAAAGCACAAAATTGACATTAATTCTCAGGAAAAAGGTTTTTTTGGTGAACAATATGACATATTTTGAAAATAATCATGGTTTATTTGATTGAAAAAAGCAGTATTTTGAAATGTAAGATTCCAAACTTTGATGCCCCCTATTATGTTGAAAAGATATTTAGAAACCTAAATAAAAATAAAAATAAAAATAAAAAATTGAATTAAAATAAAGCAAAAAATGAACAAGAAGAAAATTATCAAGTCAATGATAAGGCTGTGGTAACATGCAATAACATGCAAGATGTTGGTTTAAACAATATAAGACATTTTGTGAGCATCATTGAAATAAAAATAAAAGATAGTTATTAAAAACTGTTTACTAATTTAAGTAAGATACATTTGAAGGGAGAAACTCTGTTTTGAGGTAAAAATTTAATAAATTTTGTATCATTATTTTTAATATTAGGCAATTAAATGTTCTTAAAGTGCAGGTAAGGTAAAATTCTTATACTGTTCTTCTTTTGATCTGTGCTATCTATTTGAGTATGGGGTTCTATCAACAGCATCTAGATAAATGAATAGATGGATTAAGATAGGGAGAAAAGAAACAAAAGTTTTTTTAATCTTTTCAAACTGAAAATTTTAAGCAACACTTAAAAAGAAACTTACAAGATGCTAGGATAGAAGGCAAAGAATCTATAAAAAGTGATAATATGATTGAAATGGTACAATAATGGTTATTGGAGGTAAAGGAAAGAAGTGTCAAGTATGCAAAATGTATGTGAGTCTATACTTCTGGTCACTGTATAGCAATCAATCTATCAAAAAAAAAAGGTGAGCAGTCAGGACACAGGGTAGTTATTAATATTTTGGTTTGGGCACAGACTTGTGTTCCACAATCAATTCAATTTTTTTTGAACTGCAACCTCTGTACTATGTCCCAAATTTCCATCAAATTCTTGTAACTAGGTTTTCAACTGTCAACTTTCCAGCCAAGCTTTGAACCTCTGAATTTGAATGGCAACACAATATTGGAATTCTTCCCTTTTCTCCTTTTCTTCTCTTATTTGGTAGCATATTGTACTCCCTCACCCTATTTTCTCTCATATTCCCTGTCTATGCTCCCCTACACACTGTTCCTCATCATCCAGTGGATTATATCTTGTATATAAATTAAAAATAACTATTACTTTAACATAAGTGTCCTGCATATAAATCAATCAATATCAATTACAAATTTTTACTTTTGTTGTTCTTCAGCTACCTCAGCTGGAAACAAAAGTCTTAAATTTCTATTTAAAGCCTCACACCAAGCAATAAATTCTGATGACTCTTCTTTGTCAGAATTGTTAGTATATACATATATTTTTAAATTTTTCTATTATATATTGTAATTATGGCATAACCTTTTCCAAATTAGAATGTTATAATCTTTAAGTAGAAAGAAAACAATGTGTTCTGGAATAGCATGGGAAGTTACAGAAACAGTATATATATCTCTCTATGTAATAATAATTGCTCTCTATACTTCTATTTCTTTTCTCACCATCTCTTTCTATCTTTCTACTCATCCACACTTGAACAAGCAGGTGTGTACAATGATTAGTTCTAGTCTTTACTTTTACATTTAAAAGTTATTCTCACTATAGGTTAGCACATCACAATCAGTATCTTCAGGTTCATCCCAGTGTTACTAGAAGAGAAGACTTACATTTGATTAAAGGTGTGCTTTACCATTGATTATTGTTGTCATTAGTCTTATTCTTATTTTTACTGTAGGTCAGTACATCACTGCATTACTTGTGTGTTTTGGATTAGTAACAACATTCAACTGCACTGTTAGGTGTGCTTATCTCTGCAATATAATATATACTTCTTTTTCTTTGCTCACCATCTTGTTCTATCTTTCTACTTGTCCACACTTGAACAAGCAGGTTAGCGCATCACAATCAGTATCTTCAGCTTCATCCCAGTGTAACTAGAGGAGAAGACTTATGTTTGATTAAAGGTCAGCACATCACTTCATTACTTGTTTGTTTCAGATTAGTAACAACATTCAACTTCACTGTTAGGTTAGCACATCACAATCAGTATCTTCAGCTTCATCCTAGTGTTACTAGAGGAGAAGACTTACATTTGATTAAAGGTTAGCACATCACAATCAGTATCTTCATCTTCATCCCAGTGTTACTAGAGGAGAAGAATTATGTTTTATTAAAGCTTCTTATATTCTAATACATTATCAGTACCAGGCTCCAATCACCACGCAATATAGGGGGAGGACTTGCTAGCAAGTCCGCAACTTGAAGTCAGATGGAAATCAGATGGAACTCAGACTGAAGTAATACTGAACTTTCACTTGAAGTATCACACAAATAACAATGGATCTATATTGAAAACATAGTGAAAGTGTGAGGATAACTGAATGGAAGCCAGAAAAAATCATTCCATGAGTCTACTCAATGCAAAGTATTTTTTGAAACAGCTTATTAAAATAATACTTTATTAAATTAATTTGATCAATAAAAATTGATTGACAATATTGCAATTCTTAAATACAATAATTTTATTAAAAAATTTCAGATTACATATAAAAAAAATCAGTGACTTTTTCTATTACTTACAACTGTTTTTACAGAATTGAAAACTATGTTTCAGCTAATATTTTATGGAAGTGAACTCTGTTCTTCGCACGAAGAACAGAGTTCATCCTCCTATTTTCACACTCTGTTTGCACCAATCTCCATCCCTTTCAATTCTATCAACACATGCTTGTCTTCCCTTCCCATGCCTTTCGCTATCCTCCCAGCCCCATTGTATGCCATCCTCTTTTGATCCCCATTTAACCCCTCTCAACCTCTCCCAGACCCTTTTCTTCATTTAAAATGCCTCGGAACCCTTAATCTTCCCTTCCAACTCTTTCCCAACCTTTTCGCTACCCCATACACCCTTCCTCACCCCTCTCTCCAGCCTTTCCAGCCCTTGTAGCCCCATTTGTGTTCACATGAGCTTCAAGGTGTGTTCAAAGTAAATTCAATACTTCTTCATGATGGTTTCATCACTTCCTCAATGTGTGCTCAAAAAGATATGAATTAGGGTTCAAGGTTGCGGACTTGCTAGCAAGTCCGCCCCCCATATTGCGTGGTGAATATCGAAACTTAAAAAACAACAACTAGTAACTAAATAAAATTGTAATCAATAGAATTTGTGAATTATTATCTGCACTTCAAAACAAATATGACACTAAACTTGGAAATAATAACAATTTCAGTTGGTCTGCTCACATCAAATTTCTTCTCTTTGAATATGATCTGTGGGAAGCAACGGTGAGCAAGTTTTTTATAATAACAACCAAGAAAGAAGATGGAACCATAATAACATCTCCAAGTGAAAAGGAAATAAAGAAGCGTCAAAACATAAACATGAAAGCTTACTCAATGATTCTACAACATCTTGATCACAAAAATACAATGCTTATTTGTGACTGTCCGGAACTAAAAGGAGATCCATATAAAAAATGTATGAAGCTGAAAGAAAGACATGCCAAGGTCAATCAATTCTGTAAAGCCACTGCCTTCAAGTCACTAAATGATTTGAAATACTCCCCAGATCTTAAAATGTTTATTACCAACATTAAAGCTGTGCTGAAAAACCTGAGAAACGCAAAAACTAGTTACAAAGGTGATTCTGTGGCAACACAAATTATTATGAAACTTCCTGATCAATATCACAACACAGCACAAAACATACTTGCATCTGGAAAAGTTAACATGACAAATGTTCTTTGCATACTCAAAAGAGCAAATAAATTTCACAATTTCTGGGATAATCAATTGAGTGAAGCAAAGACAAATAAGGCTCTGATAGCTGAATTAAGAAAAGCCAGTAAACCAACATCAAAGGAGAAAAAAACCAGAAAGAAATGCACTCACTTCAATAAAACTGGACAACTTGAAAGTGAATGTTGGGAAAAGATTGGAAAACCAAGTTGGGTGGAACAAAAAAATCAATAGAAAAGGGAGATGGCTGAAAGAAATAAAAACCCAGAAGAATAAGCTATGATGGCATACAATAAGTATGTACTCATATCTTCTATAAATAACCACACCAAACTGAAACCCATCCTTGACTCAGGAGCCACCTCAATGATGATTAGAGATCAAAAGTGCTTTTGAACCTATCAGAGTACAAAATTTGATATTGTTACAGGTAATAATAACACTGAATGTGTCAGTAGAGGAACTTTTAAATTAGTTGAAGGGGATAATGTTGTGACTCTTGATGCGCTCCATGTACCTAAATTACTGTATGATCTTGTTTCAACAATTGAGTTCTGGAGAAAGAATTATTAAGTCAAATTTCTTAAAAACCACAAAAGATGCATTTTCAGCAATAAAAATCTCTAATTTCATGCAGAAATTGAGAATAAGCTGTGCAAAATTCAGGGTTAATTTAAAGCTGTTGAGTCTGCCCTCTTATGTTTAGTTAAGATTTGGCATGATAGATCGGGCCATTCAAATTCAAAGTACACAAAATCAACTGCAGATGAGAATCTTGATGACAATCAGTTCTTCTGTGAAATATGTGAAATGAAGAAAGAAAAAAAGCTACCATCCAAAGGTCACCTTCTGACACCAAAGAAACCAATGGAGGTTATCCACACTGATCTTAGTGGAAGAATAAGTCCACCAACCAATTGTGGCTATGAATACTACATGAAAATTACTGATGGTTTAACATCAACCCAAGCCGTGTATCTGTTGAAAAATAAGGATGAAGATTTAGCCAAGCTGATTGAGTTCAAATCTAAGTATGAAAATATTTGTAAAACAAAAATCAAAGTCATTGTAACTGATGGAGGAGGAGAGTGTTGCTCCAATAAATTTGAGACATATCTTAAATACAATGGAATCACTCACCAAGTTACAGCTCCCTACACACCAGAGCAAAACCCAATCAGCAAAAGAGGGAACAGAATTACTACAGAAAAGGCATATGTGATGTTGTTTCAATCAGGATTACCTCTTAGATACTGGGGAGAAGCAGTAACCACGGCAGTGTATTTTGAAAATTTGATAGTCAGCAAAGCAGCAAACATGGTCTCACCACATGAAGCACTTACTGGCCAAAAACCCAAGTTTTTTCACCTCCATCTATTTGGTTGCCTAGCTATTGCCAATATTCCAAAACAGCTCAGAAAGAGTAAATTTGCTCCAACAGGCACCAGATTCATCTTAATTGGATATTCTGAAGGAAATAAAAATTTTAAGCTTATGGATCTACAATAAAAAAAGATATTCTTCACTCACAATGCCACATTTGATGAATTAATCTTCCCTATAAAAGATCAAACCATCCCAAATAGTCTTTTACTGTCATATTAATACAACATTCAACAGAGACTAATGTGACTAGAAATATTGAAGACGAAGATGAATTTCATGATGCAGTGGAAGAACAAGCCAAAGAGCAAAATAACTCTAACAAAAATCCAACTCACTAATGACTTATTCTTTGACTTGGATCACCAAAATCTGACAACAACTCATATCAACACACAGGGCCAAAATTATGATCACACACTTGAGCACAAACAGCTGAGTTAGAGGAAATTCATAAGGCTCTTATAAAATTTGTCAAACAACATAGGATGGACCCTGCAAATTATAGAAAGGCATCCAGTGGAGGTCAAAAGGCACATTGGATTGGCGCAGTCAAAGAAGAAATGGACTTACTTCACAAAAATCACATTTGGTGTACCATTCCAAAGGGGGGACAAAAGACACTACCAACACACTGGATTTTTTAAAACTAAATATGATGAAAATGGTGTACTCAATAACTTCAAAGCAAGATTAGTCATTAAATTCTATCTTCAGAAACATATTATAGACTTTAGTGAGACGTTTTCACCTACTGGGAGAATGGCTACCCTACATACTATCTTTGCATTGGCAGCAATCAAGGGACTACCAATACATCAACTTGACATAAAAACAGCATTCTTGAACAGCATTTTGGACAATGATATTTTCATTAAAGCTCTAGAAGGATTCACTCAGTTGTTGAACTGATTGAACCTAAACTTTAGAAATGAAATTTAACAGCTTAATAATGGAGATTGTGTATTGAAAATAAAGAAAGTGCTATATGGCCTAAAACAAGCACCAAGGGCTTGGTGTTAAGAAGTATCCAAATGGATCCATAAACAAAAGTTCAGAACCAGTAACAGAGATCCCTGCCTATTCATCAGGATAGGTAAGGACAATAATTACTTATAAATATTCATCTGGGTCAACAATATGGAAATCATTGGCCATGGAGCTCATCAATTTCACTCCAAGCTGTCAAAAGATTTCAAAGTTCATGGTTTCACTAAAGCAAACTATTTGCTTGGTATAAAAATCACATATCTAAATGCCGCTACAATTCAGCTACATTAAAGTCAATACATCACAGATCTGCTAAAATTATTTGGTATGGCCAACTGTAAAATCAACCCTACCCCATGCAATCAATTCTCCAACTACTCCCATCAGATGATGAACAACACAGTCATTTCACAAAATCAGAGAATGATTATTGAAGCATCATTGGTAGTTTAGGATACCTATCTCAGTGTACCAGGCCAGACACTACTCATTCAGTCAATTACTTATCACAGTTCCTCATAAAACTGAATCAATTCTATTTTCAAGCCGCTCTCAGAATTCTACAATATCTCAAGGAAACATCCAATGTAGGATTAATATACTCAAGAGACTACAAAAAACTGATTCCAGAAAAAAAAACCTATAAATCAAGCACCTACAGCCTTCAGTGATTCTGATTGGGCTGGGTGAAACCTGACTCGCAGATCAACTAATGGGTATGCCTTTTTGCTTGGTGGTGGCACTATTTCATGGAAAAGCAAGAAACAAAACACAGTTTCAACATCAGCTACAGAATCTGAATACAAAGGATACCTGGATGCTGGACTAGAAGGTGTTTGGTTGCAAAAGTTGTTAAGTGAATTAGGTTATGAAAGCACTCAAGGAACTCTACTGTACAGAGACAATCAAGGTGAAATAGCACTATCAAAAACCCCATAGCTCACAAATGAACAAAACATATTGAAGTCCACTTCAATTGCATTAGAGAAGAAGTACTAGATGGAGAACTAAATTTAAAGTATTTCTCTACAAATGATATGGTTGCTGATATTATGCCTAAAGTACTAAATTGTACAAAAGTTGAAAAATTCAGAACGTATCTAGGCTTAAATGTGTGTCATTGTACTATTTGGTCAAGCAATGAGATGGAGTGCTAGTATATACATATATCTTTAAATTTTTCTATTATTTATTGTAATTATGTCATTACTTTTCCAGAAGTAGAACGTTATAATCTGTATGTAGAAAGAAGACAATGTGAAATGGGATAGTGTGGGAAGTTACCAAAACAGTATATATATCTCTCTATGTAGTAATCATTGTTTTCTATTATGACCACTGACTAAAAATTTTGACAGTTGATGATTCCTCTTTTTTGTTGAAAATGATTTGGTATGGGGTACTGTCAGTAAATCTAACATTTGGTAATTTATTGTGAATAAAAGAAGCCCAACAATAAGCAAAAGTCCAGAAAGTGGAAGGCAGATTTGAAGCAAGAAGGATTGTTCTAGCAATTTCACCAATAGTTTCATTGAATCTTTTTGCCATTCCATTTTGTTCATGGTGATAAGTCATAGAGTGTTCATGGAGGATCCAGTGTTGCGAGAGGTATTCAGAAAATTTCTTGCTCATGTATTCTTTGCCATTATCAGCTCTGAGGATTTTGAGACGTTGATTAGTGATGTTTTCTAAACAAGTTTGGAAGTTAATAAAAGCATCAAAAACATCCAACTTTTTCTCCAGAAAAAAACCTTCCCATAAGTTGAGAATGATTCCCTGAAAGTAGCCACTTAAACCTCACCCTTATTGGTGACATCAACCATGGGCACTACCAAATGAGAAACCACAAGATCCATGAGTTCATGTGTACGCTTCTATGCCATGCATGTATTCCTCCTTTTGCTTTTTGACACAGCACAAATATCACAGTGTAATCTGAATGAAGGAACATAAGATGGTGCATTGTGGCAAAGACCTTTTTTGGAAAGCCTTTGTAGAGATCTGGTACTTGTGTGTCCAAGGCAGCAATGCCAATCCATGATTTAGTAAGGAACTGCAGTTGGATAAGGAATTTTTGAAGTGGATAAGGGGACAAAAGGGGCCGGAGGGGTAGCTGATGATAAAGAGTTAAAATAGTTCATTTCAAAAACATTGGTCTCTAGAGTACTAGGATAAACTAGATCAACCGTCCACTTTTGACCAGAAGAAGATTTAATACCCAGAAATAATATTTTTTTGTTTTTTTAAATAATATAATCATGATTTTGACTAAAAGAAAGAGAAATTCCATTATCAAACAGATCAAAAGGAGAAATAAGAGTAGATTTTTCTCTGTCACAATAAAAACACCTCTGAGTGTAACTAACTCTTCGTCACATCCTTTAACAAGCATGTTTCCATGACCAGTAATGAAACCAGCACCAGATTCAGTTGCAGTTTTGACTGGAATAGGAGTATCCAAACTTTTGAAGTCAGAGAGAAGACATACATCACCAGTGAGATGATGTGTGGCACCAGAATCAAAAACACCTTGACAATCTTGACTGTCTTGCTGCTCAGTCCAGCTATCAGTACCAAAATCCATTTCCTGTAAAGCAGTAGTGAGAACATCTAGTTGTTTACAGCTGATTTTGTTGAAATGGGGTTTTTAAGAGCTTTGAGCTTTCAGTTTTCCTTTTTTGTTGGTTAGTGATTTATGGATTTTATTCATAGCATCTCTATTGTCATGAGCAAGAGCTTCACTTTGACCCCAAACTGCCACATTAAAACCTTTGCTGTTGGGATCATATGGACAAGTCTTTTGAAAATGTTCAAAGGACTTTCAGTAAAAACATGAATATTTGGGTTTTTTGTTTCCTGTGCGGTAACTGTCCATTCATCCTTTTTTGAAAGCCAAAGATGAAACAGAATTAGGGTTGGTTTTCATTTCAAAAGCTGTTGATATGGTAGGAGCAGTGGAATATGTAGAGTGTGATGAGTTGATAAAAGCATTTTGAAGAACATTCATCATTTCATCAAAAGAGGGTTGAGAGATATCTTTTTGTAATTCAAAATGACAATTTGCTTCAGTTGAAAGATGATTTACTGAGGATGCTAATAAAAGTTGAGTGAAAATTTCAGCCATCTCATCAAAACCAAAAACAAAACCGGAGCATTGAACTGCCTCTAAAAGTGACTTGACCTTTTCACCATGATCCATGACATTTGTGAAAGATGAGGTTTTTATGTTCAGAAGATCAATGAAAAGGGCCATGCAAGTTGTGTGAGAGGCTTTGTCAAACTTGGAACTGAGGATAGAAAATGCTTTATAGCTAGTAATTCCAATGTCAATGAAACCTTGAAGTTTTTTGTCAATGGTGTTGTGAATCGTATGCCAGCTCATTTTGTCCTCAAATTTTGTTGTATTATCTTTTATTGCATTAGCATCTGATATATATTTTGTTGAACATACACAGTGTGCTAAAAAAATGTTAATGTTTTTTACCCAAGTCTGCCAGTTAGAACCTTTGATTTTTAATTTAGAAATTTTATTAGTCCTCTTAATAATCTCATCAATAACTTCAGCACATTCTTTGCCTTTTTAAGTTTCAAGTGGAACACCATCAGGATCAGATAGAAAAGAATCATAACTAAGTGATGATTCCAAGATAGAGTGCCATGCACATTTGGTTTCTACATGATGCAACATTGAGGCACACGTACGACAGTGTCTCGGTTTTTGCGTATTTGAACCATCATTGTGTCACAAAGCCATGTGATTGGGTGACATGCCTGTGTGGCGAGTGTTAAAATGAGGGGGTGGGTTGTGAGATGGGCTAGGATGATGGGGATAGGGGAGCTGGGGGTAAGTCCATGGCGGTATTGGCGGAGAGATTTTTCAGAGGGGTTAAAGTCAATTGGCAAGCAGTGCTCGCACTCTTGCTAGACAAAGTCGTTGAAGACAGAGTACCTGAGAAGGAATGCAATCAGCGTCTTGCACAGATATTTAAATTTGATGGAATATTAAGATTTTTTAATTCTTGGCTAAGAGTTGGTGGGTGTTTGCAAGCTAAGCGAGGGCATTATTGGAAAGGATTAGGAGTATATGGGGGGAAAATTGGCATGGATTAAATGTCCAAAAAAAAGGAAGGTGGAGGAGCCTTAACACTTGGCGTTAGACACATTTAATGTGAGGCAAGCATGGGGCACACAAAAAAAATTCTGGGAAAATACAAAATTTGATTACTGCTAGTAACAAATTAGGGACAGCCCATAACCTATGGTAGCAGTGTCAGCGCTTCTTCCGGAGTGAACCGGAGTTGGATGTGTCAGCTGCACCACAGACTATATACACATTATGTACATAACAATCACTAAGCTATTGCCATATTACACTTAACAGGGAGGAATACTGTTAGGGAGTGTTTAGGGAAGTTAGTAGAATGGTTAAGAAGCATTGAGAAACTAGTAGAATATTCTAGAACTATGTGTATATAGATATATTAGTGTTTGCGCAGAGTAATGAAATCCGATAGTCTCCACTATAGGTTATGGGCCTGCGTTAAACCTGACCTGTTCCCTCAGTAATTCTGAACCCTTCGGTAACCCAATTTTTATATTTATCTTGGATAACCTCCACAACTCAACCGGTAACACCAACCCCTCAGGATAGCCTCTGAGCTAGCATCAATCATGTCAATATTATCTTTTTTTGTTTTATTTTTATTTTCTTTTTATCTCTCACATATGGCTTGCTACAAACCATGTAATTTATCTACCTCTTATTTTTATCCACCTCCACCTGTAACAAGCTGCGGAAGTTCATTGAATTACCAAATGTACTACCCAACTGTTTTGCCATTCTATCCAGTTTACCAAACTTTTGTTCCACCCACCACCTCCATGTCACAAACTCCACATCTTCCCTCTCATCATCAAACAAATGCGAATCCCCAAATGTTTTCCAAAATAACCAAAATTGGAGAGGATTTAATTACTGCAGATGATGAACCCCAAATCAAAGAGGCCCATGCAAATATATCTTACACCTATTCAAGTCCAATCCTCGATAGTGGTGCCACTTACCACCTAACTGGAAACAAAGACCAGTTAGTCAACTTCAAACCTTTTAAAAAACCTATACCACTGAAAGTTGCCACCCACCTCTCTAAATCTCCTTTCATCACAGGCATGGGGACTCTTAACTTTCGGGATGTGGATGGGAATATACTGTCATTAAATGGTGTCTTGTATTGTGAATCTGCAAGTAACACCTTGATCTCTCCTGCAGCCATTATAGAGGGAGGGGGACACATTGGGATTTATGAGAAGGACATGTTTATTCTGGACAGAGACGGATTCTACTTACTCAAACCAGAATATAGAGATAGAAAATGGGTATTGCCTGACCCTGTTACCATAGATTTTAAATGTCTCCCGTGCAATAAAATTCTTTCTGTTGCTGTCTGCCCCTCAAATTTTGCTCCCAGCCCAACTGAGACTTCTGTACAAAATGACAATGATGATAATCCTTTGATGGTATGGCATCGTCGCCTTGGTCACAGGTCCCTCAAATGTATCAAACAACTATTCAAATTTGGAGCAGCCAATGGACTTTCAAAGTTCTTACCTTCTGGGTCACTCAACTGCACTGCGTGTAAAGAGTCAAAAAGTGAACGCCGCCAAAATCCATCATGGCACCCAACTAACAGATCATTACAACTGACTTAGTTGGGCCACTACCACCAACTCTAGAATGTTACACATACATGATTACTTTTCAAGACCTGCACACCTCTTTTGGTGTTTGTGAACTCCTAAAGAGCAAAACAGATGTTTTTGGATCAATTGCCCGGACTGTTAACTTACTAGAAAACTACACTAACCACAAAGTGAAAATTATACATACAGATAATGGGACTGAGTATGTCAATAATCAAGTTAAGACTTGGATGGCTGAGAAAGGAATTTTTCACAAACATAGCATGCCCTACACTCATGGACAAAATGGAAAAATTGAGAGTTTCAACAGGACTGTATCTGAAAGTGGTAGGACACTGCTTGTTGATAGAAAATTACCTGAAGAGTTCTGGGGCAGAGCTTATTTATGGGAAGCATATGTCTACAACAGGGTTCCCAACAGCACCTGTCTTACCAATACACCTTTTGAATTCTTCATGGGTTACCAGCCTGATCTTTCTCACTTGAGAGTTTTTGTAGAAGTAGGATATGTCCATGTGCCATCAGAGAAGAGAAAAAAACTAGACAAATGAGGTATCAAGTGTGTTGTAGTGGGATATTCTGTGGGTGGAAAGGGATGGATAATGTATGATGAAATCAATAAGAAATATTATGAAAGCATCTGGGTACATTTTCCTAGTCAACTGAAGAGTCACTCGTACAAAATCAACAGGCCAGTTAAAATTAAAAATTATACCACAGAAAATGACAAAATGAATATTGACTATATTACAAATAAAATGGATCTACTGAACTTTGATGAAATAAGGGAAATACAGGAACAAGACAGGATGGCCGATGAAATTGAACAAGATTGTGTGGAAATCATGAATGGTCTACCCAGAACCTTTAAACAGGCAATGAAAGACAGAGATAAGGATGAATGGGTGGATGCGTGTAAGAATGAGATGGAAAACATGAACAAGATGGAAGTTTGGGATTTTGTGGACCGGCCAGTTGGTAAAAATGTTATGTCTGGCAAATGGGTTTTCAGCCTTAAGAGAGACAATGATGGCAACATTATCAAAAGAAAAGCAAGATTTGTAGCCAAGGGGTTTACACAAGTAGAGGGCACTGACTACCATGACACCTTTGCACCCACCGCCACTTTTACATCTCTACAAATACTCCTCACAACAGTGGCACTAAATAAATGGCCTGTCCATAGTTTTGATGTCACGGAAGCTTATTTGCACTCAAAAATTGATGAAGATGTGTGGCTTGAAATACCTGAGGGGTTTTATGAAGTACAACAACAAAGAAACAAGGTTTTAAAATTGAAGAAAGCTCTATATGGTACAAAACAGGCAGCACGATGTTGGTGGAAACACCTGTCATCAAAACTCCGTGCACTTGGGTATATTCCTAGTTTTTATGATTCTAGTTTATATATTATTAGTAGTAGTAATGATAGAGGTATTGTTTGGATTCATGTTGATGATGGTATAGTTACTGGTAGCTCTGAGTCAGTCTTGAAAACTTTAGCACACAACTTAGAAGGTATTTTGAAAATTAAGCGGTCTGATTCAGTTACTTCTATTAGGGGGTATCAATGTTCAGGGATCTGCAATTAGGGATCAGGAATTTTTTTTTCCGGGATCAGACATTATTAATTGCAGAAGATTCTTATCCACTAGCCCCAGGGCTAGTGGATAAGGAATCCAAAATAATGCATTATCCTGCCTCTTATACCCCAATTTCCATTCCTAATTCCTGATCCCAAACTCATCACATCCATTATGGATTTGCAAGAAAGTCACATGACTCATAATTGCTGATGCCGTCCTTAAGTCTTTCCTCACTCTATGTCACTTAATTTTGGTGGCGAACACTTAAGTTTTTTTCTATCTACACAACTCAACTGCACATTTGGTGGTGAATTTCCACTTCCCACTTCCCTCATCACATATCCCTTCCACCGACAACAATGAAACACCTCTCTACTAGACAGCTACTTCACTCCACTATTAATGCCATCACTTTACTTTTAGTTCTCTACTATAAATCTGACTCTGATTTGGAAGATGCTTTAGCTTATATGTGTTTTCTTTCCAAAAAGCGTTACATCATCACCAGGGGGCCAAATCTTTATCATGATCCCCGATATGATCTGGCCTCCATTCTCAACATTCCTCATTTAAACTTCACACAACTTTTCAGAACTTCTCCCAATTCTTTCTTCAAACTTTATCAACTCATCTCCAATCATCCTATCTTCCATAGCAATTCTCATAACAAACAGCGTAATCCTGCCATCCAAATTGCTGTTGCTCTATGTCGCTTTGGCTCAAATGGAAATGGTTCTGCCGTAAGACATTTGGATAATCTCTTTAACATAGGATATGGCACCGTGATATTATACACCAAGCGCTTTATGATTGCTATCCTTTCCCTCAAGTCTCAAACTCTTGCTTGGCCAACTCCAGAACAGCAACTTGAATCCTCTCAAGTAATGCAAGCTGAAGGTTTCCCTGGCTGTATAGGTTTTGTTGATGGCACAACCATCCCTTTGAGTCAAAAGCCTGCTCATTATGGCAACCATTATTTTAATCGCAAAAAAAGGTTTCTTCAAAATCTCCTCCAAGTTCTCATCTTTCACAATCTAACTTTTTATCTTCTTTCTAGATACTCTATTGCCGTTCAACTTGTATGCAATGTCAATAAAAAATTTATTGCTTTTCACAGTGGCTGCCCTGGATCATGTCATGACTCTTCCGTCTTCCAAAGAATGAGGATTTCTCAATCCCCTGACTCATACTTTGACAAATCTCAGTACCTCCTTGCAGACTCAGCATATGCAAGTGGAAAGTACATTATACCTGCTTTCCGTGGTGCAAATTCAGAAAATGACCCCAAAACTAAATTTAATTATCACCTTGCACAATCAAGAATACAAATTGAACATGCTATAGGTATTTTAAAGGGACGATTTTCTAGTCTTCGGGAGCTCAGAATCCAATTTCAAAAAAAATTGGAGATCAAAACTTCAAATCATTGGATCTTGACTTGCGTAATACTCCACAATATTCTAGCTGATTTAAAGGATGAGTGGAATGATCTTTATGAAGAAGAGGATCCTGAAAAACCACTGGCACTCCCCTCCCTTGATTCACAAATCATTCAATCAACTGGCATACACCCCATTATAATGCCAATTACTCTCCAACATTTCTCTTCACCCTTTTAATTTTTAATTTTTATGTTTTCATACTTTCCAAATGTCCTCTTTGTGTACTTTAATCACTTGGTTTTGTATTTTGGTTTGTTGCATATTCATTTTTTTTTTGAATTTACGGTGAATATCTTTTTTTTGGATGGCTCATTGGTTTTCTTTCACCTCCTCAACATGGAATCGCATATTTTGTCAGTGATTTTTTTTTTCATTCATCACTCATATCCTTTTCATCCTCTCCTCAAACATCCCTCAAATATTTAGGTTGCATTTATTTTCTCAACTCAACTCACCAGGTAGGTCATTTTTTTTCTTTTTTCTTGGTTTTTTATTTGCTAATCATGATTTTTTTTTTGTTTTTTTTGTTTTTTTTGTGAGTGCTTCATTTATTTTTGTAAGTGCTTCATTTATTTTTGTTCTAGGGTAAACTAATTTTTGTTTTGTTTTTTTCTCTTTTTTCTCTTTTTTTTTGTATTTTTTTCTCTCCTTCACCTCTCTTTATCATCCTCAAGGCCCCCATTTTTCCCTCTCTTTACCTGTCTCAAGACCCCCTTTTTACCCCCTTTTTAGCTGCCTCAAATCCCCCCTTTCCCCCCTCTTTAGGTCCCTCATCACCCCCCTTCCCCTCTTTTTAGGTACTTCAATACACCCCCCTTCCCCTCTCTTTATGTCCCTCAAACCCCCCCCCTTCACCTCTCTTTTGCCGCCTCAAACCCCCCCCCTTCACCTCTCTTTACCCACCTCAAACACCCCCCTTTCCCTCTCTTTAGGCGCCTCAAACACCCCCCCTTCCCCCCCTTCTACTCGCTTTACCCCCCTACCCAATCCTTACTTCCTCCTCTACCCCCCCCCCCCCCCTGATTATTAACGAACGATCGTTACAGATTGTTTGTTAACAAGGAGGTGGGGGGGGGGTAGAGAAGGTGGTAACGGATTGGGGGGGAAGGGGGGTTTGAGGTGCCTAAGGAGAGGGGAATGGGGGGGTTTGAGGCAGCTAAAGAGGGGGGAAGGGGGGTGATGAGGGACCTAAAGAGGGGGGAAAGGGGGGTATTGAGACAATTAAGCAGGGCATTTCAGGGGGATTTTGAGGCAGGCTAGGAGAGCATTTGAGGGGACTTTTGAGGCAAGGAGGGAGGGATTTGTAAGGGCATTTCAAATAAATAAAGGAGGCGAAAAGGGGACATTTATGGGAGATAAAGATGGGTTACCAACTTTCAAATAAATATACTAACAAATTTTTGTTTGTAATTTTGATTAATTTTTTAATTTTTTTGGCAGTAATATAGAAAAAAAAAATTCTTTCTGATAAGGACTGTCCCTCTTATTTACAAAACAAAAAAGGTTTATATTTTTTTTTTTAATTTTTCTATAATTAATTTTTGTGATTTTGTTTTTATTTAAATAATTTTTTTATTTTTGATTTTTATTTTACTGATTTTATTTTATTTTTTTTTTTTCAGGATCTTGTGAGAAGGTTTTTAATAACCAATCTTCAGGTTCACTTTTAATTTTTAATTTTAATTTTTTTTTTGATTTAATTTTTACTGAAATTTTTTTTTTTAAAGGATTTTGCTTTTATTTTGTTTTTAAAAATAAAACCTCAGGTTTTTTTTTTTGATAAATTATTTTTTTGGAAAATTTTTTACTCATTTTTTGTTTTTTTTTTTTCTATTTTATTTTTTAAATAAAAAAACAGTTTTTTTTATTTGAAAAATAAGGTGAGAATTTTTTCAAAAAAAAATTGAGTTGAAATTTTATTGAGATTTAATTTTTTTACAGATCAAAAAAATGTCTTCTTCTTCAGATTCACCCCTTACTTCTCTCTCATATTCATCTTTATCTTCTTTATCATCTTCATCTTTATCATCACTATCATCTTCTTCAAAATCAACATCCATACAATCATCTTCTAAATCATCAAAAATAAATTTATCTTCTTTATCATCTTCATCTTTATCATCTCTATCATCTTCTTCAAAATCAACTTCCATACAATCATCTTCTAAATCATCAAAAAAAAAATAATGATAATCAGTCTCATAAGAAGAAAAGATATCTGAAAAAAAAAATTCTTCATCTAAATCATCAAAAAAATTTAAAGATAATCAGTCTCATCAGAAGAAAATATATCTGAAAAAAAAATATACAACATTTCAGAAGGAAAGATATCTGAAAAAACATTATTCATCATCTAAATCATCAAGAAAAATTAAAGATAATCTGTCTCATCAGAAGAAATGATATCTGAAAAAAAAAATTCTCTGTGAAAGTTATTTTCGTCATATCCCAAACATTTTATTTTATAAAACTAGAGTAGATAAAAAATTTAAATATCCAAAAAAATTACCAGAAGATATCAAATATCTAACCGAAATTGGTGATGATTGAGTGGTTGCAGTTATCAGTAATACTTATAAGCCTCAATTCATTTTGGAAGTTCATTCATTTGATGGTGTAAAAGATGAAACTTTTAATCAACTATCGGATCTTATCATTACTCTTTATCAAATGGCTTTGGTTCAATTACCTATAAGGAATACAAATTTGTTGGGTGGTATCATGATTGGATTTGGTTGGAGACCAGGTTTTGTTAAAGGATATTCTCTTGGTATGTCTAATAATTTTTTTCCATTCTTAATATCATTTCACTTATTTCATTTATATAGGCATATATTCCTTGGTCAATAATATCACTAAAGCAAAAAAAGATGAAGATTTTCACTTATGGGACACTCTACCTTCCTTTAATTCTTTTCTTGCTCTTTGACTCAAAAAGCTCTGTAATAAGGCATTTGAAAAAAATCATGAACTTGCAACCAAAGTTGGAATACCGAATTGGTGTGACTCCGAATGGGAAGATATCAGCCACGAATATCTTTTATTTTCTAATGTTATTATCACTCATTCTGGATTTCACAATAGGATTCATATCGATAGGAATGATGCCAATTTTCTTACTTTTGGAATATTCTCATATATCAATCCGATAACTGGCCACCCAATACCATCTCCAGCTAAAATCAAAGGACATGGTTTATATTTTCCAGACCACCGGTGCATCATTGATTTTGGTTTGGGAAATGGTATCATCGAAACTATTTGGAATTCTTCTCAGGATAATCATCAAACGACCAAAGCTCCTCTTGGTTTGGAATCCTGTCAAGATTTCACACATTTTGGTTGCTCATTTTAAATCAGTAATAAGTTGATACAAAGAATCAATAAGGTAAAGAAAGAAGGTAAAGTTATTTGATTTAAAAAAACTTTATCTATATCCAAAAAGTATGGGGATTAGAGTTGTCATCAAAAATTTTATATTTTTTCATAAATTTTTAATAAATATTTTTTATATATCAATTTTCTCAAGTAATGTGATGAGCCATCGACCTTTGGTTGTATAACAGGTAATCATGATAACATTTATTTGTTTGATTTGTGAGGTTCCTCTTGCCTATACCTGTAGAAAGTCCCAAACTTTTGTTTCTAGACTTGGTCTGCATTTTGGCTTGAGGAATTGTCATCACTATAAACTAGGGAAATTGATATATATTAGATATTTATTTAATAATTTATGTAATTATATTAAATTTAGATGACTTCCACCCCTTACTTCAATAAAATGCAGGGGGGGGTATTGCCAAATTTTTAAATCTGACATGTGAAATTGATGACTTAGAAAAATTTTGGTGATCCCCACCCCTTGCTTCAATAAAATGCAGGGGAGAGTATTGCCAATTTTTTAAAACAGATATAGAATTTTTTTGACTTGTAAATATTTTGGTGAAAATTTTTTGGTGATACCCATCCCTTACTTCAATAAAATTCATGGGGGGTTTTGCCAAAATTTCTTATAAGACTTGTGAAATTCTTGACATGTAAGAATTTTTGGGATACCAGTAAAATGCAGGAGGTAGTAAAGCCAAATTTTCATATAAGACTTTCAAGATTCATGATATGAAAGAATTTTTGTGATACCCACCCCTTACTTCAAAAAAATCCAGGGGTGGGGGATCGTCAAATTTTCAAAGGAGACATGAAAATTTTATTTAAAAAAAGTGGGAGAGTAATGAAATAAAGGAAATTATTGGAAATTTTATGTACAAATAAATATGAACGGTTGAAGTGTGAGAGAAATAAAACAAACTAGTCATCCAACAATTTCTTTAAACGTTCAATTTCCTCAACAGATTTATTAGCTTTAACACATTCTATCAAGAAATCTTTCTTTTTGGAATTTTCTTCATGATCAAACTTATATTTCATCTGCTCTAATAGGTTTTGATGATCAAGTGTTTTCTCCTCTTTTTTTGATTTTTCAATACTTAGAGTTAACTCAAACTTTTTCTCCTCCAAATCTTGGGCACGATCATCCTTCTGTAAAGAGAGCTGGTACTTCCTCTCCTCCAAATCTTGGGCCCGATCATCCTTCTGTAAAGAGAGCTGGTACTTCCTCTCCTCCAAATCTTGGGCCCGATCATCCTTCCTTAAAGAGAGCTCGTACTTCCTCTCTTCCAAATCTTGTAGCCTATCATCCCTCCTTAAAGAGAGCTCATATTTTTGCTTTTCAAACTTTAGAGTCTCTTTAGCAGCTTCCACTTGTTCTAGAGTGATAAGCAATGTTAACAATAAGTAGATGAAAAGCAGAGTAAAGTATTAATAGGTATGATATCACTTACCAGCATCACGTTTCTCTAAAAATTGTTCCATAGACGAAAAAGGGGTTTGTGATGAAGTATCACTTTTTTGTCTTCTTTGGGAGTGGAAATTTAGACTACTTGAAGCCCTTCGCTTTTTGTTCTACATAGCATTTTCCTCCTCATCATTGTTACTAGCTTCAGACTCAGTTGATTGTGGGTCCTGGGCTTTTTCATCAGCCTTTTAAGAAATAAGAAAATCTAAGTAAATAAAAAAAGTATTGATAAGATAAAAGAAAAAAAAACAGACCTGAGTTAGATTGGGTTGGGTTAAATCGCCAATAGGATCAATAGCAAAGCTATCTAGATTCGTAGAATTTAGAAGAGGGGAGGCTTGAGTGGAGGAAGAGGATGGGAAAAGATTTGCTTTGACATCATGTTCGGAGATAGGATCTTCACCATCCAACATGTTTACAGGATTAACATCGGCTCGCTCTCCAAAAATTGCATCCATCTCTTTAAAGTAAGGACATAAAGTTTCAAGTTGATTGTCTATGGATTTTATGCCCTTAGTTATATTGTTGTCGGTAACCCCAAAACCAGTGGAAGATGAAAGAGCCTTTGCCTTCTTGTATTTTTCTCGGTAATGCTTGAATTGTTCAGACATCTGTTTAGGCAAAAGATCAATCCTTCCCTTGGTCTTATTCCGTAATTCATTTGCCATTAGAAGATAGCCATTAACTTTTGATGCGGGGGGCCGTCCTACTTTAGTTGAATTTTCAGTACCAAAACAAGAATCATAGTTAGATTTAGTTTTCAGCCAGTTGATAAGAATGAGATGTTCATCTTTTTTTAATTGAACGGTCTTTGATTTCTCAGCTGAGCGGGGGAAAGAGGAAGTAGTGGGAATTGAAGAACAACTGGTTGATGGCTGCCTTTGAGAAGATCTAGGATGACAAGGCATGTTGTTATAAATGAAGATGAAAAGGAGCAGAAACAAGCAGATGAGATAGTGAGATGAAAAGGAGCAGAATCAAATAGATGAAATGGGGAGAAATTCTGAGCGGATAGAATGAACAGGATGGGATGAGAATGGAAGTGTGCAGCAAGGTAGAAGGCTGGGATATCCAGAAAGTTGTCCAAGATGTGGTTATCAAATATTGAGGATAAAAATGTCAGATAAGAGGTGAACATTGACACGTAAAGTGTCTAATAACCCAATTATTAGCAAAAATAACTGCGGAAGATAATTGGGGTATGCAGATTATTTTCCGCAATTAATTTAATTGCGGATCGGTCAACATTGATACCCCCTATTGTTGGGGTGGATATTAGGCATATAGAGAATGGTTTTGCTCTGAGTCAAAGTGCATTAGTTTCTAGAATTCTGAAAGAACACAACCCTTCTCACAACCGCTACTTGACTACTCTCCCGAGCCATCCAGAAAATGGCACTATTAAACTTACAAATCATCTCAACCAACAAAACTACCTCAGTATCCTTGGTTCCATGAGCTATCTTGCTGTTGGGACCAGACCAGACATTGCATATAGTGTCAACTACCTATCTCGTTTTGCTCAAAATCCTCAACCTGAACACTGGGTTGCTGTCCATCATCTGTTAGGATATCTGGAAGCTACAAAGGATCTCTCGCTCTTAATCAAACCTCATTACATTGCCAACGAGCCACTACATGTCTATGCTGATGCTAACTGGACTGGTCCAAAAGATCGTGCAAATCATGGATATGTTATCCTATACCATGGGGTACCTATCAACTGGAGTGCAAAAAGACAACCACTTGTTGCACTTTCCTCACAACATGCCGAGACCATGGCCCTCAGCAATGCGACGCGGACTGGAATCTGGATTCAGAATCTCTTAGAGGATGTAATAGGTGCTAAATTCAAACTAAAACTTTTTCGTGATAATAAATCCTCAGTCCATGTTGCAGAGGATTCGCCTTCTAACAAACGTTCCAGGCACATGAGGTGAGATTTCTATTATGTGAATGAAATACTGTATGATGGACTGGCTTCCCTCACCTGGGTTTCTACTCATGACAACATTGCCGACATTATGACCAAAACCATAGGGAGGAATAAACTCTTGGAAACTTTGCCATTTTTACAGCTCAAATCTTTGTAGACTGGGTATTTCGTGTGGTTGAGGGCGGGGGTGTTAGGGAGTGTTTAGGGAAGTTAGTAGAATGGTTAAGAAGCATTGAGAAACTAGTAGAATATTCTAGAACTATGTGTATATAGATATATAAGTGTTTGCGCAGAGTAATGAAATCCGATAGTCTCCACTATAAATACCAATAGGTCATTGCCATTCAAATTTGGAGGTTCAAAGCTTGGCTGCAAAGTTGACAGTTGACAACCTACTTATAAGAATTTGATGGAAATTTGGGACGTAGTACAGAGGTTGCAGTTCAAAAAAAAAAAAAAATTGAATTGATTGTGGCGCCCAAGTCTGTGCCCGAACCAAAATACTAATAATTACCCTGTGTCCTTACTGCTCACCAAAAAAAAAAAAAAAAAAACTAAATGAAAATAAGAATATTAAAAAGAAAACAGTAGAATATTTTTGGCATAAATTTCGAGAAACAAAGGGATTCATGATTAATAACATCAATATAATATTATATCATTCGGTAAAAAATAAAAGAATCAAGTTGGACGTCTCTTGCTATCGTGATTTGCAATTAGGAGTGAATTTCAGAGGCTAAATATGAGTGGAGAGAAGAGGTGGCAGTCAAGCGGATAAAGAGAGAGGGATATGGATGGGATCGAGCGAAACCAGCGAGAAACCAAGAGAAAGATGGTCAATGAAGTGAGGACCGTTGATGTGTGGAGTGCGAGAAGTTGGCTGGGCGCTCCATCGTGGCTTCGTTCATCACACGAGAATCAGCGGAATCATTTGGACATCCGTCGTTCTCGATCCTGACCTGGATGTCTGGCAACATGGCTTGGCTCTATCCTCTGACCCACAACCTTCCTGGGTGAGTATCTCAATGTCTCAATGTGATGGCGAACAGAAGACAGTGTCTGATGTGTTTCTTGGCAGATTTATACGCACTCCTGCTGTCGCACTCCTCGGCACAGAGTGCTACACAAATCTCATCTACAATGTCCAGCTTGACCATCTTGTCTGTCTCCGTCATGGAATCTCTAAACTTCTCAGTCTGGCCATCGTCGCTGGAAGTGCCGTCGTCAAAGTGCCCCAGATCTATAAAATACTTCATGCCCGCTCTGCACTCGGCATCTCGCTCGGCGCCTATGTGCTCGATGCTCTCAGCCTCGTCATCATCGTCGCTTACAACTTTCGTCACCAGTTCCCTCTTTCTACTTACGGTTCGCTTCTTTTTCTATCCTCCTCATTCACCCTTTTCTCTGTTTCCTGATATTCTCTTCATCGTCAGCCGAAAGCTTCTTCCTCTTATTCCAGGATGCTATCATCATTGCCCTCATCATTGCTCTTTCCCACCGGCCACATAAAAACCTTCTCGCCCTTCTTTCCGTCTTCATTCATTCATCCTCTCTCGCACTCTTCATCCATCCATCCTCTCCAATCCCCTCTCATACCCTACATCTTCTCTTTTCTCTCACTATCCCCCTTGGTCTGTTTTCTAAAATCCCTCAAATCGTATCCAATTATTCTAGGAGCTCAACAGGACAACTATCTTCCTTTCTCGTCTTCAATTCTTTCTTGGGTTGCTTAGCTAGATTATTCACTACCATGACAGAAACTCGCGATCCAATGCTTTTAGCAAACTTTGGATCAGCTTGTCTCCTTAATGGAATCTTGGCTATTCAAATGTTATGGTACTGGAAATCATCTTCTCAAGGCAAGAAAAGATATGTGGAAGCTAATGGGACTTATAGAGATTCTTATGAACTATCTGGTCCATTTTCACATCCTTCTATCAATTCTTCATCTAAGGATCAATCTCATTCATCTCGTTGGATCGATTCTGCTATTCCAAGCTCCATACAACTGGGTCGTAATAAGCCATCTATCAGAAAGACAGATTAAGATCACTTTCTCTCAATCCCACTAGAATTTATAGATATATATATTCTGCATCACCATCTTCATCATCATTTTCTTGTCGAAGAGAGTTTTCCTGATTCCTGGCAAAATTAAGTGAAAATTAAAATGATCCTCTTGGGAATCACATGATGTGGACGAACCATGGAATGAAATCCCATCCCATTATTATTATTACATCTATGAAACCATGGGTTCATTTTGATGTTCTATCTATCCATCTATCTTTCTAATAAACTTTGCTAATCATGTGATTTTTTTTTATTTTTATTTTTACTTTTGGCAAATAAATAAATAAAATCTAAAGGAATAAACCCTTTAATAATATGAGCATGTTCTTGTTTTTAAAACTTGCTTTTTTTTTCTTCACCATTATAAAACTAGCCAAGACTAGATGTATTATAGTAATTTCGGTTGAACGCAACTATTCACACAAACAATAATATACACTGTCATCCACATACACATGCGTAGATACTTATAGGTTGATCAATAGATAGAGATATGAATATATACGGTCCCATGTCTTTCAGGCTTCTTCTTTCTAATGTTTTTTTCAGATGTTAGAGGGGAATCATATGACCTCATTGTATATGATTCATCCGGAGGTTAAAATCACTTCAAGGTAAGTTTTCAAAAAGGTATCAAGTAGTCTGGAATTTAGTATGTAAGGGTTATATATATATATATGTATATATGTATATATTTGTTCATTCAAGTGGCTTTTTAGACTTTTGAGAGAATGGATGAGAGTAGGTGGGGAAAAAAAGACTGGAATATTAGAAACAGTGTACTTGTATATACTAGGCATCTTTTACACAAGCATTTTGATAAAACTCATCACTTTCATAGTTTGGCTTTTCACCAGGGAGTGTGAATGGAGAAAGACTTATGCTTGGGTTTTGAAGTCAGATGGAACTCAGACTGAACTGTGCATGAACACGAACTTGAACTCTTGTGGAACTATAATTGAATCTTTTTTGCTATCATACTGAAAGTGAGATGAACTCATTCTAACATTTGAATGACATGAATTTTAAAAAATTATTCCAAACACTGCGCATTTTTGAGGGCCATCTATTTTACTTGGTTTATAAACTACCATTCAAGATGGGGCTAAAAAATCCATTTGAAATTGTTTATTTTTCAAGTCTTTATTTTATTCCAAGTTGTGATTCTTGTAAAAATTAATTAAAACATATTAAAAATCATAATTAATTGTTTGATATTGCATCAAGAATTTTACTCAATTTTTGTAGTTAATTATTGTTGGAAAACTCAGATAAATTGAGGGGTTTTCAGATAAAAATTTTGATATTTCACAATTATTCACAATTATTTTGATTTAGGGACAGTGTAATTGAGAATATTCACTTGCAAGGTGGTAATGAGTATGTGAATGTCAATTAAAAATTTATATTGATTTATTGAAATTGATATTGAATATCCATACAAAAAATGATTATTCAGATTCAAATTTATATTTAATATGCTTATGAAAACTTATACTTCCAAAGTCATGTTACATATTAATATACAAAATCATTTTAAATATCCATATGAAAAATTGTACTGCACATTCATATGCAAAATTTTATGTGATACACATATGAAGTATCAAATTTCATATACATCTTCATATTTTTCTTGAATAGGCAGATTCAAATTGTGATTGAATTAAATTATTGAAATTATTTTTCAGTATTCTTTTTTTGATGTTATATTATAAAATTTGTTTGATTTGATTTGATTTGAGTTGATTAATTTTGTTTTATTTTTCTGCATTGTATTATATTATACTATGTTTTTATTAACTTTATCATATTTCATTACACTTATTTCATATACTCCATCACATTAAGATATATTAAATTATATTAAGTTATACTATATTGAATTATATTGTATTACAATGTATTTTATTTGATTATGTGTTATATTATATTATATAATATTATTGTATTTGAATCTAATTAAATTTTACTCCACTTTATAACATTCATTTTTATAACATCCTACTTTATTTAATTTCATTTTATCTTACTTGTCTTTATCTTTATGTAGCTTTTTTTTTATTAATAATCACTTATTATTTTATTTTATTTTTATTTTGTTACATTATATTCTATTGAGTCCTAATATATTTTATTTTTTATGAATAAAGTTTTACAGCCATACAAAAGCATTCAGGATCTAAACATTGGCTGGTGAACTCTGATTTATGGCTGTATATCAAAATTCAAATGCATAAAATTTGATGGTGGAATTTCATGTAAAGCTATTCATCAGCATTCACATAAATAAAATTGGGTTGTAAGCCCTGATGTACAGCCATAAATCAGATTTCAAATTTATAAAATTGGATATTTAACTCTGATGTAAGGCTTTGAATTAAAGTTCACATGCATAGGATGGATCAGTGAAATCTGATGAAAGGGGGTAAATTAGAGTTCATGGGATCAAAATTTTCTATTGAATTCTGTTTTATAGCCATACATCAGCATTGACTAGTTAATTTAAAAAATTAGAGCACTTTTATTTTCATTTAAAATTTCACCTTTTAAAATCAATTATGAATGAATAAAATAAAATAAAGTGAAATGATATATATTAAAATATGTTTAGATAAAATAAACTAAAATAGAAATGAATAGAAAATAATTAAGTTGAATAAATTAAAACATATTATATTACAGTACTTTATTATATAGCAGAATATGATAAGATATTTTATATTATAATATATTTTTATATAGTAGATTTTGATAAAATAAATCAAAATGAAATGAAATAAACTATAAAAATAAAAACTAAAATTCAAAATTTGTCATGAAAATTAAGAAGATTTTTAGCCCCTTCAGACAATCACTACACAATAGGGGGTATTAATGTTCAGGGATCTGCAATTAGGGATCAGGAATTTTTTTTCCCTGGATCTGACATTATTAATTGCAGAAGATTCTTATCCACTAGCCCCAGGGCTAGTGGATAAGGAATTCACAATAATACATTATCCCGCCTTTTATACCCCAATTTCCATTCCTAATTCCTGATCCCAAACTCATCTCATCCATGATGGATTTGCAAGAAAGTCACATGACTTATAATTCCTGATGCCATCCTTAAGTCTTTCCTCACTCTTTGCTACTTAATTTTGGTGGCAAACACTTAACCTTTTTTTCTATCTACACACCCTCATTTCTTTTTTACATTCATGGTTTATTCCTTTTTTTGTAAATATTTCCTTTGTAAATTAACATAAGTTTCTGATCCTATCCTTCCCTCGTGTTCCCACCAATTCCACTACACCTCAAATCTTCCTTTCTCCCTTCCCTTCCACCTTCACTATAAACCCCACTCCTCAAACTTACCTTGCTCTCCATCTCTTCATCTCCACTAGACACCCCAGCACACCCTTTCAACTTTAATTGATTCCTCACCTTTCAAATCCACCTTGCTTTACTCCCTTTTGCCTCCAATAGAAACCCCACTCCTCAAACTTACCTCGCTCTCCATCCCTTCATCTCCACTAGACAACCCAGCACACCCTTACAACTTTAATTGATGCCTCACCTTTCAAATCCACCTGGCTTTACTCCCATTTGCCTCCAATAGAAACCCCAACACACCTTTTTAACCAAACTTGATGCCCCAGGCATCAAATCCACCTCTCTCCCTTCCTCTTCACATCCAATTGACACCTCATCACCCAAAAATTAGCTTGCCACCCTCTTATGTGCTTCTTTAGTACCTTGAACATATATTTAATTTGTCCACATTAATCAAGATTTATAAAAAAAGTTAATATGAATACAAACTATCACATTAAACTTTACCTATAGACATCATTATAGTGAAAAAATATATATTTCAAAAATTTTGAATGTAACAGGACTGTAATTTTTGTATTCAGGAAGCTTACAAAAGATTCAGGTCAATAATTTTCATATATTTTTTGGGAACAAATTTACTTTTTTACTTATTTATGGCATGAATGATAACTCTTGGCCCTTTTGACATTTTTTTGTGGACATTTTATACTGGTGTGGTATCTTTTATGTTGGATGCATCACCCAAAAAATCCTAAAAACCCCAAATTAGGGCTGGAAAAGTGCTGATACAGGCAAAAAAAGTTTTGAATAATTTTTGGCAAAAAGGCCAAGCATTTATGGTTTTGCCAAATATATAATTGTACAAATTAAAGTGACTGTTTGTCAGACTTTTAGTTACTTTTTGAAGATGCTTAATGGCGTGAAATATAATAATCTTTTTATTCATTGGTTCATAATTTTGTTATTTATTAGCTATTTTCTTCAAATAATGTTCATTTTTATTTTATTGGGCTATTAAATCATATATCTTGTCCCATAGACTATTTCAGTTATTGCAAAACAGTTGTCTGTATCATAAACTTATTTTAATATATTTGTATTACTTTTCTTTATTCATCTCTATAAATTTAATATTACATACTTTAAGATTATCATTTTTTTTGTGGAGATGAAGTGAAGAAGAGAATATTGGATGTAAAGGTGGAGGGTTTTTGGTTGTAGGCTATGGAGAGGGTGGCAAGTTAATTTATGCATGATGAGGAAGGGAGCAAGATGGATTTGATGCTTGAAGCATCAAGTTTGGTTAAAAAGGTGTGTTGGGGTTTCTATTGGAGGCCAATGGGAGGCAAGCGAGGTAGATTTGAGGGGCCAGGCATCAATAAAAATTGAAAGGGTGTGTTGGGGTGTCTAGTGGAGATGAATGGATGGAGATTGTGGTAAGTTTTAGGAGTGGGGTGTCTATTGGAGGAAAATGGGAGTAAAGTGAGGTAGATTTAAGGGGTGGGGTGTCAATTAAAGTTGTAAGGGTATGCTGGGGTGTCTAGTGGAGATGAAGGGATGGAGAGCGAGGTAAGTTTGAGGAGTGGGGTTTCTATTGGAGGCAAATGGGAGTAAAGCAACATGGATTAAAGGGGTGGGGCATCAATTAAAGTTGAAAGGGTATGCTGGGGTGTCTAGTGGAGATGAAGAGATGGAGACCAAGGTAAGTTTGAGGAGTGGGGTTTCTATTGGAGGTAAATGGGAGGTAAGCAAGGTGGATTTGAAGGGTGGGGAATCAAGTAGAGGTGAAGCAGTGAGGTGGAGTCTCTTTTAGAGGAGGAAAAAATAAAAATAATACAGCAGTAGCTCATCACATAAAATAGAAAATCTATTTACCATCTACTTCCCATAAGATAGGTCTAACACTGCCTCTCAAGTCTGGAGGTTGAGAAAGATCATATCACTTCTGTTCAAAATATGCTATGAATTCATACAATGCTAAATGTTTTGATTCATAGGTCTAAAATATTTTCTTTCTTACCACATAGGGGAGGTTCTGGCCCGGAATTGAAGATGTTGGTGAGAGAGATTGTCTATGGTAAAGAGGATTGGACATTTCAATGAAGAATTTTTCAGGGTAGATGACAGGATTGGATGAGGGTAGGAGTTCCCAGCAAGGTGGTAAGGCTGGGATATCCAGAAAGTTGTCCAAGATGTGGTTATGAAATATTGAGGATAAAAATGTCAGATAAGAGGTGAACATTGACATGTAAAGTGTCTAATAACCCAATTATTAGCAAAAATAATTGTGGAAAATAATTGTGGTATAAGTATTTTTATCCGCAATTAATTTAATTGCTGATCCCTGAACATTGATACCCCCTAATGAAATGTATTTTTGTTTTCTAGAACACCAGCTGAGCAATCTTAAGTGAAAAACTAAGGTTCCTGATGAAGATTTTGAGTCCTCTGACTTATTGTAATTGGAGTCAGAATAGCCTGTTAGAACAACCAATTGAAAATTGGGAACAATACCTAAAGTAAGCACATATTTTTTTGGTTAGTTGAAGATATTTTAAGATGTGGAAAAAGGATGTTACTTGCTAATCAGTAGGTTCATTAAGATATTGAGAGAGTGCATTTTCTACAAATTCTGGGTCAGACCAAGTACAGAGAACTATGTAGTTGAGTAAGCCTATAGCTCTTCTGTAATTTAAAAGACTTGCTAGCTTAGTTGTTGAACATTTAGAGAAGTGAAGATTTGGGACAAGAGGAGTAGTGACAATTTGACAAAATTAATTATTGAATTATTTTAAAATATTTTTTATATATGATTTTTGGGAGAGAGTGATAGTTTGATTTGATCTATTTCTGGTAACCTTCATTCCAAGTACCCATTTTAGCTCTCCTTGATTTTCCATGTCAAATACTTAAGATATTTTAATTTTGAAGTAATTGACTGCAGGGCCTTCTATAATAAGATCATCAACATGTATGAATAAATAACAGGGATTGGCAGGATCTTGATTGAGGAGCATAAAAGGAACAGCTTTACTGGCCTTAAACCCAATGTTAGAGAAGAATTTAGCTAGTTTAGTATACCAGCAACATGGACTTTCTTTTAATCCATATAGAGATTTTTTGAGGTGAAGAAAATAATCACTATTATTTGGTGAATAGCCATTTGGGAATAGTATATAGAGATCCCCATCTGGCTCCCCATGTAAGAATGCTGATTTAATGTCCATTTGGTGAGTTTACCAGTCTTTTTAAGCAGCAACATGGAGGAAAGATGTCAGGCTGAGATCAAGTGCAAAGACGTGAACTAGCTTGAATTGTCAGTGTCTAGAAGATTTTAATGGTCCTATATGAATACTGTTGTAAAAATCCAATAAGTATTAAAATATAACTCAACATAAGGGTCCCAGTGATTTTAATCTCACTAATTATATATGGCTTACAATCTTATAGTTGGTAGAAAAATAGATTTGATAAACTCAGATACTATTCAAAGAATTTATAAGTACTATTGATATGTATTGTAATTTTATTGGTTATATGTTTTAATTTTAATGACAAAGAATGTAGAAAACAAGATCAAAAACCCATTCCTTTTATACACAATAACTTCCTCAATGAACCCCTTAATTTAACAGCCCTATACATGATTAATAAAACCTCATTCCAGCAAATAGACATGTTCAACAGCATAAAGAGTGACCAATAACATAATTAGAATGATATCACATGCCAAAATCCTGCAGTAATAGGGATAATCCATCAAAAATAAAGAATAAGCAAAAATAGAGTATATGCATGTGATACATTTAAAAGAAAAGACCAAAAAGGGAAAATTAAGACTAATTATTACTCTATATTTAGGGGTATTAACAGTAGAAATGATGGGTCTAATCCTGACATTATACTACATGACATCCCCATTCAAAAATAACCAAAATTGACTGAGAAACCACCTAAAAACTCAAAAAAGGGTGTGAGATGTGGGGTAACTACATGCAGTCCTTGGAAGGCGCTTGCACAGGTAAATCCTTGACTAATTTAGGCAAATTTAAGCCTGGTGGTGAATTAAAGCGCAAAGCTTGAGGTTATTAATGATATTAGTGCATATAATAAGGGTCCATGAATTTATAATTAAGCTAGGACACTAAATAAGCACCTGTCATCTATTTTAGTGTGTTCACCCACAGTGGGCATAGAATGTGGGGTAACTATAGTGTGAAAAAGCTAACTTTGCTAAAAATGAAGCTATTCACATGGGAAAAATGCAGGCAGTATGTGGCCAGTACACAGAAGCCATTTCTGGCATAAAAAACACCAAATTTGAAAAGTGTTATTTTTATACATTTGAGTAGAAAAATCAATAGCCCTAATTAAGACAAATTGATCTATCAAAGCGCATTTTTACTATTATTAAATTTATAGTGCATATAGTCAGTTTTTAAGTGATTTAAAGCACATTCCTTGTTTTTCACATAAAATAATGAAAACAACAGCTTTAAGTCTACTTAAAAGTTATGTAGCCTTATATTTAAGGTTCTTAATATTACCCTAACATATTTCAACTTAATATTAGGTACATAAGACTTATAAAAGGTGGATATATGCATGTATATAAGGTGTTATCATGGCATATTTTGTATTTTATCATAAATTTACTTATGTATACTATCTGTGTACTCTAATTTATTGCTCCCATGTATAGTTCATGTGTTTAACATAACTTATAAGTACTTTTTACTCAGTCCTGGGGATATCCAGCCTGACAAAAGATTGAAGTGTTTCAAGTCAGCCAGTAGGAGAATAAGTTTCATTATACTCAATTACCTCAATCTGAGAAAACCCTTGTACACAAATTCTTGCTTAATATTTAATAATATTTCACCAAGAATCAGATTTTTTCTTGAAAGTACAAGTAGTATCTAGAGGATGATTATTAGCTAATAATGGTGATTCCTCCCATACTTTATGTTTGGCTATACTTGATAGTTTGGCATTCATGGCATTGAGTCATTCATTTCTTCAGATAAATTTAGAGCCTGATAATAATTTTGAGGGGTATAAAATTGAGTGATGGCTAGGAAGGTCATGTTTAGTCTTCTTCTATTGATCAACATGTTGGAGGTATCAATATTGGAGGAAATTTCTTTAGGTGGTCTTAATTTTTTTTCAATATATGTGTAAAGTTTTGATACCAGGAGTTCAGTGGTGGAAGTTTCAGCTGGTAATGAATTTGGGTAAGGCTCATTAGAAGTTGTTTTAATAACTGGATCTTCAAATGTGACTGGATCAGAGGTTTTAGAAGGGATAAAGTCAGGAAGGTGTCAGTGTATGCTATTAAATAGGTATATTAAATAGTAAAAAATAATGTTCAGACTACTTAGTAAGATATTATCTATGGTTTAAACCTCAGGGAAAGAGTAATAAAACTTTTATACTCAATTTTTAACTCACAATATTTGGATTGGTGCATGCTAATGGTGGAAAACAGACTAATTAAATATATTTTAGCTAGTATAAAGATAAAATCAATTTAAAAGGGCTTTTCAAAATATTTTTATAGAGTAGTAATTTTTTGTTATTGATTCTTTAATGTGTATTAAGTAAGTGATGTCTAATAACCAGCCAAATCCCACTTTACTTATACAAAAATTCACTGGAGTGCACAGACCTTCACTCAAAATTATTTAACTGCTATCCCCAGAAATTAAACCACTGTTAGGTCTCATCACCTCCCCATGGCATCCACTTCAAGCAGTTTCATCATCCAGACCTCCTTTTTGGGCCCTCCATCACAATTATTGATATCATACTACTATTCCATAAACAGAAAAAACAGATAAAAGCATGTAACATAAAGTAAAAAAAAATAACTCATCCAAAGAGAAGGATATGAAAACCAAAAGATATAAAGGAAACAAAATAAGTGTCCAAGTACCCAAAAAAATTTCCAAGCCCCCACATCGACCCAATGATCATGTCCCAACCCATAAATCCATGATAATTCATTGTAGGAAGCAGATTAAGTTGTCTAAACTGTATATATGCATGTGTAAATAGAATTTATGTGTGTGTAGTCATGGTGAATACATTGAATACTTGCATATGAGCTGTATAAGCAGTATTTCCAGTGTATTTTAGTAAATAAGTATGATTTAATGGTTAATGTTAATGTTCAGACTACTTAAAAAGATATGATATATAGTTTAAACCTCAAGGAAAGACTAATAAAACTTTTATACTCAATTTTTAACTCACAATATTTAGATTGGTGCATGCTAGTAGTGGAAAATAGACTAATAAAATATAATTTAGCTAGTATAAAGATAAAATAAATTTATAAGAGATTTTAAATATATTTTTATAAAGTAATACTTTTTTGTAATTGATTTCCAATAACCAGCCAAATCCCCCTTTACTGTACCGAAATTCATTGGAGTGCACAGACCTTCAGTCAAAATGATTTCACTGCTATCCCCAGAAATTAAACCACTTTTAGATCTCATAACCTCCCCATGGCATCCACTTCAAGAAGTTTCATCACCCAGACCTCCAAATGAAGCCCTCCATCACAATTGATGATATCATACCAATATACCATAAATAGAAGAAACAAATAAAAGCATGTACCATAAAGAAAAAAATTAAAATAACTCATCCAAAGAGAGAAACATGAAACCTAAAAGATATAAAGTGATTAAAATAAGTTTCCAAGCTAACAAAAACATTCCCAAGCCCCCACATTGACCCAGTAATCATGTCCTAACTCATAAATCAGTGATAATTCATTGAAGGAAGCAGATTAAGTTTTCAAAGCTGGATATATGCATGTATAGGCATGGTGAATCCATTGAATACTTGCATATGACCTTAAATAAGTGGGATAATCATGCATATAGGCTATTTAGAGGGTTAAACCTGAATATAATCCTATATAAGCATATTATAACTGCATATTTCACTAATTATGGAGTTTATACATACATATAAGCCTATGTATGTGTCTAATTATATAATATCAGTTAAGATAAGTATATTATGGCCACATTAACTCCTTTATATGTATTATGGGGCTACAGATAAGATATTTGAGCTTGTATATGTCCATATAATAGTATAATAAACATATATAAGTAAAATAACCATATATATAAATATAATAACTACATATTTAACTTATAAGCTTAATTAAATTACAGATATCTTATAATAACCATAAGGACTACTCAGTCCTGGGAATACCTAGGCTGAAACTACCTCACAGAAAAAAACAAGAAGAAAATGCTAAGTCATTTTTATTTATTATTATTTCTTAAGGAAGAGGTGGATAGAGAAAAAAACATATACTGTTTTATTAGTAGTGTTATTTGGGTTTAAATTTTTTTAAGAATTTTTTAAGATCAGAGAAGTTATTTTAAGGAATCCACTTGTAAAATTTACTTGATTTATTTTTAAAACTTGGTAGATACTCAAGTCCAATTTTTATAGTAAGGCATCTCTTTTTAAGTATCTTGTCAATTTTTTCTTTTCAACTATTTCTTCAGCTTGCTGTTTATGCCTTCCTGATATTCTTTGAAATAGAGCAGTATCATTAGAATCATATGGCTTTACAAGAGAGATAGAGAATACTGGGGGTTTTCCATCATATGGTGCATATAATATAACTTCAACAGCATTTTTACCAACCATCTTTTTCACTACAAATGGTCCAATAAATAGATCTTTTAATTTGACTTTACAATTTAAATTGAAATTTTATGTTGAAATAAGGACTTCACCACCCTCTTTGAAACTTTTTTTCTTTATGGGTTTTATCCCACCTTTTCCTCTCATACTCAAATGCCTTATCAATACATTTATGAGCATTTTTTCTTCATAATTGTTGAACTTGATGAAAAGAATTTTTACCAGGATGGATATCCAATCTTGGTAATTTATTATAAGTTTTATTATGGGTATTTGCTACATAGCTCAACCATAACTCAAATAGCTTTTTACCAGTGACAGTATGAACTGTGATATTATATGCAAATTCCAGACCAGGGATAAGAGTCACCAATTAATGTGTAAATCTTTCATTTTATTTAAATTCATTTCCAAAAACACAATATATTCTTATCATATCCTCTAAATTTTGTATCATTATCTCTTCCAACACATCAGTTTGTTGATGGTATGTTGCAGAAAGTTTTAATTGACACCCTGAAGCATCCATAAGTGATGTCCAGAACTCAGAAGTAAATTTTGTATCTCTGTCTGATACAATTTCTTTGGGGAAACCAGCTATATTTAAAATTTTTGTCCACCATGAGAAAGCTAAGTTCTTAGCAGAGACCTCTTTTTGGGTTGGAATAAATTTACACTTTTTTGTAAACCTACCTACATATAGCCAGCAGGAGTTATAACTCTTATGCCCTGCAATTGGCAACCCAGTTACAAAGTCCATGTTAACAATTTACCATGGAGCCCTTGGTTGCTAAATTTGTTGTGACAAACCAGATTTTTTCCTTGTAAATCATTTAGATTTTATACAAGAATCATATGTTTCAGCATATTTCTGAACATCATCAGACATGTTTATCCACCAAGCAGCATTTTTTACTCTGGTTAATGTTTTATGGAATCCTATATAAACTGCCAATATATAATCATGAAATACTTTTAACATTAAATTCTTCATTGCAGGGGGAATTACAATTACATTACTTAATTTTTTCTGTAATATATAAAACCATCCTCAATGGAAAATATTCCTTTTTCCAGTTCTTCTCTGTACTTTTGTGGTAATGTTTTTATCAAAGCACTCATATAAGCATTAGATGTATCATTTAATATTGTATTAAGTTTACTCAATTCAGGATCTGAAGAATAATTATCAAGAATTGATTGCATAAATTCATCCTCAAGGTCTTCAATATAAATTCCAATAATTTTAATAATCTCAGTGTCAGGAGATAAGCAGGACTATCATTATTATTGGGCAGAGGTATTCTAGATAAAAAATCTACATTAGAGTGTAAATTTCCTGCTCTATGTGTAATAGTCATCCCTCCTCTGTATTCTTGTACAGCTAATTGCCATCTAAACATGTGTCTATTAGGAGTTTTCATGTTTAAGAGTTACTTAACTGCACAACAGTCAGTTATTAACTCAAATTTTTGGTCTTCAAGGTAATAATGTAGCTTTTCAAGAGCCCATAATACTGCCAAACATTCAAGTTGAGTAGCACCATATTTCAATTCACTACTTCTTAGAGTACATGAAATATAGCAAATTACTACTTCTGACATTTTTCCTTCAATACGTTGTTTTTGATGCAAAGAAGCACCCAGACCAATAAAACTTGCATCTGTATATAATACAAAAGGCAATTGGAAATCTGGTAATCCCAAGATAGGAGCTGTCATTAAACATTCTTTCAACTTATCAAAAGCCTGTTGTCTTTCATCATTCCAAATGAAAGTTTCTGATTTCTTTATCAGTGTGTTCAAGCATTCAGAAATTAATTGGTAGTTTTTTATATATTTTCTATAACAACCACTCATACCAAGAAAAGATAGTACATCCTTAACATTTTGAGGAATTCTAATATTCTTGTTTGAAGCAACTTTGTTTTGGTCAACACATATTTGTAATCCAGATACAATATGACCAAGCATCTTTCAAGACTCAAACCCAAATTTACATTTCTTCAATGCAAGGGTCATTTTACTTTCATCCATTTTCTGAAATACCTTCTTCAAATTGATTAATTTTTCAAAATGTGTTTTATAGAACACTATGATGTTATCAATGTATAACATTAACTACCCTTAAATTATTTCATTATGTAATGTGTTATCCATTAATTTCTGGAATACTGAAGGAGCACTCTTTGGTCCAAATGGGATCCTGACATATTTGTAAATTCATATATGTGTTGTTATCAACAAAGCATTCTGTGAATTCTTCTCAACAGGAATTTTATGGTACCCTTTATTTCTATCTAAGCAGCTTATATACTTAGCACATTTCAGGGTAGCATGTATAGAGGCAATCCTTGGAAAGGGATAAATATCCAAGTGAATGTATTTAATGCACTATAATCACCACACAGTCTTATCTTATCCTTCTCATAAGAATTAAGGACAGGTGATATCACACAATATTTTGGTGTAGTTTCTACCTTTTCTATAATTCTCATGCTCAGAAACATTTGAATACTATCCTCTATGTCATTCCCCTTTATTGGTTAAGCATAGTATGTTTTCCTTTAAATTCTAGCAGGAATATTATACCTTTCACAGGTTTAACTAATATTCATCTCATGATCTTTCACAAGGCCAGGTTCATTAGTCCCATGTGCAAAAGCCATTGGAAATGCCTTTATTAAATCCAAAATACTTGTTTACTCAGTTTCATTGATCTGAGTTCCAAATGAGGCTTTAGAAATTTCTGTTTCCAGAAGTTCCATCTCACTGGTTTCTCCTCCTTTGTAGTGACTTACTATTTCTGACTCAATGTTCAAGACTGGGTTAAAAGATTTTATTCTAAATATTCTCTTACAAATCTTGAAAATTGTGAAATAATTATTAGAAGGGTCTAATTTTACACAAAAATTTGTCATAATAACATCACGAACTATAAAACCTCTTTTAAAACTAGTAGTATTGATTACCACAAAGTCACAAGTTACCCTTACAAAGCCATGTTGATGCTTGAAAATAACAGCAGCTTTGTATTTACCAATGGGGTGGTGTATTGATCCAAACCCTCTCCAATTTTTGCTCTGAAGGGGATCAAGCTTTGACCTATACTTAATATAAAGTTTCTGTAATGTGTTTGTAGAAACAACAGAGCTAGAAGCTCCTGTGTCTAAAACTATATTTATGGTTTCTCCAGAAGTTATTTCTGTGAAAGTGATAGGTGTCATTCTCAAATTATCAACCTGTATATCTTTAATTATCTCAGCATCTTCAAAATTTATAAATAATATATTTGATTCCACACTTAATATTGGATTTACAAAGATGAAAAAATCATCTTCCAAAATATAGACTTCATTTCCATCACTGTATGAAATATAATCTTCAGAATCACTTGAATCTATTCTATTTTTTGTCTCATTTTCAGATTCTTTCTAAATTTCAACAATATTTATATTTTTCTTACACTTCTGATTTTTGACCCAAGGCTTATTACACTTATAACAAGTACATACTTTTTTGGCAATACAGGGGCAGTAGGTTTTTTCTGCTTCTCCTGAAGTGGCTTTGAACTTTGAATTATTACTTTAAGACAGGCTATCTCAGGAGCCCAGTAATTTATATAATAAATTACTGAAATCATGTAAGGGAATAACATTATGTAGTTACAATTAATTATTTTATTGATTAATAAAATTATAAATATATTATGAATAAATAAAATAATTAATATATTTAATTTTATTATTAAATAAGCTTTTATTACATAAAAATATTATATTCTATAAAAACATGGCACATTTCTATGTATTTAATATTTCTAAAAAATTAATTAAATTAATTATGATATTATAAGCTTAATTATATTTAACTGATAATGTAATGACAAATAAATTAATATCGTTTAGATATTAAATCCAACTCATCATATAATATTATCCATAAATATTGGGCGCTTTTTTGACCCTTAACTGTGTCAGCAAAGTTACTAAATAACTTAAAACACATATTTAATATATTAATATTAAATTCTCACTTTAAAAAAGTTAAATTTTAATTAATTATTTGTTTCAATTAAATTGATTACTGAAAGTAGTTAAAACAGTTAATTAATTTCTCTTTATAACTCAATTAAATTGATTAAATAAATTTTGGTGTGAAAATAATTCTAGTTGTTTTAATTAAACCCTTTACATCTTGTTATAATACTTGTTTAGGATATTTTTTCTCACAGTCCTCATGGTCTCATACTTATTTAGCTATTCATCATATTAATTACTTTTTTGGAAATTTAAGATGGGAAAGTTATTTACTTATTCACGGGTTTAATTTGTTGTTTCATTTTTTCCCTCAACGTGTATGATTTAATTAAATTCCTTTTATCTTTTGTTTCACATTACTATTTATTTTGTATATACATTTGAAGCACCTCAGAAGTATCCTTGAATATAAAAGGGGCTTGTAATTCCTCTTTTTTGATTATCACTTACAATACAAACAATTACATACTTACAATACTTTATTATTATTTCTAATAGTATTACAATTCTAATCAAAAAATCCAATAAATAATCTCAGGTTGCTTTAAGTTTATTAGTAATACAAGTTTTTAGCCACGCAGAGAAGATTTTACTTACTTAAATAAATATTTACATATAAACCAGAACCTCACTGTTGTGTCATTCCTTATAATTTGTTGTTGCATCTCTCTTACTTTGATTTAATTATTATATTATTTTTATTAGTTACATTTGTCCCTATTTAGTTACTCTCTTTTTATTATTTCCTTCTCCTCCATTCCATTATTCTCTTCTTATTCACCTTCTTCTAGACAACCCGCCAAAAATTGAGGACATTTCCGAGCAACAACAACCTTTTTTGACAAATGTAATAACCCACAGACCACCTAGCGCAAAGCAGATATTTTTGCCCCAACTGTGTTTCAAACTTAGTTTCAATCTTTTTGGTTTAAAATATTCTAAATTATATATATTTTAAAGTGATTTCTTGATCAAATATATAATTAAATTTTTATTGCAATAACAGTGTTTTTGGCTTAATTGCTGAATCACTGAGTGTAAGTGATAATTAAATTTTTAATTTTTTTTCCTAGTAGACCATAATAGAGTTATACTCCTATTCCTAGAGGATTATTAAAATTTTTTTAAATAAATTATTAAATTAATTTTATTGAATTTTTTTTTTGATTTATTTGTTGACCATAATAGTACTCAGTACTTAGTCCCAATATTACCAAGATATATATTTTGGTATTAATTATTTTGGTTGAATTATTAAACCTTTTTGGTTGGTCCCTTAATAGTTATTGTTATCTCTTAATAATATCACTTGTAATTACATATTTTTTGTATTACATTTTAATTGTTAATTAATTAATTTTTGAATAAAATTTAAAATTTTTCTTTAAGAAATAATTTGATTATTTTTTGATTTAAAATATAAATATAAATCATTAAAACCATTTGATTTTTTATTCACAGTGTCATGTCCAGTAGTTTGGCAAACAGCATGGATAATCTTCATGTAGATGAAATTGATGTGGATGTTGATAATGAATCTGTAGGTTCTTCAAAATTAACTTACAAGAATTCTTCATCTAACAAAAAATCTTCATACTCCTCAGGACAAAGGGATGTCAGGAGAAGTGGAAAAACCCCCTCACCAAATTACTCTGAAAGAAGTAAGGCCTCAGATCAATCAGGAAAATCCTCTAAAGGGTATAAGAATAAAAAAGATCTCTCTGACGCAAAAAATAAACAATCTTTCCAGCCATATAAAAGAACTGAAGGCTGAAAGCATGAAGTACAAGGCAAGAGTAGACACACTCTGGAAACAGGTGCAGGAGCTCTTAAATCACAAGCAGGTTTAACCTCCTCCTCTCCCAGCCTCTCAGCCTCAGCCCCATCAGGCACCCAGCTCTTTCACTCAAAATCAAAACACTCTACAAGTGGAACAGTGGAAATGGGACTACCTGATAAGCCATTACCAACAGAATGTTCAGCAGCCAGCAGCTCAACACCCTGGCCCATCCATGACACAAACCTACCATAAATCTCATTCCCATCCTTATCAGGGAGGCAGAAGAAAGAAGGAACAGGGGAAGTTTCCTCCCTTGCCATGGTTAGTAATTTGTTTGATAAACATGTTGTTATGTATAATAACAAATCTTCTCCCACAGGTAATATTGTGGATAATGGTGAAAGAACAATTCAACCCATAAAGAGACAACTTCCTTTAATGAGTAGCCCTAATGATGTAATTAGTAAATTATCATTTGATGAAACTTTACATTTAACTTCTACTTCTTTAATTAATCCTTCACTTGAAATTAAAAATTATTCTGTTTTCCCCAGAAGTCTATACCTTTCTTGAGAAAACTTCTGAGGATATATTGGAAGATACACTTGATTTTAATGTTGTAAAAGACAAAAATTTGAGAGATGTATTAGTACATGAGAGTGATAGATTGAATAATTTGCACTTACGTTGTAAAGTGAGCTCTTCTGTGCAAGATACAGCCTATTTTAAAATAAAAGAAACTTTGAATATTTTTCTTAGCCAACAAAAACAAATAAGAAGTGATCATAGAGCTATCTCAGATAAAAATATTCATCTGCATAGAACTTTGAGTGAGTTAAAACACCTTATTGAAGAGAATTATTCATTGAAAAGTGAAATAAAGTCTCTAAAAAATGAGTTGAGAAGGCTGAGAAATGATTCACAAGCACTTAGTACCAAATACACAGTTCTTGAGGACAGAAATGTTTTATCCCTTGCAAAAATAAATGACCAGATTTATGAAATTCCAAGGATAAGAAATTCTTTTTCTGACCTACAGGAAAAATTCTCAGCCTTAGCTGAAAATCATTATGGTGTACATGAATATGCTGCCCATAAGTTGCATAAAAATAAAGGAAAGGGGCCTGAACAAAGCAGCTCTTTTCTTCCCCATACTTCAACCATTAAAAAAACTGACAATGAGTCTGTAAAATCTTTTGCTACTAGCAAAAAAAAATTTAATGGTCATAAAACAGCTGTTTCTTTAAATAATGAAATTTCTGAACACCTCGCTAAACTTCAAGAATTATTAATTTTAAATAATTCAAATCAAAAGATGGACCATCCAAGTAGCCAGAAAAATTGGCCCAAACTTGATCAATATCCCACTTTTGATGGTGACTCTTCATCTGACTGGCAACACTTTATTCAGAGAATTGATAATCTGAAAAACTCTTATAAATTGCCAGATGAAGAAATTGTCTCTAAATTAATTTCTTTATTTTCAAATTTAGCTTTAATGAGGTATGAATCTGTCTTACTGGAAAATCACATTATACTTGGAAAGAATGTAAAACATTGATTGAAAATCAATTTGGTGGTTCCAAATTTAGGCTTGCCCAGCAGAGATTATATGAGAATTCTAAATATGTGTCCTCCTCCCCTGAAAAACCTATTGTTTTCCTCATGAAAATTACAAAAATTCTAAGAGCCATGGATCCTAAAATGGATTATGATGTTTGGAGAGATAAAATTCTCTACAAATTACCAAATTCTCTGAGAGATTTGATTGTGGCAAGGACTGAGCATGTGAGAGAGAATTCTTCCTTTATTAATATCTGTAATGAAGTCCTACTAAATCATAGATATGAACCAAGGAATTATCCTGTTAAATCTTATCATGACCAACAAAAGCCTTCCACAAAACTTCCAGATAAAACTGGTAAACCTTCAGCCCCTGTTGCACCAAAGATATATGCAACTAACACTTGTTTTAAATGTTACAAACCTTGGCAAAAAGGACATATTTGTGACAATAAAATTCATCTTGTTGAACATAATGAGGAATCTGAAAATACTCAAGCTGATCTTGATGATTCCTCAAGTGACTGTAATAGCAATATCTCTTATGACCATGATTCTTCTCAAGAAGTTCTAGTTTTAGAAATGGATATCCAATATTTAGATAATTGGTCTGAAAATTGTGATATTGACTTATCTTCTGTAGATAATGCTGAGGTAATTAGAGATATTACTTACAGTTCCATTTTAATATCACCTTTGAGGGCACCAGTTATCATTAATGGTAAAAATGTTGAGGTTATTCTTGACTCTGGTGCTGGAGGGAGTGTAGTTTCTGAGAAAGCACTGGCTTCTTTGGATAAGGATTATCAATGCAAACTATTACCTATGACATCTGAAAAATGGAAAGGTTATGGTTCTGTGTTCTGTCCCATTGGCAAATACAAAACCACTGTATTATTTAAATATAATGGTGGTTTTGTCAGAGCTATTTGTGAGTTTGTTGTGATGAAAAATGACAATTTCAGAAATTGGTTTATCATGGGAAATGACATTTTAACCATGTTAAGCATTAATTTGGATCCTGAAAACAATTTTTTTACCTTGGGCTTGAATGGGAAAAGAGAATTAAAATTACTTCTTCTAAGAAGTATTCTGAACCCTTGTTAAAATCTTGTTACTCTTTGATCTGATGTAAAGGCAGACATACAGGAAATGGATGAATTATTGTCTGAGATTGATACAGCTTCATTTGGTTATCAATTAACCGTTGATCAGAAAGATTCAGCAATAGCCTTAATTACATTTTTCCCTATGGATTTCGCTCATGGTTCTCATGTCTTAGGAATGGTTGATGATGAAATGAAAATGACTTTATCCTGTAATATGAATGATATTCCTCCCAGTCTTAAGAAAAAACCATATCCTGCTTCTCCAACAAAGAGAAAGGATATTGAAGATAATATTTCCAACTTATTAAGAATTAAATTCATTGAAAAGGTGGATGTCACCCCAAAATATTGTGTCATCTCCCCAGTTTTGATTTCTTAAGAAAAAGATAAAGCTAGATTGTGTGGGGATTATAGAGCATTAAACACTTATAATAGGGGGTGTCAGTTCTGGCAAATCCGCACTTAACTTAAGTGCAGATTTCAAACCAAATCAGCACTTACAAATCAGCACTTAAATTTTGCAAAAAAGTCACTTATTTCAAAAAAGGGTGTCAGTTATGACCTCAAATCAGCACTTTTTTCCCGTTTTTTTTCACAACCACATTTTGGCCACAAAACATCCCTTCCTTTCTTACCCCATCCCTGTCACATGTGACACACTGACCTTCCTCACTACCTACCCATCAATCCTCGGCACACACCCCTTCCTGACATTTTCAATATTTTGACCAGGCATGTTTACATTCTTTTTTACTTATTTCTTCTACTTCTTAATCTTTTTTCTATGGGTGTCAGTTCTGACCTCAAATCATCACTTTTTTCGTGATTTTTTTTTCTAAACCACATGTTGGCCACATCATCCCTTTCTTTCCCATACCATTTTGTACTCTCCAAATGTCCTCTTTGTGTACTTCATTCACTTGGGTTGATATTTTGGTTTGTTGCATATTAATTTTTTTTGGAATTTACGGTGATTTTTTTTTTTGGATGGCTCATTGGTTTTCTTTCACCAGCTCAACATGAAATCGCATATTTTCTGAAATCGCATATTTTGTCAGTGATTTTTTTTTTCATTCATCCATCATATCCTTTTCCTATTCTCCTCCAACATCCCTCAAACAATTTGGTTTCATTCATTTTGTCATCTCATCTCTCCAGGTAAGTCACTTTATTCTTTTTTTTTGATTTTTTGATTACTAATTATAATTTTTTCTTGTTTTTTTCTGTTTTTTTTATTTTTTTTATCTAAATTTGTTTTGTAAGTGGTTATTTTGGATTTCAATGTTATAATTAATCTTTTTTTTCTCTCCCTCTTTACTTTCTTTTTTAGCTCCATCACCCTACTCTTCATCCCTCCTTGGCATGGTCATTATCCCCCCTTTCCTTTATTTCACTTTTTTTTGGCTCCATTTCATTGAAACACATACATTGCACATTCTTTATGCATTTCACTTACTCCATATTCAATTTCCCCACAATTCCAACATCAATCTTTCTCACTCTATTTTTCCTACTTTTCAATCAAGGTAAGTTTCATCTCCTTTTTTTCATGCCTATATGATATCTCATTCCTTTTATGAAAAGTTCATACTTAAATATATGTATGACTCTTATCTGGATAACTGTGAACTTATAAAACTCCTTTTGATCTCATCTTCATTACCACTTTTCAAGTTTTTGTAAAATTTTGAAAATCAGACTTGGAATTAGGGTTAGGTTTATTCAAATCTAATGTTCTTTTCACTGAAGATTCTCCTGAAGGCTACCTTTCATTTCCCACAAACAGATTTGAATTTGATTCAGTGGTTGCTGAGATATTGACCATTAAAGTTGAGCCTTTTTTTCCCAATTTAAATTTTTATTTCATTTTTTTATGTAACAAATTAGGGTTAGGTTTATTTAAATCACATGTCATTTAACTGAAGATTCTACTAAAGCATATCTTTCACTTCCCTCAAACAGGTTTGAATTAGGTTCAGTGGTTGCTGAGATTTTGAACTTTGAAGTTGAGCCTTTTTTCCGAATTTCACTTGTCTTATTTCACATTTTTATATTGCATATTTAGAGGATAAGGATTCTGAAACTCTTATATGATTATTATCTAGGCATGTATTCGTTGCTCAAGAATATCACTAAAGCTCAAAAAGATGAAGATTTTTGCTTATGGGACACTCTACCTTCCTTTAACTCTTTTCTTGCTCTTCGACTCAAAAATCACTGTAATAAAGCATTTGAAAAAAATCATGAACTTGCAACCAAAGTTGGAATACCAAATTGGTGTGACTCCGAATGGGAAGATATCAGCCACGAATATCTTTTATTTTCTAATGTTATTATCACTCATTCTGGATTTCACAATAAAATTCACACTGATACCAAGGACACCAATTTTCTTACTTTTGGTATATTCTCATATATCAAACCGATTACTGGCCAACCAATACCATCTCCAGCTAAAATCAAATGACATGGTTTATATTTTCAAGACCACCGGTGCATCATTGATTTTGGTTTGGGAAATGGTATCAGCGAAACTATTTGGAATTCTTCTAAGGATAATCATCAAACGACCAAAGCTCTTCCTGGTTTGGAATCCTGTCAACATTTAACACGTTTTGGTTGCTCATTTCAAATCAGTCATAAGTTGATTCAAAGAATCAATAAGGTAATGAAAGAAGGTAAAGTTAATTGATTTAAAAAAACTTTATTTAGATCCAAAAAGTATGGGGATTAGAGTTGTCATCGAAAATTTTATATTTTTTCGTAAATTTTTAATAAATATTTTTTATGTATCAATTTCCTCAACTAAAGTAATGGGCCAACGACCTTGTGTTGTATAAATGGTAATCATGATAACATTTATTTGTTTCATGGGGTTCCTCTAGCCTATACTTGTGGAGAGTCCCAAACTTTTGTTTCTAGATTTGATCTGCATTTTGGCTTAAGGGATTGTCATTACTTTAAACTAGGGAAATTGATATATATTAGATATTTATTTAATAATTTACGTAATTATATTAAATTTAGATGACTTCCACCACTTACTTCAATAAAATGCAGGGGGGGTATTGCCAAATTTTCAAATCTGACATGTGAAATTAATGACTTAGAAAAATTTTGGTGATATCCACCCCTTGCTTCAATAAAATGCAGGGGAGATTATTTCCAATTTTTTAAAACAGATATAGAATTTTTTTGACTTGTAAATATTTTGGTGAAAATTTTTGATGAGAATGTGAAAGTAATTGTTTCCACCTTGAGCAGGTTTCTGGCTCAAAGGAATAGCAGTACCATCAACAAAACCAATACATCCTGGGAAGCCCTCTGCTTGCATAACCTGAGATGATACAAGTCGCTCTTCTTTTGTTGGCCAGGTGAGAAGTTGAGATTACAAGGAGTTGATGGCAGTGATACATTGTTTGGTATAAGTGTTAACTGAACCATACCCTAAATCAAAGACATTTTCTAAACGTTTCAAAGCGGCTCCATTACCATTTGAACCCAAATGACATAGTGTGATGGCCAATTGAATTGAAGGATGTTGTTGTTCTTTTTGAGAATTATTGTGAAATATGGGATGATCCTGAATAAGCTCAAGCAATTTAAGGAAACATTCCTGAGAAGTCCTGAACAGCTCTCTAAAACTGGGTGTAGATAGTTTAAGAAGTGATTGGATGGTGTACTTGGGGGTATGAAGTACTTGAGGCTTTCTGGGAAGAAGGTAACATTTTGTGGCCATTTTTGATAAAAAGACAAAATCTTCTTCTAGATCAGAATCAGAATCGCAATCAGAGTCCAAGAGCAGTTCAAGAGCCATGAAAGTCATTGCTTTATGTAATTTATCACGATTTGAAAGTGAGGAAGGCATAACTCTTATATGATATGATATGAAGATGTAAGTGATGTACGATGTTTTGAGTTATGAAGTGTTATGCTGCGGAGTGCTGCGTATAAATGGGATGATGCTGACAAATCAGTGAAATGGGACTTGATGGTGAAATCAGCACTTTTGGTTGAGAAAGTGCGGATTTGAGTGAAATAAGTGACTTATTTCATTTTGAAATCCACCAGTATTGGGGCTAGTGTGTTTTGGAAATCCGCACTTATTTAAGTGCAGATTTGGTCAAATTTAAGTGCGGATTTGTAAGTGCTGATTTGCCAGAACTGACACCCCCTAATGTTGATGATATTTATCCTTTACTTAGAATTAATTCAATACATGCTACCTTGCAAGGTGCAAAATTTATTAGTTGTCTAGATGGTAATAAAGGTTATCATCAAATACCTGTTGAGAAAAATTCACAAAATTTCTTGCTTATTGCTACTCATATGGGAATTTATAAGTATGTTGCGATGCCATTTGGCCCTAAAAATGCACTTTCAGTTTTTCAGAAAGTAATGGATAACACTTTCCATCAGGAGATAATTGAAGGATGGCTCATGGTGTATATTGATGACATTATAGTTTTTTCTTAAACTTTTGATGAACATATGATTCACTTGAATTGAGCTTTCCAAAAATTGGATGACATTAATATGACCTTGTCCTTGAAAAAGTGTAAATTTGGTTTTCAATTCTTGAAAGTCCTTGGCCATGTTGTGTCAGGCTTACAGATTTGTGTAGACCAGAATAAAGTTGCTGCAATTCAAAATATAAAAGCACCAACTTCTGTAAGAGAAATCCAAAGTTTTTTGGGTATGTGTGGCTATTATAGACAATAGATTAAAAATTATCAGGTCATAGCCTTACCTCTTACCAAACTGACCAGAAAAGATGTTGTCTTTATCTGGAATAATGACTGTCAAAAAGCTTTTGATACATTTAAAAATTGTTTAATGACAGCCCCTATGTTGGCTCTTCCAGATTTCAGAAAACCTTTTGTCCTTTACACAGATGCTAGCTATGTTGGACTGGGTGCTGCCCTTCACCAAAAATAAATTATTAATGATTAATCCTCAGAAGTTTTAAGTTGTTAAATTTATATTTCAAGAAACTTGAGAAATAGTGAATTGAAATATGGTGCCACTCAATTTGAGTGTTTAGCAGTTGTTTGGGCTCTTGAGAAGCTTCACTATTGCTTAGATGACCAAATATTTGAATTGGTAACTGACTGTAGTGCTGTCAAATCCCTCTTGAACCTAAAGACACCAAATAGACATATGTTTAGGTGGAAATTTGTTGTTCAGGAGTACAGAGGAAGAATGACAATTATACATAGAGCTGGAAATTTTCACTCCAATGTTGATATGCTTTCAAGGTTGCCTCTGCCAAATAATGACTCAAATCCTGCCTATGTGCCTGAAAGTGATACTGTTTATGTACATGGTATATATATAGTTGATCTGGAAGAAGAACTGTTACAATTAATTCTGGATTCATATGAAAAAGATTCTGATTTAAATAAATTTGTTACAATCTTGAATGATCCCAAGAGTGCTTCTATTCAAGAATTGATAAAAACTCTGCCTCCAAGGTACCAGCGTGCTTTGAGTAAGTGAAAATTTTCCATTGAAGCTAGTTATATTTATTACAGGAGAAAACTGACCAATGTCATTGTTATTTGTCCTTCCATGAAAGAAACCATCTTAAAACTTTGTCATGATGACATATTAGCAGGAAATTTTGATCTTCAGAAAACCATTATCAGAATTAAAAACACTGCTTGGTGGGCTAATATGTCTGAAGACACTAACTTATATGTTGAATCTTGTGATTCTTGTCAAAAATCAAAAAGACTTAAAGGTAAAAGAGCAGGATTTTTACAACATATCAAAGCACCTGATGCTCCTTGGCAAATCATTAACATGGATTTTGTCACTGGTCTTCCTGTAGCAGGTAAAGACAGTTATTACTCTTGTTGGGTAATAGTGGATAGGCTCATGTCACGTGCCACGTGACACACAAGGCAAAAGTAGCTCATTAAATCAATACTAAAGGGCTCAAATCCATACTCGAAGCGCAGAAAGCAACTCTCCATAGCAACTGCGACTTTCCTTTGTGTACTCGCTATTCAATTGCGCTAGTCTAAAAACTCTAAATCTAAATTAGTCAATTTCTCAATAGTGTGTCTTAGTCTTTTTTCTCAATAAGCGATGCACAGCGCAATAACCAATATAATAGTACATTAAAAAGTTTATGAAGTGTCTGTGGGTTATTAAGGGGTAGTGAGCATGGACGGAATGGTTAGTGAAGGATTGAGGGGTTAACGGATGTTAATGAGGAGGGTCCAGGTGTAACGGATATATTTTAAATGGTTTGTGGTGTGCGGAATAGTGGATGAGTATGAGGTCAATGCGAGGAGGAGTAAAGGATATAAAAAGGGCTGGGTTTTTGGTTCGAGATTCCTTAGAATTAAATTATAAAATGTATATATAGTTAATAGTGGTAAAGCTTCAGGTTAAATCATTATTATTGTATCTTTCCTTATTTTCTCAGTAATCATTTCTGAAATCCTAAATCTTTGATTATTGAGTTTCCAACCCTTTGTGAGATCTTAAGAATTTTAATCTTACCTTTAAATTATATTAGAATTCTTTTCAAACATATCTCGAAGCAGTAGCTCTTCCTTCGAGTCATTTTCAAATCACTTCCTCAAACATTTCCTCTGTGCCTCGAAGAAGTTTCAAAACTCCTCCCTCCATCTCACTTCCAGGAACACCCTCGACCTTGTGCGTAGGTCGTCCGGTGACAGTTCACCAAGATGTGCAAATTCATTCCCACCCAAAAAGATGTATCCACAAAAGAATTAGCTTTCTTATGGTTGAATTACATGTGTAATATTATTGGATTTCCTAAAGCCATTATCTCTGATAGAGACCCAAAATTTACATCTGAATTTTGGACATCTTTGATGGATATTTGTGGCTGTGAGTTAAAATTGTCTACAGCCCACCATCCTCAGACTGATGGTCTAGCTGAAAAAATGATTCAAACACTTGAAGATATGATTAGAAGGTATTGTGCCTTTGTATTAGAATATAAAGACAATGACAGATTTACTCATGACTGTCACGCTCCATGTGACACTCGAGGCAAAAACAGCTCATTAAATCAATACTAAAGGGTTCAAATCCATACTCGAAGCGCAGAAAGCAACTCTCCATAGCAACTGCGACTTTCCTTTGTGTACTCGCTATTCAATTGCGCTAGCCTAAAACTCTAAATCTAAATTAGTCAATCTCTCAATAGTGTGTCTTAGTCTTTTTCCCAATAAGCGACGCACAGCCCAATAGTTAATATAATAGTACATTAAAAGGTTCATGAAATGTCTGTGGGTTATTAAGGGGTAGTGAGCATGGACGGAATGGTTAGTGAAGGATTGAGGGGTTAACAGATGTTAGTGAGGAGGGTCCAGGTGTAACGGATATATTTTAAATGGTTTGTGGTGTGCGGAATGGTGGATGAGTATGAGGTCAATGCAAGGAGGAGTAAAGGATATAAAAGGGGCTGGTTTTTTGGTTCGACATTCCTTAGAATTAAATTATAAAACGTATTTATAGTTAATAGTGATAAAACTCTAAGTGAAAATCATTATTATTGTATCTTTCTTTATTTTCTCAATAATCATATCTAAATCCTAAATCTTTGATTGTTGAGTTTCCAACCCTTCGTGAGATCTTAAGAATTTTAATATTACCGTTCAATTATATTAGAATCCTTCTCGAACATAACTCGAAGCAGTAGTTCTTCCTTCGAGTCATCTTTGAATCACTTCCTCAAACTATCCCTCTGTGCTTCAAAGAAGTATCTGAACCTTTTATATCACTTGCAGGAACATCCTCGACCTTGTGCGTAGGTTGTCCGGTGACAATGACTGGGTCACTCTATTACCAGGTCTTGAATTTGCTTATAATAGCACTGTTCATTCTGTCACTGAGAAAAAGCCTTTTGAGCCTTGGTTAGGTTATGTTCCAAATACTCCTGCTCAAATTCTCAATAATAAATTACCTAAGTTGGAACTACACCCTGGTTTAAAATCTTTTATGCAAATGCAACAGCTATGCAGAAAACAATCTCAAAGCTGTATTGATAAAGCATTTGAATATGAAAAGAAAAGATGGGATAAATCCCATAAAGAATACACATTTAACAAGGGCGATGAAGTGTTGATATCTACTGTCCACTTCAATTTAAAAGGTAATAACAAATTAAAAGATCTTTTGTGGGACCATTTGTTGTTAAAAGAATGGTTGTAGATAATGCGGTAGAAGTTGTATTGTATTCTCCATATGATAGAAAACATCCTGATATCCCCATTTCTTTGCTTAAACCTTATACTTCCAATAGTGACTTATTTCCCAAAAGAAGGGGGAGACTTAAGAAAAACCCTCAGGAAGTCACAGAAACTGCAGAAATTGATAAAATTCTCAATGATAGAATTATCTCTTCTGAAAGAGGTATTGAATATTTATTGATATATAAGAACAAATTATCTGAACATGATGCGTGGATACCTAGAAAAGAAATTTCAAATCTTCCTACTCTGTTAAAAATGTATAAAAAGAAATAATCTTAGAATTTTTTTATTGTTTTTTTAGAGTGAGGGAGTGTCAGCCAGGCTATCTCAGGAGCCCAGTAATTTATATAATAAATTACTGAAATCATGTAAGGGAATAAAATTATGTAGTTACAATAAGTTATTTTATGAATAAATAAAATTATTGCTATACTTAATTTTATTATTAAATAAGCTTTTATTACATAAAAAAAATATTATATTCTAAAAAAACATGGCGCATTTCTATGTATTTAGTATTTCTAAAAAATTAATTAAATTAATGATATTATAAGCTTAATTATATTTAACTTATAATGTAATTAACTATAAATTAATATAATTTAGATATTAAATCCAACTCATCAGATAATAATATCCATAAATATTGGGCACTTTTTTGACCTTTAAATGTGTCAGTAAAGTTAAAACACATATTTAGTATATTAATATTAAATTCTCACTTTAAATAAGTTAAATTTTAATTAATTATTTGTTTCAATTAAATTAATTACTGAAAGTAGTCAAAACAATTAATTAATTTCTCTTTATAACTGAATTAAATTGATTACATAAATTTTGGTGTGAAAAAAATTCTAGTTGTTTTAATTAAAACCTTTACATCTTATTATAATACTTGTTTAGGATATTTTTCCTCACAGTCCTCATGGTCTCATACTTATTTAGTTATTCATAATATTAAATACTTGTTTGGAACTTTAAGATGGGAAAGCTATTTACTTATTCACGGGATTAATTTGTTGTTTCATTTTTTCCCTCAAAGTGTATGATTTATTTAAATTCCTTTGATCTTTTGTTTCACATTACTATTACTTTTGTATATACATTTGAAGCATCTCAGAAGTATCCTTGCCTATAAAAGGGGCTTGTGATTCCTCTTTTTTGATTATCACTTACAATACAAACAATTACATACTTACAATACTTTATTATTATTTCTATTAGTATTACAATTCTAATCTAAATATCCAATAAATAATCTCAGGTTGCTTTAAGTTTATTAGTAATAAAAGTTTTTAGCAGCAAAGAGAATATTTTACTTACTTAAATAAATATTTACAAACAAACCAGAACCTCACTGTTGTGTCATTTCTTATAATTTGTCATTGCATCTCTCTTACTTTGATTTAATTATTTAATTATTTTTATTAGTTACACTTGTCCCTATTTAGTTACTCTCTTTTTATTATTTCCTTCTCCTCCATTCAAATATTCTCTTTATATTCACCTTCTTCTAGACGACCCGCCAACAATTACAGGTTCATTATTCTGCTTATAAGTGGTGAACTTTTCCTCATACTTATGGTTTAATAGTATTTCATTACAAATATTGATAAATTCAGAATATTCATGAATTATTTTTTTCTAGATACAAATATTGTCTAATAAATATATGTAATTTATATATTATTTAATCTTTCCATAAGTTAAAATTCATGTTTGGTTCAATGGCGTTCAATATTTTATTTAAATTCATTAAAAATACCATTGGTTTGTCCCCATTCATCATATTATGCCTTGCTTTCACATAAAATATTTTCTGATATAGTCTAAATTTTGAACCTCCAAATTTCTTTTCAATTAGTTGTTTCAACTCAGCCCAAGAGTAATAATTACCCTCACTTAATACAGCTTCAAACAACAATAAAGCAAAATATATGAATAATGGAATTAATTTTGATGTTATCTATTCATCAGGTAGCTCATACGAGAGTTTTAATATTTAAATTCTTTGAATAAAATTTCTCCAATCAGAGCTAGCTTCTCCATCATAAGTTGGGTGCTGGTAAATTTTAGGCCAATTTTTATGATTGGATTTAATCTCACTAATACTGGGCAAATTCAATAACTCATTTACTTTAGCTAAATGGTCTTGTACTTCCTCCTGTACAGATTTGTGACTCACATCTGTTCTTTCAGATTTGAAACTTACACCAGTCAGTTTTACTTTAGGTGGTAATGGGAGTGTTTGAGATTCAGTTTTACAAATGAAAGGATTATTATTATACTGGTTGTACTTTTGATTATCCTGGCTCATTAGTAGATTAGAAATTTCAATCTTCACTTTAGTTATACTTTTTAACAATTCTGAGACAGTCTGATTTGTTTGTTCAAAAGATAATTTTGTTCTTGATTCATATTTCAATTAATGTGCTTCAAAACATTTTCTAACTCACTGAATTTTTTTGAAAGTTCACTCTATTTATTATTAAAAAAATCATACTTAATATTTATAGCCAATTGTTCTTTCTCTTATTCCTTGTTTTTTGTTGCCTACTGAGATATAATTAATGTTAGGGAAGATATTGTATCACTAATGAGATTAATTTCTTGTTCCTCACACTCAGTCACTCTATTCAATAATGCTGAAAAAATTCTACAAACATTTGGATTTTTATCAAAATACTTAAAATCTTCCTTTTCATAATCTTCACTGTTTGGTGAAGTTCTCATCTCACAATTTTTAGGAAAAAACTTAAGTTTAACTGTATTATTATCATAAATAGTTCTTTTTTATTATCAAAAGATAAATCAGGTGCTTCTACATCAAAGCCTGATTCTCTTAAGTCCTCCTCAACTTTTTGCACAAATTTTTGATCAATCAAATTACCTACATTGTAATAATTAGCATTATATACAACTTTAGAAGGTGACTTACATACCAAGAGATGGGATAAAGCCCTCATTTTTGGCATTTTACCTTTGGCTTGTAAGGGTGCTTGAAAGTTGACTGATGAGGAGCTGGATCTTTGTTGCAATTGTTACTGGCCCACTGTTGGTGAAACCAATCCCACTTCTGTATTTTCACCAAGATCTTTTCCTGGGACTGAAATTATCCTCCTTTCTTAGGAAGTGGATGGTTTTCCTGCATACCTTTCAGCTCTTCCAGATTTTGATTCAGTTTCTTGAATCATAACCTGTAAATCTTCTCTACTTTCTCCACCTCTTTGATTATGGAATAGTTGGATTACTCAGTTTCAGGACTTGTTTGGACAGGTGGGAAAGTTGATGCTGAAGAGGAGGTGAGGTCTTCTTTATAGTTATTTTTCTTAGGAGAGCATCCTATTCTTCTATTCTTAGTTTTTATGATTGAGGGTAGGTTTGTCCTTCTGTCAGCCAGTTGTCTAGAAGAAGGTAAAAAAGGACTTTAATAATAAAAATAAAAAGACTTTTAACAGAAACTGAACGGGATTAATGTGGACAATAAAGTAAGTACTGTTTTATTCTCTCTGCTTAATTATCAACTGTTAATACTAAAGTATTCTTATTACAACCTTTAATATTTTACTGTTTTACTTAAATAGGCAGAAGTGCAATTTAAATAGTAGTAAATAAAATGTATTTTGTAGTATAATTAAAAATATGTTTGAGTAGTAAGTGATGATCATAAATGAAATAACACAAGGCCTTTTATAGGCAAAGGGACCAATGAGGCGCTACCACTGAGTATATACAAAGTAATAATAGGATGAAACAAAAAGATAAAAGAAAATAATTGAAACATAACAATGGAGAGAAAAAGATGAATCAAGTAATTAAAATCCCAATTAAGAAACCAATTTTCACGCCACCATTTCCCAAATAATTTAATTAATATAGTGAGTAATTAAACAACTCTGAGACATGAAAACCATGTGAAAAAGTAATCAAATTAAGTATAACAATATTTTTCATAGATTTTTTAAGTGAAGCAAATGGAATGTTTTGACGCAACAAAATATTGTAATCAATTTTAGTGTTAGTCTGTAGAAAATTAATAAATTGTTTTGACTATGTAATAGCTAGTTGAAACAAGTAATTAATTTTTCTACTGAACCAAATTTAGAATTTAAATTTATTATAATAATTATTATAATGCATTTAATATTCATCACAAATAAGGGTCAAAAACAACGTCAATAATTATGGATAATTTTGAATATGAAAAGGGTTCAATTATATATTTAAATTTAAAAATTAATGTAATTACAATATAAGATAATTTAATAAGATATAATTATATTATCAACATGTAATTAATTAATTATTCATTAAATACATATAACACCTCTTTATATGGAATATAATAATTATTTTAATGTATACTTAATTTATATGATAATAAAATTAGTATAAAATTTATTTTAATTATAAAATAATATTTTAATATAATTTATTATGTAATATAAATTTAATAGGGGGTATCAATTTTCAGGTATCAGCAATTAAATTAATTGCGGATAAAAATCCTTATACCCCAATTATCTTCCACAATTATTTTTGCTAATAATTGGGTTATTAGACACTTTACATGTCAATGTTCACCTCTTATTTGACATTTTTTTACTCAATTTTTCATATCCACATCTTGGACAACCTTCTGTCATAACCACATCTTGACCTACTTTCTGCCATAACCACATCTTTGACTACTCCCAGGATATTCCTTCTACCTTGCTGCACACTTCCATTCTCATCCCATCCTGTTCATTCTATCTGCTCAGAGCCCCTCACCATCTCATCTGCTTGTTTCTGCTCCTTTTCATCTTCATTTATAATAACATGCCTCGTCATCCTAGATCTTCTCAAAGGCAGCCATCACCCAGTTGTTCTTCAATTCCCACTACTTCCTCTTTCCCCCACTCAGCCAAGAAATCAAAGACCGTTCAATTAAAAAAAGATGACCATCTCATTCTTATCAACTGGCTGAAAACCAAATCTAACTATGATTCTTGTTTTGGTACTGAGTATGCCAATAAAGTAGGACGGCCCCCCGCATCAAAAGTTAATGGCTATCTTCTAATGGCAAATGAATTACGCACTAAGACCAAGGGAAGGATTGATCTTTTGCCTAAACAGATGTCTGAACGCTTCAAGCATTACCAAGCAAAATACAAGAAGGCAAAGGCTCTTTCATCTTCCACTGGTTTTGGGATTACCGACAACAATATAACTAAGGGCATAAAATCCATAGACAATAAACTTGATTCTTTATTTCCTTACTTTAAAGAGATGGATATAATTTTTGGAGAGTGAGCCGATGTTAATCATGTAAACATGTTGGATGGAGAAGATCCTATCTCCAAACATGATGTTAAAGCAAATATTTTCCCATCCTCTTCCTCCACTCAAGCCTCCCCTCATTTGAATGAGACATATCTAGATAGCTTTTCTGTAGATCCTATAGGTGATTTAACCCAACCAAATATAACTCAGGTCTGTTTCTTTTTTCTTTTATATTATCTTTTCTATTTTTTATTTACTTATCTTTTTCTTATTTCTTAAAAGGCTGATGAACAAACCCAGGATCCTCAATCAACTGAGTCTGAAGCTAGTGACAATGATGAGGAGGAAAATGCTACGTTGAACAAAAAGCAAAGGGCTTCAAGTAGTCTAAATTTCCTCTCCCAAAGAAGACAAAAAAGTGATACTTCATCACAAACACCTTTTTCTTCAATGGAACAGTTTTTAGAGAAACGTGATGCTGGTAAGTGATATCATACCTCTTATCACTTTACACTGCTTTTCTTCTACTTTATGTTAATTTTTATTCTCACTCTAGAACAAGTGGAAATTGCTAAAGAGACTCTAAGCTTTGAAAAGAAGAAATACGAGCTCTCTTTAAGGAGGGATGACAGAGTACAAGATTTGGAAGAGAGGAAGTACGAGCTCTCCTTACGGAAGGATGATCGGGTCCAAGATTTGGAGGAGAAGAAGTTTGAGTTAACTCTTAGTATTTAAAAATCCAAAAAAGAGGAAAAAACACTTGAGCATCAAAACTTAATGGAACAGATGAAGTATAAGCATGATCTTCAAGAAAGTTCTAAAAAGAAAGATTTCTTGATCGAATGCATTAAAGCAAACAAATCTGTTGAAGAAATAGAACATTTAATGAAATTTTTTTTTGACTAGTTTCTTTTATTTCTTTCACACTTCATGTGTTCATATTAATTTGTACATAAATTTTACAATTATTTTCTGTATTTCTTGAAATTTCGTATTTTAATGTTAAATATTCTTTTTTCAAATAAAATTTTCAAGTCTTCTTTGAAAATTTGACAATCTCCCACCCCTGGATTTTTTTGAAGTAAGGGGTGGGTATCACAAAAATTCTTTCATGTCATGAATCTTGAAAGTCTTATATGAAAATTTGGCTTTACTACCCCCTGCATTTTACCGGTATCCCCAAAATTCTTACTGGTCAAGAATTTCACAAGTCTTATAAGAAATTTTGGCAATAACCCCCCTGGATTTTATTGAAGTAAGGGACGGGTATCAGCAAAAAAATTTCACCAAAAAATTTTAAAAGTCAAAAAAATTCTATATCTGTTTTAAAAAATTGGCAATACTCTCCCCTGCATTTTATTGAAGCAAGGGGTGGGTATCACCAAAATTTTTATAATTCGTCAATTTCACATGTCAGATTTGAAAATTTGGCAATACCCCCCCTGAATTTTATTGAAGTAAGGGGTGGAAGTCATCTAAATTTAATATTATTACATAAATTATTAAATAAATATCTAATATATATCAATTTCCCTAGTTTAAAGTAATGACAATCCCTCTAGCCAAAATGCAGACCAAGTGTAGAAACAAAAGTTTGGGACTTTCCACAGGTATAAGCTAGAGGAACCCCATGAAACAAATAAATGTTATCATGATTACCATTTATACAACACAAGGTTGTTGGCCCATTACTTTTGTTGAGGAAATTGATACATAAAAAATATTTATTAAAAATTTATGAAAAAATATAAAATTTTTGATGACAACTCTAATCCCCATACTTTTTGGATCCAAATAAAGTTTTTTTAAATCGATCAACTTTATCTTCTTTCATTACCTTATTGATTCTATGAATCAACTTATGACTGATTTGAAGTGAGCAACCAAAATGTGTTAAATCTTGACAGGATTCCAAACCAGGAGGAGCTTTGGTCTTTTGATGATTATCCTTAGAAGAATTCCAAATAGTTTCAATGATACCATTTCCCAAACCAAAATCAATTATGCACCGGTGGTCTGGAAAATATAAACCATGTCCTTTGATTTTAGCTGGAGATGGTATTGGTTGCCCAGTAATCGGTTTGATATATGAGAATATACCAAAAGTAAGAAAATTGGCATCATTCCTATTGATATGAATCCTATTGTGGAATCCAGAATGAGTGATAATAACATTAGAAAATAAAAGATATTTGTGGCTGATATCTTCCCATTTGGAGTCACACCAATTCGGTATTCCAACTTTGGTTGCAATTTAATGATTTTCTTCAAATGCTTTATTACAAAGCTTTTTGAGTCGAAAAGCAAGAAAAGAGTTAAAGGAAGGTAGAGTGTCCCATAAGTGAAAATCTTCATCTTTTTTTGCTTTAGTGATATTCTTGACCAACGAATATATGCCTATCTAATTGAAATTCCTAGATAATAATCATATAAGAGTTTCAGAATCCTTATCCTCTAAATATGCAATATAAAAATGTGAAATAAGACAAGTGAAATTTGGAAAAAAGGCTCAAATTCAAAGGTCAAATTCTCAGCAACCACTGAACCTAATTCAAACCTGTTTGTGGGAAATGAAAGATATGCTTTATTAGAATCTTCAGTTAAAGGACATGTGATTTAAATAAACCTAACCCTAATTTGTTACATAAAAAATGAAATAAAAATTTAAATTGGGAAAAAAAAGGCTCAACTTTAACGGTCAATATCTCAGCAACCACTGAATCAAATTCAAATCTGTTTATAGGAAATGAAAGGTAGCCTTCAGGAAAATCTTCAGTAAAAAGAACATTAGATTTGAATAAACCTAACCCTAATTCCAAGTCTGATTTTCAAAATTTTACAAAAACTTGAAAAGTGGTAATGAAGATGAGATCAAAAGGAGTTATATAAGTTCACTGTTATCCAGATAAGAGTCATACATATATTTAAGTATGAACTTTTCATAAAAGGAATGAGATATCATATAGGCATGAAAAAAAGGAGATGAAACTTACCTTGATTGAAAAGTAGGAAAAATAGAGTGAGAAAGATTGATGTTGGAATTGTGGGGAAATTGAATATGGAGTAAGTGAAATGCATAAAGAATGTGCAATGTATGTGTTTCAATGAAATGGAGCCAAAAAAAAGTGAAATAAGGGAAAGGGGGGATAATGACAATGCCAAGGAGGGATGAAGAGTAGGATGATGGAGCTAAAAAATAAAGTAAAGAGGGAGAGAAAAAAAAGGTTAATTATACCATTGAAATCCAAAATAACCACTTACAAAAAAAATTTAGATAAAAAAAATAAAATAAACAGAAAAAAACAAAAAAAATATAATTAGTAATCAAAAAATCAAAAAAAATGAATAAAATGACTTACCTGGAGAGATGAGATGACAAAATGAATGAAACCAAATTGTTTAAGGGATGTTGGAGGAGAATAGGAAAAGGATATGAGGGATGAATGAAAAAAAAAAATCACTGACAAAATATGCAATTTCAGAAAATATGCGATTTCATGTTGAGCTGGTGAAAGAAAACCAATGAGCCATCCAAAAAAAAGATATTCACCGTAAATTCAAAAAAAAAAAAATGAATATGCAACAAACCAAAATACAAAACCAGGTGAATAAAGTACACAAAGATGACATTTGGAAAGTATTAAAACATAAAAAATAAAAATTAAAAGCATTGCAAAGTGAAATGTTGGAGAGTAATTGGCATTATAATGGAGCGTATGCCAGTTGATTGAATGATTTGTGAATCAAGGGAGGGGAGTGCCAGTGGTGGTTCAGGATCCTCTTCTTCATAAAGATCATTCCACTAATCCTTTAAATCAGCTAGAATATTGTGGAGTATTATGCAAGTCAAGATCCAATGATTTGCAGTTTTGATCTCCAATTTTTTTTGAAATTGGATTCTGAGCTCCTGAAGACTAGAAAATCGTCCCTCTTAAATACCTATAGCATGTTCAATTCGTACTCTTGATTGTGCAAGGTGATAATTAAAGGCAGTTTTGGGGTCATTTTCTGAAGTTGCACCACGGAAAGCAGGTATAATGTACTTTCCACTTGCATATGCTGAGTCTGCAAGGAGGTACTGAGATTCGTCAAAGTATGATTCAGGGGATTGAGAAATCCTCATTCTTTGGAAGATGGAAGAGTCATGAAATGATCCAGGGCAGCCACTGTGAAAAGCAATAAATTTTTTATTGACATTGCATACAAGTTGAACGGAAATAGAGTATCTAGAAAGAAGATAAAAAGTTAGATTGTGAAAGATGAGAACTTGGAGAAGATTTTGAAGAAACTTTTTTTGCGATCAAAATAATTGTTGCCATCATGAGCAGGATTTTGACTCAAAGGGATGGTTGTGCCATCAACAAACCCTATACAGCCAGGGAAACCTTCAGCTTGCATTACTTGAGAGGATTCAAGTTGCTGTTCTGGAGTTGGCCAAGCAAGAGTTTGAGACTTGAGGGAAAGGATAGAAATCATACAGTGCTTGGTGTATAATATCACGGTACCATATCCTATGTTAAAGAGATTATCCAAACATCTTATGGCAGCACCATTTCCATTTGAGCCAAAGCGACATAGAGCAACAGCAAGTTGGATAGTAGGATTACGCTGTTTGTTATGAGAATTGTTATGGAAGATAGGATGTTCAGAAATGAGTTGATAAAGTTTGAAGAAAGAATCGGGAGAAGTTCTAAAAAGTTGTGTGAAGTTTAAATGAGGAATGTTGAGAATGGAGGCCAGATCATATCGGGGATCATGATAAAGATTTGGAACCCTGGTGATGATGTAACGCTTTTTGGAAAGAAAACACATATAAGCTAAAGCATCTTCCAAATCAGAGTCAGATTTATAGTAGAGAACTAAAATTAAAGTGATGGCATTAATAGTGCAGTGAAGTAGCCGTCTAGTAGAGAGGTGTTTCATTGTTGCCAGTGGAAGGGTTATGTGATGAGGGAAGTGGGAATTCACCGCCAAATGTGCAGTTGGGGTGTGTAGATAGAAAAAAAACTTAAGTGTTTGCCACCAAACTTAAGTAGCATAGAGTGAGGAAAGACTTAAGGATGGCATCAGAAATCATGAGTCATGTGACTTTCTTGCAAATCCATCATGGATGAGATGAGTTTGGGATCAGGAATTAGGAATGGAAATTGCGGTATAAGAGGAGGGATAATGCATTATTGTGGATTCCTTATCCACTAGCCCCGGGGCTAGTGGATAAGAATCTTCCGCAATTAATAATGTCTGATCCCGGAAAAAAAATTCCTGATCCCTAATTGCGGATCCCTGAACATTGATACCCCCTAATGTATATACATAAGCTGCAATTATTATGTCATTTATTAACTCCAATAAAACTGTATGTTTAATACTTGGCTCCTGGGACAGCCTGGCTGACACTCCCTCACTCTAAAAAAAACAATAAAAAAAATGCTATGATTTTTTCTTTTTATACTTTTTTAATAGAGTAGGAAGGTTTGAAATTTCTTTACCAGGTATCCATGCTTCATATTCAGATGACTTATTTTTAAATCTCAATAAATACTCAGTACCTCTTTCAGAAGTGATAATTCTATCATTGAGAATTTTATCAATTTCTGCAGTTTCTGTGACTTCCTGAGGGTTTTTCTTAGGTCTACCCCTTCTTTTTGGAAATAAGTCACTGTTGGAAGTATAAGGTTTTAACAGGGAAATGAGGAAAACAGGATGTTTTCTATCATATGGAGAGTATAACACAACTTCAACTGCATTATCTCCAATCATTTTTTTCACAACAAAAGGGCCCACAAAAGGATCTTTTAATTTGTTGTTACCCTGTAAACTGAAGTGGACAGTAGATATCAACACTTCATCACCCTCTTTAAATGTGTGTTCCCTAAGGAATTTATTCCATCTTTTCTTCTCATATTCAAATGCTTTATCAATAAAAGTTTGAGCATGTTTTCTGCACAGTTGTTGCATTTGAACAAAAGATTTGACACCAGGGTTTAATTCCAATTTAGGCAATTTACTATTGAGTATTTGAGCAGGAGTATAAGGGACATAACCTAGCCAAAGCTCAAAACGTTTCTTTTGAGTAACAGAGTGAACAGTGCTATTATAAGCAAATTCAAGACCAGGCAATAAGGTGACCCAGTCATGAGTAAATCTGTCATTGTCTTTATATTCCAATCCAAAGGCACAATACCTTCTAATCATATTGTCTAGAGTTTGAATCATTATTTCAGCTAGACCATCATTTTGGGGATGGTGAGCAGTAGATAATTTTAATTCACAACCACATATATCCATTAGAGACATCCAGAATTCAGATGTAAATTTTGGATCTCTGTCAGATATAATGGCTCTAGGGAATCCAACTATATTGAACATATTATACCACCATAAGAAGTCCAAGTCTTTGGTGGAGACATCCTTATGGGTGGGAATAAATTTGCACATTTTAGTAAATCTATCCACTATTACCCAACAAGAATTATAATTTTCTTTACCTGAAATAGGAAAGCCAGTGACAAAATCCATATTAATGATTTGCCAGGGAGCATCAGGTGCTTCAATTTGCTTTAATAACCCTGCTCTCTTACCAGTCAATCTTTTGAATTTCTGGCATGAATCACAAGATTCAACATATAATTTTGCATCTTCAATAGAAAACTTTCCCTTAATTAAAGCATTCTGATATTTAGCAGGAAGAGTTTTAATCAATACTTGAATAGAAGCATTTTTAGGATCATTTAAGATAGTAACTAATTTATTTAAATCAGAATCTTTATCATATGAATCCAGAATTAATTTAATAACTCTTCTTCCATATCAACTATAAATATACCATGGATATGAACTGTATCATCCTCAGGTACATAGGCAGGATTGGAGTCATTATTTGGCAGAGGAAATCTGGACAGCATATCAACATTGGAATGAACATTTCCAGCCCTATGGATAATTGTCATTCTTCCTCTGTATTCTTGAACAGCAAGTTGCCATCTAAACATATGTCTATTTGGTGTTTTAAGGTTTAAGAGGGACTTCACAGCACTACAGTCAGTTACCAATTCAAATTTCTGGTCATCCAGGTAGTAATGAAGTTTCTCAAGAGCCCAAACTACTGCTAAGCACTCCAATTGAGTGGCACCATATTTCAATTCACTATTTCTTAATGTTCTTGAAATATAACAGATAACAACCTCTGAGGTTTTATCATTAATAATTTGTTTCTGGTGAAGGGCAGCACCCAGACCAACAAAGCTAGCATCTGTATACAGGACAAATGGTTTGTTGAAATCTGGCAGAGCTAAGATAGGAGCTGTCATTAAACAACATTTTAAGGCATCAAAAGCTTTTTGAAAGTCACTATTTCAGATAAATGCAACATCCTTTCTGGTAAGTTTGGAAAGAGGAAAGGCTATGACCTGATAATTCTTAATATATTGTCTATAATAGCCACACATACCCAAAAAACTTTGGATTTCTCTTACAGAAGTTTGTGCCTTTACATTTTGAATAGCAGCAACTTTGTTGTGGTCCACACAAATTTGTAGGCCTGACACAACATGGCCAAGGACTTTTAAAGATTAAAAACCAAATTTACACTTTTTTAAGGACAAGGTCATATTGATTTCATCCATTTTCTGAAAAACTCTATTCAAATGAACCATATGTTCATCAAAAGTTTTAGAAAAAACTATGATATCATTAATATAAATCATAAGCCATCCCTAAAATATTTCCTGATGGAAATTATTATCCATGACTTTTTGGAAAACTGAAGGTGCATTTTTAGGGCCAAATGGAATTCTAACATACTTATATATTCCCATATGAGTAGCAATAAGCAAAAAATTTTGTGAATTTTTCTCAACTGGAACTTGATGATACCCTTTATTACCATCCAGACAACTAATAAATTTTGCACCTTGCAAGGTAGCATGTATTGAATTAATTCTGGGTACAGGATAAATATCATCAACAGTATAAGTGTTTAATGCTCTGTAATCACCACATAATCTAGCCATATTGTTTTCATAAGAAATCAAGACTGGGGAGATGAAAAAATATTTGGGGGTGATATCCACTTTCTCAATGATATTCATTTTTAATAATGTGGCAATATTATCTTCAATATCCTTTCTTTTTGTTGGAGAAGCAGGATATGGTTTTTTCTTAAGACTAGGAGGGATATCACTTAAATTACAGGATAAAGTAATTTTCATTTCTTCCTGAACACTTCCTAAGACATGAGAACCATGAGCAAAAGCCATAGGGAAAGAGGTAATTGAGGCAATTATAGAATCCTTTTGTTCACTAGTTAACTGATCACCAAAAGAAGCAGTATTTATTTCAGTTAATAAATCATCCATTTCAATTGTTGGTCTGCCTTTACACTGCATCAGTGAGTTACAAGACTTTAACAGATGCCCAGAAGGTTTTCTAGAGGAGGAAATTTTGAATTTCCTTTTGCCATTCAATCCCAAGGTGAAGCAATTATTTGCTGGGTCCAATTTCACACCAAAAATGGTTAAAATATCATTACCCATAATAAACCAATTGCTTAAATTATCATTTTTCATGACAACAAATTCACAAATAGCTCTGACAAAACCACCATTATATTTGAAGAATACAGAGGCTTTGTATTTTCCAATAGGAATTAAGGTAGAACCATACCCTCTCCATTTTTCAGAAGTTATAGGTAACAATTTACTCAAATAATCCTTATCTACTGAAGCTAAAGCTTTTCAGACACTACAATTCCTCCAGCACCAAAGTCAAGAGCTACATCAACATTTTTACCATTAATGATAACAGGTGCTTTCAAAGGGGATATGGCTATAGAATTGTTAGTAATATCTTTAGTTATTTCAGCATTTTCCACTGAAGATAAATCCAATACACATTCTTCAGATATATTATCTAAATAATGGACATCCTTTTCTAACATTAAAACATCTTTAACAGAGTCATTTCCATAGGAGATATTACTTTCATAGTCACTAGAAGAATTATTGACATCAATTTCAGCTTCATCAGTGTCTTCATTTTGTTCAACAAGATGAACTTTCTTGTCACAAAAATGACCCTTTTACCATGGTTTGTTACATTTATAACAAGTATTTGTTGCATATTTTTTAGGTGCAACTGGGGCAGAGGGTTTACCAGATTTTTCTGGGGGCTTTGTAGAAGGTTTATTTTGATCATGATAAGATTTACCAAGGTAATTTTTGGTTCATATCTATGGTTGAGTAGTACTTCATTACAGATATTAATGAAAGAAGAATTTTCCCTTACATGCTCAGTTCTAGCTACAATTAAATCTCTAAGAGAATTTGGTAGTTTATACAAGATTTTATCTCTCCAAATATCATAATCCATCTTTGGATCAATTGCTCTTAGGATTTTTGTTACTTTCATAAGAAAAACAATGGGCATTTCAACAGAGGAGGATACATATCTAGTATTCTCATACAGTCTTTGCTGAGCTAACCTGAATTTTGAACCACCAAACTGATTCTCAATCAAGGATTTCCAATCATTCCATGTATAATGATTGTTATCTAAAAAGACAGATTCATACCACATCAAATCTACATTGGAAAATAAAGAAATTAGCTTAGAAACAATTTCCTCATCAGGTAGTCTATAAGATCTCTTTAAATTATCAATTCTTTGGATAAATTGTTGCCAATCAGAAGAAGAATCACCATCAAAGGTAGGATATTGGTCCAACTTAGGCAAATTTTTCTGACTACTGGGATGGTCCATTTTTTGGTTTGAATTATTCATCATTAATAATTCCTGAAGTTTAGCCAGGTGTTCAGAAATTTCATTATTTACAGTAACAGGTGGTACATGACCATCACAAGATATTTTGCTAGTAGCAAAAGATTTTACATACTGATTGTCAGTTTGTTTAATGGCTGAAATATGAGGAAGAAAGGAGGAACTCTGCTCAGGTTCTTTTTCTTTTTTTTTATGCAGCTTATGGGCAGCATTCTCATTTATGATGGTTAAGGTTGAAAATTTTTCCTGCAGGTCAGACACATAGTTTCTTATCCTTGGAAGTTCAGACATCTGGTCATTTACTTTTGCAAGAGATAAAACATTTCTGTCCTCAGAAATAGTGTGTTTGGTACTTAGTGCATGGAAATCATTCTTTAGCTTTTTAAACTCATTTTGTAGAGATTTTATTTCACTTTTTAATGAATAATTTTCCTCAATAAGGGGTTTCAATTCACTCAAGGTTTTATGTAGATTTATATTTTTATCTGAGATAGATCTATGGTCACTCCTTATTTGTTTTTTTTGGCTAAGAACAATATTCAAGGTTTCATTGATTTAAAAATAAGCTGTATCATGTACAGAAGAACTTACTTTACAATGCAAGTGCAAATTATTTAATTTATCACTCTCATTGATTAACACATCTCTCAAATGTTTGTCTTTCACAACATTAAAATCAAGGGTATCTTTCAATATTTCTTCAGAAGTTTTCTCAATTAAGGTATAGACTTCAGGGGAAACAGAATCATTCTTAATTGCAAGAGAAGGATTAATTAAAGAAGTAGAAGTCAAATGTAAAGGTTCATCAAATGATAATTTTCTAATTACATCATTGGGGCTACCATTATAGGAAGTTGTCTTTTAAAGGTTTAACTGTTCTTTCACCAGAATTCACAAGATTACCTGAAGAAGCTTTGTTATTATACATGCCAACATGTTTATCAAACAAATTACTTACCATGGTAAGGGAAGAAACTTTCCCTGTTCCTTCTTTCTTCTGCCTCCCTGATAAGGATGGTGCTGAGGAGATGGATGGTAGGTTTGTGTCCTGGATGGGCCAGGGTGCTGAGCTGGTTGCTGAGCATTCTGCTGGTAATGGCTCATCAAGTAATCCCATTTCCACTGTTCCACTTGCAGAGTGCTTTGATTTTGCGTGAAGGAGCTGGGTACTTGATTGGGCTGAGGTAGAGGCTGAGGTTGAGAGGCTGGGAAATGAGGAGTTTGAGCCTGCTTGGGATTTAACAATTCCTGCATCTGCTGCCAGAGTGTATCTACCCTTGCCTTGTACTTCATGCTTTCTGCCTTCAGTTCTTTGATGTGACTGGACAGATTATTTACTTGTTGGGTGAGAGGTATCTTTTATATTTTTATACCTTTGAGTTAATTTTCCTGATTTATTAGAGGTTTTACTTCTTTCAGAGGTTTTTGGTGAGGGGGGTTTATTGCTTCTCCTGCCATTTCCACGTCCTGAAAGTTTTTTGTCAGCTGAATCATTTCTGTAAGTTAATTTAGAAGAACCTACAGATTCAGTGTCATTATCCACTTCAATCTCATCCACATGTAAGTTATCCATGCTGCTAGCCAAACTATTCAACATTTAAACTGTTAAAATCAAAAAAAAAAAATTTTTAATGATTCAAATTGTTATTTCAAAATAAAATTTATTGAATTTTAACAAAAAAAAATTAATTTTTATCAAAAATCAATTAATTAACAAAAAAGTAATACTAACAAATGTAATTACAATTATTTATTAAGAAATAATCAGTAATTAAAATGGGACCAACCAATAAAGGTTTTTAAAAGTCAACCAAAATAATTAATACCAAAAATTAATATGATTGTAAAATTGGGATTAAGTACTGAGTACTATTATGGTCAACCAATATACAAAAAATAATAATAAAATTAATTTAATAATTTATTAATTATTAATTGTCTTCTAGGACTAAGAGGTTTACTCTATTATGGTCAACTAGGAAAAAAAATTAAAAAATAATGAACACTTACACTCAGTGACTCAGCACAAGGCCACAATCACTGTTATTGCAGTAAAAAATCTATTATAAGAGTTGATAGGAGCAAAGGTTGACTTACAGTAGTGATCATTAAATCACCGACAAAAATATATAACTTTTAAGAATATATAAGCCTAAAAGTTAGATCCCCGGTTCGATTCACGTTTGCCTAAAAAGTTTACTTTTTGCGCAAGGTGGTCCGTATGGTTTGACGTTTGTCCAAAAAGTAAAAAAAAGTCAATCGTCAATTAGGAAAGGCCCCCAATTGTTGGCCGGTCGTCTAGAAGATGGTAAAAAAAAGGACTTTAATAATAAAAATAAAAAGACTTTTAACAGAAACTGAACGGGATTAATGTGGTCAATAAAGTAAGTACTGTTTTATTCTTTCTGTTTAATTATCAACTGTCAATACTAAAGTATTCTTATTACAACCTTTAATATTTTATTGTATTACTTAAATAGGCAGAAGTGCAATTTAAATAGTAGTAAATAAAATGTATTTTGTAGTATAATTAAAAATATGTTTGAGTAGTAAGTGATGATCATAAATGAAATAACACAAGGCCTTTTATAGGCAAAGGGACCAATGAGGCGCTACCACTGAGTATATACAAAGTAATAATAGGATGAAACAAAAAGATAAAAGAAAATAATTGAAACATAACAATGGAGAGAAAAAGATGAATCAAGTAATTAAAATCCCAATTAAGAAACCAATTTTCACGCCACCATTTCCCAAATCATTTAAGTAATATAGTGAGTAATTAAACATTTCTGAGACATGAGAAGAATGTGAAAAAGTAATCAAATTAAGTATAACGATATTTTTTATAGATTTTTTAAGTGAAGCAAATGGAATGTTTTGACGCAACAAAATATTGTAATCAATTTTAGTGTTAGTCTATAGAAAATTAATAAATTGTTTTGACTATGTAATAACTAGTTTAAACAGGTAATTAATTTTTCTACTGAACCAAATTTAGAATTTAAATTTATTATAATAATTATTATAATGCATTAAATATTCATCACAAATCAGGGTCAAAAACAACGTCAATAATTCTGGATAATTTTGAATATGAAAAGGGTTCAATTATATATTTAGATTTAAAAATTAATGTAATTACAATATAAGATAATTTAATAAGATATAATTATATTATCAACATGTAATTAATTAATTATTCATTAAATACATATAACACCTCTTTATATGGAATATAATAATTATTTTAATGTATACTTAATTTATATGATAATAAAATCAGTATAAAATTTATTTTAATCATAAAATTTATTTTAATTATAAAATAATATTTTAATATAATTTATTATGTAATATAAATTTAATGTATATACATAAGCTGCAATTATTATGTCATTTATAAACTCCAATAAAATTGTATTTCTATTACTTGGCTCCTGGGACAGCCTGGCTGACACCTTCCATGTTTATGTCCTAGTACATTGTTATTAGCTCTAGACCTGGTATTAAGGGCAGATTTATCACTTAAATTATCCTGTGGAGCATTAATGATGTCTGGTGATACCATTAAATATTCCTAAAAAAGGGAAAACCTGTATGATAATCAGTAGACAAAAAATGTTAATAATTTTAATACTAATAAAAGCAGTGGAGCTTACCCTATATTTATATATTTATTTATTTAAATAAAATAAAATAAAAATTCAGAAAAATCTGTCAAAATTTATATAAGAATTTTAACTAGACCTTTAAAATATTGATTAGTTAGCTTATCAATCTTTAACCAAATACCAATTAAATTGGGTGTTAAATTGGTGGGCAAATACCATATAAAAGTTAGATTTATCTTGGGTGCAGTTACTACTGTAAATAACTAGTTTTTATTAAATATAAATTAGTAAAATTATTATAAGGGCTCTTTTACACAACCACTGAGCTATTAAGACCCACTAGTGTGCTACATACCTGAATATTTATCTTATATGAGCTATAGTAAAATAAAAATCATGCCCTAAAGTTATACTAAAATTATAAGTAGTAAATTAGGAAAGACCACCAATTGTCAGTGTATGCTAGTAAATAAGTATGATTTAATAGTTAATAATAACTTTAAGACTAATAAATAAGATATTATTCATGGGTTAAACCTCAAGGAAAGACTAATAAAACTGTTATACTGAATTTTTAAATCACAATATTTGGATTGCTGTGTGCTGGTGGTGGAAAATAGACTAATAAAATATAATTTAATTAGTATAAAGATAAAACTAATTTATAGGGGCTTTTAAATATATTTTTATAAAGTAATTTTTTTTAATTAATTTTTTAATGTGTAGAAAGTAAGTGATGTCCAATAACAAGCCAAATCCCACTTTACTTATACCAAAATCTACTGGAGTGCACAGACCTTCAGTCCACATGATTCCACTGCTATCCCAAGAAATTACAGCACTTTCAGGGCTCATTACCTCCCCATGGAATCTAATTCAAAAAGTTTCATCACCTGGACCTCCAGTTTGTGCCCTCAATCACAATTTATGATATCATACCACTATACCATGAATGGAAGAAACAGAAAAAAGTGTGTACCAGAAAGGAAAAATTTAAAATAACTCATCCAAAGAGACCAATCTGAAACCCAAAAAATATAAAGAGAAAAAAATCAAGTTTCCAAGATCCCACATTGACCCAGTAATCATGCCTCAACCCATAAATCCATGATAATCCAATGAAGGAATCAGATTAAGTTGTCCAAGCTGGATATATGCGTGTGTAGGCATGGTGAATCCATTGAATACTTGCATATGACCTTAAATAAGTGGGATAATCATGCATATAGTCTATTTAGAGGGCTAAAACAGCATAAAGTCCTATATATGCATATTATAACTGCATATTTCACTGAATATGGAGTTTATACATACATATAAGCTTATGTATGTGTCTAATTACTTAATATCACTTAAGGTAAGTAATTATGACCACAATAGCACCTCAATAAGTATTATGGGGCTACAGAAATACTATTTCAACTTATATAAGTCCACATATAAGTTTAATAACTATATATATAAATATAATAACTTTATATTTAACTTATAAGCTTAATGCAAGAAAATTTTTCTTATCTTAGCCATAAGAATTACTCAGTCCTGGGGATACCTAGGCTGAAAGCATGTGTTTTCTGAGTCAGGAAAATGAAGGGTCTCAGCTGACTTTCCATTTGTGATTTTTCATGATAAAAGTATTGAGAAATTTGACATAATGAGTTATAATAATTTTGTTATTGAGAATTGAATGAATTTGATAAGTAATATGGCAATCAATGTACCCAAGAAAAATTCCCTCTTCACCACTCTTTGTAAATTTACCATTCTTTTTTGATTTTTGTAATTGATAGACAACATCTGAGCCAAAGGAATGAAGATTGGTAGGTTCTTTGGAATTTTAATGTCAGAGAGTCCATGGTGATTTGTTTCATTCAAGTAATGAAGAAGGAAGAATACTGAGTAGATAAAAAGCAGTGTTAAATGCTTCATCCCACCAGGTGGAATTGAGACCAGATTCAATTAATAAGAACTTGTATCTCTCTAGAATAGAGTGGTTACTGCTTTCAGCTATTGGGTTCTGCTGAGGAGAATAGGGTTCAGTGTGTAATTGAATAATACCTTTGTTTTTAAGATGATCATTCATTGAAAATTGGTTAACTTGCCACTATTATTTAAGAAAATGTTTTTGATTTTAAGGTCTATTTAATTTTTAACCAATACTTCATATTTCTTATAATGATGAAAAGCCTCAGCTTTTAGTTAAAGGAAATAAAAATGGAAATATTGTGAGTTTTTGTCTACAATTTTTAGAAAGTAGAATTTACCGCCCCTTGATTCTGGTATAATCAGTCCACAAAGGTCCATATAAATAATGTTGAGAGGTGATTTGGGAGTTGTTAAGGTTCCAGAATAGGGTAAGGTATGTGCTTTAGCTAATTCACATATTTTGCAAGTAAATTTAGAAAAATTTGAACATGGGAATTTTTTCTCCGTGGTTTTATTACTGGGATTCCCATAGTTGTTATGTAAAAATGTTAATTTTTAAATGTGATTGTTAACTGGAGTTGATAAATCATAATTAGGATTAAGTGATAGAGGAAAATTTAATATGATTCCATTTAAATTTCAATTGAAGTACAAGGAGTTGTTGGGTTTAATTTTGAATTTTCCAGATTTATTAAAAAGACTCTGTCCATCTGATAGTATATCAAAAGCTGAAATGAGATTAGCTTTAACTAAGGGGATATAAATAGTATCCTCAATAACAAAGTTATTACCTGCAGTGAAGAATGAATCTATGCCTTATCTTGGGGAAATGATTTCATCTGCATTGGCCATGGTTAACATAATGTTAGTAGATTTATAAGTTTTGAAAAATTTTAAGTCATTGAAAATAGTCAACAAAGTGCCACTGTCCACAAAGGCATGGTCATTAGGTAAATTAGATATGATTGATAAAAACTTATTGGTAATGTCCTTGTCTTTATTTTCTATCTCTTTCTTTCTCTTTAAGAATTTGTCTTGTTTTTTGGTATGTAACTGGAAAAAGGAAGATTCAGTATGAGGAGCTAGCATATTATGTTTTCCTTTTGAGTAAAACATTTTAGTTTTTGTCTCCAAAGTTAATGCTGTCCCTGATGATGTATTAAGAGCTTTTCTCCTTGTGATCTCTGTTTCTATATTGGAGAAGATATTTTCAATGGTAGGTCACTGATTGGTGATATCATACTTGCTAAGGATAATAGTTGTGGCAGTTTGGAAAGATTTAGGGAGTAAATTTAGTACATAGTTTCCCATAATGTACCATAAAATGTTTTCCTTAAATAAATCTGGAGCTACTTCACTAAGTAGTTTCATAGTACTTCTGAATTTATTGATAGCTCCTAGTAAGTTGATTCTCATTAATTTGATTTTAAAGAGTTGATTTACCATGTAAGAGAAATTCTGAATAGATTTAGAAGCATAATGATCCTTGATATGGGACCATAATTCAGCCAGCTCTACAAGGACTTTTTTCAAGAAAAAACTTGTCTTGGTTATGTCAATCCATGAACATTTTAATTATAGTATTGGTTTTTCTTTGTTTCAACTTGAAAATACTGTGAAGCTTGAGTTCAGTAGGAATAGATATGTCTTTGATGAGTAATTGATCCAAGTTTTGTACAGTAAGAGCATATTTGATATTGGTTTTCCAAGTACTATAGTTCTTGTCATTCAATTTTTGATACCTTTTATTTCAGAATACATAACAGAGTCCTGCAAGTAAGAGAAATCAGGAGAAGTAGCAGAGTTAGTCGATTCAGGCATTTTAGGTAAAGCAGTGTAGGTGGAGCTGTGATTGGAGAAGTTGTCAGTATTGACAGAAGCAGGAGTAGCAAGCTGTTCTTAGTAAGACAGGGGCACCGGGCCCATAACACAGATAACAATAATAATAAATGATTAGTGGACTTAGTGGACAGAGAGACGATGGACACAATAAAGAGTTCAACAAGGACAGAAAAACTAAGGATAAAAATAAAGATAAGTGAGATAGAAAATAATATAAATAATAAAGAAGGGATAAAGAAATGGACACATTGCTGAGGAAGAGCACACATACAATCTACCTGATAAAAAAATAATAAATAATTAGTGGAATTAGTGGACAGAGGAACAAAAGACATTATAAGAAGTTGGACAAGGACACAAAAACTAAGGATAAAAAAAGATAAGTGAGATAAAGATTAATAAAAATAATAAATAAGGGATAGAGAAATGTATGCGGAAAGAGAAGCCCCACCGCACCTATTTTGTAAGCCTGTCATCTAGAAGAAGGAGAATAAGAGGGAAAGATGAAGAAGAGGAAAAGGAAAATATAAAGAAAAGGTTTTACAAAAGATGAAAGAAATGAAATTAATTAAATAATTGAGTTATTTAAAAGAGATGCAACGACTATTCCTTAAGATTGACACAATGGTGAGGTTTTATTTATCTATAATATATTTATTTAAGTAGTAATATTTTCAATGCGCAGCAAACAATTTCTATTATTAATAGACTTAATGCAGCCTTAGAATACTTATTTAATTTTTAAATTAGACTTATCATACTAATCAAAATAAAATAAATGTGTTGTATATATTTAAAAAAAATTTGTTTAAAAAGTTTGAGTGTAATAAGTGATGCGGCTGCAGGGGATTATCCAAAGCCTTTTATAGGCAAGAGATCCTCTGAAGAACCACAAATGAGTAACTACAAAATAGTAATAAGGTAAAACAAGAATATAAAAGAATATAAGTAAAAAATAGATATTGAGAGAAAAACATGAAACAATAAACTAAACCTGTGAGTAAGTAACCAATTTTACCACCATAAGTTCCCAAAACAATTAATTAAAATAATAAGTAACTAAGTAAGTCTGAAACATAAGAACAGTGAGTAAAATAATACAAAACAGGTATTACAGTGAGATGTAAAGGGTTTAATTAAAACAATTAAAATTATTTTTACGCAAAAATTCATTTAACCAATTTAATCCAGTATAAAGCAAAATTAATTAATTGTTTTAACTAGGTAATTAATTCAATAACTAGTTTAAATGAAGCAAATTATTAATTTAATGATATTGCTAATTTAAAGTGAGAATTTGAATACCATCTTAATAAATAAGTGTTTTAATTCATTTAATGACTTTACTGACACAATTAAGGGTCAAAAAAGCGCTCAATATTAATGCATAATAATATATGACAAGTTGTACTTAATATATAAATTAAATTAATTAAATTTTAATTACATTATAAGTTAAATTTATTATTAAACTTATAATATATATTTATGAATAATTAATTATTAATTTATAAATATTAAATACATAAAAATGTGCAATAATTTATAGAATATAATATTTATTTTGCTTTATTGAAATTTATATATAATTTATATAATAATGAAATTAATATAATATATATTTTATATGTATTTAATAAAATAATTATATCATTTCATTATGTCAATATGATATTAATTTATATACATAATAAGCATATTTTTACACCCTCTTTTGGTTCCAGTAAATTGACGTAACATTTACTTGGCTCCTGGTATATCCTGGCTGACACTCCCTCACTCTGAAAAAACAATAAAAAAAAGCTAAGATTTTTTTCTTTTTATACTTTTTAAATAAAGTAGGAATATTTGTAATCTCCTTTCCAGGTATCCATGCATCATGTTAAGATGATTTGTTCTTATATCTCAATAAATATTCACTACCTCTTTCAGAAGTGATAATTAGGGGGTATCAATGTTCAGGGATCCGCAATTAGGGAGCAGTAATTTTTTTTCCCGGGATCAGACTTTATTAATTGCGGAAGATTCTTATCCACTAGCCCTGGGGCTAGTGGATAAGAAATCCACGATAATGCATTATCCTGCCTCTTATACCCCAATTCCCATTTATAATTCCTGATCCCAAACTCATCTCATCCATGATGGATTTGCAAGAAAGTCACATGACTCATAATTTCTGATGCCATCCTTAAGTCTTTCCTCACTCTATGCTACTTAATTTTGGTGGCAAACACTTAAGTTTTTTTTCTATCTACACACCCCAACTGCACATTTGGCGGTGAATTCCCACTTCCCTCATCACATAACCCTTCCACCGGCAACAATGAAACACCTCTCTACTAGACGGCTACTTCACACCACTATTAATGCCATCACTTTGCTTTTAGTTCTCTACTATAAATCTGACTCTGATTTGAAAGATGCTTTAGCTTATATGTGTTTACATTCCAAAAAGCGTTACATCATCACCAGGGTTCCAAATCTTTATCATGATCCCCGATATGATCTGGCCTCCATTCTCAACATTCCTCATTTAAACTTCACACAACTTTTTAGAACTTCTCCCGATTCTTTCTTCAAACTTTATCAACTCATTTCTGAACATCCTATCTTCCATAACAATTCTCATAACAAACAGCGTAATCCTGCCATCCAACTTGCTGTTGCTCTATGTTGCTTTGGCTCAAATGGAAATGGTGCTGCCATAAGATGTTTGGATAATCTCTTTAACATAGGATATGGTACCGTGATATTATACACCAAGCTCTGTATGATTGCTATCCTTTCCCTCAAGTCTCAAACTCTTGCTTGGCAAACTCCAGAAAAGCAACTTGAATCCTCTCAAGTAATGCAAGCTGAAGGTTTCCCTGGCTGTGTAGGATTTGTTGATGGCAAAACTATACCTTTGAGTTAAAAGCCTGCTCATGATGGGAAACATTATTTTTGATCAAAAAATAAGGTTTATTCAAAATCTTCTCCAATTTCTCATCATTCATGAGCTAACTTTTTATCTTCCTTCTAGATACTCTATTGCTTTCCAACTTATATGTGATGTCAATAAAAATTTATTTCTGGTTTGGTGGGGATTTGGAGGGAGGATTTGGGGGATTTGGAGGGGGGATTTGGGGGATTTGGTGGGGGGTGGAGTGGAATGAGGGGAAGATATGAGGAGACCAAGAAGGGGGAGAAAGGGAGAGATGAGACCAAAGAGGGAGAAAAGGGAGGTTAGAGTGAGCCAAGGAGGGGGGAATAAGGCAGCCAAAGGGGGGAAAAGGGGGATGTATCCATTCCAAGGAGAGGGTAAAGGTGGGAAAAAGATCAGGCCAAGGGGGGATAAAGAGAGAAAAGAGGGAGAGAAAGAGAGAGAAAAAAAAAGGCTAATTTTACCTATAGATTTAAAAACAACCACTTACAAAAAAAAAAAAAAAAAAAAAAAAACCAAAAAAAAAAAAAATTAGCAAAAAATTAAGTAAAAAGAATAAAATGACTTACCTGGAGAGATGAGTTGAGAAAAAAGAAATATAAGTGAAATTGATTGAGTGATGTAGGAAGAGAGGAGAAAACGGATATGAGTGAAGAAAAAAAAGAGAGTGACTGAAAAAATATGCGTTTGCTGAAAATATGCGATTTCATGTTGAGTTGATGAAAGAAAACACAGAGAGAAAAAAAAATAAGACTTTAACAGCAAATTCAAAAACCAAAAAAATTTACCATTCTCAGTGAATAACACATGCAAATTGATAATTTGAAGAGAAAGAAAAAAAAATTAAAATTGCGTTGAAAAATGTTGGAGTGTTATTGGAAGAATTTTCGCCCTTATACTAGTTAATTGAGAAATAGAAGTGTTGGATATAGTCGAAGGTGAATCAACTTGTTCATCTTCATACAGCTCTAACCATTGATCTTTGAGGTCAGCAAGTAGGTTATGAAGTATAGTGCAACACAGAATCCAGTTGATCACCGCCTCCATTTCAGATTTATTTCTAAGAGGACTTCTTAATTCCCTTAAACTCGAAAAACCGCCTTTCAAGATTCCAATAGAATGTTCAATACGGACTCTTGACTTTGCCAAATGATTGTTGAATTTGGCATTTTGACTGTCTTTTGAAGCTGCTCCCCGAAAAGCAGGAAGTACATACTTTCCATTCACATAAGCAGAATCTGCAAGAAGATACTGATCTTCATCAAATAATTTTTCAGGTTCATTTGAAATATGCATTCTTTGGAAGACGTAGGAGTCATGACATGAGCCAGGATAGCCAGCGAAGAATGATATAAATTTTTTGTTTACGTCACATATAAGCTGAACTTTAATTGAATATCTATAAAGAAGATATATTTGTTTGTGTTAGTTTCAAAGAGGATGAAAGGAGTTAAAAATAATCTACCTCTTTTTACAGTCAAAGTAATTGTTTCCACCTTGAGCAGGTTTCTGGCTCAAAGGAATAGTAGTACCATCAACAAAACCAATACATCCTGGGAAGCCCTCTGCTTGCATAACCTGAGATGATTCAAGTCGCTCTTCTTTTGTTGGCCAGGTGAGAAGTTGAGATTCCAAGGAGTTGATGGCAGTGATACATCGTTTGGTATAAGTGTTAACTGAACCATACCCTAAATCAAAGACATTTTCTAAACATTTCAAAGCGGCTCCATTACCATTTGAACCCAAACAACATAGTGTGATGGCCAATTAAATTGAAGGATGTCGTTGTTCTTTTTGAGAATTATTGTGAAATATGGGATGATCCTGAATAAGCTCAAGCAATTTAAGGAAGCATTCCTGAGAAGTCCTGAACAGCTGTCTAAAACTGGGTGTAGATAGGTTAAGAAGTGTTTGGATGGTGTACTTGGGGGTATGAAGTACTTGAGGCTTTCTGGGAAGAAGTTAACGTTTCCTGGCCATTTTTGATGAAACGACAAAATCTTCTTCTAGATCAGAATCGGAATCAGAGTCCAAGAGCAGTTCAAGAGCCATGAAAGTCATTGCTTTATGTAATTTATCACAATTTGAAAGTGAGGAAGGCATAACTCTTATATGATATGATATGAAGATGTAAGTGATGTACGATGTTTTGAGTTATGAAGTGTTATGCTGCGGAGTGCTGCGTATGAATGGGATGATGCTGACAAATCAGTGAAATGGGACTTGATGGTGAAATCAGCACTTTTGGTGGAGAAAGTGGGGATTTGAGTGAAATAAGTGACTTATTTCATTTTGAAATCCACCAGTATTGGGGCTAGTGTGTTTTGGAAATCCGCACTTATTTAAGTGCAGATTTGCCAGAACTGACACCCCCTAATATCTGAAAAAATTACCAGAAGATATCAAATATCTAACCAAAATCGGTGATGATTGAGTGGTTGCAGTTATCAGTAATACTTATAAGCCTCAATTAATTTTGGAAGTTCATTCATTTGATGGTGTAAAAGAGGAAACTTTTAATCAACTATCGGATCTTATCATTACTCTTTATCAAATGGCTTTGGTTCGATTACCTATAATGAATACGAATTTGTTGTGTGGTATCATGATTGGATTTGGTTTGGTATGTCTAATAATTTTTTTTCCATTCTTAATATCATTTCACTTATTTCATTTATATAGTCATATATTCCTTGGTCAAGAATATCACTAAAGCACAAAAAGATGAAGATTTTCGCTTATGGGACACTCTACCTTCCTTTAATTTTTCTCTTGCTCTTCGACTCAAAAAGCTCTGTAATAAGTCATTTGAAAAAAATCATGAGCTTGCAACCAAAGTTGGAATTCCGAATGGGAAGATATCAGCCACAAATATCTTTTATTTTATAATGTCATTATCACTCATTCTGGATTCCACAATAGGATTCATATCAATAGGAATGATGCCAATTTTCTTACTTTTGGAATATTCTCATATATCAATCCAATAACTGGCCACCCAATACCATCTCCAGCTAAAATCAAAGGACATGGTTTATATTATCCAGACCACCGGCGCATTATTGATTTTGGTTTGGGAAATGGTATCATCGAAACTATTTGCAATTCATCAAAGGATAATCATCAAACGACCAAAGCTCCTCCTGGTTTGGAATCCTGTCAAGATTTCACACATTTTGGTTGCTCATTTCAAATCAGTAATAAGTTGATACAAAGAATCAATAAGGTAAAGAAAGAAGGTTAAGTTATTTGATTTAAAAAAACTTTATTTAGATCCAAAAAGTATGGGGATTAGAGTTGTCATCAAAAATTTTATATTTTTTCATAAATTTTTAATAAATATTTTTTATATATCAATTTTCTCAAGTAATGTGATGAGCCAATGACCTTTGGTTGTATGACAGGTAATCATGATAACGTTTATTTGTTTGATTCGTAAGGTTCCTCTTGCCTATACCTGTAGAAAGTCCCAAACTTTTGTTTCTAGACTTGGTCTGCATTTTGGCTTGAGGAATTGTCATTACTTTAAACTAGGGAAATTGATATATATTAGATATTTATTTAATAATTTATGTAATAATATTAAATTTGGATGACTTCCACCCTTTACTTCAATAAAATTCAGGGGGGGTATTGCCAAATTTTCAAATCTGACATGTGAAATTGATGACTTATAAAAATTTTGGTGATACCCACCCCTTGCTTCAATAAAATGCAGGGGAGAGTATTGCCAATTTTTTAAAACAGATATAGAATTTTTTTGACTTTTAAAATTTTTTGGTGAAATTTTATTGGTGATACCCGTCCCTTACTTCAATAAAATTCATGGGGGGTATTGCCAAAATTTCTTATAAGACTTGTGAAATTCTTGACATGTAAGAATTTTTGTGATACCAGTAAAATGCAGGAGGTAGTAAAGCCAAATTTTCATATAAGACTTTCAAGATTCATGACATTAAAGAATTTTTGTGATACCCACCCCTTACTTCAAAAAAATCCAGGGGTGGGGGATTGTCAAATTTTCAAAGGAGACATGAAAATTTTATTTAAAAAAAGTGGTAGAGTAATGAAATAAAAGAAATTATTGGAAATTTTATGTACAAATAAATATGAACAGTTGAAGTGTGAGAGAAATAAAACAAACTAGTCATCCAACAATTTCTTTAAACGTTCAATTTCCTCAACAGATTTATTAGCTTTAACACATTCTATCAAGAAATCTTTCTTTTTGGAATTTTCTTCATGATCAAACTTATATTTCATCTGCTCTAATAGGTTTTGATGTTCGAGTGTTTTCTCCTCTTATTTTGATTTTTCAATACTTAGAGTTAACTCAAACTTCTTCTCCTCCAAATCTTGGGCCCGATCATCCTTCTGTAAAGAGAGCTTGTACTTCCTCTCTTCCAAATCTTTTAGCCTATCATCCTTCCTTAAAGAGAGCTCATATTTTTGCTTTTCAAACTTTAGAGTCTCTTTAGAAGCTTCCACTTGTTCTAGAGTGATAAGCAATGTTAAAAAAAAGTAGAAGAAAAGCAGAGTAAAGTATTAATAGGTATGGTATCACTTACCAGAATCACGTTTCTCTAAAAATTGTTCCATAGAGGAAAAAGGGGTTTGTGATGAACTATCACTTTTTTGTCTTCTTTGGGAGTGGAAATTTAGACTACTTGAGGCCCTTCGCTTTTTGTTCAACATAGCATTTTCCTCCTCATCATTGTCACTAGCTTCAGACTCAGTTAATTGTGGGTCCTGGGCTTGTTTATCAGCCTTTTAAGAAATAAGAAAATCTAAGTAAATAAAAAAATGTATTGATAAGATAAAAGAAAAAAAAACAGACCTGAGTTAGATTGGGTTGGGTTAAATCGCCAATAGGATCAATAGCAAAGCTATCTAGATTCGTAGAATTTAGAAGAGGGGAGGCTTGAGTGGAGAAAGAGGATGGGAAAAGATTTGCTTCGACATCATGTTTGGAGATAGGATCTTCACCATCCAACATGTTTACAGGATTAACATCGGCTAGCTCTCCAAAAATTGCATCCATCTCTTTAAAGTAAGGACATAAAGTTTCAAGTTTATCGTCTATGGATTTTATGCCCTTAGTTATATTGTTGTCAGTAACAACAAAACCAGTGGAAGATGAAAGAGCCTTTGCCTTCTTGTATTTTGCTCGGTAATTCTTGAATCCTTCAGACATCTGTTTAGGCAAAAGATCAATCCTTCCCTTGGTCTTATTTCGTAATTCATTTGCCATTAGAAGATAGCCATTAACTTTTGATGCGGGGGGCCGTCCTACTTTAGTGGCATACTCAGTACCAAAAACAAGAATCATAGTTAGATTTGGTTTTCAGCCAGTTGATAAGAATGAGATGTTCATCTTTTTTTAATTGAACAGTCTTTGATTTCACGGCTGAGCAGAGGAAAGAGGAAGTAGTGGGAATTGAAGAAAAACTGGGTGATGGCTGCCTTTGAGAAGATCTAGGATGACGAGGCATGTTATTATAAATGAAGATGAAAAGGAGCAGAAACAAGCAGATGAGATAGCAAGATGAAAAGGAGCAGAATCAAATAGATGAAAAGGGGAGAAATTCTGAGAGGATAGAATGAACAGGATGGGATGAGAATGGAAGTGCACAGCAAGGTAGAAGGCATATCCAGGGAGTAGTCCAAGATGTGGTTATGGCAGAAAGTAGGTCAAGATGTGGTTATGACAGAAGGTTTTCGGATATGTGGTTATGAAAAATAGAGTAAAAAATGTCAGATAAGAGGTGAACATTGACACGTAAAGTGTCTAATAACCCAATTATTAGCAGAAATAATTGCGGAAGATAATTGGGGTATGCAGATTATTTTCCGCAATTAATTTAATTGCGGATTGGTCAACATTGATACCCCCTATTCTATCATTGAGAGTTTTATCAATTTCTGCAGTTTCTGTGACTTCATGAGGGTTTTTCTTAGGTCTTCCCCTTCTTTTGGGAGATAAGTCACAGTTGAAAGTATAAGTTTTAAGCAAAGAAATGGGGAAAAAAGGATGTTTCTTATTATATGGAGAATACAATACAACTTCAACTGCATTATCTCCAACCATTCTTTTAACAAAAAATGGTCTCACAAAAGGATCTTTTAATTTGTTGTTACCTTGTAGATTGAAATGGACAGTAGATATCAACACTTCATCACCCTTTTTAAATGTGTATTCTTTATGGGATACATTCCATCTCTTCTTTTGATATTCCAATGCTTTATCAATACAGCTTTGAGCATGTTTTCTGCATAGCTGTTGCATTTGCATAAAATATTTTAAACCAGGGTGTAGTTCTAACTTAGGTAATTTATTATTGAGAGTTTGAGCAGGAGTGTTTGGGACATAACCTAACCAAATCTCAAAAGGCTTTTTCTCAGTGACAGAATGAACTGTGCTATTATATGCAAATTCAAGACCAGGCAATAGAGTGACCCAGTCATGAGTAAATCTGTCATTGTCTTTATATTCTAAACCAAAGGCACAATACCTTCTAATCATATCTTCCAGAGTTTGACTCATTCTTTCAGCTAGACCATCAGTCTGAGGATGGTGAGCTATAGACAACTTTAACTCACAGCCACAAATATCCATCAAAGAGGTCCAAAACTCAGATGTCAGTTTTGTATCTCTATCAGAGATAATGGCTTTTAGAAATCCAACAATATTAAACATGTAAGTCCACCATAAGAAACCTATTTCCTTTGTGGATACATCTTTGTGGGTGGGAATAAATTTGCACATTTTGGTGAATCTATCCACTATTACCCGGCAAGAGTAATAACTGTCTTTACCTGCTACAGGAAGACCAGTGACAAAATCCATGTTAATGATTTTCCAAGGAGCATCAGGTGCTTCAATATTTTGTAAAAATCCTGCTCTTTTACCTGTAAGTCTTTTGGATTTTTGACAATAATCACAAGATTCAACATATAATTTAGTGTCTTCAGACATATTAGCCCACCAAGCAGTGTTTTTAATTCTGATTATGGTTTTTTCAAGATCAAAATTTCCTGCTAATATATCATCATGACATAGTTTTAAGATGGTTTCTTTCATGGAAGGAGGGATAACAATGACATTGGTCAGTTTTTTCTTTTAGTAAATATAACCATCTTCAATGTAAAACTTTCCTTTATTCAAAGCACTCTGGTACTTTGGAAGAAGAGTTATTATCAATGCTTGAATAGAAGCATTCTTTGGATAATTCAAGATAGTAACCAATTTATTCAAATCAGGATCTTGATCATATGAATCCAGAACTAATTTTAACAGTTCCTCTTCCATATCAACAATGTATATACCATGTATATGTACTTTATCATCTTCAGGTACATAGGCTGGATTTGATACATCATTTGGAAGGGGTAATCTGGACAACATATCAACATTTGAATGAACATTTTCAGCCCTGTGAATAATAGTCATTCTACCTCTGTATTCTTGAACAGCTAGTTGCCATCTAAACATATGTCTATTTGGTGTTTTCAAGTTTAAGAGTGATTTCACAGCACTGAAATCAGTAATTAATTCAAACTTTTGATCATCTAAATAATAATGAAGCTTTTCTAAAGCCCATACAACTGCTAAGCACTTTAATTGAGTGGAACCATATTTTAATTCACTTTTTCTTAAGGTTCTTGAAATATAACAGATTACTACTTCTGAAAATTTTTCATTAATAATTTATTTTTGATGAAGAGAAGCTTCAAGTCCTATAAAAATTGCATCTGTATAAAGAACAAAAGGATTATTAAAATGTGGAAGGGCAAGGATTGGAGCTGACATTGAACATTGTTTTAATGTATCAAAAGCTCTTTGACTGTCCTCATTCCATATATAAGCTACATCTTTTCTTGTTAGTTTGGTAAGTGGTAAGGCTATGACTTGATAATTTTTTATGTATTGTCTATAGTAGCCACACATTCCTAAAAAACTCTGTATTTATTTTACAGAAGTTGGTGCTGACACATTTTTTATAGCAGCAACTTTTCCTTGGTCTACACAGATCTGTAAGCCAGATACAACATGACCCAGGACTTTTAAGGATTGAAACCCAAATTTACAATTTTTTAAGGATAAATTCATGTTAATTTCATCCATTTTCTGGAAGACTTTATTCAAGTTTTGTAAATGTTCATCAAAAGTTTTTGAAAAAACTATGATGTCATCAATAAAAACCATTAACCAATCTTCAATTTTTTCTTAATGAAATGTCTTATCCATCACTTTTTGGAATACTGAAGGGGAATTTTTAGGGCCAAAAGGCATCCTAACATGTTTGTAAATTCCCATATGGGTTGCAATCAGCAAAAAATTTTGGGAAGACTGTTCAACAGGTATTTGATGATAACCTTTATTACCATCCAGACAGCTTATAAATTTAGCACCTTGTAAGGTAGAATGTATAGAGCTAATTCAGGGTAATGGGTAAATATCATCCACAGTATAAGTATTTAATGCTCTATAATCTCCAAAAAGTCTAGCTTTATCTTTTTCATAAAAGATTAAAACTGGAGAGATGACACAATATTTTGGTGAAACATCTACTTTTTCAATAATATTCATACTCAATAAAGTGGAGATATTATCTTCTATATCTTTTCTCTTTGTGGGAGAAGCAGGGTAAGATTTTTCCTTTGGGCTAGGAGGTATTTCATCCAACTTGCAGGATAGAGAAATTTTCATTTCATCTTTAACCAAGCCTAACACATGGGAAACATGAGCAAAAGCCATTGAGAAAGATGTAATTAAGGCTACTATTGAATCTTTTTGGTCATCAGTTAATTGATCACCAAATGAAGCTGTTTCAACTTCAGACAATAATACATTCATTTCCTCTATTTTTCTACCTTTAAATTGGATCAAAGAATGACAAGAATTTAATAAGGGTGAAAAATGCTTTTTAGAAGAAGAAATTTTAAATTTTATTTTCCCATTTATTCCCAAAGTAAAAAATTTGTTTTCAGGATCCAATTTAATTCCAAACATGGTTAAAATATCATTTCCCATGATTAACCAATTGCTTAAATTGTCATTTTTCATCACAACAAATACACAAATAGCTCTGACAAAACCACCATTATATTTAAAGAATACATTGGTTTTGTATTTTCCAATGGGACATAAAACAGAACCATAAACTTTCCATTTTTCAGATTTTATAGGTAATAATTTGCATTGATAATCCTTATCTACAGAAGCCAGTGCTTTCTCAGACACTAAACTTCCTCCAGCACCAGAGTCAAGAATAACCTCAACATTATTACCATTAATGATAACTGGTGCCCTCAAAGGTGATATTAAAATGGAACTGTCAGTAATATCTCTAATTACTTCAGCATTTTCTACAGAAGATAAGTCAATATCACAATTTTCAGACCAATTATCTAAATATTAGATATCCTTTTCTAAAACCAGAACTTCCTGAGAAGACTCATGGTCATAAGAGATATTTCTATTACAGTCACTGGAGGAATCATCAAGATCTGCTTGATTATTTTCAGATTCCTCATTATGTTCAGCAAGATGAAATTTCTTATCACAAATATGTCCTTTTTTCCATGGTTTCTTACATTTAAAACAAGTATTAGTTACATATTTCTCTGGAGCAACTTAGGCAGAGGGTCTACCAGGTTTTTCTGTAAGTTTTGCGGAGGGCTTTTGTTGGTCATGATAAGTTTTAACCAGATGATTCCTTGGTTCATATCTATGATTTAGTAGGACTTTATTACAGATATTAATAAAGGAAGAATTCTCTCACACATGCTCAGTCCTTACCACAATCAAATCTCTCAGAGAATTTGGTAATTTATAGAGAATTTTATGTCTCCAAATATCATGATCCATTTTAGGATCCATGGCTCTAAGAATTTTTATAATTTTCATAAGGAAAACAATAGGTTTTTCAGGAGAGGAGGACACATATTTAGAATTCTAATATAATTTCTGCTGGGCAAGCCTGAATTTGGAACCACCAAATTGATTTTCAATAAAGGTTTTCCACTCTTTCCAAGTATAATGTTGATTGTCCAGCAAGACAGATTCATACCACATTAAAGCTACATTGGAAAATAAAGAAATTAATTTAGAGACAATTTCTTCATCTGGAAATTTATAAGAGTTTTTCAGATTATCATATTTCTGAACAAAGTGTTGCCAGTCAGATTAAGAGTCACCATCAAAAGTGAGATATTGATCCAGTTTGGTCCAATTTTTCTGGCTACTGGGATGGTCCATCCTTTGGTTTGAAATATTTATCATTAATAATTCTTGAAGTTTAGACAGGTGTTCAGAAATTTCATTATTTACAGAACCAGCTGGTACATGACCATCACAAGATTTTTTGCTAGTGACAAAAGATTTTACAGACTCATTGTCAGTTTGTTTAATAGCTGAAATATGGGGAAGAAAAGAGTTGCTCTGTTCAGGTTCCTTTCCTTTATTCTTATGCAGATTATGGGATGCACTTTCATCTACACCATAACAATTGATGGTTAAGGCTGAAAATTTTTCCTGCAGTTCAGACACATAGTTTCTTATCCTTGGAATTTCAGACATCTGGTCATTTATTTTTACAAGAAATAAAACATTTCAGTCTTCAAAAACTGTGTGTTTGGTACTTAGTGCATGGAAATAATTTTTTAGTTTTTTCAACTCATTGTGTAGAGATTTAATTTCACCTTTTAATGAATAATTTTCCTCAATAAGGGGTTTCAATTCACTCAAGGTTTTATGCAGACTGATATTCTTATCTGAGATAGCTCTATGGTCAATCCTTATTTGTTTTTGTTGGCTAAGAACAATATTCAAGGTTTCTTTGATTTTAAAATAAGCTGTATCTTGTACAGAAGAACTCACTTTACAATGCAAGTGCAAATTATTCAAGCTATCACTCTCATGTATTAACACATCCCTCAAATGTTTGTCTTTCACAACATTAAAATCAAGTGTATCTTTCAATATTTCTTCAGAAGTTTTCTCAATTAAGGTATAGACTTCAGGGGAAACAGAATCATTTTTAATTGCAAGAGAAGGATTAATTAAAGAAGTAGAAGTCAAATTTAAAGGTCCATCAAATGATAATTTGCTAATTACATCATTGGGGCTACTCATTAAAGGAAGTTGTCTTTTTAAGGGTTTAACTTTTATTTTGCAGGATACACAATATTGCCTGTGGAAGAAGATTTGTTATTATACATACCAACATGTTTATCAAACAAACCACTTACCATAGCAAGGGAGGAAACTTCCCCTGTGCCTTCTTTCTTCTGCCTCCCTGATAAGGATGGGGCTGAGGAGATGGATGGTAGGTTTGTGTCCTGGATGGGCCAGGGTGTTGATCTGTTGTTTGCTGAAAATTCTGTTGGTAATGGTTCATCAAGTAATACCATTTCCACTGCTCCCCCTGCAGAGTGTTTATTTTTTGAGTGAAGGAGCTGGGTGCCTGATGGGGCTGAGGCTGAGGCTGAGAGGCTGGGAAAGGAGGAGGTTGAGCCTGTTTGGGATTTAATAGCTCCTGCATATGTTTCCAGAGTGTGTCTACTCATGCCTTGTATTTCATACTTTCTGCCTTCAGTTCTTTTATGTGACTGGAAAGGTTGTTTACTTGTTGAGTCAGAGGTATCTTTTTTATTTTTATACACTTTAGGGATTTTCCAGATTTATCAGAGGTTTTGCTTCTTTCAGAGGTGTTTGGTGAGGGGGGTTTGCCACTTCTCCTTCCATTTCCACGTCCTGAAGGTTTTTTGTCAGCTGAATAATTTTTGTTAGTTAATTTAGAAGAACCTACAGATTCAGTGTCAACATCCACTTCAATTTCATCCACATGTAAGTTATCCATGCTGTTAGCCAAACTACTGGACATAAAAACTGTGAACAAAGAATCAAAATGATTTTAATGATTCAAATTTGTATTTTAAAAATAAAATATAATTAAATGATTTTTTAACAAAAACAAAAAAAATACAAATTTTTATTCAAAAATCAATTAATTAACAAAAAATGTAATACAAATATATGTAATTAAAATTGTTTATTAATAAATAACAATAATTATAATGGGACAAACCAACAAAGGTTTAATAAGTCAACCAAAAATAATTAATACCAAAAAATATATTGGAAATATTAGGACTAAGCACTGAGTACTATTATGGTCAACCAATAAATCAAGAAATATTTTAATAAAATTAATTTAATAATTTATTAAAAATTTAATGATCTTCTAGGACTAAGAGTATAACTCTATTATGGTCAACTAGGAATAAAAAATTAATAAAAATTTGAACACTTACACTCAGTGAATCAGCAATTAACCCACAATCACTGTTATTGCAATAAAAATTTAATAATATAAGTGAGAGGTTCAAATGTTAACTTACTATAGTGATCAACAAATAACTTCAAAATTATATATTATTTAATATATTATAAACCTAAAAGGTTGAACCCAAGTTTGAAAAACGGCTGTGGCTAAAAAAAATTTCTTTTTGGCTTGGGTGGTCCGTGCGCAATGTTGTTCATCACAAGGTGGCGTATTGTCATTGTCATTTGGAAAGGCCCCCAATTGTAAGCCGGTCGTCTAGAAGAAGGAGAATAAGAGAGAAAGATGAAGAGGAGGAAAAGGAAAATATAAAGAAAAGGGTTTACAAAAGATGAAAGAAATGAAATTTGAGTTATTTAAAAGAGATGCAACTACTATTCCTTAAGATTGACACAACAGTGAGGTTTTATTTATCTATAATATATTTATTTAAGTAAATCCTATTTTCAATGCACAGCAAACAATTTCTTTTATTAATAGACTTACTTCAAACTTAGAGTATTTATTTAATCTTTAAATTAGACTTATCATACAAATCAAAATAAAATAAACGTCTTGTATATATTTAAAAAAAATATTTTTAAAAAGTTTGAGTGTAATAAGTGATGCGGCTACAAGGGATTATCCAAGCCTTTTATAGGCAAGGGATCCTCTGAAGCTCCAAACATCAGTAATTACAAAATAGTAATAAGGTAAAACAAGAATATAAAAGAATATAACTAAAACATAGATATTGAGAGAAAAACATGAAACAATAAACTAAACCTGTGAGTAAGTAACCAATTTTCCCACCATAAGTTCCCAAAATAATTAATTAAAATAATAAGTAACTAAGTAAGTCTGAAACATAAGAACAGTGAGTAAAATAATCCAAAACAGGTATTAAAGTGAGATTTAAAGGGTTTAATTAAAACAAATAAAATTATTTTCATGCAAAAATTCATGTAATTAATTTAATCCAGTATAAAGCAAAATTAATTAATTGTTTTATCTATGTAATTAATTCAATAACTAGTTTAAATGAAACAAATGATTAATTTAATGATATTTCTAATTTAAAGTGAGAATTTGAATACCATCTTATTAAATAAGTGTTTTAATTTATTTAATAATTTTACTGACACAATTAAGGGTCAAAAAAGCGCTCAATATTAATGCATAATAATATATGACAAGTTGTACTTAATATATAAATTAAATTAATTAAATTTTAACTACATTATAAGTTAAATTTATCATTACACTTATAATAATTATTTATGAATAATTAATTATTAATTTATAAATATTAAATACATAAAAATTGGCAATAATCTATAGAATATAATATTTATTTTGCTTAATTGAAATGTATATATAATTTATATAATAATGAAATTAATATAATACTTATTTTATTTGTATTTAAGAAAATACTTATATCATTTCATTATGCAATATAATGTTAATTTATATACATAATAAGCATATTTTTACATGTGAGCAGTACGAACACAGGGTAATTATTAGTATTTTGGTTCGGGCACAGACTTGGGTGCCACAATCAATTCAATTTTTTTTTGAACTGAAACCTCTGTACTATGTCCCAAATTTCCATCAAATACTTGTAACTAGGTTGTCAACTGTCAACTTTGCAGCCGAGCTTTGAACCTCCAAATTTGAATGGCAAAGCTGTATCAGTATTCCTCCCTTTCTTCCTTTCCTTCTCTTATTTGGTAGCACTTTATACTCCCTTACCCTATTATCTCTCATATTCACCGTCTATGCTCCCCTACAGACTGTTCCCCATCATCCAGTGGATGATATCTTGTACATAAATTAAAAATAAAAATTACTTTAACATAAGTGTCCTGCATATAAATCAATCAATATCAATTACATACTTTCGCTTTCTTTGTTCTTCAGCTGCCTCAGCTGGAAACCAAAGTCATAAATTTCTATCTAAAGCCTCACACTAAGCAACAAATTCTGATGACTCTTCTTTGTAAGAATAACAACCACGATTTAATGGAGAAAGGGGAAAATTTTTCAATAAAACCTCCCTTTGAAAGTGGCAAACTAAAGGATCAAAAACTATTACTAATGGCTCTACACAGCTGGTAAACTTGTTTGGAAAAGATGTAAGAGAAGTTTTTTTTCCATAATGTCCTGCCTGGAGCACAGTGATTTGTTGCATGAAAGTGTGAGCCGCAATCAAGCTATGAAATGGTGTTGTAAACCATTTATCTTGAGGTTCTGGAGAGTTAAAGGAATCAATCTGATCAAGTATTTTGTCTGTCTCACCTTTCCCAAGTAGTGCTATATAATAATCCATGTTGGAGACAATTTTCCGTACCATTGATTTGCAAACTGAAATCCATGACCATCTAGAGCCTAGTGCAGTTGCAAGAGCTGAAAACCCAAAATTTTCATTAGGAGAAGCATCTTGAATATCTTGCAGACAAAACTGAAGTTCTGGATAGTTTTTCATTGATGAGCTGACTATATTTACTGGTTTAGGAGTTGGTAGTTGATGGAACTGCTGTAGTTCATTATTTTGTGAGAGCTTGTTCTTAGAGCAGGACCTAATGTTGTGGCCTGTTTTTCCACAAGCTTGGCATTTTTGTGAACAAGTTTTGGTGTGAGTCAGAGTGTTGAAATGGTACTCAAAGCCAGATGGATCTTGCTTTTCTTGCTTTTGCTTTTGTAGCGGACCTTGAGAGCTTTGAACTTAAGCTGGTTCTTGGATTTCTCGAACAATCTCAGTTTCAACAATTTTATTGAGTACATCTCCTATGTCTCCCTGATGTCGAAGAGGTAAATTTGTAAAATAATCAATGAATCAAATGAGTGTACTGTTAGTTGAAACTGGTTCAGGGTCTTTGTGTTTAGTTGAAAAAGTAGAGTTGTTCAGCCACAAATTCTTATGAAAATATTCCATGATAAGTTGAACTTTATCATTTTGCCTTAGTTGCTTGATTTGATGAGAGCATGGTAAGCCCATGGTATTCCAGAAAGTTCCTGTGCATAGTGAAGATACAGAATTGAGATGGAGTGATTTAGTGTATTCTTCTTGAACTTTTCTCAGTGCTTTATGAGAAATTTTATGGCAAACCTGAGAGAAAAAGAGTAATTTTGATCAATTAAAACATAATATAAAGATGGTACAACATAAAAATGATACCTGACTCCAAAAGTTACTTTGATGTTGAATTGATGGATCAGTCAAGCCATTATATACAATTTCTGCCTGTATTTCATTCTGTTGGCTTGTGGTTGCAAGCATAAGCTGTGAAACTAAAACTTGTAAATCACCTGTGGACCCTTGGATCCAGTTTTTAATGACCCCATGCTGCCCCTCTATCTGTTATGTTACAAGGTGACCAAAATGAGGAACCTGACTAATGTATGCCTTCACAAAATGATCTTTGAACATAAGCCACTGTGTTTCCAAGTAATTAGTGATATCATGAGAGTATAGCATATACATTTTGCACTGAAGTTCTTCATACTCAACTTCATCAACTGATGTGACAATATTTTTCCAATGCTGAAGGAATTGCTCCCATTCAGTTTCACTCAAAATTTTTTTTTTCAAGTTATCAATGATGTTAGTGTTGATATGCAATTGGCACAGCAAATGCTTTGATGAAGGAAAAATTGTTGCCACAGCATTCATGAGTTCTCTATCACAATCAGTTACAATAACATTGAAAATTTGGCCTTGAGGAATAAGCTTCTTTACTTGTTCCAGTGCCCAAGATTAATCTTCTTCCTTTTCATGTTTCAAAAAGCTGAAACATAAAGAAAATGTCCTCCCAGTAGAGGTGCTTCCAGCAAAATGAAGCAGAGGCATTTTATATCTGAAATTAAAAAAATACCGTTAGGTGGGACAAAGAGCTGAGTGAATTAAAATTACTACTCACTTATTAGTTTTATAAGTACAAACTATTAGCATCACATATGGGAATTTCAGAACCAAACTAATTCCAGCACCAGTAGCAAAAAACAGATGAGTAATTCAATGGTTTTCATCAAGTTGATACTTGTGACTGATATCCTCCTTTTGAAGCCAATCTAATAAAAACTCAATGGGAGTCTGACCCTCTAGCTTCTTATTAGGAGACTTTTTGACTACATTAGGGGGTATCAAAGTTAGAAATCTTCCATTTCAAAATACCTCTTTTTTTCACCAAATCAACCAAGATTATTTTTTAAAATATACCATATTGTGCCCCAAAAACACTTTTTTACTGAGAATTAATGTCAAGTTTGTGGCTTTCTTTTCGTGTTGTGAAATATCTTTTATATAATTACAAATTTCTAACTTTGATACCCCCTATTGTAGATATCTTGGGAAATGGCTTTGAAATTAGCATCCTGTGCTTGTAATACTGCAAGTATGCCATTAGGCTTTACTCCAGCTTGTTACAAAGCTTCAACAGTATTATGTTGCTCTTTTGTGAGGGTCCTGTACTGGGAATAAGCAACAAGAGTTGGATCCAAAGCATGATTATGAGAAACACAACCATAAATCAACTTCCACATAAATTCATGAGCTTCAGGGTGAATTTTGTCCTTGTGAAAAAAGGAAGAGTGAAAACAAAACTGCTTTATAAAGGAAATAAGTTTATATGCCAAATAGTATTTAAAAACAAAAACACCCATTTTGGGCTAGTGGATCACTTTCAAATTCTCCATAAAAGAATTTTTCAGAGTCTTGTATATTTAATTTTTCTACTCTGTAGCGTTTCAGATTGGCCTTCTAAGGACAATCACATTGTTTAATTTTTTGTTTTCAAATACGTGTCTCCTCTGTTATGTATGGCTGACTAGCTCTATATATTCCGGAATGAATGCATGTAATTCACACTTGGTCAAGCTCCCCATGACTATCCTTGGTTGAACAAGAGCGTACAAGGCTGGCACCTTGACCAGAAGCAAACTCTCTAGCTGCATTCTCAGCTTCACTTAAAGTTTCATAAATTTTAGTTTCAGGGATTTTAAATGACATGGCCAGATTTTCTGAAAGATAAAGAAAGGCACAAGTGAAAGCTATCAAATAAGAGAAGGAAAGGAGGAAAGGAAGAAAGGAAGAAAGGAAGAAAGGAAGAAAGGAAGAAAGGAAGAAAGGAAGAAAGGGAGGAAGTCCAATACAGCATTGCCATTCAAATTTAGAGGTTTGTGTTAAGTCACTAGGACTATGTACTTAGTTATGTGTGCAAATGTATATAGTCTGTAGTCGCGGCGTCCCCTGTTCTCCGGTTCTTTCCGGAGCTCTACAGGCTGACACCATGCTACAGGTAAAGTAATGTAATCACCGGTTCTTTCCAGAGTTCTACAGGCTGACACCATGCTACAGGTTATGGGCTGTACTTGCGGGCACTTAAAAGTTAGCCGTAATAAAACTCCATTAGCATTAGCAACACTAGGAGTGCTAGTAGCCAAAAAAAACCCCCAGCACATGTCTGAAACGGACTCACCAATATCATCCCACGCTGGTTAAAAACTTACCCAATCCATCTCCAACCGAGAGCTAAGGAGCATTGGTATTGAACCTCCTCTCAGTCAACTTCTCTCTAAAGGTGTCCATGTCTCTCACACCTCAACCGCACGTGATTCTTCCCCCACCCCTGCCCCTACCCTCACCCCTATGCCAGGTACCCCCGTCACTTCTTCCTAAAGACCCACAGCTTCCTTCTCTCACCCTGCTATCGCTTCCTCATCAAGCCTCTCTGACTATGAGTCGGTTAATGAGGCTACAAACAGCAAGGCATCTCCGTTGATTGCCATTACCGCTGCTACCTCCCACCCACCTACCTCTACCCTTAAAAGAGCTACCCAGCACTTAGCTACCCCTCCACCTAGCTCTACACATAGAATATCTACACCTGCGCCTACCCCAATCGACAATATTACTTGCGCAATTGGGGATCTATCTCTAAACTCAAATACAATGGCAAACCCCAATGCATCCATTCCTCACTCTACTTCTCCTTTCTGAAGGAGTGTGCCACCTCACCTTACACAAACCACACAACCAATTAGCATGATTGAGAGACAAAGAAAATTGATGAATGTTATTGAATTTAAAAAATACATCCCAACTCTTGCCATCTCTGGAGGCGATTTCTCTGAATGGCACAGCAATTTATTAGCCTTAATCAAAGGCTTTGTAGGCACAAGGGCATATGCATTGAATGATGGCACTGTTCCTGATGATTATGAAGACAGAGTAACGCACTTAATTCTTCTACACTCTATTTCTCCCAACTTGTGCCATGAGATATCTAAAGACTGGAAAGCACTCCCAACCTATCTTCATATCATCAACAAATTCTCTAGATCTAACCATACCTCCAAAATGACAGCCATTTGTAATTTCATCAATCTAAAGCAAACACAGTTCACATCCCACAGTGAGTATCTAGAGGCATTCAACAAGTATTTTGAAACAATTGAATGTCAAGGAATCAATTCTGATCATAAAGTATTCAAAGCACTAATGTCTCACGCCTTATTACCTTCATCACTTAAGGACCTATATGTTGATCTCTGTATTTCTCTGGACAATCATGCTGACTCAAATGCGGTCACCTTTGAGGATTTCTGCCAACTCATGCCATCTTTGACTCAAAATAGGGTGGATAGAGAATCTGTCTCAACAACTCCTACTGCTTCTTTGTCCTCTGAACCCATCTTTAGTGTAGCATCTCATCCCCAACTCCATACAGACTCCTACAGACCCCCAGGTGCTCAAAGACAATGCCAAGAATGAAAATCAACGGCTCATTTATTTACTCACTGTCCCTACAACCTTAACTCATCCACATTTTCTGCAAGACTCTACCTCATGAGAGAACGTTCTACAACCCTTGCCTCTGACCCAAATGCAAAAAGCAAACCAATATACATCCCTTACAAAAGACCACAATGCAGATAAATTAGAGAAAGAGATGTACAAATTGAAGCAGATGAAGTCACTATCTTTGAAGAAAATGTAGAGGCACTGTATGAACAGTTGAAACAAATTGATCTGAACAGTGCAGAATGGTCACTTGAAGTGCTCGCTAGGAATGTAGCAATATTGGACTCTGGTGCCACCCATCATGTCACTGGAAATGTGAGCCTTCTCAGAAATTTCAGACCTCTTAAAAATCAAAGCCCTATCAAAGTAGCAACTAACTTTCCTTCCTCATTTATCACTGGAATAGGGGACCTAAAAATAAAAGGAGATGGAAAAGTTGTTACTATTACCAATTTTTTTTACTGTCCAGAAGTTAGAACTACTCTTATTTCTCTCTTTGATTTAGTGGACAATGGTTTTTGTTTTGATTTATGTTCTGAAGAAAAAAATTTAGGGATTTATTTTAAAGATGAACTGATTATGATAGGGCGGTTGGAAAGTACCACGAGATGATGGATTTTAGATGTAATTAGGTCTAGTGACTGCAATCAAAATATTTCCTCTTATCATTTTCCCTTGAATCCTTCCCTCCTGCGTACTGTTAAAAAGAATGAAACCATCAATTGACCCCCTGCTGCAAAAGGTTCCCTCATGGACTGTCATAGAAGGCTTGGCCATAACAGTGAAAACACAATTTGAACTATCATCAGAACTGGAATTGGTGCTGGATTGCCCCTCTCTATGCCACCAGGTAAGATTGACTGTGAAGATTGCTTAATAGAAAAAAGTACAAGGAAACCATCAGCAACACGCAAATCAAGACTAGAATCAATGATTAGCCTAATTTTTGGAGACCTGGTCGGTCCTATGGATCCCACTGTTAATGGGGCAAGATGGGCAGCAATGTTCAGAGAAATTTAAACTTCCTATGGTGAGGTATTTTTGCTCAATTCCAAATCTGAGGCCACAACTGCTTTTGTCACCTTTTATAAAAAGCTAGAAAATGTTACTGGTAAGAAATTACAAGCATTAAGAACTGATGGAGGGGGAACGCACAGTAAAAAGATGGCTCAGATCCTGGCTGACATTAAAGCTACTCATGAAATCACCTGTCCTCATCATCATGAACAAAATGGCTCAGATGAACGTTTCAACAGAACTGTTGGTGACATTTCCAGGGCAATCTTACTAGCAAGTGAACTACCTGAATGTTTCTGGGGCCTTGCTTACAAATGAGAAGCTCATGTTCACAACCGGCTCCCCAATGTCAAGACTGGTGACAAAATTCCTCTGAAGCTCATGTACAATTGTGACCCAACTTACTCAAACCTCAGAATATTTGGTGAAACAGCTCTTGTCCATATTCATAAAGAAACTAGACACAAATTATACCAGAGAAAAGCCAGTAAACCAACATCAAAGGAGAGAAAAAACAGAAAGAAATGCACTCACTTCAATAAAACTGGACAGCTTGAAAATGAATGTTGGGAAAAGATTGGAAAACCAAGTTGGGTGGAACAAAAAAATCAATAGAAAAGGGAGATGGCTGAAAGAAATAAAAACCCAGAAGAATAAGCTATGATGGCATACAATAAGTATGTACTCATATCTTCTATAAATAACCACACCAACCTGAAACCCATACTTGACTCAGGAGCCTCCTCAAGGATGATTAGAGATCAAAAGTGCTTCTGGACCTATCAGAGTACAAAATTAGATATTGCTACAGGTAATAATAACACTAAATGTTTGGGTAGAGGAACTGTTATATTAGTTGAGGGGGATAATTTTGTGACTCTTCATGCGTTCCATTTACCTAAATTACCGTATGATCTTGTTTCAACAATTGAGTTCTGTAGAAAGAATTATCAAGTCAAATTTCTTAAAAACCACAAAAGATGCATTTTCAGCAATAAAAATCTCTAATTTCACGCAGAAATTGAAAATAAACTGTGCAAAATTCAGGGTGAATTTAAAGCTGGTGAGTCTTCCCTCTTATGTTTAGTTAAGATTTGGCATGATAGATTGGGCCATCCAAATTCAAAGTACACAAAATCAACTGCAGATGAGAATCTTGATGACAATCAGTTCTTCTGTGAAATATGTGAAATGAAGAAAGCAAAAAAGCTACCATTCAAAGGTCACCTTCTGACACCAAAGAAACCAATGGAGGTAATCCACACTGATCTTAGTGGAAGAATAAGTCCACCAACCAATTGTGGCTATGAATACTACATGAAAATTGCTGATGGTTTAACATCAAACCAAGCCGTGTATCTGTTGAAAAATAAGGATGAAGCTTTAGCTAAGCTGATTGAGTTCAAATATAAGTATGAAATTATTTGTGAAACAAAAATCAAAGTCATTGTAACTGATGGAGGAGGAGAGCATTGCTCCAATAAATTTGAGACATATCTTAAATACAAAGGAATCACTCACCAAGTCACAGCTCCCTACACACCTGAACAAAACCCAATCAGCAAAAGAGGGAATAGAATTACTACAGAAAAGGCATGTTCAATGTTGTTTCAATCAGGATTACCTCTTAGATACTGGGGAGAAGCAGTACCAACGGCAGTGTATTTTGAAAATTTGATAGTCAGCAAAGCAGCAAACATGGTCTCACCACATGAAGCTCTTACTGGCCAAAAACCCAAGTTTTTTCACCTCCATCCATTTGGTTGCCTAGCTATTTCTAATATTCCAAAACAGCTCAGAAAGAGTAAATTTGCTCCAACAGGCACCAGATGCATCTTAATTGGATATTCTGAATGAAATAACAACTTTAAGCTTATGGATCTGCAATCAAAAAGGATATTCTTCACTCACAATGCCACGTTTGATGAATTAGTCTTCCCTATGAAAGATCAAACCAGCCCAAAAGAGTCTTTTACTGTCATATCAATACAACAGTCAACAGAGACTAATGTGACTAGAAATATTGAAGACAAAGATGAATTTCATGATGCAGTGGTAGAACAAGCCAAAGAGCAAAATAACTCTAACAAAAATTCAACTCACCAACGACTAACTCTTTGACTTGGATCACCAAAATCTGACAACAACTCATATCAACACACAGGTCCAACATTATGATCACACACTTGAGCACAAACAGCTGAGTTAAAAGGAATTCATAAGGCTCTTATAAACTTTGTCAAACAACAAAGTATGGACCCTGAAAATTATAGAAAGGCATCCAGTGGATGTCAAAAGGCAAATTTGATTGGCGCAGTCAAAGAAGAGCTGGACTCACTTCACAAAAATCTCATATGGTGTACCATTCCAAAGGGGGGACAAAAGACACTACCGACACACTGGATTTTTTAAAACTAAATATGATGAAAATGGTGTACTCAATAAATTCAAAGAAAGATTAGTCATCAAAGTCTATCTTCGGAAACATAGTATAGACTTTAATGAGACGTTTTCACCTACTGGGAGAATGGTTACCCTACATACTATCTTTGCATTGGCAGCAATCAAGGGACTACCAATACATCAACTTGAAATAAAAACAGATTTCTTGAACAGAATGTTGGACAAATATATTTTCATTAAAGCTCTAGAAGGATTCACTCAGTTGTTTAACTGATTGAACCTAAACTTTGAAATGAAATTTAACAGCTTAATAATGGTGATTGTGTATTGAAAATAAAGAAAGCACTATATGGCCTAAAACAAGCACTAAGGGCTTGGTGTTAAGAAGTATTCAAATGGATCCATAAACATAAGTTCAGAACCAGTAACAGAGATCCCTGCCTATTCATCAGGATAGGTAAGGACAATAATTACTTATAAATATTCATCTGGGTCAACAATATGGAAATCATTGGCCATGGAGCTCATTAATTTCACTCCAAGCTGTCAAAAGATTTCAAAGTTCATGTTTTCACTAAAGCAAACTATTTTCTTGGTATACAAATCACATGTCTAAACACCGCTACAATTCAGCTACATCAAAGTCAATACATCACAGATCTGCTAAAATTATTTGGTATGTCCAACTGTAAAATCAACCCTACCCCATGCAATCAATTATCCAACTACTCCCATCAGATGATGAACAACACAGTCATTTCACAAAAACAGGGAATGATTATTGAAGCATCATTGGTAGTTTAGGATACCTAGCTCAGTGTACCAGGCGAGACACTACTCATTCAGTCAATTACTTATCACAGTTCCTCATAAAACTGAATCAATTCTATTTGAAATCCGCTCTCAGAATTCTACAATATCTCAAGGAAACATCAAATGTAGGATTAATATACTAAAGAGACTACAAAAAACTGATTCCAGAAAAAACAAAACCTATAAATCAAGCACCTACAGCCTTCAGTGATTCTGATTGGGCTGGGAGAAGCCTGACTTGCAGATCAACTAATGGGTATGCCTTTTTGCTTGGTGGTGGCGCTATTTCATGGAAAAGCAAGAAACAAAACACAGTTTCAACATCAGCTGCTGAATCTGAATACAAAGAATACCTGGATTCTGGACTTTAAGGTGTTTGGTTGCAAAATTTTTTAAGTGAATTAGGTTATGAAATCACTCAAGGAACTCTACTGTACAGAGACAATCAAGGTGAAATAGCACTATCAAAAACCCCATAGCTCACAAATGAACAAAAAATATTGAAGTCCACTTCAATTGCGTTAGAGAAAAAGTACTAGATGGAGAACTAAATTTAAAGTATTGCTCTAAAAATGATATGGTTGCTGATATTATGACTAAAGTACTAAATTGTACAAAATTTGAAAAATTCAGAACGTATCTAGGCTTAAATGTGTGTCATTTTACTATTTGGTCAAGCAATGAGATGGAGTGTTAGTATATAAATATATCTTTAAATTTTTCTATTATTTATTGTAATTATGGAATTACTTTTCCAGAAGTAGAATGTTATAATCTGTATGTGGAAAGAAAACAATGTGAAATGGAATAGTGTGGGAAGTTACCAAAACAGTATATATATCTCTTTATGTAGTAATCAATGTTTGCTATTATGACCACTGACCAAAAATTTTTACAGTTGATAATTCGGCTTTTTTGTTGAAAATAATTTGGTATGGGGTACTGTCAGTAACTCTAACATTTGGTAGTTTATTGTGAATAAAAAAAGCCCAACAATAAGCAAAAGTCCAGAAAGTGGAAGGCAGATTTGAAGCAAGAGGATTGTTCTAGCAATTTAACCAATAGTTTCATTGAATCTTTTTGTCATTCCATTTTGTTCATTGTGATAAGTCATAGAGTGTTCATGGAGGATCCTGTGTTGTGAGAGGTATTCAGAAAATTTCTTTTTCATGTATTCTTTGCCATTATCAGCTCTGAGGATTTTGAGAGGTTGATTAGTGACGTTTTCTAAACAAGTTTGGAAGTTAATAAAAGCATCAAAAACATCTGAATTTTTCTTCAGAACAAAGACCTCCCCATAAGTTGAGAATGATTCCCTGAAAGTAGCCACTTAAACCTCACCCTTATTGGTGACATCAACCATGGGCCCTACCAAATCAGAAACCACATGATCCATGAGCTCATGGGTACGCTTCTATCCCATGCATGTATTCCTTCTTTTGCTTTTTGAAACAGCACAAATATCACAGTGTAATCTGCATGAAGGAACACAAGATGGTGCATTGTTTCAAAGACCATTTTTGGCAAGCCTTTGTAGAAATCTGGTACTTGTGTGTCCAAGGCAGAAATGCCAATCCATGATTTAGTAAAGAACTGCAGTTGGATATGGAATTTTGGAAGTGGATGAGGGAACAAAAGGGGCAGGAGGGGCAGCTGATGATAAAGAGTTAAAATAATTCTTTTCAAAAACATTGGTCTCTAGAGTACTAGAATAAACTAGATCAACCGTCCACTTTTGACCAGAAGAAGATTTAATACCCAGAAATAGTATTTTATTTGTTTTTTGAAATAATATAAACATGATTTTGACTAAAAGAAAGAGAAATACCATTATCTAACAGATCAAAAGGAGAAATAAGAGTAGATTTTGCTCTGTAACAATAGAAAACACCTCTGAGTGTAACTAACTCTCCGTCACATCCTTTAATAAGCATGTTTCCATGACCAGTAGTGAAAGCAGCACCAGAGTCAGTTGCAGCTTAGACTGAAATAGGAGTATCCAAACTTTTGAAGTCAGAGAGAAGACATACATCACCAGTGACATGATGTTTGGCACCAGAATCAAAAACACCTTGACAATCTTTACTTTCTTGCTCCTCAGTCCAGCTATCAGTACCAAAATCCATTTCCTGCAAAGCAGTAGTGTTAACATCTAGTGCTTTATGGCTGATTTCATTGAAACAGGGTTTTGAAGAGCTTTTGACTGGCAGTTTTCCTTTTTTGTTGGTTAGTGATTTACGGATGGTATTCATAGCATCTCTATTGTCATGAGCAAGAGATTCACATTGACCCCAAACCGCCACATTAAAAACTTTGCTGTTGGGATCATATGGACAAGTCTTTTGAAAATGTTCAGAGGACTTTCAGTAAAATCATGAATATTTGGGTTTTTTGTTTCCTGGGCAGTAACTGTCCATTCATCCTTTTTTGAAATCCAAACATGAAACAGAATCAGGGTTGGTTGTCATTTCAAAAGCTGTGGATATGGTAGGAGCAGTAGAAGATTTAGAGTGTGATGAGTTGATAAAAGCATTTTGAAGAACATTCATCATTTCATCAAAAGAGGGTTGAGAGATATCTTTTTTTAATTCAAAATGACAATTTGATTCAGTTGAAAGATGATTTACTGAGGATGGTAATAAAATTTGAGTGAAAATTGCAGCCATCTCATCAAAACCAAAAACAAAACCCAAGCATTGAACTGCCTCTAAAAGTGACTTGACCTTTTCACCATGATCCATGACATTTGTGAAAGATGAGGTTTTGATGTTCAGAAGATCATTGAAAAGTTCCATGCGAGTTGTGTGAGAGGCTTTGTCAAACTTGGAACTGAGGATAGAAAATGCTTTATAGCTATTAATTCCAATGTCAATGAAATCCTGAAGTTTTTTGTCAATGGTGTTGTGAATCGTATGTCAGCTCATTTTGTCCTCAAATTTTGTTGTATTATCTTTTATTGCATTAGCATCTGATATATATTTTGTTGAACGTACACAGTGTGCTAAAAAATGTTAATGTTTTTTACCCAAGTATGCCAGTTAGAACCATCAATTTTTAATTTAGCCATTTTATTAGTCCTCTTAATAATCTCATCAATAACTTCAGCACATTCTTTGCCTTTGTAAGTTTCAAGTGGAACACCATCAGGATTAGATAGAAAATAATCATCACCAAGTGATGATTCCGAGATAGAGCACCATGCACATTTGGTTCCCACGTGACACAACATTGAGGCACACGTACGACAGTGTCTTGGTTGTCGCATATGTGAACCATCATTGTGTCACAAAGCCATGTGATTGGGTGACGTGCCTGTGTGGTGAGTGCTAAAATGAGGGAGTGGGTTGTGAGATGGGCTAGGGTGATGGGGTTGATTGGGAGATGGGGATAGGGGAGCTGGGGGTAAGTCCATGGCAGTATTGGCGGAGAGATTTTCCAGAGGGGTTAAAGCCAATTGGCAAGCAGTGCTTGCACTCTTGCTAGACAAAGTCAGTGAAGACAGAGTACCTGAGAAGGAACACGATCAGCGTCTTGCGCAGATATTTAAATTTGATGGAATATTAAGATTTTTTAATTCTTGGCTAAGAGTTGGTGGGTGTTTGCAAGCTAAGCAAGGGTGGGATTGGAAAGGATTAGGAGTATATGGGGGGAAAATCGGCATGGATTAAATGTCCAAAAAAAAGGAAGGTGGAGGAGCGTTAACACCTGGCGTTAGACACATTTAAGGTGAGGCAAGCATGGGGCACACAAACAAAAATTCTGGGAAAATACAAAATTTGATTACTGCTAGTAACAAATTAGGGACAGCCCATAACCTATGGTAGCAGTGTCAGCGCTTCGTCCGGAGTGAACAGGAGTTAGACGTGTCAGCTGCACCACAGACTATATACACGTTATGTACTTAACAATCACTAAGCTATTGCCATATTACACTTAACAGGGAGGAATACCAATAGGGCATTACCATTCAAATTTGGAGGTTCAAAGCTCAGCTGCAAAGTTGACAGTTGACAACCTAGTTACAAGTATTTGATGGAAATTCGGGACTTAGTACAGAGGTTGCAGTTCAAAAAAAAAATCGAATTGATTGTGGCGCCCAAGTCTGTGCCTGAACCAAAAAACTAATAATTACCCTGTGTCCTTACTGCTCACCATTTTTACACCCTCTTTTGGTTCCAGTAAATTGACATAACATTTACTGGGCTCCTGGTATAGCCTGGCTGACATATTTATAGAATGCTTACAATATCGATATGTATTTAGACTAGAGTAGAATTATAAACTACCATATGAACTGTACGTTAAATATTAGTAAAATAAGTAATAATATTTAACATGTTTCACTGTAAACTCAAATATCATCTACCCGAAGTTAACAATCGAATGTAAATCTCCACTTATGGTACCCATTATTCTTTTCAATTAAAAAGATCATTTTAGTATTATGCTGAATATTATAATGAATTTAATCTAAATTAATAGTTAGATTAGGAAAGACGAATTTTTACCTAACTAAAATTGGGTGGAAGTAAAGATGATAAAACGATTGAATGTCACAATCAATCTATACTCACTTATTGTCATCAAGGTAGGCTGGAAATAATGTAGATTCTAATCAGTAAGCATGTAATGGTTATAATAGTATGTTTGTAAAGATAAAAGTAAATGAAAAGACAGTCAAGTAATTGAAAGAGTCCTACAGCCTGTAAATGTTAACAGAGGGGGCAAAGAATTTTCAAGGGAGGGTAAAAGTTTGCTCAAAATTTGTGTTTTGAAGATAACCTTTCCATGAACAGTTGTAAAATAAATTAAAACCCTTAACATTTTGTCATTGAAATACATATAAAATCATGGTAAATTTGCCCGAAACCATTTTCCATAATAATAATATAACCATGAAAGCGAATTGTCTGAACATAATGTCTTGGTGCTCCAAAGCATGCCGTGAATTCACGTTTCATGCAATGTAATCAGTATGATTTAAAGGAGTTTAATGTTTCCTTTACTCGTTCCAGAATTTTTAAATGGAGCCTCAGCCTAAAACATTTTTCAAAGCTTGTACAATATATTGGAAATTGAAGCTGCGCAATAACAATCGAAGAAAAAGGTATACTGGATCTGAACCTTTGTAATAACTGTGGAGAACTTCAAGAGTCGCTCTATAAATTCAGTTGATGGAAGCACCATTTTTCTTTTTCTTCTATAACGAATGGCATTCATTAACTCCATTGAATATTGCACAATCCTTTTCTTGAGTTATCTTGTTTATTATGCTTTCTTTGTCAGTGCAACTGAACAAGACTTGAGGAATGTAAAAGAAATTCTCAACACTCAGCTCTCCTATTCTCCTCAAGAACGTGACTCCCCAAATTTAATACTTACGGAAAATTATTGAAAAGGTTAGGGACTAAATATAAAAAGTAAGAGATAAAACTCAGAGCTTTGGATGGCAGAGGCAATTGGACAGTAAGAGAAAGTTTTACCTAAATATAAAAAGTAAGAGATAAAACTCAGAGCTTTGGACGGCAGAGGCAATTGGACAGTAAGAGAAACTAAGTAGAGAATAATTAGTAAAGATGGCAAGAGAAGATAATAACATTGCATTATACAGCACACATACGTTTTACCTAAATATAAAAAGTAAGAGATAAAACTCAGAGCTTTGGACGGCAGAGGCAATTGGACAGTAAGAGAAACTAAGTAGAGAATAATTAGTAAAGATGGCAAGAGAAGATGAGAGACAATAGGAGTTAACAAAGCCATCTTTATAGTGAAGTAAGAGTATAGGATTCACGGAATTATACTTTGGAAATTAAATAAATTGGACAGTGAAAAATAGTAACCCAATAAGCGAGAGACTTTATAACGGTTAAATGGAACGTAATATAAGTAATGGTAATTAAAGGAAAATAAATTTAACAGTACATTAACAGTTAAACCTCAACACCCCCCCATGCTGTATAATGCAATTATTTCAAATGTACTTGATTAAGACAGGCTAGATGCGCAGGCTTAGGTAAAGATTTAGTTAAAAAGTCGGCCCACATATGACACGCTGGAAGATATTTTAAAATTAGTTTGTTTTGAGAGACAATATCGCGGAGCCAGTGAAGTTGCCTGTTAACATGGCGAGTTCTGTGTTGATATAAAGGGTTTTTTGTTAGCTTGATAGCACCTTGATTATCACAGTATAATGTGCTCTTATTTAATTGTAGGTTGAAGTCAGTAAATAACTGTTCAATCCAGAGTAAGTCTTGAGCTGACTCGGTCATTGCGCGAAATTCGGCTTCAGTGGTTGAGAGGGAAACGACTGGTTGTTTGCGTGAGCGCCAGTTAATCAGTCCAAGATGAAAGATTAGGCTACCGGAGGTTGACCTACAATCATCGGTATCACTCCAGTTTGCATCGGCGTAACCGCTGAGTGAGTTGAGGGATGAATTTGGTACATTACCAAGGGTAAGAGCTAGATCTTGAGTGCCAGCAAGATACCTAAGAGCGTGCTTAAAAGCGGCGATATGTTCCAAGGTGGGATTGTTAAGATTTTGAGATAATAAACTAGCTGTATATGCTAGATCTGGACGAGTACATAAAACTAAATAGTTTAAAAGACCAATAGCTCTTCTATAAGGAAAAGCATTAGGTTCTACACTTGAAGAGTCACTACTAAATTTAATGTTAGGTATTAAAGGAGTACTAGTAGGTTTACAATCTTGTAAAGAAAATTCAGTGAGTAAATTTTTAATATATAGTGATTGAGATAATTGTATAGTTTTATTATTATAGTCACGAATAACCTTCATTCCCAAGACCCACTTAAGATCACCCTGGTCATCCATGTCAAAGATATTCTTAATTTTGTTTTTGAAATCAGACACATCAGGGCCGCCAATGATCATGTCATCAACATGTAGGAAGACGTAACAGGGTTTTTCTTTACTATTGCTAATAAATAAACACGGGTCTGCTTTACTGGGGGTGAAATCAATGCTGGCAAAGAAGTTAATAAGAACAGTATACCAGCAACGCGGACTTTGTTTTAGTCCATACAAGGATTTTTTTAGTTTGAGACAGCTATTAAGTAGTTTGGGAGTGTAGCCTAAGGGAAGTTTCAGATATAGCTCTTCTTCTGGGATACCATGTAAAAATGCAGATCTAACGTCCATTTGATGTAGTTGCCAGTTGTTGAACGCAGCAATTCCTAATAGAAATCTGAGGGTAAAAAGTTGGCCAGTAGGAGCAAAGGTGTCATTATATTCAATGCCTTCAATTTGAGCAAAGCCTTGAACGCACAGTCTTGCTTTATACTTGAGTATATTTCCTTCAGCGTCTGTTTTTCTCCTAAAGGTCTAAGTGGTGCCTAATAGATGAGTGTCATTGGAACATGGAATTTCATCCCAAACTTCATGCTTTTCGATGCTTTCTAACTCAGTTGAAATAGCTCTTTTCCATTCATCACTTTCCGAACTTTGAACGGCTTCATAGTAAGACGTAGGTGCGTCTGAGGCTGCAACGGTGAAATTGATTTGTTTACTGCAACGACTGTAAGGTAGTATATTTGAAACATCTATGTTGGACGATATTTCTTGTGCTGGAGGTGTTTGCTTGTCAACCCAGGCAAAATGCTTATATTGAGGTAGTTCGTGGGTATTTTCAGCAGAAGTATTGCTAGTGCTGGCATCATCAGAGGATGATTCTGATATTGCAATTTCTTGGATTTGATTAGATTGTGTGGGTTCGGAAAACTCAGCTATTGAGGTGGATAGACTCTCTTCGGTTTCATTGATAGTTTGTTGAGCAGACTCAAAGTTAATAGTATCCAGTTCAGGGAAAACAAGCTTTTCTACAGTATCAATACCTTTAGTAATTTTATGAGCTATTGTAAATGTATTGTAAAACTTGACATCATGAGTGATTATTGTTGAATCCGATTTTGGTAAGTAGATATGATAATTATTGTGGCCGTCTACAAATCCTAACAACATTCCTTCCTCTCCTGAAGGACCGAATTTTCCTTCTCGTTTGGCTTTAGGTATATTAACAATAGCATCACATCCAAAAGGATGAAGAGTAGTGGTATTAGTTTTATCTTTGGACCATAAGTCCAGGGGAGAGGAATTATTCGGAAGGTTAAAGGAAGGAGTTCTATTAAGCAAAAAATTGGCCGTTTGTATTGCTTCGGCCCACCAAGAACTGTCTAGACCACTCTGAATAAGTAAACATTTGGCTTTTTCAACCAATGTACGATTACCTCGTTCAGAAATCGGATTCTGTTGTGGGGAGTAAGGAGCCGTTAATAAGTGAGTGATGCCTCTAGTAGAATAGTAATTTTTAATAGTATTGTTGGAGAATTCACCACCGTTATCAGTGACTACATATTTGATTTTATTATTGCAAATATTTTCTGCTAATGATTCAAAGGTTTTATAATGACTAAAAACTTCAGATTTATGAAGTAAGAAATAAATATGTCGAAATTTAGAATAGCCATCGACTATTTTCAGAAAGTATAGTTTACCACCTTTTGATATAGGATCAATAGGGCCACAGAGGTCCATATGAATGATATCTAGACATCTTTGTGGTGCAGGGAAGGATCCTGGGTAAGGTAGTATGTGCGATTTGGCAAGATTGCACGCTTTGCAAACGTAATTGGAAAAATCGACATTGGGATATAGTAATTTCATTACTCTATTGTTAGGGTGTCCACTACTACAATGTAGGATATCTAGTTTTGAGAGTGAGAGAGTATTGACGTTACATACAATGTTGGTTTGCATGGGAAAACTTATGATATTTCCCAGAGTTGAACATGTGATAATGACTTTATTTTTATTTCGAATAGTATATACACCCTGCAAATTAACAAGACTCCAACCATCATGAAGTAAGTCAGTAGCTGCAACCAAAGGTGTTTGAACGGAAGGGGAGTATAAGGCTGGTATAGTAAGTTTATAACCAGATTCAGTCATTAATTTCACTACTCCTTGACCAAGTGCAGAGAATTCTTCGCCGTTAGCTGTAGACAAGCGCATGTTTGTGCTGGAGAAAGATGTAAATAAGGCCCTGTTATTGAAGAGCGAGTATGACGCCCCACTGTCCAAGACCACATGATTGGGTAAAGCCTCCATTATAACAGCCAATACTTTACCTGTCGACTCTTTTTCTTTTTTCCTTTTTAAGAACTCCTCACGTTTTTTGGGATGTAATTGAAAACAGGATGATTCTTGATGAGGAGCAAGAGGGTTATGTTTACCCTTAGAACAATAATTTTTATTCTTCTTGGTATCTACACTTAAGGCAGAACCAGCAGTGGACATGGAGAGATTTATACGTCTCATAACTTCACCTTCTAAGTCTGAGAATACTTCTTCTAGACTTGGTTTAACATTCATAACTTTGTAATTATTTAATATAAGATTGGCAGTGGTTTGATAAGAATCCGGTAGTAAATTAAGAATATAATGAGACATAAGAAATGAAAAAATGTCTTTTTCAAACAATTCGGGAGCGACTTCTTCAAGCAGATTAATAATGCTGCGAAAGTCGTTAATGGTACTGATAATGTTACTTTCGGTGAAACGAACATCAAATAACTTTTTGACAATGTAGGAGAGATTAGCCCCAGACTTGGCAGCATAGTGATTTTGGATTTTCAACCAGAGTTCAGCAGGGTTCTCCGGTGCATCTTTCTTAACAAACTTATTGTGATTAGTTCTGTCCAGGAACATTTTCAAAATAGTATCCGTCTGCCTCTTACGAATAAAAAATGCCTCTTTGAGGTTAGGATTGGTAGGTTCGATGAGATCAGGATTTAAGAAGTAATCCAAGTTGCGAACTTTGAGAGCATACATGATGTCTGTTTTCCATGTAGCATAGTTGCGATCATTCAGTTTTTCAATATTTTTGACTTCGGAAAAATTGGGATTTTCAAGGTATGCAGCTGAGAAGGTGATTGGTGTATTAGGATTACCAGGGATGGAAGTTGCTTCAGAAAAAATTGGATTAGAGCCAGAGTCTGAGGTAGCAGCAGCTGGAGACGTCATTATTGATTGAGCGCTGGGCCCATAACCTGAAAAGGTTAGGGACTAAATATAAAAAGTAAGAGATAAAACTCAGAGCTTTGGATGGCAGAGGCAATTGGACAGTAAGAGAAAGTTTTACCTAAATATAAAAAGTAAGAGATAAAACTCAGAGCTTTGGACGGCAGAGGCAATTGGACAGTAAGAGAAACTAAGTAGAGAATAATTAGTAAAGATGGCAAGAGAAGATAATAACATTGCATTATACAGCACACATACGTTTTACCTAAATATAAAAAGTAAGAGATAAAACTCAGAGCTTTGGACGGCAGAGGCAATTGGACAGTAAGAGAAACTAAGTAGAGAATAATTAGTAAAGATGGCAAGAGAAGATGAGAGACAATAGGAGTTAACAAAGCCATCTTTATAGTGAAGTAAGAGTATAGGATTCACGGAATTATACTTCGGAAATTAAATAAATTGGACAGTGAAAAATAGTAACCCAATAAGCGAGAGACTTTATAACGGTTAAATGGAACGTAATATAAGTAATGGAAATTAAAGGAAAATAAATTTAACAGTACATTAACAGTTAAACCTCAACAATTATAACAATTTAACGTCTTTGTTAAACGGTTTATCTCGTTCTAGAGAGCTTCACAATATATTTTTCTCTAAAAATAATACGGATAATGATAAGATAGATCAACTACGCCATTTCAACTATAACAATTTAAACTGCAATACGCGAAATAGTATAGCGAATTTTTTTTTTTGGAAGTAATGAAAATCTTCCCAGGAAAGTGCTGTGTTACCTGCTTTCGCAACAAGGCAGAAAGTTTAAAGTTGTATCTAGAGAACAAGTCCCTTGGTTCTATATTAGATTTGAGTTATATTACCTCTACAAATTTATACCCGAGTAAACGGAACAATGCAGTACCGGCATGTTTACCTCAGCTCGGGAGAAAACCCAAGAATTCAACTCTTTTGGAAACTGGAACTCCATTTCTTGAAGAATCAAAGTTATTCACTGATTATTCTTTGTTCGAAAATGTAAGGAAATCTTCGGCCGATTTTTTTAAAAAATTATCAAGGATTTCTCAAGATAATCAAATTGACATCGAAGACGCGAAATTTGAGGAGTGGCAGAGGTTTGAGATTCGGATTTTTTATGGTACGTAAAGAGATATCGAACGGCAGCACTTTTTTTTTACCTAACAAAAATTGTTAGAACAGGTTATTTGGAAACATCAGGATATTCCAGTGTTGTTAAGAATAGTATCCAGGATTATTTGAATCATGAATATTGTGGTTTAATTGTAAATTACGTTTGGCTTTGTTTCAGTCTTGAACCATACATTTGATTTTCTGACTTGACTGATTCGAAGGAACCATCAAATCCTTATGAGAGAATGTGCTTTTACCTGGGATCATTACGTCAAGCAAGGGGTCAAGAAATGAAACCATATGAGGAACACTCAAGTAGATACAAAGAAGTAATGCTTCAAATGTTGGAGGAACAATGTGCTGCTCCATATAACTATGTGGACACACTGAATAACATCTATATCAAGCTGGTGAATTCACAAAAAAGTTTGAGCGAGAGACTTGCTATATATGACTCCTTACTACACTTCCCCTATTGGCCAGACATAGTGGAAAAAGACAATACTGCCGACCACAATATTCTGGGAAGAATTCGTCAAAACATTAGATCTTTTGGGAGAGAACTTCATCGAAGGAGCTTAGAACTAAGGGCGGTAACTGAATTTTTACGAAGATTTGACAGCAAGATGGGACTTATCACTTTCGAAGACTTGAACCCACTCTTTAATGAACTTATACAGCAAATATTGCATAATCCTTTCAACTGGATGGGAAAGAGTTGCTACAATTTACTCACTGGTCGTACATTTCGCAATGAAATATTTGGCGATTCATGGGAGCTTTTAAAACAGGTTGCCATGGAACAGTCGTTTGCCAAGAGACTGGTCCAAACGGCAGATTCTGACTTTTATCTAACAGGAATAGGAGGTGACCAATTTCGACAATTTTTACAAGAGGGTCCAATTTACGATGAGAAAGGCAAGAATTTCACTTCTCTGGATTTTTTTTTTGTGACTTATGCAGTGCTTTGTAATTTGATCAAGGGTTGCGTGGGCCGGAATACATGAGGCGAGCCATCAGAACAGCAATCCTAGAAAAACAATTAGGCATATCTATTCACTTTAAATCTCAACTCTACTTCCATCTTGAGCGCCTTCCCTCCGATTGGAGTACTTCAGAATCTCCATCTGATTGTTTGGTAGCCTTGGTCACTTTCGCCACTAATGTTTTAAAAAAAGAGAATATTGAGATACAGCAAAACCGAAAAAGCTTGTGGATTTATACTTTTGAATCCCGCGCCAAAAAGAAGAGTTTTGATCTCTCTTGGCAGGGAATATGTGACAAGAAATCCGCAAGCTTTACTTCTTTAACAGAAAGAAAACAATACGAAACACCACAATTTTCACTGTGTCTTGGCGTACTTGCCCATCTTATAACGGAAGACACCACCTTTGCTTGTGAAAATTTGATCGTTCAACAAATTGAGGCCCATGAGAGCCCTCACGAGTTTTTGGATAAATGGATTGAGGCTGTGTGCATGTTTATGATAATAAATCACAAAAACTTGCTACCCGTGAATGTAAAAAAAGATACATACTTTGAGACTTGCTTGAAAAAGTTGGAGCAAATTGTAAGTTATTCATGATTGAACCCTTTCCTACCACTGAGATATGTTCTAATGGGAAAATTATAGAAGTCGAAATTTTTTTCTTCCTCTCTTACAATCTCACCCAACGAGGGGCATGAAGGATAACAACTAATATCAAGTACAAGAGGTGCAGCATATTGGCGGACAAGTGGTAGTTTTAGATTAATTATAATTGTGATTACCAATTGTATCTATTTCGATATTATTCACCGCGCAATACGGGGGGCGGACTTGTTAGCAAGTCCGCAACCTTGGACTCAAATTCACCACAGATTGAACACACATTGAGCTATTGACAAAGGAACCATACAATCAGGGATGAACACCACTCAGCATAACAGTTTTTGTGGGTCTTCAAGTAGAGTTCAGTATGAGTTCAGTATGAGTTCAGTCTGAGTTCCATCTGAGTTCAGTCTGAGTTCAGGTTGGGGACTTGCTAGCAAGTCCACCCCCTATATTGCGTAGTGATTCTAACTTTATATACATTAGGGGGTATCAAAGTTAGAAATCTTCCATTTTACAATACCTCTTTTTTCAACCAAATCAACCATGATTATTCTTTAAAATATGCCATATTGTGCCCTAAAAACACCTTTTTACTAAGGATTAATGTTAAGTTTGTGGCTCTCTTTTTGTGTTGTGAAATACATTTTAAATAATTACACATTTCTAACTTTGATACCCCCTATTGTGAGACTGTGGCGTAGTTGAGACCTAACACCCGCCCCTTCTGTTGTGGAGTGTTTAGGGAAGTTAGTAGAATGATTGAGAAGAGATGAGAAACTAGTAGAATATTCTAGAGCTATGTGTATATAGATATATAAGTGTTTCCACAGAGTAATGAAAACTTGATAGTCTCCACTATAGGTTATGGGCCTGCGTTAAACCTGAACTGCGCCCCCAGTAATTCTGAACCCTTCGGTAACCCGATTTTTTTTTATCTTTATCTTGGATAACCTCCAGACTCAACCAGTAGCACCAACCCCTCAGGATAACCTCCGAGCTATTATCAATATCAATATTATTTTATTATTATTATTATATTTTTTTTATCTCTCACACATGGCTTGCTACAACCCGTATAACTTATCTACCTCCTATTTTTATCCACCTCCACCTGTATCAAACTGCGGCAACTCATTGAATTACCAAACATACTACCCAACCTTGTATCCAGTTTACCAACCTTCTGTTCACCCAACCACCTCCATGTCACCAGCTCCATGTCTTCCATCCCTTCATCAAAGAAATGTGAGCCCACAAACTTTTACTAAAATCACCGAGATTGGCGAGAATCTAATTGCTGCAGATGATGAACCCCGAATCAAAGAGGCCCGCGCCAATGTATCTTACACCCACTCAAGTCCAATCCTTGATAGTGGTGCCACTCACCACCTAACTGGAAACAAAGACCAGCTAGTCAATTTCAAACCCTTTAAAAATCCTATACCACTGAAAGTAGCCACCCACCTCTCTAAACCTCCTTTCATCACAGGCATGGGGACTCTTAACTTTCAGGATGTAGATGGGAATATACTGGCATTGAATGGTGTCTTGTTTTGTGAATCAGCGAGTAGCACTTTAATATCCCCTGCTGCTATTATAGAGGGAGGAGGACAGATTGGGGTTTATGAAAAGGATATGTTTATTCTGGACAGAGATGGATTCTATTTACTCAAAGCAGAATATAAGGATAGGAAATGGGTGTTGCCTAATCCTGTTACCATAGATGATAAATGTCTCCCTAGTAATAAAATACTTTCTGTCGCTATCTGTCCTTCTGAAGTTGCTCCCAGCCCAACTGATATTTCTGTAAACAATGACAATGATAATCTTTTGATGGTATGGCATCGCCGTCTTGGTCACAGATCTCTCAAATGCATCAAACGACTATTCAAATTTGGAGGAGCCAATGGACTTCCTAAATTCTTACCTGCTGGGTCACTCAACTGCACTGCATGTAAAGAATCAAAAAGTGAACGCCGTCAAAATCCATCATGGCACCCAACGAACAGATCATTACAAAAACTTGAGATCATAACAACTGATTTAGTTGGTCCACTACCACCAACTCCAGAAGGTTACACATACATGATTACTTTTCAGGACCTGCACACCTCTTTTGGTGTTTGTGAACTTTTAAAGAGCAAAACAGATGTTTTTGGATCAATTGTCCGGACTGTTAACTTACTGGAAAACTACAGTAACCACAAAGTAAAAATTATATGTACAGATAATGGGACTGAATATGTCAATAATCAAGTTAAGATTTGGATGGCTGAGAAAGGAATTTTTCACGAACATAGCATGCCATACACTCATGGACAAAACGGCAAAATTGAGAGTTTCAACAGGACTGTATCTGACAGTGGTAGGACACTGCTTGTTGATAGCAAATTACCTGAGGAGTTCTGGGGCAGGGCTTATTTATGGGCAGCATATGTATACAACAGGGTTCCCAACAGCACCTGTCTTACCAATACACCTTTTGAATCCTTCATGGGTTATCGGCCTGATCTTTCTCACTTGAGAATTTTTGGAGAAGTAGGATATGTTCACTTACCTTCAGAAAAAAGAAAAAAACTTGATAAAAGAGGCATTGAATGTGCTGTACTTGGATATTCTGTGGGAGGTAAAGGATGGATAATGTATGATAAGATTAAAAATAAATACTATGAAAGCATATGGGTACATTTTCCTGGAGACTTGAAATCTCAAACCTATGAAGTCCGCAGACCTGTTAAAAATCGAAATTACACTGATCTAGCTAGAAGTAACAATACTCAAGACCATAATAGTAAAATTCAAAAAAAACAAAAAATGGACTTGGATTTTATCACTAATAAAATGGATTTGCTGAATTTTGATGAGATTAAAGAAATTCGTGAGCAAGACAGAACTGCGGATGACATTGAGCGTAATTGTGTGGAAATTATGAGTGGTGTACCTAGGACCTACAAACAGGCAATGAAAGATGGGGAAAATAAAGAGTGGGTAAAGGCATGTAAGAATGAAATGGAGAATATGGAAAAGATGGATGTTTGGGATTTTGTTGACCGGCCAGAAAACAAGAATGTTATGAAGGGAAAATGGGTTTTCAGCATTAAACGAGATGGTGCAGGGAATGTTATCAAAAGAAAAGCTAGATTTGTAGCCAAAGGCTTCACCCAAGTTGAAGGAACAGATTATCACGATACCTTTGCACCTACTGCAACTTTCACTTCTTTACGACTCCTTCTAACAACAGCAGCATTGAATCAATGGCCTGTCCATAGTTTTGATGTCACAGCAGCCTACTTACACTCAAAAATTGATGAAGATGTATGGATAGAATTACCTGAAGGTTTTTATGAACATGAAAAAATAAACAATAAAGTTTTAAAATTAAAAAAGGCCTTATATGGGACAAAACAGGCGGCACGCTGCTGGTGGAAACATTTGTCCTCCAAACTTCGACAACTTGGTTATATCCCTAGTTTTTATGATTCTAGTCTATATATAATTAGTAGTGGTAATAATAGTGACAGGGGGATTATCTGGATACATGTTGATGATGGTATAGTTGCTGGTAGTTCTGATTTAGTGTTAAATACTTTATCAAAAAATTTAGATGGCATTCTGAATATAAAATGGTCTAGTACTATTAATTCTCTTGTTGGTGTGGATATTAAACACATTGATGGAGGCTTTGCTCTGAATCAGGGTGCTTTAGTTTCTAGAATATTGAAAGAACACAACCCCTCCCACAACCGGTACCTGACTACACTCCCCAGTCATCCAGAAAATGGCATTATCAAACTGACCGATAAACTCAACCAACGAAACTACCTCAGTATCCTTGGCTCAATGAGCTACCTCGCAGTTGGTACAAGACCCGATATTTCTTATAGTGTCAATTTCCTATCACGTTTTGCCCAAAATCCACAGCCCGAACATTGGGTTGCCATTAATCATTTGCTAGGTTATCTGGAAGCCACTCAAGGTCTTGCACTCATTATAAAACCTCAATATATCAAAGATCAACCACTGCATGTCTATACAGATGCAAGTTGGACTAGTCCTACAGATCGGGCCAATCATGGATATGTCATCATGTACCATGGGGTACCTATTAGCTGGAGTGCAAAGCGACAACCACTTGTTTCAATTTCATCACAAAACGCAGAAAATATGGCCTTAAGTCATGGGACTCGGACTGGAATATGGATCCAGAACCTCATAGAGGATGTTACAGGCATCAAGTTTAAACTTAAGCTCTTTTGCGACAACAAATCATCTGTCCATGTTGCAGAAGATTCACCTTCTAACAAACGTTCCAGACACATGAGGCGAGACTTCTATTATGTGAATGAAATACTATACGATGAACTGGCTTCTCTCACCTGGATTTCTACTCATGACAACATTTCTGACATTATGACTAAAACCATAGGGAGGAACAAACTCTCAGACACTTTACCACTATTACAGCTCAAATCTTTGTAAAATGGGTGTTTCGTATGGTTGAGGGCGGGGGTGTTGTGGAGTGTTTAGGGAAGTTAGTAGAATGATCGAGAAGAGATGAGAAACTAGTAGAATATTCTAGAGCTATGTGTATATAGATATATAAGTGTTTGCACAGAGTAATGAAAACTTGATAGTCTCCACTATACCTTCGACAAGCCGCTGAGATACGGTAAAAATATGATTTAAGAGCATCTCCACTTGTTTCGGTAAACCCGTTTGGTATGCATATTTTACAGAAAATAGCTGCTAAAATTCCACACTCATCTATTTTCAGTCTTTCGGTAAAGGGTCAAATCAGTAATTTTTTCAGTAAATCATGGATCTTTCCATGAATTATTGAATCATTAGTGGAACTCATTTTCTGTCCTGCCATTTTTTCAGTAATTCATCTCACTTGGTTAACCTCGCGACACCTCACTACCTCCAATTCATTAAATCTTCACTCTTACCAAACACTTCATTACTTGCTATTTTCTTACCAAACATAACTTTTCTCACTTCTCATTATCACATCACACCAAAATTATCACTTTTTTTATATTATAGTACTTTCTAAACTATGTCTACACCATCAATACTGCCAAGACATCCCAGAAACCCCCTGTCTTCGTACTCCCTCAAAATCTTGGTTTTCTCCACAGCATTTGGTTCTTGTAAATACTCGCTTTTGTATAAAGATATGATATCTTTAACAAAAGTTTTCAAAGCCTTTAGTGAAGTGGTTTCAGCTATGCAAACATACTCGTCAGTTGAGTCGGCCAAAATCCCATAGACAAGCTGGCGAAGTACACTAGTTGGCTTTTGGTGAGGTGTCAATCCAAGTTTCCCGCAGCAATCCTGTAGTAATGTAGTTAGTAAAAAATTGAGAAAAAGTGTGATGGATATTATTAAAAAAATACTATACACCATGCAATATGGGGGGCAGACTTGCTAGCAAGTCCGCAACCTTGAACCCAAATTCATATTTAATTGAGCACCTAATGAGGTAGTAATGAAACAACCAACAACCAAGCTTGGAACCTCTCTGAAATAAACTAAAAGACAAGTTGAATACTTATTGAAGCACAGTTGATCATTATTGCAAAAAGTCTTGTAATCTCACTTACTCTAATTATAAAAGTAATATTATTATGAGTGAAGTTCGTAACATTAACAGACTGTAAAATGCATAAGATTTTAAAAATAATGTGCTTCTGCTTTATAAGTTCATATGTAATAGTAAATTTCTCATGTAAATCAAATCAAAAGCTTTTTTACATCTTCACATAAGTTTGTGGAGCTATCAATATATAGAGAAATTAGTTAATATCATAAGAAGTTTTTGAAGAGAAAATATGTAGTTTACTAATATTTTTTTATTGGATTTCATCATTAAAAGTTTTGTAAATATATATATTTATTCTAATATTATTCTCAGGAATTATCAATTTTTTCAAGCTTTAAAATATTTTTGAAAGTTAAAAATTTCTTTCAAATATAATTAAAATACATTAGTTTAGAGTTATCATTTATATAATTAGTACATATCATTTTTTAATAAAGTGAAAAAATGATCTGGTCACAATTATTTTTAAATAATAAATTTCCTTCTTCAATAAATCAAAATATTAAGGGTTGAATTTTATGATGAGTAACCATATGTCTAATAATTAGTACACTAGAATTTGGGTTTGATTTTTTTGGTATCGGGATGTAACCCATTCCCATTCCTTGTTATGATATATATATATTATTTACTTTATTTTAAAATTCTCCTTCCATAATTTTTCATTCAATTTCTGGACCATATCATGTTCTTCCCCTGTTAAGTCTTCCCCCTTATGCTCATTTTAATTCTCTCTTACATGTTATATTTCATATTCACACTTTGTGGTTGCCTCTCCACACCTCTCCATCCCGCCTCCCTTGAACTCACTTCTCTCACTCCCTTCACCCCTTTTTACTCCCTTTAGAGTGAAAGAGGTAAGGTAGAAAGTAAAAGGGAGCAGTTGGAAAGTGTGGGGGGGTGGATTGTATTGAAGAGCAATAGAGTTAGGGTGAGAAGAAAAGAGGTGGGGAGGATAGAAAAAGAGGTGGTAGGGAATAAAAAAGGTTATCAAGGGGGTGAAAGTGGTAGTGAGTGGGGTATGGTGGTGTGGACTGGGAGCCCAAAGGGTGTGGTGGGGTAATGTGGCAATTGGAAGGAGTGGGGTGGGGTTTAAAGAGGAAAAAGAAAGAGTTAGAAGGGTCAATATTGGAGATAAAGGGGTGAAATGGGCTGTAAAGTGAATGGGAAGAGGATGGAGTGTGAGCAAAACAGGTGAGGAAGGGTGAGAAGAGTAAAATTTCAGGTTTGAAGGCATCAGAAGCAAAACAAAGTTAAAAGGATGATAAGCAAAAGGAAAGGGGAGGGAATATAAATGAAACAGGTGAAGAGTCAGAAAAGTATGTATAAAGGGGTTGAGTGAGTATCAAAAAAGGTGGTGAAAAACAGAAGATGAAATCTATCTTTTGGCTGAAGGATAGAGTCCACCCTGCAATAATATGATGTTTTGCTTACACTTATAAAAACAATATTTAAACATGTAGTTTGGATATTTTACATCCATAATCAATTCAAAATATACATATATTAGGGGGTGTCAGTTCTGGCAAATCCGCACTAACAAAGCCGCACTTAAATTTGACCAAATCCGCACTTAAATAAGTGCGGATTTCCAAAACACACTAGCCCCTATACTGGTGGATTTCAAAATGAAATAAGTCACTTATTTCACTCAAATCCGCACTTTCTCAACCAAAAGTGCTGATTTCACCATCAAGTCCCATTTCACTGATTTGTCAGCATCATCCCATTCATACGCAGCACTCCGCAGAATAACACTTCATAACTCAAAACATCGTACATCACTTACATCTTCATATCATATCATATAAGAGTCATGCCTTCCTCACTTTCAAATCGTGATAAATTACATAAAGCAATGACTTTCATGGCGCTTGAACTGCTCTTGGACTCTGATTCCGATTCTGATCTAGAAGAAGATTTTGTCGTTTTATCAAAAATGGCCAGGAAACGTTACCTTCTTCCCAGAAAGCCTCAAGTACTTCATACCCCCAAGTACACCATCCAAACACTTCTTAACCTATCTACACCCAGTTTTAGACAGCTGTTCAGGACTTCTCAGGAATGTTTCCTTAAATTGCTTGAGCTTATTCAGGATCATCCCATATTTCACAATAATTCTCAAAAAGAACAACGACATCCTTCAATTCAATTGGCCATCACACTATGCCGTTTGGGTTCAAATGGTAATGGAGCCACTTTGAAACATTTAGAAAATGTCTTTGATTTAGGGTATGGTTCAGTTAACACTTATACCAAACGATGTATCACTGCCATCAACTCCTTGGAATCATCCCCCTTTTCCCCCCTTTGCACCACGCAATATAGGGGGAGGACTTGCTAGCAAGTCCGCAACTTGAAGTCAGATGGAAATCAGATGGAACTCAGACTGAAGTAATACTGAACTTTCACTTGAAGTATCACACAAATAACAATGGATCTATATTGAAAACATAGTGAAAGTGTGAGGATAACTGAATGGAAGCCAGAAAAAATCATTCCATGAGTCTACTCAATGCAAAGTATTTTTTGAAACAGCTTATTAAAATAATACTTTATTAAATTAATTTGATCAATAAAAATTGATTGACAATATTGCAATTCTTAAATACAATAATTTTATTAAAAAATTTCAGATTACATATAAAAAAAATCAGTGACTTTTTCTATTACTTACAACTGTTTTTACAGAATTGAAAACTATGTTTCAGCTAATATTTTATGGAAGTGAACTCTGTTCTTCGCCCGAAGAACAGAGTTCATCCTCCTATTTTCACACTCTGTTTGCACCAATCTCCATCCCTTTCAATTCTATCAACACATGCTTGTCTTCCCTTCCCATGCCTTTTGCTATCCTCCCAGCCCCATTGTATGCCATCCTCTTTTGATCCCCATTTCACCCCTCTCAACCTCTCCCAGACCCTTTTCTTCATTTAAAATGCCTCGGAACCCTTAATATTCCCTTCCAACTCTTTCCCAACCTTTTCGCTACCCCATACACCCTTCCTAACCCCTCTCTCCAGCCTTTCCAGCCCTTGTAGCCCCATTTGTGTTCACATGAGCTTCAAGGTGTGTTCAAAGTAAATTCAATACTTCTTCATGATGGTTTCATCACTTCCTCAATGTGTGCTCAAAAAGATATGAATTAGGGTTCAAGGTTGCGGACTTGCTAGCAAGTCCGCCCCCCATATTGCGTGGTGTTGGCTGCCTCATTCACTCCTCCTTGGCTCACTCTAACCTCCCTTTTCTCCCTCTTTGGTCTCATCTCTCCCTTTCTCCCCCTTCTTGGTCTCCTCATATCTTCCCCTCATTCCACTCCACCCCCCACCAAATCCCCCAAATCCTCCCTCCAAATCCCCACCAAACCCGCCTCTAACCCCCCCTCCAAACCCCCCCTCCAAACCCCCCCTCCAAACCCCCCTCCTATCCCCCTCAAAACTCCCCCAAATCCTCCCTCATATCCCTCCTACCCCCCCTTAACCTTCACTTAACGATTCGTTAACGAATCGTTAAGTTATTGAACGATTGCAGGTAATCGTTCATTAACACCATGCAATATGGGGGGCGGACTTGCTAGCAAGTCCGCCGAGAGGTTGAGAGGGGTGAAATGGGGATCAAAAGAGGATGGCATACAATGGGGCTGGGAGGATAGCGAAAGGCATGGGGAGGGAAGACAAGCATGTGTTGATAGAATTGAAAGGGATGGAGATTGGTGCAAACATAGTGTGAAAATAGGAGGATGAACTCTGTTCTTCGGGCAAAGAACAGAGTTCACTTCCATTCACTTATATTTCTTTTTTCTCAACTCATCTCTCCAGGTAAGTCATTTTATTCTTTTTAAACAGAGTGTGAAAATAGGAGGATGAACTCTGTTCTTCGGGCGAAGAACAGAGTTCACTTCCATTCACTTATATTTCTTTTTTCTAAACTCATCTCTCCAGGTAAGTCATTTTATTCTTTTTAAACAGAGTGTGAAAATAGGAGGATGAACTCTGTTCTTTGGGCGAAGAACAGAGTTCACTTCCATAAAATATTAGCTGAAACATAGTTTTCAATTCTGTAAAAACAGTTGTAAGTAATAGAAAAAGTCACTGATTTTTTTTATATGTAATCTGAAATTTTTTAATAAAATTATTGTATTTAAGAATTGAAATATTGTCAATCAATCTTTATTGATCAACTTAATTTAATAAAGTATTATTTAAATAATTTGCTTCAAAAAATACTTTGCATTGAACCTAGTATCTAGACTTGATCTGCATTTTGGCTTAAGGAATTGTCATTACTTTAAAAGTAGTATACTTGACATATCTTATTTATATATTAATTAATTTATGTAATTATATTGTATTTTGATGACTTTCACCCTTTACTTCAATAAAATGCAGGGGAGGGTATTGCCAATTTTTTAAATCTGACATGTGAAATTGATGACTTAGAAAAATTTGGTGGTACCCACCCCTTGTTTCAATAAAATGCAGGGGAGGGCATTGCCAAATTTTTAAATCTGACATGTGAAATTGATGACTTAGAAAAATTTAGATAAGCAAACTTATTGACTAGAAACTAAAGATAGAAAATTTTTATTATACATTCAAATTTTTGTCAAAAATAACGTACTATATTCTTTTCCTTTTATAAGTCAGCATATAAGAAAATATTACCAAAATTAAATTAACTAGAAAAACAATTTATCAATTGAAAAGGTCAAGTAATTTTTTAATGTCCTCATAAGATTGGCCATTTTTAACACATTCCATAATGAAATCTTTTTTTTTAAAACTCTCTTGTTTTTCCAATTCACAAGTAGCCATTTCTCTTTGAAATTGAAGGTCATTTACTCTTTCCATCTGCTCTACCTCAAATTTTTTTTCTTCCAAATCTAAGGCTTGCTGATCTTTCCTTAGCATATGATCAAACTTCATCTTCTCAAAGTCAAGGGCATTATTTGCAATAGTTGATTTCGCTGAGAAAATTAAATTGAAATAAATAAATAAATGAGTTAATGATTAAGATATATAGTAAACAAAACTTACTTATATCTTTTTTTTCAAAATAATCCTCAAGGGAGCCAAATGAGCTTGTTGAAGTATTACCACGTTTTAATAGATGGTTCAAGTTCATTGAAGTTGAGGCTCGACGCTTTAGTTTGTAGTTTGAACAAGAGGCTTCAGGAAGTTCTTCTAAAGCAGCTTCTAAAGAGGTATTCACATTTCCAGAATTGAGATTATTTAATGGAGATTGAGTTTGAGTAGGAGGAGACTAGAAAGAAAGAGAATTTCAGAGAAGAATTGAAGAAAAAACAAAAAGTAAACATACATTTAAATTTTGGGCCTCTGAGGATTCAGATCTTCTGCGATATAATTGTTCTGCTTGATAGTTGGGATCATCTTCAGCTGAACTATGGTTAGAAGGTGGAGGGGATTGATCTTCTTCAAGTAAAGGTGTGTTGGGAGGATTATAGGAAGGTTTGGAGCCAGAGGGTATATGCTTAGTAGTATCGTGTAGAAACCAAGGGTTTACATCAACTCGGGTGCCTTTTGAGATTTGGAATGTCTGGGAGGCATTATGAAACTGGCACATAACAAGAAAAAAGATTAAAAAGTAGAAGAAATAAGTAAAAAAGAATGTAAACATGCCTGGTCAAAATATTGAAAATGTTGGAGATTGGTGCAAACAGAATGTGAAAATAGGAGGATGAACTCTGTTCTTCGGGCGAAGAACAGAGTTCACTTCCATAAAATATTAGCTGAAACATAGTTTTCAATTCTGTAAAAACAGTTGTAAGTAATAGAAAAAGTCACTGATTTTTTTTCTATGTAATCCTTGCTTTACGAGGAGACTTTTGTGATGAAGCAGATTTTTGAGTTACCTTTTGAGATTTGGAATGTCTGGGAGGCATTATGAAACTGGCACATAACAAGAAAAAAGATTAAAAAGTAGAAGAAATAAGTAAAAAAGAATGTAAACATGCCTGGTCAAAATATTGAAAATGTCAGGAAGGGGTGTGTGCCGAGGATTGATGGGTAGGTAGCGAGGAAGGTCAGTGTGTCACATGTGACAGGGATGGGGTAAGAAAGGAAGGGATGTTTTGTGGCCAAAATGTGGTTGTGAAAAAAAACGGGAAAAAAGTGCTGATTTGAGGTCATAACTGACACCCTTTTTTGAAATAAGTGACTTTTTTGCAAAATTTAAGTGCTGATTTGTAAGTGCTGATTTGGTTTGAAATCCGCACTTAATTTAAGTGCGGATTTGCCAGAACTGACACCCCCTATTAGCTGTTTGTAATAAATACTTGTATTCGAAGTAGAAGAATTATAAAAATATAAAAACTAGTCATTTTTGGTTGCTTAAAAATATAATCTCATTCTTCAATTTTTATTTATTTGGAGAAAAGAGAAATTAGGGTGCTTCATCATGTCCATCTTTTGAAAATAAAATCTTACTGCATTTAATTTTTATAATTTTGTGTCTTTTATACAGAACTTTAGAATATAATATTGGATAGGAACTATGGATGAATTTGTTAGTTATATAATTAATTTTTATAAAAAAATGTATAACATAAGCTTAAAATTCTGAAAAAAAATTGAGAACAATCCAGTTTACATGGTCTCTATTAAAAATGAAAGATTTGTATTATGAAAAAAGGGATTTTTTCTGCATTAAGAAGTCATGAAATTTTTTTTAAATTTTTTGAAAAATATATAGTATATTTCTTAGAATGGTTAAAATTTATACTTAAGAAAAAAGAATGTAATTTCATGTATTTTTATTTATAAATTTTCATTCAAAAAGATCATCTGATTACATTTCATCAAAAAGTATTGTTTATTGAGAAGATTTCAAAAGCATTTTTATTCTTATTTCCATTTAGATTTGAATAGTTTTTCATAATGCTTTCAATAAAAAATCACCCATGTTTTGTGAATATTTCAAGCTTATTTCAGAAAGATTTCAGTCTGAATTTGGTGTGAGTTCATTCTGAGTTCCATCTGAGTTCCATCTGACTTCAAGTTGAGGACTTGCTAGCAAGTCCCCCCCAAATATTGTGTGGTGATACTTACAGATTTTAAAACCCAATATTTATTGTGAATCTGTAGATCCTCAACAAGTTTTGTAAATAGATCTTTTCTTATTCTAAATTGGTGCTCAAAAATAATATTGTCATAAACAGGGTTTTGCCCAAAGTAGTCTTTCATTAAGCGTGCATTACCAGTGTAAAGATCACATTGTATCATTTTTTTCTTTGGTCTTGGTGTATTTTAATTAGATGATTGATTGTTGCAATAGGTAGTTAAAAAATATGTAAGAAGGAGATCTTCTTCTTCCATGTCTAATAAATTATCAGGGAAATTTAAAGGCATGGGAAATGTAACAGTTGAGTGAAGAAAAATGAGTATGGTAGAAGGAGGGATAGAAGAAATTAGTTCTGTGGAAGCAGTAATGTTATTGAATAAAGCAAGAAACACGAGTGATGAATATTTTGTGTTACTCGCAAATAGTGAATTTTTTGAAAAATGAGTGTGGAATGATATCATAAATTTGTGCAACTCAGAAGTAATATGCATGTAAGTGGGAGTTACACAACCAAACAAGTGTGGATGCTCTAAAGGCATCTCCACTAGTTTTGGTAAACCCTGTCGGTATGCCTATTTTGAACCTGGCAACATCACTGGTTGCATTAAGACCCATCAGTAAGCCCTCAAATCAGCGATTTGTCAATAAGCGTCAGTAATATTACTGGAAACTACAGCTTGTGTGTCATTAACTTGACCTCTTGCCCGGCAAAAAATTTCTAATCTCAACTTGCTTTCAGATTATACCGACTGTCTGAAGGTTACCAACTTTTTTTATTTCTCCATTACACAACACTATTTTGACTTCATATCACTATTTATTAACATATTTTGGTACTACAGAAAACTATATAAACCTTCCAACTAAAAAAACCTGCAATATGTCATCTGATTCAAGGAAAAAACATTTGTCTAAATAGAACCCACAGGAAGAACAAAAACTTACCTTGTCATGGATAAGAATCAGTGAACAGCCTGAATATGCAACATATCAAACTGGGGAGGCCTTTTACAAAAAAATTGAGACACATTTTAATATGTATAGCATGGTCCATTACAGAGATTATGAACAGATAAAAATAAGGTAACAACTCTTTCCTTCTTACTCAAATCACATTCTAACAATTCAATTTATTGTTTTTGCCTTGTACTTCAGATGGCAAGCCTTAAATACATCAACTCTTAAATATAGTGCAATTTATCACTCAATTGAGTGAAACACACCTAGTGGAAGTAACCCAAGTGACTGGCTCCAAATGGCTCTTACCATCTATCAAGAACAAAACAAGTCAGATTTCAAAAGTTTTCCAGCATGGGAAAAAACTCAAGTTTGAACTGAAATGGAGAATGGAGATAAAAAAACCTTCTGATTTAGTTCCTAAAGACCCTGCAATACCTGAATTGAATTCAAGTTGTTATGATGATCAAAACAGTGAACCAGTTACTCCTTTGCCTTCTGATGTTTTCAGTGTGCGCCCTATAGTTCAAGAAGAAGAAAAAAAAGAAGATTGAGCAAGAGCACTATAAGTGAAGATAAAGTCAACATCACTACTCATCTTAAAGATTTGGCTGAAAAACAACTTACAAGCATGTGCAGCACTAATTCAATGTTTGAGCGACAAAATGATCTTGCAGGAAAAAAAATGGATATTGCACAAGACAGAATATTAATTGAGAAAAAGAAAATTGAAATTGACAAAATAAAAATTGTTTTTGAGAAAACAAATTTTGAGTTGAACCAGGATAAAATCAATATAGATAAAAGAAACTTGAAGATAAATTAGGAACAAAGCCATAGTGAAATGAGAAGTAATGATATCAATCAACTGAAGGAGCTTTTGATATTGAAGCAAAATAAAGGTTGTAATGAGGATGATTTAGCAATTCTGGATAAAATGAAAGATGACATGAAAAGAAAGTGGTTAGGGAGCAAGTAGTAATATAAGATTTAAAATGTTTTACCTTCTATATCTAACATTTATGGTAGTATTAGATGGAATATAAAGTATCTATTATTATATATTATTATATATTTATATATATTATTAATAATAAGTAAAGTAAAAAAAACCAAGATTGATAAGAAAAGTAATAAAAAAACTATGTATTATTATATATTATTATTGATAAGTAAAATATAAAACCCTTCAAAAGCTTCTTAAAAAATAAGTAATAAAATAAAAAATATAAGACAAATAATTAATATTATGGAGAGACGTGAGTAATATTATTTTAATAATTGTATTCCAAAAGATGAGGGGGAGAAAAGACATTAAAAATTTTAAGTTTAATAAAATAGAATTAGGAAGGAAAAATTATGGTGAGGTTTCAGTAACATATTAAAATTTAATCTCAATTGTCAAATATTATAATATATTTAATAGTTTTTACTGATTAAAGAGATTTATTAAATTAATAATAATTAGTTTGTATTTAATAGTAATAATTTTTTGTTTTATTTTATTGCAAATGAAGTTTTTGTATAAAACATTAGTATTAATATAATGGTGTAATGGTTAATAACTTAATATATTATTTCAAAAAATGAGTAGGGGTATTACTTTGGTGTATAGGTATTTGATTTAATATGTGATTTCAAAAGATGAGTGAGGGGAGATGGTGAAAGACTCACCTCCTTATATATTGGAGAGGACACCTATTGCCTATTATAGGCATCCTCTCCTCCATTTCCAAGAAACATTGAGTCAATTATACCTCAAGGCAATATCCAATAGGGGGAAATCCTGAGTTTTTATTGCCTCAATATTGGAAGTGCTTTGCCATATCACTATTGCCAAGCACAATAGTGAGACTCAACTATTGGTTGTGAAAAAAAAAATCCATTAATTAAAAAAAAACAAGAGAGAAAAATAAAAAACAAAAAAAAGGAAACTAGTAGCTTACTGTGGAGGAAAAAAAAAGGAGATTGGAGGAGCAATACACACAAGGAGTATTGCACCAAAAAAGTGGCGGAAAAAATAAGGAAAAAATATTGGTAAATCTAACAAGAGATTTACCCAAGTTTAACAACAATTAGTTACTCTTGCTAGATTTTCCTAATTTTTTTCCACCTCCTAGCAAGAGTTACTAATTGTTGTTAACCTTGGGTAAATCTCTCTCTAGATTTACCAATATTTTTTCCTTCTTTTTTCCACCACTTTTTTGGAACAATACTCTTTGTGTGTATTGCTCCTCCAATCTCCTTTTTTTTCCTCCTTGGTAAGCTACTAGTTTCCTTTTTTTTTCTATTTTTCTTGATTGTTTTTTTCATTAATGGAATTTTTTTTCCCAACCAATAGCCAACTCTCACTATTGCACTTGGAAATGGTGAGGCAGCAAAGCACTTCCAACATTGAGGACATAATACCTCAGGCTTTGCCCCTATCAGCCATTGCCTTGAGGAATAATTGCCTCAATGTTTCTTGGAAATGGAGGAGAGGATGCCTATGATAGGTAATAAGCATCCTCTCCAATATATAAGGAGTTGAGTCTTTCACTGTCTCCCCTCACTCATCTTTTGAAATCACATATTAAATCAAATACCTATACACCAAAGTAATACCCCTCACTCATCTTTTGAAATTATATATTAAGTTATTAACCATTTCACCATTATATTAATACTAATGTTTTATACAAAAACTTCATTTGCAATAAAATATAACAAAAAATTATTACTATTAAATACAAACTACTTATTATTTATTTAAAAAATCTTTTAATGAGTAAAAACTATTAAATATATTATAATATTTTACAATTGAGATTAAATTTTAATATGCTACTGACACCTCACCATAATTTTTCCTTCCTAATTCTATTTTATTAAACTTATAATTTTTAACGCCTTTTCTCCCACTCATATTTTGGCATACAATTATTAAAATCTTATTACTCACATCTCTCCATAATATTAATTATTTGTCTTATATTTATTATTTTATTACTTATTTCTTATGAAACATTTCATGGATATTTTTTACTTTACTTATCAATATTAATATATAATAATATAAAGTTTTTTTATTACTTTTCTTATCAATATCTCTTAACTAAAAATATTAATGTTAATTTATTTCTTATTTCTTATTACTTATGAAGTGTTTGAAGTTTTTTTTACTTTACTTATCAATAATAATATATAATAATATATAGGCTTTTTATTACATTTCTTATCAAACTCTCTTAACTAAATATTTTATTACTTATTTCTTATGAAGTGTAGCAGGAATTTTTTTTCTTTACTTATCATTAAAATTATATAAAAAATGTAAAATAACTACTTTATGTCATAATACTTGATTACTAACAATAAAACTTATTTCTTATGAAGAAGGTTTTTTTTCTTTACTTATCAATAATAATATATTAAATAAAAGGTAATATTTCATCTTCATAATATTTATTTCCTATTACTGACTTTGAATAAATCTTTATTGGCTTTAATAGTCCAATTATGAGTTTTTAGGTCTTCACTCAATTGAAAGTGGATTGAGGAATTATGTAATTGTTTGTTCCTTTGCATATAAGATGTCAAACTATTGAAAAGAGCTGGATTACAATAATTGCTAAGTATTTGTGAAGAAGATTATTCTTCATTCTCATCCACAAGGGATTCTTAAGTAAGTTAAGGTTCTAAAGCTGATTTATCTTCTACAATCATCTTGTGCAATATTACACAACACATCATTAAGGTTTTTAATTCAATAATGTTCCAAAGGCATGATGGTTACTTGATAATTCCACATCAAGACTTTAGTACACCAAAGGATCGTTCAATATCTTTGCAGGCTGCTTCTTGTAGCTTAGCTTAGTACTGTCTGGCCTCATCCTGAGGGTGTGGAATTGTATTTACAAGTGTTACCCATGATGAATAAATTCCATATGGAAGATAATATCCACAGGTATACTTATGTTTGTTTACTTTAAACCTAACTTCATCTTGTGTTCCAGAGAGTAATTTGTAAAATATGTGGCTGTGGTGGAAGATGTTGATATCATTCAGGGCACCAGAAGAACCAAAGAAGAAGTGCCAAAAGCGTAGGTTTTTGCTTGCTACACCCTCTAGTACCATAGTTAAACTTCCTTCTTTTCCTTAAACCTGACCAGCCCACGCTGAAGGGCAGTTTTTTCACTCCTAGTGCATACCATCAATTGATCCCAAATACCCAGGAAAGCCATGTTCTTTGTATTTTTTCAAGATTTTTTTCTTTCATATTTGGCTCACGTAAGTATTCTGATTTGTACAACTATATAATATCTTTAATAAAAAATTTTAGTGTTAATAGTGCTGTGGATTCTGCTATTTGAATATATTCATTGGTGAAATATTCTGAAATCCCATAGGCAAGTTGGCATAGGCAAAAAGTTAACTTTTGGTGTGGTGTTAAGCCTGGCTTCTTACAACAATCCTTGTGAATAGTAAAAGGTAGTGGCAAAGAAGAAATAAAGCTTTTCAATATTATAAAATACATAGATTAGTGTAATGAAACTTACAGTTCTCCATAACCAGTAGCTGTTGTGCTCTTGAAGATCATGACATATTTTGTTGAATTAATTTTTGCTCATACAGAATCTTCTTTCGAATATTCTTTGTTGTATATACAATTGTCTTCAAAATAATATTGCATCTATTTATAGTGGCCTTCAATATGGTTGCGTTGAATCATTTTTTTAGCTCGTTCTTCAGTGTCTAGTAATATTGATAAAATTAGTTATTCCTCTTCCATTGAATGGAATTCCTCAAGAATGTAGTATCTGTATAGATCCATGTGAAACTTCATTTGTGATATGGAATGTGTGGAAGGTCAAGTTGTGTTTACAGAAGAGTTACTGTTGCCAAACAAAAAACATGAGTGATGAATATTTTAAAAATATTGAGTTAATTGAGATTTACTTTATACAACTGGGGTTGCATGAAGATAAGTAAGAAAAGTCTCAGTAATATGCAAATAGCTACTGACAATTTGATGCAATGAGCGGAGATGCTCTAAGAAAATAAAAGAAGAAAGAAAAAATAAAGAAAAAAGGTGTAAAAATATTAAGAAGTGTGATATGGCATCTCAAAAGTTGCTTAGAAATTAGAGTATCAGACACAAAATATTATTTGTAAAATATTTATTTCACTCCCAAATGAAAACATTCTCTCTTGTGACATTGTTTGTTTAACACTTTTGTCATGATATTGGCTCTTTGTTCATTTTATGGTACCCACTCAATAATTTCCCTTTTATTATGTAGTTGTTCATTGATAAATTAGAACTCATGGTCACTGTGTCATGTTCTTTTGTTAGAAGCTTTGTCTGTTGAGATTTTGATTGAGGCTTGATTATCACATTCTAGTAGAAAAGGTTTGTTATACATGATAGGGTCGTTGAGAATGTTTGTAATCCACAGTCCCATTCTGGTGTCCGGGCCTAAGGCCATGTAATCTGCATGAAATGTTGAAGTTTCCACTGATGGAATTCTTTTTGATGACCAGTAAATGAGTGAATTGTGAAGAAAAATTAACATTCCGCCTGTTGACCTGGAGTATTCCCTGCCCCAGTTGGCATCTGAATATACTGTGAGATGTGGGTCTGAGCCTATATTTGGATAGAGATTCAGCTTCTTTTTTGAAGTATGTTGAGCATAGCCTAGTAGATGTTTTAGTGCCCTCCAGTGTTTGTTGTTGGGATTTTTTGTGTGTCTTTCTAGCTGGTTAATGGTGTAGCTGATATCTGGTTGAGACACTGTAGCTACGTAGCTCAGCAAACCTACAATGGAGAGGAAGTCTTTTGGGTTTAGAGGTACATGCTCTTTTGGAGAAGTCAATAGATCAAGGTTTTTTGGAAGTGGTTGATGATGAGGAAGCTTGGTTGGATAGTGTTTTGTTAGTATTTTTTTATTAATTCTGGTTGGCTGACTGCGAAACCTTGTTTGTTTCTTTCTATTTTGACTCCTACAATACCATCAAGACCATTTTGCCATTTGATAGTGAGAATTTGTCTCAGGTGACACTCTAGTTGTTTTAGGGTGTTGGTATTGTTAGATGTTACCAATCCATCATCAAGATGTACCCAGATCAATGCATGAGAGGTATTGTTTTTTAGAAAATATACACTGTTGTCAAAGCATGAAATAGTATATCCTATGCTCATAAGATGTTCACTGAAGTGTTGCCACCAGAATCTTACTGCTTGACAAGTATCATATAGTGCTTTCTTTATTTTGTAGTACTTGCCATTGTTCATTTCAAAACTGGGAGGATCTTTAACCCAAGCTTCTTCTTCTATTGGGCTGTGTAAATAAGCAACTGTAACATCAAATGCATGTATCGGCCAGTTGTTTAATGCTGCAATTGTAAGTATAAGTTGTTGAGCTGTAAATGATGCATTTGGTGCAAATGTTGAAGAGTAGTCTTTGCCTTTTATTTGTTTGAAACATTTTGCCACATACCTTGCTTTCAGTTTTGGTTTACCAGTGAGATTGTCTTTCTTTTCTGCAAAAACCCATTTGGCATCAAGTATTCTTGCCCCCTTAAATGGTGTTTCTATTTTCCATACTTCCATGTCAGTTGAGTTTCTTATTTCATTTTTGCAGGCTTCTAGCCAGGCTTCACTCTTACTTGAGGTTGATTCTTCCTTATAGGACTTTGGTACATCAGAAACAATATATTGAGAGTTTTCCAGTATATCTTATGAAAGGCGTTTTTGATCCTTTATTGTTTCTTTGTCTTCAAAATTTCCTAGTTGCTTGAGCATTTGTGCCTTTTTATTTGAATCACCCTTGTTTAGGAGAAAATCTATTGTCATTTTGTTTGGTTCTTGTGATAGAATATTTTTGAAATCAGCCCATGCCAAAGCTACTATCTTCTTTTCTAGTGGTTCCCAAAATATCCAACCTTTCATACCTATGGGATAACCAACCATAAAACATTTCTTTGCTCTTACATCCATCTTGCATCTCTTCTCCTCTGGAATATGTATGTATTATGTTTCATCAAAACATTTTATTATGCCTAATTGTGGTTTTATATTAAACATAGCTTTGTATGGAGTTTTGTCAATTGTAACTTTGTTTGGAATTATGTTCAAAATGTATGAAGCCCAGTTGCAGGCAAAACTCCAGAATAACTTTGGTAGTTTGCTGGAAAAAGGAATGGTGCGGCCAGTTTCTGTTATTGCTTTGTTATAGTGTTTAATATTTCCATTTTGTTGGTGATAATAAGGTAATTATTTTTCATGAAAAATAACCTTTTTAGAAAAATGATTTGATAATACTTTGTTAACAAACTCACCTCCATTGTCTGATCTGAATATTTTTACTGAAGTGCCTGTTTAATTTTCAAGTTGTGTAAGAACATTTATAATTCTGTCAGTGGCTTCTGAATTGTGTTGTAATATGTAACATTTTTTATATGAAGCTGAAAGATCTCTAATGGTCAAAGAGTAAAGGCCGTTGTCTATTGAAGTCTCTTCAATGGGACCTATGATGTCTTCATTGATTATTTCCAACTTTCTTGGGTTTTGGCCATTGTAATCTAAAAAGGATGTCCTTTTACTTTTTCACATCTGACATGCATCACAGATTATGTTTCCAGGTTGAAGTTTATCCGATAAGCCTAAAGCCATATTTTTGCTTATCATTTTTCTTATTTGACGTAAGCTTGCATGCCCTAAAAGGCAGTGCCAGATAAACAAAATATCCTCATTAGTTGTTTGTTTTCTTGGTTCAGGGTATACTTTTGGAAGTTCAAGGCTATAAAAGCTTGGCTTATGGCAAAAATTTAAGGGATCAATATCATTATTATTTATTACAGTTTTTGTTTCTATGAAGTTGAAATGACATGGATTATTATGTACAAGATTAGTAATTGGGGGGAGGAGTTCCCATAAAGATCTGTTGTTAAAACAAGTTGCTGTTAGAGTTGGATCATCACTAAGGCTGATGAGAAAATCATTAGCCAAGGTAGTTTTTAGTTTTGCGCCCAATTTGATTAAATATGCTGGAGAAATCAACGTACCACTTGTGTCCTTGCAGAAGAAAAATGGGCTAATATTGATAGTTTGACCATTCATTCCAGTTAATCAGATGGTCTCCTTCCCTGTAATAAAAGTTTTTGTTCCATTAGTTGCTACTTTCATTGGCATAGGTCTTTTGAAGTCAACAAAATTCACTAACTTGTTCATGTTTCCAGAGAGATTTATTGTGGCCCCTGTGTCAAATAGGGGATTTGACAGGTAGTCTGTAGAGAAGTCTAGGCTTTGAAAGGTGGCTGCTGTTGATTCTTCTGAGTCATCTGTTAGTTAAACTTCCTTTTCTCTGTCTGGGGGAGAGATATTGGTAAGTTGCTGTGGTGGTTTTTGTGGGTAGATGGAGCAAAAAGAGTCCATTGGTTGTCTTTTCTGATAGTTATTGTTTTGTTTTTGTTGCACATTTACAAGGTTTTGCAATTGGTGAATGAACAATGGTTGCAAGGGGATAAAAGAGGGTTGAATAATCATGGGATATATTGGTTTTATGCCAGATGTTCCTGTTGATCTGTTATTTTGATTGTGCATGCCATAATTAGCTGTTCTAGGACAGTTTATTTGAATGTAATCTGAAGAGTTGCAGTTCCAGCAGGTGGGAGGCCTTTCTGGTCTTATCACTGATAAAATTGGTTCATGGGTGGCTGGTAGAGGGGAACTGGTGGATGTATCAGGGTTATTAAATGATGATTCAGTTGTTGCATTGTTTGCTGATAGTGTTATGGTGGCATTTTGCTTTAGGTTCTCATTATAATTTTTTACGCGGTCCCATGTTGCACTCAGGGTTTGTTGTATAGTTGCAGATGAATGATTGACACCATTTAATTTTACAATCATTTCCATGTCCCTTAGAATCTCAGAACTAAGAGTAGAGTCATTTTTGAAGGCACATTGGATGATTGTGGAAAGCATTTTGTTGTTGAAGGTGATATTTTGAGCTTTTAAATTGGAATAGCAATCTTTTAAATTTGAGAATGTGGCAACTTGGTTTGGGAAGTCTCTTGATCTGATGTCTAGAAACTTGTCTAGAGTGTTGAGTTGACCAGAATGCAAGAGTACATTGTATTTTAAGCATAGGTGTTTAAATGCGGCAGTACTGGGTGTTATAGATAGGATTTGTGTTTTGACATTGAGTTTGACAAAGTTTATGAGTATGGCACAACCAATTTGTTCTCTGGATGATCTGTTAAATGGATTTAATCTGGTGAGGAAATCTGGTTTGCCAATGTAGTCATTGAGAATTATCTTGAGTTCTTTGTACCACAATCTGAAGTTAGAGCCATCATCTTTTAGTTTAGATGGCCATGATACCATTTCTTTACATACTTCCCTGATTGTGTAAGTTACCTGTTTACTGTCTTGGTTGTGTGTATTTGCTCTTGGATCTCTGTAATCTTGTTTGTCAGATGCCATAGCTTGTTGTTGTTCTATGTATGGATTTTATTTGTCATTGCCTTTGTTTTTGGGGTATTGAGGAGGAACTGATGGTGCTCTTGACTGAGCTCTTTAAATTGAGATAGTAGTTGGTTAAGTTACTGGTGTTGAGTTTGGTTGAGTCAGTAGAGGAGTTTTGTTTCCTGGAATTGAGATCATTTATATTATTGTGTTTTTTATTTATTTTTATTTTTATTTTTTTATTTTATTTATTTATTTTTTTATTATTTTTTTTGTTATAAGAAGTAAGAGAGAAAAAACAAAAGATTAAAGAAACAAAAGTATCTTCTAAGAATGAGAAAGAGAAATAGAGAGAGATTGAAGATGAAACAGAAGAGAAGGGAAAGTGGAGAAAAAGAAAAAAAAAGAAGAAGAGAAAGAAAAAAAAGGTTTTCAGGTAGGAGTGCGCCCACTGCTACTTTATTCAGGTCCTTGCAAAGAACCTCCCCCAATAACCTGATTGGACAAAACAGGAAGGAATTTTAGTCAGTGCTGACAAGGCTTGTAAAAGCTAGGAAAAACTATTAGAGTTGATAAAAGAATAGTCCTTGATGATGAAGTCATTGCTGAAAAGGCTTGAAAAGGATTAAAAAGAGAAATTTTGGCACTAAATGCCCATAACCTATTGGCTGACAAGTGGTAGTTTAAGATTAATTATAATTGTGATTACAAATTGTATCTATTTTGATATTATTCTAAATTTATATACATTGTGAGACTGTGGCATAGTTGAGACCTAACACAGCACATATCAGGTGAACTGGGCAATGTATAGTTAAGAGAAACTTGTTAGTATATATGAAAATTTCATTTTTTATCTTTATTTAGTGTATTTCAAATGAATACTGCATTACTTTCCCCAAGGTAGAATAATGTCATCTGTATGTAGAAAGAAGAAAAGTACTCAAGAATAGTGTGAGAAGTCATAGTAACAGTATATATATCTCTATGTACTAGTGTTTGTTCCTCATACTTCTTTCTTCCCTTTGTTCATAATATTGTCTCATACGTCTAAGTATCCACATCCGACATTCAGGTTAGCACACCATAGTCATTACTTTCAGCTTCATCCTAGTGTTACTAGAGGAGAAGACTTACATTTGATTAAAAAGTGTGCTTCACTTATATACCAAAATTATATATTATTAGTTTTACATTTATTACTTACTGTAGATCAGCACACAATGCTGTTTTCTTTTTTATCTCTATATCATTTCTTATTATTTTCATTGATTTATATTTATTTTATATTTACTTTATTTATATTTTTTTCAAAAATTTACTTTTTTATCTCAATTCATTTAAAAATTATTTAAAGGTGTATCCACATCAAGGTGCACTTGGATGTGGGTAAGGTATCAGGAGATCAGCTCATCAATTGGCTGGGGGATACCATTTCTATCATATATTTTGGTTAATGTTGTTTATTATTTTCATTTTTTAGTATGTTAGTAGTTTAAATAAAAATAAAAATAAAATAAAAAAATGATAAAATAAAATAAAATAATAATAATAAAATTTAAACTAGACAAATTATATATACATATATATATATATCTCTGTTAATTATTATTGTTCTTTCTAGTTAGTGAATTATTAATTTCTTTTTTTATTTCAATGTCTGGAAGAAGAAGCCTCTGGCAGTTGGTCCGAATTATGGTGGTGTTTTTGCTTTTTGTTAGGATTGTTGGAAGAACTGTGTTATTTATGATGTAGGCGGCTGGAAAGTGTATATGGGTTGTAATGGTCAGGGAACGCAGTAAAAGGTAAATTTTAGGAAGAAGTGGGAATAGAGTGTTGGAAGGTGTGCTTTATTATTCTAGACATCTTCCAGTGGTTATCAAAGATCTTTTTTCTCAGATTGTTTTCAAACTAATTCAATGTACCAAGGAGAGCAAAGGCTTTAAGCATGTTTGAACACATCATGCTTAGGTTTTGTTTCATGTTGGTGTAATTCATCATTAAGGTAGTTTCCAGAGGTTGGCCAATCCCAATTGTAGTTTCAGGAGGCAAGGTTACAACTAAACAGAAGAATTAGATCAGTAATTGTTCTCTGTTAAAGAAATTGGAATTATTAATTTGTTACTTACAGATTGGGAGCTCATAAAATTTGTAAGTGGCCAGGATTTTATCTTTTGAAGAAATTTTAATAGATGTCAAAGAAGGATCAACCAGATGGAGGTATGTATTCTCATGATAATCTCTAATTGGTGTTGAGAAGATGAAAGATAAGAAGGGCATTCCTGTAGCCTGGTTGGAGCAGTAGGGCTTCTGTTGTTGTTGTGGATATTATTATTGCTTGGCCCAGTTGGGTTGGACACTGGTGGTGGAGTACCAGGGTTGTTGAAGGAAGGATCAGCAGAAGGTGACCTGGAAGCTGATTGTGATTTTCTAGATGAAGATCTAGAAGAAAGGGAACTATCAGAGGAATAATTAGTGGCCAGAGGAGAGGTGTAGTTAGTTTTTCTTGAAGTAACAGGAGATTTTTGATTGGAAGAAGTGTTGCATGCTCTGGTGTTTTCAGAAGGTCCTCTGGAGGCCTTCTAGAGATGTTGGGATTTTTGGGGTTGTCTGAGGAAGAAATTTTGTGTGCATGCATTACTTTGGGGGCACTAGGAGGTGGTTGAGTAGAGTTGCTGGTGTTTAATGGTGTAATTTGGCTGTTTTCTAGCTGAATTTGGGAGTTTTGAGTCTGATTTTTGCTTTCTGGCAAGTTGGGCGGGCCGCCTGACGTCTGGAGGGCTGCATGGACGCAGTCTAGCAGCCTGGGAGCTGATTTTGAAGCGGATTTGGCTAAATTTTCTGAGATAAAAGCAGATTCTTGAGAAGATAAAGCAGGTCTTTTAGGGAGTGATTTGAGAATAGAATGGTGTGATCTTCTGGAAGGAGCAGAAGATAAAGAAGAGGAAGCAGGTCCAAGTTCTGGTGACCAGGTAGGAGATCTGGAAATATATTTATGTGAAGGTGAAGGCAGAAGTATTGGATAGTTGGGGTAACTGTCACATCTTTTCTTTTTAGAGTTGCAAGAGTTACAGGCTCTTTTATACAATTTGGCCTGAGGAATTGGAAGAGTGACAGTACAAGGCCTGCACATGTGGATGAACTATTTACAAGAATAGTCCCTTGAAGTAGTGAAAAAGGGAAGGTATGATGGGGCAAAGTCTGGGGATTCAGCCATGATCTGTGAAGGAAAAATAATGAAGAGAAAAGAGATGAATGAAAATTTTATCAATGATGTGTAGAAAATGAAGAAAGAGTTGAGGTTAAGCAGGTTGGCTGTGGAGCACTATGCATGGAAGTAGCTCCGCCCTTATATGCAAAATGTGTGCTAGTCCTTCAAGACTCTAAACTGAACACTTGTAGTCCTCCAAGAATTAAAACTGGCTTGTTATTTAAAGATTGCTTCAAGATTTTTATTTTTTATTACTACTATGGATCTGTAATTCCAACAATACTTTAAACTGAACACTGTGGACAGTCCATCAAGACTTTAAACTGAGAAATGGTACAGCCCCCCAAGACTATAAACTGAGGATGGTTGTTGTTTGAGTCCTTCAAGACTATAAACTGATAATGTGGAGTTGATGTGATTCTGGCAGAGGGCATCCAAGGGGGAGTCTCTGAATTTTGTTAAGACAAGTGTGGGGGTAACTGATGAGCTGGCTGCTCTGTAGAACAGTTACCCCAGAATGTTAGTTTGTTTCTTTGGTCTTTAATTTTTTGATCTCTGGTTCTGTCTTTTTGATTCAGGTTTTGGAGTCCCCCAAGACTATAAACTGAGTGTTTTTGAGTTCCCCAAGACTACAAAATGAGGGCTGTTAGTCCCCCAAGACTTAAAACTGAGGATAAGTCCCCCAAGACTTTAAAATGATGAAATTCTTTTATTTTTTATTTCTAAATCAAGATTTTCAGGCAAGAAGCAATTACAGAAAAGAATCAAGAGATGTAACAAAATTTTCAGCATTGTCTTTGAACTGGTGAATGAGGTTCTTCCTTTTTTCAAGGTCCTGTGGGTTCCTGGAAGGAGTGGATTGGAAGTAATTTAGGATGAGATGCTTCTGTTGAGAAGAATGTTGTTCCAAGTTGTCTTTGATGGTGGGAAATCGATTAGTTAGGGGTTCTTCAATGGTTCACACATTTTAATCATCACTGTCTGGATGGAAATGAACAGGAAATTTGTCAGATTGAATTTCAGTATGAAGAAGTATTGGGCTTACCATCAGAAGAACCAGGTATGGTAGAGCTAGTTTTTGTAGCAGGGCTGGAAATCTTTTTTGAAGAGTGTAATTTGTTGACCAGTCTGGGGATCAGGATGGATGGTCTGGATTATTTGGTGCTGGTGGAAGGTGGATCAGGTTGTGGAGGAGGAGAAGATGTTGAAGAGGACAATGGACCAGGTCTGAACCAAGTCTTCTTTGTAGAGTGACAGGAATCACAGGAGGTTCTGTAGGGATGAGCTGGTGGTGTGATGGTACAGATGAGATTGTTGTCAATGCAGTATTGGAAAGGACCCATGTCAGTAGCAGATTTGGAAAGAAAGCTGAACATGGTGGTTGTGATGTAGGAGAATGTGGTCTTCCAACAGTGGCCAAGCCCTTTGCTGGTCTAATTGGTGTTGTTTTGATATGTCTTAAAAGGCATTGTTTAATAGTTGAGTTTTTTTACGGATTTATTTGGCAAATATTGGGATTGTGGGGATATGGGTATTACTAATTTATAGCCCTGGTATTTCTCTATATTTTATGTCTTGATGAAATTTTTTATATTCTAAGTAATTAAGGGATTATTTCTCATTTTTCATTTTAAAAGATAGCTGTTTAATTTTGTTTTTCACGTTTTATGGGCTAACCTTAAGTCTTAGGGTTAAGTGCTTAGTACCATTAGAATGGGCCAATTTTTTTCTACATTTCATGTCTCAATGTTGTTATAGCTTAATTATGTGTTTTAAATGTTTTTAGTAGTCGTAGTAGATTTTTCTTATATTTTGGGTATTTTTGGAGGTTTTGGTGGTTTTCTGGCTTCAGGGTGGTCCAGCTGCCTCAGGAGGGCCTCCCAACATTGGGCAGACCACCCGCCTCAGTACTAGAAGGCTGGGAAGCGTTTTTAGAGGGGGTTTATGCAATTTGGAACTCAGAAACGCCAAATTTGTTGGTGTGCATGGGCTCTTAGATAGTGGTCTGTGTGTATATAGTGAATAAGACAGTTTGGGGAAACCTTAATTATCATACAACCATACGGAGGTGATATCTTAGTTCCTCACTCAGTTTTCACTGTTTTTTTGGCCACATTTGGCTGTGTTTGTTGCAAGGTTAGTTCTTCATTTAACTCAACTTTTGCAACTGTTTTCTCTGGTGTAGTCTTGCAAGCTATATCAAGTATTATTGCTGTCTCTGGTGTGTATTTGCAACTTACATCAAGAATCATTGCTTTCTCTGGTGTGGACATTGGCTAAATTTCAGTACTTTGGGTTGGTAGTCTGTCTGGAGACTACTTTCTTGGCTTATCAAGCAATCAAGTGTGTTGGAAAAGAGGCTTTAGCAAGAAGAACAAATTTACTGTAGCAGGTAAATCTCACTTATATTTTACTAAAGGGAAAGGGGTTTTTTTCTCTCTGGGTTTTCTCCAACTCCCTTAATCAAGGCCTATAGCTAGTACTATAGGATTGTCTACAACGGTTGCTGCAAAAATTGACTTTTTTGTGCTAGGTGATCCATGCATCAATTTGATTGTCCAAAGTCATCGTTGTCATTTGGGATGGTCCCCAGTTGTTGGTCAGTCGTCTAGAAGAAGGAGAAGAAGAAGAAGAGGAAACAAGGAAGAAAGAGAAAAGGGAAAAAAAAAGAAAATAATAGAATTAAAAGAAATAAAAAAAGGAATTATAAGTTATTAATTTAAGAAAAATGCAATGACAATAATCGGGAGTATAGACACAACACAAGATACTGGTTTAATAGGGAATTATGATGAAGAAAGTTTTTTTTTCTACTTAAATATCAACTGAAAGTACTAATAGACTTAAAGCAACCTTAGTTTTATTTATATAATATTTTTTATAGGACTTGTAGCATCAAAAAAATAATAATAAAAGTATTAATATTGGAATAAGTAAAGTAAGTGATGGCAGCTAAAGGGGACTTCCAAAGCCTTTTTATAGGAAAGGAGACCCCTGAAGCGCCACAATAGTGTATATACAAAATAATAAAAGTGTTAAATAAGATAATAATAGAATATAATTTAAACATAGAATTTAAGAGAAAAACATGAAACAATAAACCAAACCTGTGAGTAAGTAACCAATTTTCCCACAATAAGTTCCCAAAAAAATAAATTAAAATAATTAGCAACTAATTAAGTCTGAAATATAAGATCTGGGAGTAAAATAATCCAAAATAGGTATTACAGTGAGATGTAAGGGTTTAATTAAAACAAATAAAATTCTTTTTACAAAAAAACTCATTTAATCAATTTAATCCAGTATAAGGCAAAATTAATTAATTTTTTTAACTAGGTAATTAATTTGATAACTAGTTTAAATGAAGCAAATAATTAATTTAATGATATTGCTAATTTAAAGTGAGAATTTGAATACCATCTTAATAAATAAGTGTTTTAATTCATTTAATGACTTTACTGACACAATTAAGGGTCAAAAAAGCGCTCAATATTAATGCATAATAATATATGACAAGTTGTACTTAATATATAAGTAAAATTAATTAAATTTTAATTACATTATAAGTTAAATTTATCATTACACTTATAATATATATTTATGAATAATTAATTATTAATTTATAAATATTAAATACATAAAAATTCACCATGATTTTATAGAATATAATATATTTTTATGTAATAAATAATCTACTTAATAATAAAATTAATATAATAATTATTTTTCTTATTTATAAATTATTTTTATAATTTCATTATTCAATATAATATTTTATATTAAATACATAAAATACATAATGTTAGTCCCTTTCATGATTCCTATAAAGTATTATAACAGTTTACTGGACTCCTGAGACAGCCTGGCTGACAGTTACCCAGTCATGTGTGAATTTCTCATTCACCTCAGGAAAGCTAGGGGTGAACTGCTAGGAATCCCCTTTCCCAAACTATGGAGTGTCCCTTCATTATGCCGGGTTTATGATTACTTTATAAGCATAAGTAAATTAGAGTTAGATTAACATTTATTCTCAGATTGGTCCAAAAATGAGCCTCAATTGATCTCAAGTTATGCATAAGTTCATTAACTATAACCATGATTTTATCCTTCATTGAGCACACATTGAGCACATATTTATCCAAAAAAAGCTTTTGAATATCCAATATGATTATCAGCTTAAAAGATGAAAAATTATTCCTTAAAATACCTAAGCATTACTTTGCATACAAAAGATAAACCAAAAAAGAATGAAAGTAATTTTGATTCACAATAATGATGTCTTTTACTAAAAAATTGCAACAATAGATAAATTTAGCAAATTTTTTGATCACAAATATTAATAACTATAGGGATTGAAATAACTAATGCCATTCCTATTTTCAAATTTCAAAAAGAATATATAGTCACTTCTCACTTCAAATCTATTAGGTCTTTGTAAAAATAAATTTTACATAATTTTTTTTATTTTTAAAAAAATAAAAGACCTAAAGGCTACTGAAAATAAAATCTTCAGTTACTCAATTAAAAGAAATATTTATATTTAAATAAAAATAAAAATAGCCCTTAAAGTGTATAAATTGAAAGGTTGTTATGGAAATTAATATGTGAGTTTTCTTATTTAAATATTTAATGCTTATATAAATCACTTTCACAAGTTTTGGTATCAGTACATGTGAAATAGTAACTGCATTTAAAAGTGGAAACCAATATAATGACAAAAATATTTACATACTTTATTTCAATTTAATATTTATCTATAAAAAAATTTTGAAATTAATATTTAATTAATCTTCTTAAGGATCTCTTCCTCCTTTTTTACCCATCTACTTTTTAATAGGGGGTCTCAAACATGAATAAAAATGCCTTGTGGAATTCATTTGAAAACTGCCTCATAAAAACACCATGAAACATGGCTTATTTGGTACCTGACATCTCAAAAATGGGGTCAAATACTTCCTACTTTATTGAAAAATTTTCAACCAATGCTCAGCCCAACAATACATAGATCCTCCCAATTCATCACACATCACATCTTTTTCCTCCCACTTTTTTGATACAAATTTTTACACAACATACCCAAGTAAGTTTTGCACTTTTTGTTCCTTTCTTTATCAACAATTCCTGATCAAGTTTATATCCTCAAAACTTAGTCATCATGATAATCACACTACAAAATTCTCAATACAACCCTTTTAAATCCTTTTTCTATGCTCTCAAAATGATCAAGTTGAATGTACTTTCCACTTGTGTTTCTTATTTTATTTTTGCATATTAACTTTTATTTTGAATTTTCACTGAAAGCATATTTTTTCCCTTCCTTATTCATTTTGGTTCATCATCTCAACATGAAGTTGGATATTTTCAGAAACTGAATAATTTTTCATTCTATCTGTTTTTCAATGATTCCTCATATCCTTTTATTCATCTTCTCTCACTTCCTTAACTCTTCTTCTATTGCTTTTATCAATCACTTCCTGAACTTCTATCTGGTCCTTTTAAATCTTTAAAGAAATCTCATCAGGTAAGTCATTCTCCCACCATCTTTTTTTCAATTTTAACTGATGTTCTTTTTCTGAATTTGTGTTTTTTATTGTTTCTATTTCTTTTTTTGTTTTCTCCAATCATATTTTCTTTTTTAAGAAGGCTCTTTAGAAGCCTGGCTCTCATATCCACTAAGCAACATCTGATTTGGCTCACTGGTTGTTGAGATATTTATCATCCAATTGGCTCAAACTTCCATCAACTTTATTTTAATCTTCTCAAGTAGGTTTTAAACTGGAACAAATATAATACTTATAAATAACATAGGTAGTTTAAATAGATATTTTTAGCCCATTGATAATCCATGGATTTAAGTTTTATAACCCTTTTTTGATTTTCTTTTAAGTTAAAAAAGAGTCAAAAATAGGGTTAGTGTTATTACAACTTCATATCCTTTTGTTAAAAGACTCTCCAGAAGCATGGCTTTTAATTCAAGTAAAGGGTGTTGAATTTGGTCAAGTGGTTGCTGAGATATCTGCTTCCAAATTTGAGTCTTGTTTCATAGACTAATTTTCATTCTTAAAGTTCAATCACCACGCAATATGGGGGGCGGACTTGCTAGCAAGTCCGCAACCTTGAACCCTAATTCATATCTTTTTGAGCACACATTGAGGAAGTGATGAAACCATCATGAAGAAGTATTGAATTTACTTTGAACACACCTTGAAGCTCATGTGAACACAAATGGGGCTACAAGGGCTGGAAAGGCTGGAGAGAGGGGTGAGGAAGGGTGTATGGGGTAGCGAAAAGGTTGGGAAAGAGTTGGAAGGGAAGATTAAGGGTTCCGAGGCATTTTAAATGAAGAAAAGGGTCTGGGAGAGGTTGAGAGGGGTGAAATGGGGATCAAAAGAGGATGGCATACAATGGGGCTGGGAGGATAGCGAAAGGCATGGGAAGGGAAGACAAGCATGTGTTGATAGAATTGAAAGGGATGGAGATTGGTGCAAACAGAGTGTGAAAATAGGAGGATGAACTCTGTTCTTCGGGCGAAGAACAGAGTTCACTTCCATAAAATATTAGCTGAAACATAGTTTTCAATTCTGTAAAAACAGTTGTAAGTAATAGAAAAAGTCACTGATTTTTTTTATATGTAATCTGAAATTTTTTAATAAAATTATTGTATTTAAGAATTGCAATATTGTCAATCAATTTTTATTGATCAAATTAATTTAATAAAGTATTATTTTAATAAGCTGTTTCAAAAAATACTTTGCATTGAGTAGACTCATGGAATGATTTTTTCTGGCTTCCATTCAGTTATCCTCACACTTTCACTATGTTTTCAATATAGATCCATTGTTATTTGTGTGATACTTCAAGTGAAATTTCAGTATTACTTCAGTCTGAGTTCCATCTGATTTCCATCTGACTTCAAGTTGCGGACTTGCTAGCAAGTCCTCCCCCTATATTGCCTGGTGAATTTTGCATAATATGCATATAAGGCTTATTCAAACTATTTCGAATAATACTTCAGGCTTTTGGCTCTAATTTTATCAGCTAAATATCTGTTTTGAATGAGTCCTTCCTATTTTGTGATTTATTTTTTTCATAAGAATGAATAATAACATTTGCTGAATTTTGGCTGATTCAAATCTCAGATCATTTTGATTACAGGTTCTCTAGAGACATGAATTTCATTTCCAGAAAGCAGAATTAATTTTGGCTTAGAAATATCTGATATATCTACTTTTAAAGTTGAGTCTTTTTATGTAAACTAATTTAAATTTTTGAATTTTGATATTCCATAATATGCATATTTATTCTTATTCTTTTCATTGTACCACTCCCAAGGTATGTCAATTTCTCAAAAATTTTTTATCATTTTTTTATCATTTGTTTCCTCAATTTTTCTTCTTTATAAATCATTTTTCCCCTGATTTTTTGATGTTTTGGATTTTTTTCAGGTAATGGTATCATTAAATATATTTGTAACTCTTCTCAGGATAATCATCAATCAAAAATCCAAAAGATAATCATAAAACTACCAAGGAACCTCCTGATTTAGAATCTTGTAAAAATTTAACTCATTTTTTTGGAATCATGTAAAATTCTTACTCATTTTGGTTTTTCATTCCAGATAAATCAAAGTCTTATATACCAGGTAAGTAAAGCAAGGGGTGAAGTTTTGATTTCTAGTAAATTATTAGAGAGGGGCTCTAAATATGGTAAGTAGAAGATTTTCCATTTTTTTATTTTTATTTCATGAATTTTTAAAATATCAATTATTTAAGATAATCAATCAAGCAAAAATTTTGTGCAATTGAGCCTTGCTGCTGTATAAATGTGTTCATTTAATCATTTATTTATATTGAATGGATGAATTCTAAATACAATGCTTGTCATATTATTTCTTTGGCTTTGGTCACATATGAAATCATTGGCAGGTGGTATTGTGAATCCTATTACTTTTACTTAGTTGAATACCTTTTTTGATTGATTCATTTAAGAATTTATGAAATTAAAATCAATATTTGTTAATCTTTACCCCCTCCCACAGTAAATTGCAGGGGGAGGTATTGCCATTTTTTTTCTGACATAAATATTTTTTTTCCAGACATAAAAAATTTTTTTGACATGAAAAAAATGCAAATCCCCACCCCCTAATATAGTAAAATGCAGGGGAGGGTATTGCCAAATTTCTAGATTTAGAAAAATAAAATTTGTGAATTTATGTATTTTGTGCATAAGGGTTGGTTAATGAAGCTTTTGAAAAACCATATTTAATCAAATTATTAATAGAAATCCAGAATGAATTTTAGTCATGTAGATATAGAGATGAAATTTACTTATAATTTAAATACAAAACATTTAATCAGCTGAAATCCTAAAAAATAGCAAGAGTAGAAACATGCAATGTATATAAGAGGGGTTCAAAGCATTGTTTTACAATCAGAATATTTATTTCCATCTCTGATCTGGAAGAGGTTTTCAAGATGGGTTAATGTGGCACCATTTTAGTTTGAAATAACATGACAAAGTGCAACATAGATTTGAATAGCAGGATCTCTTTGTGGACAACAAGAATCATTTCTGAAAATTGAGTGATCTTTTATCAATTCAAGTAAACTGAGAAATACAAGCAAGGTTGTGAAAAAAATCTTTTTAAAGCTAATTTCAGAAATGTTTTAAAGACCCTCAAGTTTAAATTCTGGTTGGTGTTTTATTGAAGTTGTTCTGGAATATAAGTAGCAATTATCCAGCATGTCACACATGTAAGCCAAATAAAGTTCAGCACTGGAGTTTGTATCAGAGTTAACCAACAGATCCAGGGCAAGAGTAGTAGCAGTGATTTCTAGTTGATGATGGACTGAAAGAGGCATGTTAGTGAGTAGTGATGAAAACTAAGGGTGAGTGTTTGATGAAGGGGCTGCTTAAGTGGTGGGAAGTCACATTTTCACATTTTGAATAATAAGCTCTTAAGAATTATGTGAAAAAAATCTAAGGAGATGGTGTGTCTTTACCTAGTGCTTACTAATAAAGATGAATGAGAGAAGTGTTTTTATGGCTTTTTTTTTCCAAAAAGAAGGTGTGTTTGAGGTCAAAAACACCATCAAAATCTACCTGTCCAGGGAAGGTGTATTTCATTCTCTGATGGCATATTTAGTACTTTTTTGTGGCATGTTTATGTGGCATATTTGATCATGTTTGAGACCCCCTAATGTACTCCATCCCATCTTATTATCATTGAAAATCTCTATTTTTCTAGAACTCTCCTTATCAGAAATGGCCTATTTTATTTTTGAGCCATTAATCCATTCATCAATTCTATACCACTCATAATTCTAAATATATCAAAGAATATGCATTTTATATTTCCTCTAATTATTTTTAAATATTTAAAAATTCAGATAACACTACTTGTGAGAGGGAGCCTGGCTGGTAGTGACTTAAAATTACATAAAAGGCCACTATGCACCAAGTAAGATATCCCTGATGGGAATATTTAGTGCAAGTTGGGGATATTGTAGGGAGAGAAATAAGGATAGAAAAATATGTGGGAGAAAAAAAAGTGTAAGGAAAATATGTGCAAAAAAAAATATGTGTGAAAAATAAGTGTAAGAAAAATATGCTGCAACCATGGGAAATTTTTTTTATATTTTTTCATAGAAAAACAATTTTTTATTTTCATTTTTTTATTTTTTACTTTATTTTCTGTTTTTTCACCTTTTTTTAATTTTTTTTGAAAAAAAAAATTCTCATGGTTGCAAGTGATTTTTCTTGCATTTAATTTTCTTGCACTTATTTTTCTAAAATTAATTTTCTGACCTTATGTCCCTTACAAAAATATCCCCATCAGGGATATCTTACTTGGTGCATAGTGAAAAAAACCCCGAGCCACAGGAAGTGGCTTGTGTTTGAAAATTAAAAATATATTTTGCTTCCAGCTTTAAGCTGGCAGCGTTTAGTAAAATATAAAAAAAAATTGACCAAAGCCACTATTAGTGGCTTTGGTCAATTTAATAATACATCTTGATGGCAGTTTAAAACTGGCTTAAAATTTTTTTTAAAGCAACCAAAAATTCTTGTAGCAACTTTGGTTTCAATATATTTGTTTTTCATTTCCCAGCCAGATACCACTAGCTGGGAGGTTTTAATGTGAGATTAAGCAGCCAATGTTTCTTTAAGCAAAATTGACTACTATAAAAAATAAACCACCAGCTAGGTTCTCCAGGATGGTTTGAATTAATAAGAAATAATATGAGAGTTGAGATATTGAAATTCACCCTACTATTTTACATGCAATTTGGCATTAATTTTTAAACAGTGTTAAATGTATATGTTCATAATAAAAAATCAAAGCCAGAAAAAGTGGTATTGGATATTTTTAACTGCAAAAATTAGATACCCATTTTTAACATGTTTGAAATATCAGAATACTGATTTTGTGTGAAGATTGTTTTGCAGACATATATGCTTGGTTGTTAACTCTTTTGTAGATAAATTTCAACTTAGTGGCAACAAAAATAATGAGTGATAAAAATGTGTCCATAACAGCTGAAGGTGAGTTTTCCCACCCTATGTGAACAAATGATATGGATAAGTGGATTGAATTTGAAAAATAAGTAAAAATAAATATTAATTGCATTTGTTGTGGAATTCCTCATCTGGGTAGGCCACTTATATAAAAATTTAATTGAGTATTGGGTGAAAGGAAATTATGGTGTTACCAGGTAATAATTTGGTTAATATGGATTTTTGAGTTGATTTGTGGCATTTTGTAATGGTTATATAGTGGTATTTTTATTGTTATTTTATGGGTTTATGGATTTTCTAATGTTTTCACTGGATTTAGGGGAGGATTCTCCAATTTTTGGATATTTTCTAGGGCTTTTTCAGTTTTATTTTAGAAAACTTATTAGATATTTCCTGGATTTTCAAGCAAAATATTTGGAATTATAAAAGGTTATTATTATCAATAAATAGCCCTGATAATTTCCTATATTTTATGTCTTGATGTTTTTTATTTATTATATTTTCTGTTTTCTCAGTGTTTTATTTGATTTTTTGTTTTTCAGTCTCTTTTTGTGTGGCTGAAGTGTGATCAAGGAACAGCCACTTTTCCCCAGTGAGCTCTGGTGCTTTCCAGTTCTCTCTGGTGATTTTTGGGTGCAAAATCAAAGTGTTGTGGAAATATTTTGTCACTGTGGCAAAGTTTGGTCACTGTGCCAAAGTTTGATCAGTGTTGAAAAGTTTGGTCACCTTACCAAAGTTTGGTCACTGTGCCAAAATTTGATCACTGTGCCAAAGTTTTATCACTATGGTAAAGTTTGGTCACTGTACCAAAATTTGGTCACTGTGGAAAAATTTGGCTACTGTGGCAAATTTTGGTTAGAAAGTTATTATGCTTACTAAATCAATAGTTTATTGTAGATCAAATGCATGTAGGGTATTGTTGGAAAATACTGGAGCAGAGGAATCAGGAGGAGGGGGGAGAATCTTAATCTTCTACATGTTTTTGACTTTTTAATTTTGATAATAAGGGTCTTTTTTATAATTAACAATATTTAACATAAAACAACAATTATAATAACATATATCAACATATAGGGTAATGTTGGATAGCTCTCATCCTGGGGGACTCAAATTTATTTCTTTTCTTATAAAATTCATAAAATAAAAATATAATAAAGTACACTCCTTAATTTTGGTGGAAAACTGGACAAACCTGGGAAGTCCTTTAATAAGGTACTGTAGAACAGGTCATTCCAAGTGTAGTTTTATGGAGTCCTTTACTGTACTTTTCAGTCTTTGGGGCAAGTTTTGCGGCTTCTTCTAAATTTTTGCTGTTACTGGTATCAGTCTAATCTGATACTAGGTATTTTGTTGGCTGGTGTAACCATTGGTTGTACTTAGGTTTGTCTTTATTATAGGCTTCCAATATATTTAAAGTCTAACTCTCAGAATTTCAACTCATCCAACTCTCCAAGCTTAGTTAATTGAATCTTATGTTTACTTAGAGGGACAGGGATTTCATTTTGTTTTTCCAACTTCCTTGGATTCTGCCTGCAGAAAGACTACTGTAGGAGTCTACTCTACACCATGTGCAACTATCTGAGGCTTTGGTTCCTTGAATTATACTTTTTTGAAACTCTATAAAAATAAGCTGTAAAAACAATATGTTAGTTTTAATTAAAAGCGTTATGGTAAGGTAAACTCTTACAGTCGCCTTGCTGTAAGCAGAATCCGGAGGAGATGTGTGGATTTAGCTGAAAACCCCGTCCTTCCAATAAAAAAAAAATGGGAATTCTAAATCACTAAGCTACCCAGTCTACTTGGATCTGATTGATAAAAATAATGAAACTCTAAAATATTTATCGCTTATTGAGATTTAATGATTGTAGCTGTTGAGAAAGAAATACTGATAACAACAATTAAGGTGTACCAGTGAAAGATCTGAAAAGATTGACTTTTATGTTTTTATAATAATTTTAATTTTTATGAGACAGCAATAATCAAGTCCCAGTGATAAAGACCTTTCTAAAGATACCCTATATGAAGTGTGATTTAAATTGTTGAGTAGTATTTCTAAAATGTTATATATAAAATGTAAAGTTATAAGGGTATTACAAATTTATTTAATTTGTTGAGTAATAAAAAAATGAGACCGTGGTAATTAAAGATTAAGCTGTATGATCCATCCCCCCCTCTCAATTTCGAGTTTGAGAGGCGCTTAAGTATTCCTAGTCACATGCCTAAGTTTTCCCCTCCAGAGCTCTCCCAGAGTCAATCTGGAGCCCGTACGGAGTCTGTACGGAGTCTGTACGGAGTCCGTCCGGACTTCCGGACTCAATTAGAACCTTAAAAACTATAATAAAAAATCTAAAAAAATTACACATAATAGAGCTACTTCCCCTTTATTTTCCAAACTAATTTTCGTAGTCTGCGCAGCTCTAATTACCCCGTGAACATTCATCAAAGTTAAGTAATTTTCTGAAAACGTAAATATTTCTATAAAACTTTAAAATTCATTTAAAAATATAAGAAAAATAGTAAAAATTCTGGAAAAATTTCCCAAGGTTCTTGAGTGACTCGACTTGATACTAATAAGCTTTTCAGACCGTAAAAATAAGTTTTCTCCGTAAAATAAATTGTTCTCGCGTAGGCATTTTCTCTTGACCAATTTTTTCATATTTAAAACTCAAATAAATTAAATAAAACCCTTTTATATAAAAATAATAACACCAATCTTGCACGCCTTAATAACTCCATTTACGTACTTAGGTGCCATACTAAACTTTAGGCTACCACATCCTCCCTCCAATTGAGAATGTCCCCATTCTTATAACTTTGCATAAGTGGTTGAGCAATTCCAAAAGAATTATCTTTTCTAATAAAATAATTTGATAAATTTGTTTTAGCTGGTCTTCTTTTAATTCTTTAAAATAAAAACGTTCTTTCTTCTTCTCTGGCTTGATATAACATAAAATAAAATAATATAAATCTTGTGATGATTCCACTACTGAGAGCAAGGTTTGAATCCCTTCAGACTCCCATATACCAGTCTTCCTTCTTGTCACAGCATTGAGAGAGTGGATCTTCCTATGAGCTGAATACTCCTGATTCCAACCTCATAGGGCCCCCCACTGAGCCGAATTCTATGATTCCAATCTCGCCATAAGGTCCTCCAAGCTTCACACCAAAAAAATGGCCTAACAATGAGGCACTAAAAAATCATTCCCTAAAATCCAACTACCATCCTAACTTCTGATTCCTTCATCACAATTTTCAAACTTTGCTATACAGCAAACCCATAAAATACTTTTGCCAGGCTTCCAATAATAATATTAACTTTAGACCATGTTAAAGCGCCACAAATTTTACCTAATTAACCATTATGCTTTCCTTAGCATCATTACCACCTAAAATTTTAACCTCCTAAAGCTTATCAGCACCCAATTCCAGAAATAATTGAATAAACAGTTTAGAGTCTTAGTGGACAGTGATAAATTAAAAGATTGAATTGAGTTATCCAAACAAGATTGACATTCCAGTTTAAAGTCTTGGTGGACCAAACATATAATCGATTGCCAGTTTGTGGTCTTGGTGGACCAAAGATTGTTTAAGTGCATAAAAAACTTGAAATATTCCTAAGTAAGGCCTAGGCTTGACCAAAGATTGAATAAACTTGATAATCCAGTTTAATGTCATAGTGGACCAAAAATTTGATCGACAAGTAATCCAGTATAGGGCCATAGTGGACCAATGAATGTTGAATTATCCTTCAGATATTAATTTTCCAGTTTAAAGTCATAGTGGACTAAACAATGAATGAACTACCAGTTTAAAGTCATGGTGGACCAAACATTTGATCGATAAGAAATCCAGTTTAAGGTCATGGTGGACCCAACAGCTTGATAACAGTCCAGTTTAAGGTCTTGGTGGACCTAACATTTGATAACACTCCAGTTTAAGGTCTTGGTGGACCTAACATTTGATTTATATATAAAAAAAAATCCGTCTCCAAAAATATCCATAAAATCTTGAACATCCTTGAAATTCAGTTTAAAGTCTTGAAGGACTAACAGCTCCAATATAAAATCTTTAATGAAAGTCTTGAAAATTAGCCAGTTTAAAGTCTTGGAGGACTAATGGCTCCAAAATTTGTATAAAACCCTTAAGGAAAGTCTTGAACAGTAGCCAGTTTAAAGTCTTGGAGGACTAACAGATCCAAAATATGTATAAAAAACCTTAAAGAACGTCTTGAACAGTAGCAAGTTTAAAGTCTTAGAGGACTAACAGATGTCTTGAAGTAAAATCCCATAGGTATTGAGTTCCCCTAGACCCTGTTTCCTGTCTAAACTAAATGAATAAACTAAAAAAATGAAGACTGATAAATAAACTAAGAAATATAATAATAATTTTGATTTATTTAATTAATTTTTTTATTTTATTATTTTGTTTTATTTTATTTTATTTTTATTTCATTTTTTTTTTTTTAATTTTTAATTTTTTTTTAATTTTTTAATTTTTAATTTTAATTTTTTTTTTTACCATTTAAAATAAAAGATTTTTTTTTTTAAAAAGATAGTTTTGAAATAAAAGTTAAAATTTAATTTTTAAAGAAAGATAAACGAATGTGAATAGAAAGATAAAAAAAGTAATAAAAAAATTTTTAAAATAAAATTTTAAAAGATGCCCCCCGGCCATTTGATGAGCCGTACCCTTGACATCATACACACATCCAAGTGCAACTTGATGTGGTTACACAATTTTGAGAAATTGAAAAGAAAAGAAAATAAATGAAAGTTTTTAAAAGATAATTTTTGTAATGATGATCACTGGGTGGGCTCCCTCCAATTTATAAAAATGATTAGAGACCACCAGTGAGCATCACCTTTACAATAATTCATAATATATATTAAAGAAAAGAAATCACAATCTAACATAAAAAATCAAAAACAAAATAAAATAAAAGGAATCTTGAACCCGGCGTTGAGAGCGGTGTCTCTTGATTTGTTCCAGTTTATAGTCTTAGTGGACTTCCTATAATTAAAAGACAAAGCCAGGATTCAACTAGAAACAGGGAAAACTTTGGAAACGAACATTATGGGGTAATTGTGTATAGAGCAGCCAGCCCATCAATTACCCCCACACTTGCCAATATTAAATTAAGAAGGTTCCCCTGTGAACACTTCTTCCAATAAATTTTAAAAAATTTTCCAACACTATCTTCACCCATATTTTAAGAATTTTAAATTTTGAAAATTTCAAAGAAGGTCTTCTTGAATTTCGTTAAGTTTCATCATAGTTTCGTCGACCATATACAGTGTAACAATAGTAAAGTATTTTTGATAAAAAAAAAGAAGAAGATAGTTTATCCTCATTGCGGAGGTCGATAAGGTTTTTATAAACATCATAGTTTATCCTCATTGCGGAGGAATCCATAAAATTTCATTGATATCATAGTTTATCCTCATTGTGGAGGTTAATAAAATTTCATAAATGTCATAGTTTATCCTCATTGCGGAGGATGACTTTGGCACTCCTGGTGCCTCTAGGATAGAACCGTTTCACTTGATCGGCTGCTACCCTCTTCTTCAATACTACTCCATCCAACTCTTCTAGCACATATGAACCGCCGGAAACTTTCTCCTTGATTTTATACGGTCCATTCCACCTATCTGCAAACATCTTTCCCCACTGACTTTCCAAACTCCTATTATACACCAGGACCATATCACCTGGGTTCAAAGGTTTCCTTAATCAATGTGCCAACCGCTCATCCCAATATCTGACTGATTGATTTCAGATCTTCATCATCCGCGAATATGCCTTTTCTAAATATTCTTCTTTCTTTTCTAGCTGCATCATTCTTGCACACAATAATTCTTCAGTAGTTTTGACCATGTCCCAGTCAACTCCAACATATGATTCAGCTTCTAAATCAACCGGTAAAACTGCTTTCTGTCCAAAAACAAGTTCATAAGGTGAAAATCCGGTCGTCCTTTTGGCAGTGATTCGATCAGCAAATAAAACTAAAGGTAAATAGTGCCTCCATTTTTCTGCACTTGTCCCACACATTTTAACTAAAGCATCCTTGATAACTTGATGCCCTCTTTCAACCATGCCTTCAGCTTCAGGATAATATGGGGTTGCTACCCTAACCTTTGATCCAAATTTCAATACGGCCTCCTTAAACTCTGTCCCAAATTCAGGACCTCCATCTACCGTTACCAACTTCATCACCCCATACCTATATACCCAATTATTCAAAAAAAAATTCTGCCACATTTTTGGCAGTTAAATTAATAAGAGGCGCTGCCTCTACCCAACCAGATAAATCATCTCTGGCCACAATTAAATATTTATACCATCCCTCTTTTATATGAACGGCATCTAAACTAACTCTTCCAAAGAGCGTATATTCACCGGTCGCGCGTCCAGGTTCTTTTGGCCTTAAATCACCACAGAAAATTTGGGGGGGTATTGCTAGCAATACCCCTCATTTAAAAATGTTGGGAAGTGGTTGGAAAGCTGTTGGAAGGCTGTTGGGAGTTCATTGTGAAACCAGATTTAAATTAATTGGACAAAGATTTGGTAATCAGTTAGACCTAGGTTCAACCAAACTCAATCACAGGTTTCTTGGAGCTTGGTGATTACTTTGATTTTGAGCTGAGCACAGATTGAGCAAAGCTTGAACATATCATTTAACATATCATAATATTCACTTTCCCATCTTGTGGAAAGCAAAATTTGATATTCGTTCTAAGAATATCTACATATATTTTCTTGCCAAGTTGGTAACAGAAGGTTAAACTGTAGTATCTCAATTATTACACTAGACTACATAGATATTTGATAAAACATACAATTCAAATCAATTTTAATATTATTGAGATCACCATAAGTGTCTTTCCAAAGACTTACAAAAAGTATGTTAGTATCAAGATATCGTTCTAGGTAGTAGTTTCAATTTGGATTTTGAACTGACATCTAAAGCATTTTACTATTAGACAGAAACATAAATAAGTGTAATAAGAGTGAAATTATTCTATTTTGTGATTATAATGTAACAATAATGCACATTTTTATTGAGAAAATTTTTCTTCCTCCACAAACCAAAATTTACTCTATAGGCTCAAGATTTATTTTTAAGACATATTATTCATTTCAGTTATCATTGATTTACTTCCAATATTTATTAAAAAGATAATAATAATACATGTGAAAGAATTATGAGCTTAGCATAGCATATGCTAAAAAGTTATTTTGTCGTTTTATTCAAAACTGATTCTTCATTTTTTGCTTCAATTCATCTTTTAACAACCACTATCTTCAGATACTATTCTTACTTAATATGTCAAGTCTCAGATGTGTTGGACAGTTCTCAATAACAATCGATCAAATTTATATGAATGTAATTTCAAGATTTCAAAACTCACCGACCCCCACAATTTTACAGCGAGGCCATTCGAATGTTCATATTTTTGGACTATTTGAAGAAAGAAAACCAACCCTTGTTGGTAATCTTTCTCAAGTGCAGAGTCAGCACATTGGACCACTATTGGGTGACATTGGCTCTGGATCTCACCATTTAAACCAAAGAAGTGCCTTGAATCCTATGAAGCCTTTCTATTTTCATGCTTACTTGGTTCCAGTTTTTGGTAATCAGTATCAACTTTGGGGATGCCTCTTTTCTTCAAGTACACTAATCAGTCTTGCTAAAGAAGCATTTTCTTCTGCACAAATCGATTTATGTCCAATCCTGAACTACGACTCCACTATCTTTTTTAATATCCCGCATGTAATTTTTGAAGGCTCTTTCCAAATATCTCAGAGTACTCAAGATTGGAAAGCTGATCAACTTATCCGAGGAATCAAAACAGTTCTCAAAACACATCAACTTCAAGCAATAAATTTTATGATTGACAATGAACGAATGTTAAAGGAAAAGTTGGATATCATGTGGAGGCACCAGGACAACCATTGGCTTAGAACTGGATTCGATGACTATAAAGATCAGTTTCCTAACAATCAATTGCCGCCTGAAGGAAACGGGTCAATACTTGCTGATGATATGGGTTTGGGAAAGACACTTTCAACTCTTTCTCTTATAAGTGCAACTCAAGGTGAAGCAAGACAATTCCAGGTATCAGAAAATCAAGAAGGTATTAATCGGAGTTCAGCCACACTGATTATATGCCCCCTGGCAACACTATCGAATTGGATCAATGAAATAAGTGTGCACTTTGAAGATAATGCACTTCCTTTCAAGGTTCTTTATGGGAAGGATTGTCAAAATACTAATGTCAATGAGCTACAGGACACTGCTATTGTTTTAACGACCTATGAAATAGCTAGCCCAACGATGTCAAAAAATCAAAGCCAAAAAAAGATACCGGTGACTCAAATGCTCTTTTGGTATAGAGTTGTTTTAGATGAAGCTCAGTTAGTGCCCATTTCTATATCTAAAACTTAAAACTTAATTTTTATTATCAATTTTTATAAATATTCTTTTAGTTACATTAAAAATCCTTACTCGCAGAGGGCTCAAACAATATTTGACTTGGAATCCCAACACCGACTATGCTTGACTGGAACTCCACTTCAGAACAGGCCCACTGACCTTCAAAGTCTCATATTTTTTCTTAGAATCGAAAAGTGGCAAGAAGACTGGTTATGGAAGAATTTCCTTTTTCCAGGTTTGCAAAAAGGAAAGGCTAATTCTATTAAATCAATCAATCACTTAATGAAAGTCATAAGCCTACGTAGAACAAAGGATGCAATTTTGTCTCTTCCAAAAAAGATTCAAAGGGGGATATCGGTTCAATTAGCAGATCCATGGAGGTCTAAACTTGATGTGCTTCAAGAAGGATTCACTGAGCGATATGGGCCCTCCAGAAGCACTGACTTCCCTTGGGACTCATCTGAGTTTCTAAGAGAGCTGATGATTTTAAGAAAATTCTGCAACCATCCAATCTACGAAAATCTGGATGAAACTCCAACTTTTGATTTCACCTGGCAGCATTCCGCAAAGATTTGTCATCTTATAGGCCACTTAAAAAACTTTTTGTCTGGTGAAAGGGATATAAATTTTCCAAAAGCTGTTATATTCTCCAACTTTGCAGACTTTTTGCAGATGTAAGTGATTCTATAATGAATTGTTTTACAAAATTGTGTTGGCTTATTAAAAACAATTTTCTAATATTTCAAAATAGAATAAAAATGGCTTTAGATGACCACAATATTAGGTATACCCAGCTTACGGGTGAACTCAGCCGGACAAAGCGAGACAAAAATATGCATGAATTCCATTTTAATAAAAATTGCCAAGTTTTGGTTGGAACGATTCAGGCTGCAGGAGTGGGTATAGATCTCAGGTGTGCTCAAAATGTATATATAATGGTGAGCTCAATGTCTTTTATTTCATATTAAGAACAAAAATATTAAATTTTTTATATGTTCAATGTTGAAATAGGAGCCAAATTGGAATCCAGCAGTTGAGCAACAGGCTGTTGATCGGCTGTATAGAATGGGGCAGCAAAATGAAGTAAATGTTTTGAATTATTTTGTACAAGGAAGTATAGAATTCAGCATGTATAAGATTCAAAGGAAAAAAATGGAGCTAACAATGTAAGCCAAATTTCATTTCTATAAATTTTAATGATAATAGTAATCATTAAAATTATGTTTTTGTTTTCAAGGCTAAGTGTCCCAAACAGTGGAAATGAGGAGTATGAGTGTGCAAACCTATTATTAAGGGAGTTTGTCAATCACTCACATTAGAGGAACAAAGAATTTCAAGGAGAGCAGGTAAATTTATGGGATTTTGAGGATTTAAAAGTCTGAGTTGTTGAGGATTTAGAGATGCAAGATATAAGGGAGAATAACAGTCATTCGGCAAACCCCGGGGGACATGAGAAGGATTAAGGTTAGGGGATAATGTTGAAACCAAACTGATTCTTTTGTACAAGGCCAAGTCCTTTAGCACACTGCCAGAGTAGGTTGAATTATCTCGAATATCAAAGTGTTGTTGGTCAAGATATTGTGCAACTTTAGAAAAATCTTCAGACCTCCATTGCATTAAGATACGTCTTAACGATCCATCATTATCGATTTCGGTGTCTGAACAACATTTGATGTTTGTGAAAAGGTTGTGATAAGTTTCACAATGTGGAAGTTGTTTAAGAAGTTTAGTTCGGTTAACTGAATTCTAAGAATCTTTGTTATTTGAAATAAAGGTCATAAATAAAAACGGTTGAAAAAAAAGGGATTTTCATACTTTTTTTTTTATTCTATATTTATGCTTTCTCACTTTGATTATTTCTTGAGAGCTATGAGAATCCTTCCCAAGTCTTAATCTATCAGCATGACCTAAAAACCAACGGTGAAGAACTCCTATTTGATTTGAGAAGCTAATTTGAGTTGAGTCAATTGGATATGCAATCAAATTATTGGTTTTTAAGGCATTGTCCCAGTGTTTAATGAGAATATTTGCCAAGACCTGGTTCCATTTGTCAAACCAATCTAGGTTCCAAGCGAAAGTTGATCCTGGGAAACCACACATGCGAAGGTGCTCAATAAAAGATTCACGGAAAATTGGTGGAAACTTTTCTGAAACCGCTGAATTTGATTCTGGATGAGGTAGTTCAAAGGCAATGTTGCAAGAATTCATGTCGAATGATGAAAATCTGTCTAATTGCTCTTCAGTAGGGTTTTGTTTCCATCCATTTGATTCTGGTGACATATCCAAAAGTGAACGACAAAAATTGTGTATAGATCTACAAAAGTGAGAATTGAATGGAGGCAAAGTCTCATTAAAAATTCTATTAAGTGTTCTTGTGTTTGTGGGCAGGTTTCCATGAGGAAAGTAAGAGCTACTAGGGTTCATAAATAATAAGATTAAGAAAGTGTTCAATTAAATTAAACAAAGAGGAAGGATAAATTGTTGAGCTCCAAAACTTTATGATCAAAGTTGATTTAAGGAGAAATATCACAAAAATTAAGAATAAGAAATATTTCGACTTTATGGAATTATAATATGCAAAAATTATATTTTTATATGCAACTTGAACTCAAAAGGAATGGTATAAAATAAAGAGAATGATTATGTGATAAAAGCAGACTCATTTAAGAAACGGATTTTTTTTTCTTTTCAAAAAATTCTTCCACAAAAATAATTTGTTAAATGTGAGGCTATGTTCATTTTTTGATTACCAAAAAATTATTTTTGGTCCAATATGATAGTAATACATATTCTTTTGAGTAATTTTTTTCAACCTGAATAAATAGACTAGAGTGTCACTTCATCGCATTTATGTATGAAAAGTTATACAAGGTTTCAGCTTTTATGTAATTCTTTAAGGTTTACACTTTTGTAGCATCTATTATTTGAGTATTTTTGATTTTTTCTTTATAGAAAATTCTACCTAGTACAGACCAATTTTCAAGTTGAAAGAAATATGTTTGTGATTGTTTTTTACAAAATATTAAACTTATTTTTGGGTTTAACTTTGATTTTTGGGGTAATTTTTTAAATAATTATGTTAAAAATATGGATTACTTTTCTTATAGTCCATAACTAAGAATTTTTATCAAAATCAAATAATTATAGGGTAGTTAGATATAACTCAGAAGGCATTTGATAGAAAAATAATTAAGATGCTTGTGCGTACAACAGAATTTTTTCTATGATAGAAAATATTCTGATAAACATGCATGCATTGTTGTACAAATGCAGAGAGTATACAGAATACAAATAAAGTAGACTGCATAACTTTAAATTAATATATAATTTATCCGATTAAAAATTAAACATTTAAACTTAAATAATTTCAACACATATTCCATCATATTCTTTTGATAAAAAAATGTAGCTTATATTAGCTAGTGCCTTTCAAAAAAAGGAATACCTTCAATCGGTAACTTCGAATAGCTAACTTATTCCTACAATTATCACAATTACAATGCCTCCATTTTTTCATGTATGTCAATGTCAAGATCTTGGATGTGTCAATAGAAAGTATCAAACTTCTTCTGGGTCCTTTGAAGTTGGTATGGCTTTCAAAAGCTCTAATTCTTATGCAAAACATCAAGAGGAAAGAAATAGGAAGGCCCAGATGGTTATTTCTTCCAACAATCCACTTAACATTGGAAGTTCCCGCTCCACAGAAACAGTAAGCTGTATATCTATAGTTCAATGTGAGAATTAAAGTCTTTATGATGTTTCAATGATTTATTACATAGGGGCAGTTGCTATTGGGGGCAGAAGTATCTTCAACAGTCTCTAGAAACTCAAATCTCGGGGAACGGTATAGCCAAATAATTATGTGGCAGGCAGCAAAGCTTTCTCTGATTCATCATTTGAGCAAAGAAGGTTGTACTCAATTTTTGGATGAAGAAATTAAGAAGCTCAAACTTCTAGGTGATAGTGGAATACTGGATTCTGATAGCATTGTCCGCCTGGTCCCACGCTCGATAGATACAGTTTTTAGTAGATTAAAGCTCAATCAATCATTTTTCACTAAAAAATGCTGTCCTAAATGCTTTGCTCTTTATGAGTATAACTCTGAATCTCAACCATCTATACTATGTTGCAATCAACCGTTTCTTTCATCATCAAAGCGCTATTTAAAAATGTTTGGAGCAGGACAAATTGCAGTTAAATGTGATGAAAGGCTGTATTTGATGGAGGAACATCAAGAACATGTAAAATACTTATCTCTTAAAACATTTCATCACCATTCTTTTATCGACTGGCTTAAGGAAAAGATCAAACTGTTCAAATTTGAGCTTCTGATTGAGAAGAAAACCCCTGTGGCAGAACGTGTAGAGTGTGATTTGATGAAGGATGTTTGTGATGGTTCAATTTGGAAAAACTTTCCCATAACCACTCCAGCTCTGGATAGCAATGATGATGAATATACGATAACTTCAGGCAACTTAATGTTTACTTTATATGTCGACTGGTTTAGGCCTGGTGGCAATAGGATTGGAGGTCATCAGAAGTCTGTAGGCAATATTATGATGGTGTGTATGAACCTACCTCAAGAAGATAGATACAAAATGGAAAATCTTTTTTTGTATTCTATTATACCCGGACCAACAGAACCCACAAGTGAACAGCTTAATCACCTTCTAAAACCACTGGTTAATGATCTACAAACTCTATGGGATGGTATATTGATTGAAAAGACACATCTTTATCCACGAGGCCGGAAATTAAGAGTTGCATTGTTCTCTTTGATAGGTGACATTCCTGCAATACGAAAATTGGCTGGCTTTTTGAGTCACTCTGCAAAAATGTTCTGCTCTTTCTGTAATATCTCTAAAGATGAAATTAGTGAAAAGAATGTGGGAAATTTTTCATTACGGAATCATGAGGATCATATGTGCTGGGCAACAAAGTGGAAAAATTCTAAGTCACATTGGGAGCGTGTATCAATTGTTCAAAATCATGGGGTACGATGGAGTGAGCTGAATAACCTTGAATATTGGCGTCCAACTGAATATTGCTCAATTGATGTTATGCATTCACATATGCTTGGCAACCTAAAAGATCACAGTCTAAGCTATTTTCAAATCCAAAATGCAGCAAAAGATCTAGAAAGAAAGCTGGAAAAGGATAAAAATTGGCATGTAAGAGAAGAAGATGATGATTTCTTTTCTGATACTTCACTGCACAAACATTCGAAAAAACGTAGAAGTAGCTTAAGCACCACGAATAATGATGATGATGATACAGGACACACGAGACAGCACAAGCGGCAAAGACGTACGAGTTCAAGACAGTCATCAAGTCATCATGGACTAGATAATGAAGGATTGGGAACAAATCGATCAAGAAGCCAGAGTAGGTCATCCAGCTCCAAATTTATTCCTCCATATAGCGATGTGGCCTCAGTACAGTCTCAAAGCAGTGACAGTAGGAATTCATTGTATAACTTAAGGCAAAGAAGCATTAGCATATCACAGAGTGAAGGATCTCACTCATCAAATGAGACAGCTAGAGATGAAGAAAATAAAAGGAAAGGTAAGGAGAAAGAAAATGAAGGTAGTAGTAATCCACGAATCACAGCAGCAGAGCTACAGGTTGTATGGAAGATGATTGATCAAGTAAGAAGACCTTCCTGGCTAACACGAGTTCCAAAATCAGTAGGATCTAAAAAGGCAGGATCCCTCAAGGCAGCAGAATGGCACATGCTGTATACTCTCTACTTCCCTTTGTCACTTATACCCCTTTGGTTTGAAAAATTTAAAGAATCTGAATCTTCAGCTTCCTCAGCTGATAAACCAAGAGAATATTATCTTCTCAAGTCACTTGTAACATTATGCTCGATCACCAATTTTTTGACATTAAAAAATATACAGACTAATGAGCTTAAAGATCTAGATCAATTTCTGTTAGAGTATCGTGAGTGCCTTGAAGAGGGTTGGAAGAATATTAATGCAAAGCCAAATCTGCATATCACTCAACATTATCCTGAAATGATAAAGCGTCTTGGTCCACCATCAGGTACAGCTACTTGGTCTGGAGAGCGGGTGAATCATATATTATCTGAAATTCCAAACAATCACCATCCACGTATGTAATGTTTGTAAGAAATGATTTAAAAACTCAGCTGTGCTAATTTATTAATATTTACCACAGGAGAGATACCGCTAACAATGCTCAAACATTGGTATCGGAAGTCTAGGGTATTAGATCTTGGTGAAGCTGAAGATAATGATCAATGTGAGACTAAAAAAATCCATATTGATCTCGATAAACAAAACAAATGGATCCATCTAAGTATGGCATTATTTACTAAATGGGTAAGGGCACGAATGGGAAAAGAAACTTCAAGACGGGCTTTGACACCATCGGAGAAAAGTGGGGATCGGGTAGTTGAAAATGTAGCAAGCATATTGATACATGGAAAGAGGTTTACTAGTTACCATCGACACATTGCTAATTCAACAATTGAATTCTACTATGGAAAAGATAGCCAGTTTGGGCAAATTGATGATCTTTTCAGATCAAAGGAAGAGATTGATCAAATATATTTAATAGTAAGTCCTTTCAAAGAGCTCCGTCCAGAAGAAACATCAAAGGATCCCTATGAGCTTTTCCCACAAGTGCATTTTCGGTTAGTAAGAGTAGCCAAAGCAACTCAAATTGTGATTAAGAAAGATGCAATAATTGGACATGCAGCTACTGTCGAGCACAAAAAAGGAATGTTTGGAATCAAAGACGAGGTTGTCACTGCCATTGGACTGCAGACAGTAGTGAGTGAAAAAATTAATCAAATTTATTTTCTGTTGACTAACATCTTTGTGTTAATTTGGGATTCGGGAAATTTGTAGGATTGGTGATATTTGTAAATGGTGAAAGAAATAATTCAATGCTCGATTAAAAAATGCAATGCATCCAACTTACCTTATCATAAACCAGTGAACAATTACTTTGGTTGCTTTTATTGCGAGAGAACCCATGCTTTCAATGAGTCATTTTTATCTTAAATGTAAGAATGAAAGAAATAAAATCATGATAATGAGAAATATGATAAAATTTTTACTTAATGAATGATCTTCTTGCTCATTCATCTACTATAAATAGTTTGACCTTCCAACTTTAGCTGATAGCTATATATTATTCACTTTATTTTTCGACAAGAGAACATACACGTTTACAAGACTATATACATAGTATCTTTTTTTACTTTAGCTTTGATAGGTATAAATTTTAACAACTGATTATTTTTATTTTATTTTATTTTATTACAGTTCATTATGGATGATAATTTTGAAGGGATGTCTGTTGACCCAACCGATTCTGATTGTTTTCCGCCTCAACATACTAATACTGGAAATACTCCTCCACCACCCTCTGCTGATCCACCTCCAGATGCATCTCAATCTGTACCACCTAATCCCAATCCAGGCCAAGAGTCTCATTCAGAACCAAGAAATTTTAATCCCAATCATCCTTCTGCTTCTGAAAGTGCTGATCAGCAAGCTGATCAGCTAGGAAGAGATTGGGCTAGTGAAGTATTGAGGGAATTTTTCGGAGACCAATCATCATCTGCTCAGCCTAACCAAGGAGCAAGCACAAGTGGAGCAGGTAAGTAAAATTTGTAGTGTATTCTTTTATTGAAAAATAACCAATTTAATTAACTTATTTGAATTGTTAGTGAATCCCTCAATCATTATGGGTATCAGTGATTACCACAGACTCAATTCAGCAGAGTCTCATGAGCGAGAACAGGGGTTAAGGGCTGTAAGAGGCTTAGTTAGAAGGAATGATGTTCCCAGGAGCTCGGACAGTCTAAATAGAAATATTTACCACTTTCTGAAGTATTGTCTTGGGGGACCAACACAAATATCAAAATATCCTGCGAGCCCAACACCTTTGGAGATTGAAAATTGGAAAGATTGGAGCCAATTCAAACTAAAAACCATTCAAACTGTCCTAACCCAAGTCCAATCTTCTAACCGTGCCAATTCTGCAGCTGATCGACAATTTCTGATAACCAATTCTATAGCCTTCTTGCGATCCAAAATTCGACTACCCGAATTTTTTCCAGCACCTGAGCCTCGAGGACTAAAAGGAGGAGCACCGATCCCACTTTCTGTCAAAAGAAACTTAGAGCGTGAATTGCAAGAAAAAGGTTTTCGGAAATTCACGTTTGATTGGACTTGCCGTGATTTTTCAGAATCAACTTGGAATCAAGTCATGGGAAGCATAGTATGCGACCACTGTACCAGATGGCTCACCACCTTGAATACAATCGATCAGTCAAAGCTTCAGTTCACTCAATGTGTTATTGAGAAATGGGTAGTTAATAAGGGGAAGGAGATGATAAGGTTGTTTGGGCAAGAAGAGGAAAGGGTAGCAAGAGAAAAGATTGAAAAGAGGGCAAGGGCACAAGTAAAACGTTATCGGACCAAGGTAAGTTTTTAATTTTACTTTGCTTTTTGTTATTATGAAGCTGATTTAGTTGGAATTCAGATTGCTAGTGCACGCTACAAGTTAGCAAGAGATCTCTGCAGTGATGTGCCAGGTTTTGTTGTGCTTTTTCATGATACTAGGTGCATCTCTGATATCGAGGAAGGCCCAGCACCAGCCCCAACTGCACCTATCCGAGCTATTCCTGGATGGCGAAATCCTGAACTCAATGATTTGTTTAAAAAAATGGATAAGATGACAAAGGACTTAGCCCATACACCAGCTCAAAAAAAATCAACATTAAAAACATATTCACGGTCATCAGAAAGGACAGTTGCACAAAATGGTATATTCAATGTTCCCAAATACCTCCCCAAGAATTGCTATTCAGCAACATTTTTGCAAGGATTATCTGTGAATGAACGTGAGTCACTTGGGGTTGGAGCTGATATTGATCTGGTAAAGATTCGGGAATCAATTAATAGAGCATCAACATCATCATAACTTAGGTATAACGGTGATCTTCTGTGTAATATAGCTATCTTATATTGAATTTTATGTATTCTGTTTTTTTTCAAAGCAGCTTGGTAAATGTTATAAAGTGATATTGAGAGAGAGTAACATTTTATTTAAGAAAAACAAATAATGTATGAGATATAAAAATGTATTTTCAACAAATTGATGGTCCATACCTCTTTATGTCACATTTATGTATCCATATTAATTTCAATCGAATTTAATGTTGACCAATACATAGTGAATACACGCTATGCCACTTATACTTGCCAGGCATTGCTACCATTAAATATGCCAGTATCAAAAATTAATTTCGATCGAAATTAATGAGCATGATAATCATGAATTTCTGGAGTCAACTGCTTATTTTTATGCATGGTGCCTTGCCAACATTAATTTCGATCGAAATTACTTTTGATACTGGCATATTGCATGGTGTCTATTCCTGGAAAGTGTAAGTGGCATAGTGTGTATTCATTACGTATTGGTCAACATTAATTTCAATAGAATTTAATATTGACATTTTCATATTGAACCCAAACCAGCAAACGACCCAAAAAATTCTTCATAAAACTGCTCATTAATTTCGATCGAAATTAGTGAGCACCATATACATATTGAATGGTAGTTATATCTGGTGTGTGTAAGTTGTAAAGCTTGTGTTCAATGTTTATTGGTCAACATTAATTTTGATTGAAATTAATATTAATGTGTAAATGATATTTACATGCTCAATATGCATTGTAATGTGTTTACTTAACAATAGAGTGCCCTACTTTTCATCTTACATAAAAATGCTTGGTAGCATGTCAAATTCAATTTTTATTAAAATTAATGTTGACATGTTACCATGCATAACAGTAAGCAACTGACTGAATAAATTGATGATAATCATGAACCTTAATTTCGATCGAAATTAATGTTGCCAAGTGCAGATTGAAAAAAAGCTATGCCACTTACACTAGCCAGGCATATTTACTATTTATTATGTATTGGTCAACATTAATTTTTATAGAAATTAATATGGATATGTAAATTTTATATTTACCCTCAACATGTATAGTAAATTTCAATACTTAAAAATACTTGCCGTCCTTTACATGTCATGCAAAAAAGCATTATATCATTTCAACATTAATTTTGATCAAAATTAATGTTGGAATGCCATTATGCATTGAAACAACTAACTGACTGAAAAAGTTCATGATCAAAATGCTCATTAATTTTGATCAAAATTAATGTTGACCAATAAACATTGAACACAAGCTTTACAACTTACACACACCAGATATAACTACCATTCAATATGTATATGGTGCTCACTAATTTCGATCGAAATTAATGAGCAGTTTTATGAAGAATTTTTTGGGTCGTTTGCTGGTTTGGGTTCAATATGAAAATGTCAATATTAAATTCTATTGAAATTAATGTTGACCAATACATAATGAATACACACTATGCCACTTACACTTTCCAGGCATATATACATGCAATATGCCAGTATCAAAAGTAATTTCGATCGAAATTAATGTTGGCAAGGCACCATGCATAAAAATAAGCAGTTGACTCCAGAAATTCATGATTATCATGCTCATTAATTTCGATCGAAATTAATTTTTGATACTGGCATATTTAATGGTAGCTATGCCTGGAAAGTGTAAGTGGCATAGCATGTATTCATTATGTATTAGTCAACATTAATTTCGATCGAAATTAATATGGACATGGACTATGCATAAAATTCCTATAAGTATAGGTAAGCTAAGCAGTTAGATAAACTGGTTTGATCAAGTACACCATATAAAAATTGATGTTTTAATGCCTTGGTTAATTTCGATCAAAATTAATATTAAGCCATGCATGTTGAATTTTATCTATGTCTGTGTAGTCCATGTGAAATGGCTTGTATTCAATATGCAGGGGTCTATATTAATTTCGATCGAAATTATGAGGTTCATTGCCTCATAAATTTGATGGTTTCTGTCAGTGTTTCATGCATGGTGCCATCTGATACTTGTTGATTCCTATCAAAATTAATTTCAACACCAATATATTGAATACAAACCATGGCACTTACAGTACTTGGTCATAGCTAAAATTCAATATGCTAGTCTCAAAATTAATTTCGATAGAAATTAATCAGGATCCATGAAGTTTATCAATAGTGTATGAGTTAAGTTTCAAGTCATATGTTTCATCATTTTCTTGCACCCATTTCTAGGTTATCTCAACAATTTTTTTCAAGTTTTATTATATTAATCAAAACTGTGGTAAGTTGTGAAAAATTAGCTAATCCAAATCTCAAATTGAATATTAATATTTTAATAATTTTGAATGTTGCTTAAGGTATTTCATTGGGTGATTCATAATAATATTTTATCAACTTAGTAGTCCTATAACTTTTTAAAAGTAACAATTTTGGTATAGTTAGGGACAACAATGCAATATCTTGTGCAGACTAAGATATATTGCAAAATAAAACTATTCAATTTTTTTTTTTCGCTTAGTTGTATCCAAGTTTATCAAAGGTTTGGTCACGGTGCCCACACCCTAGCCTGACACTCCTCCTGTCACTTAAAAAACAAATTCTTATCTTAAATTCTAATGTTACCAATTTTATATTTATAATTCATTTCTTGTTTGATGAGGCATATCAGTATATATGTGAATCTCGCATTGTCATCTGAAATTAAATTTAACAAATATTCATAAAGGATTATCCTTTTTTTTCATATAATATACTAATTAAGTGTATCTCCATTGTTTAGGAGTAAATTCTAATTTAAAAAATTTTGTATTTACCCGTGGCAATTTGAATATGGGATATAAATTTGTTATTATTTGTTTTTCACACTAAAAGTCCCCAAAGAATTACTAGTATTTTCTGTTAGCTACATCAAATTTCGCTTCAATATAAACAGATTGTGATTTAGCATGTTACTCAGTTTACCCCACTATGAATAATACATGTTAAAAAAAGCTCAAATAATATAAAATCCCCCTCTTTATGTTTTCTGTTTCTTTCATCCTCACTTTAATTTTAATCTTATTCAATTTTTTATCCTATTAAAATATCAACTTCAATTTTCTAGAATAGAGTTTCTTATAATTATTCATCATATTACATCATAATTTTTTGATATCGAATACTTTTTTTTAATATTCATTAATCAATATGTCTAGTATACAAAATCCTACACCTCCACTTTGTATGTATATCATGTTCCTCTCTCTTAATTTATATATTTCACTTATGTTCTATATCTTTTTTTTTCAAAAATTTGATTTTCCAGCACCCAAATGTGTTTCATCCCACTCTCTGATTGATACTCGCTTTGAAGCTTTTGAGCTTGCACCATGTCTGCCACATGGCATGGCACCTAACCCTCCTGTACTTAGCAATGAGAGGCAGGAAATAACGAGAGTTCAGTATCGCAATTTACTTGAATTGGCTAGAGATAAAACAGAAGAGCTTGTCAAGATCCTTAACAATAATCCTTCTCCTTCATATTTATCTAACCCTTGTAATGAATTACTCCAATATGTGAAAAGCCTTGAAAAATGTATGTTCATCACCTTTTTTGTCTCCTTTTAAATTAGTAGATAAGATTATTAATATTTTTTTTTCTTCATATATATTTGTAGCTTATGAGGAGGGTATGATTCCTCCTGATGAAGTCATTGTCATTAGGGATGATGATGAGACAGATGAACCATCAGCTTCAACTCATGCTTCAACTTCTAAGGAAAATCTTGAAACACCTGTTATCCGCTCCAAGAAAAAGAGATTATCCCAAGGCTCCTCTTTTGTTCGACGTATTAAACCGGCTTCTGCTAATGAATTTTCTGATGTATCAAATAATAAATCTCAAAAAAAAAGCAAAGGTTTTGATAATGAGTATATTCTTGTTTCCTTTTTTTTTATTGTTATTCTTTTATCTTTAAAATTCAATCATATATCTCTTTTATTGCTTACATATTGTACTTTTTATCTTTCTTTTGATATTTTGTACCAGAAACTCACCTGCTGTAGATTGTTCCATCCATAAACGCCCTCTCCCTGATGAAGATGATGAAAAGAGCAATGAAAATAGCGATGATCAACTATCAGAATATGAAGCTATGCTTGTTCATCAAAAAAAGCAAAGTTTAAAATCTTCTTCAAGACATGTTGATATGTTTGATAAAGATGATGATTCAAACAGCTCATCACCGAATTCCTTCATTTCTAAGAAGCAATACCCATCACCTCCTAAATTACCTACTTTGACCTCTTTGAAAGCTTCTCTACCAATGAAATCAACTCCAATCAAGATATCGAAAAAACCTCTAACTTATTCACCCTCAGTTCTAAAAGAATCTGATTTGCAGGAGGAATTCTGTAAAATTCATAATTTTTATAAAGGTAGAATCAGCACGGCAAAGGTCCTAAGGTCGTGGTTGGAAATTGTTACTCTCCTCGAATTACGCTCTTCTACTTATTCCCAAGAACCCATGTCAAATATTCCAATGTTTACTTTTCATTGGGAAAAATCTTGTGGAGAAGATTGGCTTTCAAAACTTACTGAGTTATGTAAGTTACCATAATTTTTAGTCTTGACTTTTGTTCTTTTACTTATTTTTTTTTTCCTTTTGTAGCAAATATTTTTTTAGAGATTGATAGCTCACAGCTATGGGTACTCGATAATATTGATTTCAAAAAAATGGAAGATTTATGTGATCCTGATGGTTTAAATACTGAAATTCTTTCCTCAACAAAGAAAACGGATCACCCTGAATCCAATCTTATCCGAATGCTCATGAGATTAATGATCCCAAGTGACCACTGCCGTTCTTCATGGGTATCTCTTATATCATCTTCACTTTATCTGACCGCACATGAATTCAGCCAGCTTCCATCACATCAAAACATTAACTCAGATTGTCCAATTGAACGTGGTCTTCAGCTTCTAGCTCACCTTTCAAATCTGAAGAGTCCGATTTCTGATGGCTTAGAAGTTGGTCCCACTGCACTTCAAACCCGTGATATATCAATGTCAACTCTTCTTCAAATCAGCAATATTATCATTGATATAATTATGTCAATTATCATTCTTAAATCAAAATATTGTGCTGCAACAATATCAAGTGGCAAGACTAGTGAAGCTCAACAATCAAGTGAGAAAAACGAAAATACTGAACTGACTATAAGGAGAGAGAAACAAAAGGCTGCACTAAACAAAATAAATTCTGAATACTCCCACCACCGATATCAATCTTTCACATTCTATATAATTGATGGTGTCCGTGGTTTATTTCTGAGCTCTCAAGATCATAGATTGGCTTCAGCAGCTGATTGCTTGGAGGTAATATCAGAAGTTAAGTTTCTTAATTTACATGAAAAAAAAAATCATTTGATGGAAGAAATAATTTGGAAAAATTTAAATAACTATATTTTAACATTAATAAAACCTTTTATAGGCAAGTGTGATCCATTTCCTTTAAAATTTGATACCCCAAGTCCTCCGGGAATTGCTAGGGCTATTTCTGCAGATTTTCTTAATCACTGGAGCTCCATTCAGCCAGTATCACCTTTTTTTGCTAAACATAGCCTTTCAATAAATTAATATTCCAACATGTAAATAGATAAAGTTCTTTCTATATGATATATCTTGTATAATTCAAGTTATTTTCCTTCAAATACGTCAAAAATGTGACCATCTTTGAAATTTATTAAGTAACCTTTGACATGATTTTCTAAATTAATTATTAAAAAAAATTATTGTAAGTCCAGCAATAACAAAGATTTTAAAATCTACTTATATGATTTCAAATACTTGTATTAAATTCTTAAATATTTTATTGTTTATATAAAAATATGATAACTGCTCTAGTTTTGTTACTTTACCTTTAATGTTATATAATCTATTATTTATTACAAATATTTTCGTTGATTGTAACATTTTTAATCAGAAGTAGAACAATTTAAATAATTAAATGAGTACATTCTTAAAAAAATACAATTTAATCTATCATTGATTCAAAATTCTTTCTTCAACTCTTTATTATTACCTTTTTTATTAATAAGCCTGTTTGACCTAAAATACTATACAGTTAATTTGGTAGCATTAAAAGCACATTTTTATGGCTAATATATTTCAAATTCTTTATTATAGTTTTTTTTATTTTAGAGCCTTTGCTACCAATTTAATAAAAATGACATTTAAAGATTTCACAACTTATATATTTCCTCAAAAGTAAATCAAATTTTCTTATAATATTATGAAAAAAAATTATTTTATTTCACAAATAAAAGAAATAGATAATACTATAATTATCAAAACTGAAAATGTTACAGCTACTCCCAGTATTTATCATGTTTAAATTTGCATTAAGTTGTGTATATATAATATAAATTTTTAATATTTATATATCTAGATTTTTTAGATTTGTCTTAACATTAGATAAATAATACTTTGCTGATTCTATTTCTTCCTCTATTAAGTCATCTCTTTTCAAAAAAACTCTCAAAGCACTAATCAAATATTCTAACCTAAATTTTTCTGTTTTAATTTCTAAGTATTCTGAAATATCAATATCAAAAACATTAAGCTTTTCTATAGCATGAAAAAGTCTAGTGCTGATTTGAATAGAAGAACCTATCCTAGTGAAGCCAGGAATTTCATGACATCTTGAGGTAAAATGCCTTAGTTGATTGGCAGGCCATAATGTCACTGTTATTCCATTAGTTGCTTCAAAGTTGATTTTACTTCGAATTTCGGGAAACATAAGTTCTCCACCTATTTGTCGTGGTTGGGTCTTATCATACTTCATATGAATGGTGTTTTTTTCTGTATCTTTAGGAAAAAATATTCCTAAAGTATACTCACTTGCATCCTTATCGAGATGAACCTCATTAGAGAACCCATTACCATTCCCTCCAGATGTCCAAGTTAAATTACTAGCAAACGGTACACCGTCTTCTTCACTAGAAACTTTTGAAAATCCAGGAATACCAAGTTTTGCGCAAAGATTAGTTGCCTCATTGTACTTTACATATGATATTTTTTTAAAAAAATATTCAAAGTACATTGCAATCCTCTTCATTCGTTTTTTATATTCATCCGTTTTTACAATATCATCAGTGTATTCATCTGCAAGGAAAAGCATTCAAAAATTCAGTATTTAAATTAAAAAAAGTGATACTTACGAATATGTAAAGATTTCTTTCTATCTAAAATAAAGCCACCACCAAACATTTTTCCAAAACCACCAGCTCTTTGATGATAACCATTATTTTTAATTTCATGTTCGCAGTAAGAAAGATCCTTAATGCATCGCACCGTAGCTTCTAACATATCTAGTTCTTTGAGCTCATGAATTTCAAAAGTCTGCACAAGAACATTAGGTATTAAGACACCTTTTGGTTTATAAATACTACATCCAGGAAAAAAATTGTAATAATTATTGCAATCTGTCATATTATTTGCATAAGATCGTGCATAGAAATGTGGCTTCTTCCCGTTTGTATCCATTCCAAGAGCGTTTACAAGTTTCATTCCAGTAGCAATGTCTTTCGCCCACCTATTGTTAGAGTTCTTCCCTGGCCGTTTTTTTTTTTCAAATCGTTACTCATTGATGGTTCAATCCTAAGAGAATTCAATTTTGATTTAAAATAGAAAAAAATCAAAAATTAGAAAATAGTAACATAATTTCAATTATCAGTCAATGATACCTTTAACTTTATCATATCTTCAATATTAGAAATACAAAAGTTAGCATATCTACATATTAGTAAATTTATATACTTTTTCTTTATTTCAAATATTAAGAAAGCGTTTCAAAGGTATACTTTATTAAATTATACATATAAAGAGTATAGCTTTATCCTGTATGCATTCAGCAAGTACGAGATTTGGCTCTACACTTAATATTAATAATATAATGAAAGTATAACTCCAATACACTAGTAATATTAAAAAATTTACGGAATTATGATATCCACATATATAAAATGAAAAATCTTGCTCTGATCAATATATTGACTTAGAAAGTTATACTTCAATAAATTATTAATTTTTAAATTGTAGCATTGTCCTGTATGCTTTCAGCAAGTACGAGACTTTGAAACAACTTAAAAATCAATAAATTAAAGGTAAAGTACAAACAATCTAATTATTATTATGAAAAGCAAAACATTATCCTGTATGCTTTCAGCAAGTACGAGATGATGTTTTACTTTTCATATTAATAATATAATGGTTGAGAAAGTATTAAAGAAATATAGAAAAATGATAAGCAAAACATGAACTTACATGTCTATAAAATCTTCTTCCATTTGTAGCTGATTGATCAAAATTAATTATAAAGTTTATTTTATAATCACTGTTTTAAAAAATAAATGGTTAGATAAATAAATTGAACATTTTTGATAAGGAATAAAGAAAAGTAAATTGACAAACAAATAAAAAAACTTTAAGTTAACTGAAAAAGAATTTTTTTATAATGAATCGAAAGGGTACAGTAAAAGATACCATAAAAATAAATTCAGAATTAGAATCATTAGATTAACTTGTCAAAAGTGTAAAAAAGTGTAACAAACCAAAATGATATGAAATGCAATAGCAAGAAAAATTTGCTTACCGGTAATCAGATAAGGTCAAGAAAATAGTACCAATAATTCAAAATGATAAAGCAAAAATATGATTGATAATTTTTGAAAAAGGTAAGTGAGAAAGAGAAAGGAAAAATAAATTGGGTGGCAAACAGATGTATATATCATGAATTTTCACTGATCACATTTTCAAAAAAATGCAGCTCTCCAAGTCATATGATAAACTTCATCTAAATTCCAAGAATGATGTTGCCAAGGCACTTTACACAGCATGATCATTTTTTCCTATGCATATACTAATTCCAGCTAGAATTTACTTGGCTGCATGTTGTACAGATGCACATTTGTGGAACACTGAATTTCACATCTAAAAAAAATTGACGCCACATAATTCTAGCTACCATGTTTCACGTAGCTAAAAAACATACACTCATCACATTTAAATTTACATTGCGCCAAAATTAATTCATTTTTGAATTTTTTTAAAGGAAACTATAATGTGCACCACCTATTTCTAAAATATGAACCTCCGCACCATATTAAATTGGGAGACTTTTAATTATGCAATTTTTTTGCCGTGACCTTTTTCCTGATCTTACTTGGTTCAAAATATTGAAACATGGCCAATGTTGATGAAAGAAACATTTGATTTTGTTTCTATGTGTAACAATGGAAGGCTGTTTCTTACTGGCGAAAGAGTGTTGTATATTTTATTTGAACAAATTTTTATTTTTTTATGTATTTTATTTAAAAAATTTACTTTTTATTGCAGCCAGATTTATACTGGCTGCTTTTTAGAAACCTTAATTTATGACCCAAGCCTTTGAAATTGGCTTGGGTCCCTTACATTGCAATTTAGTACTTCCAGCCAGGTTTCCCCTGGCTGGAAGTGTCTCTTTCAAGCAATCGAAGTCGCTAAAAGCGACTTCGATTGCTTGCTGTAATGTTTGCCACCCTCCCAGCTAATTTACTAGGCTGGGAGGTGGCCAAAGCAGTGTGCAACGCGCGTTGCTGCTGCAAGTAACGCGCGTTGCACAATCGCTACCATATTTCATGCAGCTGATATCAAGTCAGCTGCATGAGATATGCGCAGCATGTGCAATGCGCGCTGCATGCAGCAGAAACGCGCGTTGCATGCAGCAGCAATGCAGGCTGCATGCAGCACATGCAGCCTGCATTGCTGCTGCATGCAACGCGCATTTCTGCTGCATGCAATGCGCATTACTTGCAGCAGCAATGCGTGTTGCATGTGCTGCATGCAGTGCATTGCACAGCCAGTTTTTTTCTGGCTGTGCAATGCACACAGAGAAACCAAAGTCCCTGCAAGGGACTTTGGTCTCTAAAATGGAAGCGACTTTCCCTACCAGGTGCAATCTGGTGGGAAAGTGAGAGAAACGTTAGACCGAAGTTGTTTGAAAGCAACTTCGGTCTTAAAAACATTAAAAATCATAAAAAAAAAAATGAGAAATGTAGAAAAAAAAAAAATTAAAAATTAAAATGTGAGTAAAAGAAAAAAAATAAGTTCTAGTGATACCAAAAATCCAAGCCAATTTCATTTGGCTTGGTTATTTAATAATTAATTTTTAATACATTAAATTTAAAATTCAAACACCATAAAATATATGAATTTTTTTTATATGAATATTATAAATTTAATCTACCTCTTTCTCATAATTATATTTATAATTTTGTTTTTTTAATTTTTGACATTTAAGTTTATTTTTTGGAAATACAAAATTAAATTTTCAGCTAAATTTTTTAGTAAGGTAAAATAAATTATAAATTTGACATTTTGTAATTGAATAATGAAAAAAATTTTAAATTTATTTAAAAAATATTTTTGTTAGAAGAATACAAATATTTTAAGGGTAGAAATATGGTGCAAATTGTAAGTAAAAAAAATTATATTTTTTTTTGTGAGGGGTTATTTCTATTTTTAAAAATATTTTTCAAAAACATTCATTAAATACTGAATTAAATTACTTTGAAACTCAAATTTTTTGTAAAATAATTAAAAATGAAATAATAATATTGTTGTATTTGATATAAAATTTGAATTGGTAATATTAATGTCTCTTTAAGTAAATTTGAAAATCATTTAAAAAGACCATGTTGATAAGTACTTCATTTTTGATATACAATGGTTATATATATATCTTATATATATTTCTTGAGTGTTATTTTTATATACATTCAATAAAATTTGTAATATAAAATGCCATTTAATAATTAATTAATGTTCAACTTAGTTATAACAACTTCATATTTAATACCAGCCACTAGTATTTACTTTTTAATTTAAAACTCCAATATAATATGAGAGTATCCTTATTTTGTCTGTATGTAATGAACAACAATAACAGACCATAAATGAGTGGGTAGTTAATTACAATAAATAGTTGAAGAATAACCTATAAGAAATGATAAGTTTATCAAAAAGAGTACATTAAAAAAATATACTTTTGAATTTTTTTTGATATAATTTGGGTAGTTAAATGAAAATTTAAATTATCAGACATCAAAATGGATAAAATCTAAAAGTAGTGTTTATATAATAAGCCTCATAAAAAAAAAGGATAAAAAATCTACTATGTAACTAAATTATTAAATATTAAGGTATTATTAAAATTATTGAAAAACTTATTTTACAGTTATAATGAAATCTAAATGTGAAAATAATGGTGGGATAATAGTAAGACTATGTGGAAACACTTTAATTTATACATACTTTCAACTATGTTCAGATAAAAAAATTGTTAAAATTGTATAATAACATCTAGTTAATAGTGATGCAATTTTATTTAGATCAAGAATAAATTTTTCTGAGGAAAAACTAATTAAATTGAGATATGGCCATCTCCTTTCAAGAGATAGAATAATAATAAAAATTTAAAAAATTATAATAAGTATTCTTAATCACCATTTTTGAAAAGTCTCTAGTAAAATTCATTATAATATATCATTCATTGATTACATTATATGGAGTTTCATCTTGAAGTAGTGATGTGCAGCTTTGAACTTATGTTATGAAAAACAAAAAAGTTAAAAAATATATAGTTATACTAATGAAAAAGCCAAAAATAAAAATACTATTATAAATTAAAAAAATAAAACTACATAAATTTTATTCTGCTCTAATGATGGAAGGGTACTATGTATGAATTTCCACATGTTAAATCCAAACCTGCTTTAAGGCTAGTTTACAGGTAGAGCTATTAAGTTTCCTTAAATTCTAAAAATAACTTATGCATTTTACTAATTATTTTTTTCTTGTTTCTTTCCAAAGTTGTTAGAGTTGCTTAATTAATACTGTTATCTTGATTGTAAGATATATAATTTTTTTTGAATACATGATTTATTGTTTCAAAAATTATATTATAAATTTAAATCATTTATTTCATTTTCTAAAGCTTCATTGTCAAAGACACAACTCCATTTTCTATTACTTAACAAATATATAAAATGTGATAGTAAAATTTAAGGAATTTTCTTTTTTAGAGGGTCAAACTATATTGTGAAGATTTTTATCTAGAAATTCTTGTACTCTAAAACCAAATAATTTTCTCCCTTAAGTAAGCCATTTCAAAAATATGAGAATATAAACAAGAATATTAACTTATCTTATTTTTATTTTCTTTACTGAAAGTTTTAGTTCAATCCCTTTTTTTATATGACATTAGTATAAAAACATGGTTAAATGCTACTATATAATTAATTTTTATTATATATATATATATATATATATATATATATATGAAATATTTAGAACGTCATCCTTTTTTATTTACTTGAATAAATGGCTCAATTATAATACCCAACACTTATTAATGTTTCCCAAACTCAATAACAAATTTCTCATATGAAATATTAGCTTCTAATATAAGAAGTTTATCTATAGATGATATTCAACATGTGATTTTACTTTTTAGATTCAGCTAAAATTAAACAAAAGGAGAAATCATGCATATGTGTATAAATGGTAACCATATGTTACTTAGAGGATTGTGAAATTCACTCATCAGAATGGTTTAAGTATTAAAATAAATTGAGGTCATTATTTTCTAGTATTTGAAACTAATTAGGAAATTATTCTAAAAATATATTTTAATGTGTATCATGTTTAAAAAGTTGGAAATATGATTTTTGAAAATTGTGAGTTTCTTATGAGATACCAAGCTTTAGTTTACATTGTTTCAAGTAGAATAGAATTTTAGTATTAGAAATTGAAAGCAATGTACCATTATCAGATTTTAACTGTGTTCTACTTATAGAATGATTACATAACATTAAACATTATTTAAATCAAAAAGGTTTAAAAGATATTTAGAGTTTTACCAAATTTCACCATTTATTAATCTTTGATTTGAAAACAAACTATGATGTACACTCACTAGAAATAAGCAATCCCAATTTTAACATAATTTATCAATCCAAAAATAATGAGTCAATTAACATGAAAATATATATTATTTCAAAACCAATTCTCTAGATTTAAAATATGATGCTTTAATGAAAAATTATTACAAAACTTTAATGCAATGAAGTCTCTTAAAAAATTCAAAAATAGAATATCAAAACAAGTAATTTCTGCAAAAAAAACTACTAACTATTGTAGATAAAGCATAAAAATAAGTCATATTTTTTAAAAAAATGATCTAACAATATTTATTTTTGTTAAAAAAATCAAAACATTGTTAAGTTTGCTTGTTATAATAATGTTAAAATCCACTAAACATTATCTAAAGGTGGTAAAATATGTTAAAAATAAGTTGAATTTTATGAGATAAAAATCAACAATTTTGTATCATTTCCTGTTGTGCTATGACTTTATTCCACCCTTTTTATCTGATTCTTCCAGTATTACTTTGCTATGATCACTAGTTTTCAAGTTAAAATTTACAAATGTTCATTATACTTGATAATATGAAAAATAACTCAAACTTTTATAACTACAAAATAAGATTTTGTAACTCCTTCTTTCAATCAATATTTGAAGAAATTTTAGTTTATTTGAGTAATGATTTTAAGAATAACAAAAAAATTGAAATTCACAAGGAATTATTTCCAGAGACTATAATTATTTACTTGTGTAATGCATGAGCTACTTATCAATGATGTAAAACATCAGAAAAGTAAGTTATAGTTATAAATCTACAGATTATACTGTTTCTGGTATATATATCTTCAATAAATCTTTTAAACTTATCTTAGCCTACATACCACACAATAGAAAATCATTATATTAAAAAAGGAAAAAATTCTATGATAATATCATAAAGAATGATAACCATGGATTAATATTCCATAAAAATGGTTAATAATATTTTAAGAGAACCTAAATCAGTATTCTTTCATCAAAATATATCCTTTTTGTCTTTGTAATTTATTCCAAACAAATTTTTTGAAAGTTGAATCTATATATCTAATGCCAAAACCACTATTAAGTTCCCTCTTAGACTTTTTAAGAAATTATATATATATATATATGTATATATATATATTATTTATCAAAAATTGAAATAAAGAATAAAAACATAATTTTATTTACCTTTAATTATTTAAATATAGAGTATTTTCAGAATGCATTGTGGTTACTTGTGAAGGTTAGAAGATTTGAAGTTGGATTTATGAGTTTTTAGAAGGGCAAATATTGTAAAATTCTTTCATAAATATTTATTTCATAGTTTCAAATGTTGAAATCTACAAACTAATGGGATTTAAAATTATATTGAGATTTAAAATCTGTTTTCTACTCAAGTAAAATAAAATAAAATGATGATATCAAAATTGAAATTAAGTTTAAACTTTTGATATGCTCTATCTTCAATTTTATTGATAGTGCATCAAAAATTTAATAATATTTTTTTCCTTCATCACTTTTTACATAAAAGATAGTTTTATCATTTTATGAATTAAAGATTGCTTATATAAATTTAACATCTATGTCAACTGTTTATGACTATTAATCTATATAATAAATTTTTTAGAAGAAAAAATAACATCAGTATATACTGACTTTGAAATTATTCAATTTAAAATAGTTTACAGGTAGATAATGAAGGGTGATTTCATTTTTGAATATGAACTATAGAAGTCTTATTTTATCAATTTTAATTCTTTTTGAGCTCAAATGTATCCACCGCAACTTAAGTAAGAATAAAAATTATTTTTATTGAAATTTACATGAGAAAGTATGCCTATTATTCAAAATCAAACTTGCTCTAATGGTGTTTTTCAATCATTATTTCCATTCATAACAATAAAAAACATTTCAATTTGCTGATGTTTTAGTTTTTGATATCCCCAAGTTTATATCTCAGGTGTACTATTCACAAAATTATTAAAAATATAATTTTCGAAATACATGATAAACTTGAAAGTGAGGGGGCATTAAATTTTTAAAAATGAATTCTAAATTCAGGATGGATAGTATTTTTTCTATTTTCACAAATGAACAATTTTTTGTTTCAATTAATCCAGAAAGAAAATTTTGTTGTAAGCATATTATATTATATTTATTATGATTTTAAATACTATATTTTCAAGATTTGTGTTTAATATTTCCTGTGAAAGTTAATGTTAATGTGAATTTAAAGTAAGCTTGAAGAAATTTAATCAATAGGCATATTGGATATTTAAAATAATATTTTGCTCCAATCTTGAATCATCCTGGGCTAAAAAATATCCCAAATAAGGTTTTTGTGGGTCAATTTGGATTTAAGTAGGATTAAGTGAGGTTTAATAAAGGACAGATAAAAGGCTAAATTCATTACTAGTGACTTTTTTCTCAAAATAGTTATAAAATATTTATCATTCTGGACTCAAGCTTCAATAAAGTTGAATTGAAACAGAGATAATTTCTAGGAGCACAACACCATATTTACAAAGGTGTAAAATACCTCAAATATTACTCATAATATAGGAAGGCAAGGAATCTACAAAATTCACATTTCAAACGAGGATTTATATTTTGAATTTGAAATTGAGAAATGGAATATTATTTTCCAATTTAAATATCTATTAGTCATTTTAACAAAAGTTTTCAGTAATCAGATTGAATTTTGATGGTATTTTGTTGTAGATTAATCATTTTGATGAGACATTTACTCAAAATTACTGGTTTCGTTTCTAATATTCCATGTGAAATTCATTATGAATCTTTTTGAAAGTGAATAGTTGACATATTGGATATGCAAAAGCTTATGTTAGATCAAAGTGAGATCAAAGGGAGCTTAACTGATGATCAAATTAGGATTTTACAAGATCAAACGGTGATCAATGTAGGTTCATCTTGAGCTCAATCTGTGACAAATCTCTGACTAAATGTAAGGCCAAACAATTTCCTACATGGTGATGATGTGTGCATAATTCAAGCATAGATTTGTGGCTCAACGGAGCTCAAGCAAGGGGTATTGCTAGCAATACCCCCCCATTTTTTCTGTGGTGAATAGCTTCGTCTTTGACATTCTTCGCATGACTGAACCCACTGTTTAACAGCCATCTTCATGCCAGGCCACCAAAATCGATCAGAAATTCTTCTAAACGTTTCTCCAACGCCTCTATGCCCAAGATCTTCATGCAGTGATTTCAAAACTAATTCTTGCCCCTTCTCTTGAGTTATAACTACTTGAGGATTCGGATACCTTCTCCTCATTAAACGTCGACCAGATAGGTAAAACGTAGATGAATTCCTCTTGATAGCCACCCATTCATCGTCTTCACAATCTTCTGGCCTTTCTAAAGTCAAAAAATATTTGACTAACAAAAAATAAAAACCAGTCTGACCCCAGACTTCATCATGAAAATCAATTAATATAACATCAATAGGGACTTCTCTATCACCAATATCACCTGCACATGAATGAGCAAATAATCGTTGACCCCTAAATAAATCTTTAATCGAGCTATGTCAACATTTTTCTTCTGAACCTTTGGATCCTTCGTAAACCGTATTCGAAAATACCTCTTTCTCTTTGTCCACCTTTTTATTTAAATTCTCTAATTCTCCAACATATACACCATTCCTTAACTTACTACTATCCCACACTACCAATCCATCTTCCTCTATATACACCACATCTTCTTCTACCTCCTTTCTACCGAATTTATCTACACCTTTTCCAACACCTTTATTAACATAAAAACTATTTTCCAGTTTATCCTCTTGGTGGAGGTCATCATCATATTCTAAACACAATAATCCTGCCAGTTTAACCTCATGGGGGAGGTATGGAAAGTCTTCAGCTCCTTTAGTGCTGGCTTTGATAATAGGTATATCTTCATCAAACTCTTCTGAGTCTGAATCTTCTTCAGTGGGTGGTCTCCTTGATAAAAAATCTGGCATATTAAAAGTTTTGCCAGGCTTATGAACTAAATCGAACGAAAAATGTTGAATAAAAGCTACCCATCTCGTCATGGGTGCGTTCGGTAAACTTGGGGAATTAATCATCTGGATTAACGATTTTGCATCCACTTGCAACTCAAAATGTTGCCCCCACAAAATATGCGGAAGTTTCTTCAGTATTTTTGCCACACCACATAATTCCAATTTCGGTTGAGAATATCTTGATTCGACCTCAGTAAATACTACAGATCCATACCTAACTGGCCTGATGTAACCAGCTTTATCCATCTGAGACAAAACCGCCCCAGCTGCAACCTGACTTGAATCAACTGCTAAATAAATTCTGCCAGCTTCTTTTCCATAATCCAACTTGTGCAGGACTAAATCCTTCCCTACAACCTCCTTCAACTTCACAAACGCCTTCTCACACTCTTCATCCCACTCCCAGTCTGCATCCTTTCTCGTTAACCGTCTCAATGGAGCTGCCAATGAAGAAAAGTCCTTAATAAACATTCTAACATATACGCAAACGCCTAAAAACCCTGTAACTTCGGTCATATTCTTGGGTCTTGGCCAGGACTGAATTTTGTTAACTTTCTTCTTGGACATAATCCTACCCTCTCTACATACCACATGGCCTAATATTTCTAAGGCTGGCACACAACATGAAAATTTTGAACCTGAAATAGTTAAACCAGCCTCTTCGATTTGAAACAAGATTCTTTCTAAAGTAATTGCAAACTCCCAAATGAATTTGCGTATCCCGGGATTCTCTTCCAACACCTGGTTATCATAGTTGGTTGTTGGTCCCTCAATTCCTCCATCATCTATAAAGATTCCAGCATATTGTGGAATTTCATCTTGAAGGATCCAAGCCATCTGAGCTTGATAAACTGAAACCAAATTTGTTGCTCCTTAAGGTAATCTTGTTAACTGTAAACGTCCTAGTGGCGTATCGAATGTAGTGAGAGGCCTTGAGTCCGGATGTAACTCTCTCTCATCATATCCACCCATAATATCTCCCAAACCATAACACACTCTCCCTGAAAAAGCTTCAACAAACTCCTCAGCACTAGGCGGTATCCCAGCATCCTTTATTGTAACCCTATTTAATTCCCTTAGATCATGAACAACTCTAAGCTTGCCATTCGGTTTCTTGATACAAAATATCGGACTAGAATAACTTGACGTTGATTGCTCATACAGTCCAGTGCGTATCCGTTCTCTGACAACTTCAATATAGGCTTCTTTTAATGCAGCCGGAATAGGAATCGGTTTCTGCTGCCACGGTTCATGACATACCACAGGAATCTTGTAAGGCTCCCCATAGGAATGCTTCAACACACCCCTTTCCTCTTCTACAAAAGCAATGGCCTTCTCTCGCTTGACCATCACATCCAACAACAACTTCTTCTCTTCTCCAGACAACCAACCATCAGGTCCAAAATTAACAACACCCAGTCTCTCAAAAGTGATTCTTGACCTCTCAGAAAATTCAGACGGATTCTTTACCAAGGGACTTTCATAAGGATCTCTTGATAACCTTGGTCTTCTCAAAGGTGGATTTAATTCAGCAGGTAGCGGTTCATTAATAGGTCGAATTTTATTTGCTACCTTCTTATATTTGGCTGCGTCCACATCTAAATAAACTTGAGGTAAAACATTTTCTTTTGTATCGCCATTAAAACTTTCATCAAATGAATCTTCTTCATCGCCAGAATTGGAATAAGAAAAATTAGAAAAATATTTTATTTCATTTTTGAATTTTACCCTTTTCTCCTTTCCCTCGTCTAATTTAAAAACAGATTTTCCAACACCTTTGCTTCCCTTATCCAACAGTAAATCACCCGTAAAGAAAGTCGGCAGTTTAACCTCTTGCTGGAGGACCGGAATTGAATTTTCACAAAAATTATTTTTTTGTGTTTTAATTATACTGAGATTTTTTATTGGATTTTGATGTGATTTTTGCAGTTTACCCTCTTGCTGGAGGTCCATAATAGAAGGAGATACTTGCAGTTTAACCTCTTGCTGGAGGTCCGGAAACGAATTTTCACAAAAATTATTTTTTTGTGTTTTAATTATACCAAGATTTTTTATTGGGTTTTGATGAGTTATTCGCAGTTTACCCTCTTGCTGGAGGTCATAAAACATACCCTTCCAATTTTTATCCAACCTAATTTGGCCCATTTTGCCTTTTTCACCATTTTTAAATTTAATAGAAAAACAGGGTAAATCCAATAAACATATAGAAAAGTCCATAACATATTTGCACTCCAAAGTAATATTAACAGAAAATAATTGAGAATCCACTTTAATTATCCCCAAGTGAACTGACCTATTGCAATCCGGGATCTCATCCTGAGGAGAGATTACAACATTAGAGTGATCAGCCCCAGCTACCCCAAAAAATGAGGGCCTTCATACCTTTCCAACAAACATAATTCACCAGAAGCCGTCCGTTTTATATGCCGCTTCTTGGTGCAAACACAACACTGGCACAGAGTAGTAATCCCTGGCCGTGTTTCCCAACCTTCATCTCCAGGAGGCGCTAACCGCATATGTAACCTCCGCATATCTTCACCAGTGATTTCCAAACTAATCCCCATGCCAGCTTGATACCCTATCCTGGCCTCAAAATCCATCAAAAAAGGACCACCCAGAACAGTTTTGACTGCTCCTCTGGCCACATAAAAGTGAACCTTACCAACAGATCCACCAATTCCTAACCTGACATGCTCAGCTGTACCCATCAGCTCTGTTGCATGCCCTCCGATGCCTCTGAGGATTCCCCAGTGCCACTTTTAATTGGCAAGCCTATACTCGTCGCTTGCTCCAATGAAATTAAATTAATTTGAGACCCTGAATCGACCAAGGCCTTTACTTCTTTACTGTTAAGAGTTACCACCAGGTAACCCAGGGAAGCGGAAAAATGTGTATCTACATCTTCCCCAAACTTTTCAGCATTTTCACAAATATATTCCACCTCTCCAGTGGAAACCCGATGCCTCGTCAAATGCTTCTTTTGCTTTTCAGCAAGCGCCGGACTAATCGTAAATAACTCCCCCAAAGATAAAGGAATCTGCAGTTGATTCACCCTATTCAAAACTGCGTCCATCGCATTAGCTTGACCAGAAACTACTGGCCACTCATACTGGACCTTTGATTTAACAACCTTGGCCCTGGGTACCTCTTGAGGTCCAACCGAGCCATCTTCACCCCCCATTATAACATCTTCACTTTCTATAACCCTAACTCCGTCACCAGCTTCTTGCACTAATCCTGATCCATCGCTAGTCCTTCTTACTCCCTCCATTGGGATGGGACCGCTAAAACTTGGTCTGGGTAGAGACGCCAACGGTACGTCCTCCTCAGAATCCGAATCATCCTCTGGCATAGGCTCACCATTTAAATCAAACTTGCCATAACTAGGGGGCCCCATATCAGCAATCCCCTTCTGCATTTTATATAATTCGTCCTTAGAGTAAGGGTTCAATTTGTTGGCGGCAGTTTGAGCACTAGAATTCTTGTCCTTAGAGTAAGGGTTCACTTTGTTATTGGCCTTGCCAGGATTAGCCCTCAATTGGCTCTGAATGCTACTCTTCGCCTTAGTAGCAGCTGCTCTTCTAGCAGCATTAACATCGTATTCGCCAGCCATACAGCTACCCTCCACCTGGGCAACCGTTGCCAGCTCTAAACCACCAAAAGAAGTAGAAAATGTGGCTTTACTGACCTCTTTCTCTTTACCTTTGTCAGCTTTTCCACCATTACCATTACCATTTTTGCCACCCTTGGCACTAACATCTTCATCCGTCACCTCTTCAAATCTGGCTCTCCTTTCAGCCGTTAAACTTCTTCTGACCAAATCAGAAGGAGACTGTCCATCACTGGGCTTGATGAACAAACCATTAGGAAATTTATAAACTTTACCATCAAATAAAACTCGCCCAGAATCCATATCCTTATCAAGAGCAAAACAAACTGTTGCTCTGTGCCCCCTCCTATTACAATAGGAGCACACCTTTGGCTCATCGTAGCCACCTCTATATCCATTACCACCATTCCCACCATTTCTCCCATTGCCTGGGAAGCGATTACCGTTGTTATTGCCATTATAATTTCTACTTTCATACCCTCTAGACTGATAAGAAGTCGACATCGAGGAAGAAACGATTGGGGCCTTGTTAGCCTTCTGGGTTTCTTGAACAAATATTTTTAATTGTTTCGTTAAATTGGCCAGGTGATCGACCATCTTATTATCTACATTGCCCTCAACTTTAGCAGCAGGTAATCCCATTTGTGCCTTCTTAGCCTCCTGGGCTTTGACCATAATATCGTTGTTTTCGGCCAAAACTTCGCTAACCTTGCTAACATATTGAGTGAATGACTCTTGATATTTGTCCAACGCTAATAACTTTAGATGGGCCTGAATGTTGTCCTTGATAACCTCCAGAGCCAGCAGTTCCTGCTCACCATTAGGCAGTTCCTTCATCAAATCTTTTCTTGAAAGATCCTTCAAGACGTCCATTTGAATATCCCTACTGCATGCTGTCCAAAACAAATCTTTTGCTTGATTCTCATGCACTAACTCATCCACCAATATGAGATATTCCACCACTTCATCAAACTGAACACAGAGCTTTTTGAAGTCAGCCATAGAAGAAACTCCACCTTTTGCTTGCCAGTCTCCAACAATTTTATTGAGGTCCATCATAGTAAACCTAACACCCCATCTATCAACCATAGCTTTAGAAAGCTTAACCCAATCCTTGTCCTTAAATGCCTGCATAGCAATAACCTCTTTTTCCACCTCCCTATCAGCAATAAAAAATCTAACTTGCTTCACCATATCCACATGAGAAGCACCATCAACAGCAGCAGCAGCTTCATACCTGCTAATAAACCATTTAGCCTCCTGTCATGCGCCACGTGACACTCGAGGAGAAATTAACTCAATAAATCAATAATATCAAGTCCTAAATCTATACTTGAAGCGCAGAAAGCAATTCTCCATAGCAACTGCGATTTTCCTTTGTGTACTTACTATTTAACTGCGCTAGCCTAAACTCTAAATCTAAATTAGTCAATCTCCCAATAGGGTACCTTAGTCCTTTTCAATAAGCGACGCACAGCGCTAGGATCAACGAAATAGTATAGTAGTAGTTTTTTTTCATTAAAGTTTTGTTAATTAATTAAAAGGGGTAAATTGAGCATGGACGGATATTTAGTGGAGAGGGTCTAAGTGTATGTTAGTAATGGTCAATGGAATGGGAATGCTGCGATGGAAGGGAGGTCAATGCGAGGAGGAAAAAAGGATATAAAAGGAGTTGGGTATTTGGTTCGATATTCCTTAGAATTAAATTATAATATCGTATTTACATTAATAGTGGTAAATCCTTAAAAGTTAAATCATTGTTATTGTATCTTTCTTTTACTTTCTCAATATTCATTTCTAAATCCTAAATCTTTGATTATTGAGTTTCCAACCCTTCGTGAGATTTTAAGAATTATTATTACCTTGGAACTAGTTTATAATTCTTCTCGAAGGAACCTTGAACCTATAGCTATTACTTCGAGTAACCTTCAAATCATTTCCTCGAATCATTCCTCTGTGCTTCGAAGAAGTTTCTAAATCCCTCATCTCACTTACAGGAACATCCTCGACCTTGTGCGTAGGTCGTCCGGTGACAGTATAATTTAATTCTCCGTAGTTCTCATTCTTTGCACTACTACGTCTTTTTAGGTGCTTCTAAAATTTTAAATGGCACCTGTTCAACGCACTCCTCCTACGGGCGCTACTACTAGAGCTCGCGCTAGAGGCAGGCCAACAGCCACAAGGTCTGTTTCTCGCACTCACTCTCTGGAACCACTCGACCTTAGGGAACGGCAACATTCAATTCAATCTGTAGAAGACATTCCACATGATTTTGAGGATTCTAGTGATGAAGAAGAAGGGGAGGATACAATGCATGAGGCACCATCCGCCCCTGCCAATCACCCTTCTGGCCAATGCTCAGAACCAGGACCATCTAACTCTCTGGAAGATTTCATGAGACTTTTTATGAAAACCCTTTCAAATCCAACGTCTTCAGAGGGATCTAAGTTCAAAACTCCTTCTATGAAATCTCCTGACAAATTCGAAGGAGATCACCCCGACAGATTGTGACCCTTCTTGCAAACCTGCAAGCTACTGTTCCATAATGACCCTCGAACCTTTAACAGCAACCGATCAAAGGTTGTTTACGCTTCTTCATTCCTAGCCGGGAAAGCAGAAAGATGGTTCGAACCTTATCTACTCATGCTTTCTTCGACAGAAACCCACTTACTTATCAATAATTGGGAAAAGTTTGAAGACAACCTTTTTACGTTGTTTGGGGACCCTAATGAAACGGACAACGCAGAAATTGAACTTGATTTTCTTCGCATGAGTGATAATGGTAAAGCCTCTGAATATATCTCAAACTTCAGAGCACTTCAAACTCGAGTAGGTTGGAATGATGCTGCCCTTAAGTATCATTTCAGGAAAGGACTTCCTTCGAGGATTCTGGATCAATTAAATCTTCACCGTCAGAAGATGACTACTTTAACAGATTTAATGGATCGAACCCTCGAACATGACGGCGTTTATCAAGGACGACTTCAACATCGTCGATATGCCAACAAATCTCAAGGCCTAAATTTTAAATCGGGACCTTCTTCACACCCACGACCAAATCAATCCTCCTCGACTCAATCCAAACCCAATAAGGGAAAGGATAAACCTCGACCAAAAGGCTCGACCCCAGGCGATATCAGCAAAGTACTGGATCCTAAAGGGGAACTTAAAGAAGCTGAGAGGAAGAGAAGAGCAGATAATGGGTTATGTATGTATTGTGGGGGTAAGCACAAGTTGGAAGACTGTGTAAAGTTGAAGGAAAGAGAAGGTACTAGTTCGAAGTCAAAAAACTAGTAGATAGTTTACTTGTGTGCAAAGCAAACTATCTTATCTCTCCCAGTGCACAGAACCTCCATGTCTTAAGGACTGGAGTTGCCTTAAACCGCTTGAGATTCATTCTTTTTAAGGAGGATATCCCCTTCAGTTGTCTTATAGACTCTGGAGCTTCAATTTCTTTTGTTAGTTTATCTTTTGCCGAGAAGCTTCAACTAACATTTACAGATATCGATCGAACTCCCATCTATTTGGTCGAATCAGAGGAACCCAAATATTGGGTAAGTAAGAAAGTTTTATGGGTTTTCAAATTTCTGAATTTTCCCCCCTTCGAGTGGGAATTATCAGTCTTGGACGCCCCAAGGATGGACGATACCATTCTTGGCCATGACTTTTTAACGCATTGGAATCCCGAAATTGATTGGACTAGGGGATTGATCACCCCATGCTCTAAGTATATTTCTGATTCTTCAATGCAGGTCAATAGGGAGTTAAACAACCCGCCTGACAACGTCCTGCTAGAGGACAAATCTCTACCAGATGACTTGCAAGCATCTGTACCTTCTTTAAATGAGCAATTGGCTAACCCTTCTAGCTCAATGACTTCACTCGAAGAGGATTTAAATTGCCTCGAAGTAATCAAATTATGCTCTCTCAATACAGGTATCACCTCGACAGATTCTCTCGAAGATGAAGAGGACGACCAAATAAACGTTGAAGCCATCAAATCAACTCTACCAGAAATCTACCACAATTTCCTCGATGTTTTCTCAATCCGCAAGGCCGATAAGTTACCACCTCATCGACCCTACGACCATCAAATAGAGTTAATAAGCCCAGTACCTCCGGCAGGTCCTGTCTATTCTTTATCAAAGGACAAATCTCAAGTTCTTCGAGACTACATTGCAGAGAATGTAGCCAAAGGTTTCATAAGAGCCAGTAAATCTCCAACCGGCTCCCCTGTCCTCTTTGTAAAAAAGAAGGACGGTAGTCTTAGGTTGTGTGTTGACTATAGAAAGCTCAACACAGTCACAAAGAAGAATGCATATCCTGTTCCTCCTATGTCATTACTTCTCACCCTTTTCAATGGTGCTAATTTCTTTTCTAAAATTGATCTTAGAGGCGCTTACAATCTTATTCGCATTGCGGAAGGTCATGAACCACTGACTGCAATGCGCACTAGATTTGGTAGTTTTGAATATTTAGTTATGCCTTTGGATTATGTAACGCACCCTCAACTTTTCAAACTTTTGTTAATGATATCTTTCAAGATGTTGTTGAACAATTTGTAGTTGTCTATTTAGATGATATTTTAATATTCTCGAAAACACTGGATGAACATATTCATCATGTTTGACAGGTCCTAAACCGTCTTCGAGATCATGGTCTCTACGCCAAGCATAATAAATGCGAATTCCACCTCAAATCAATTGATTTTTTGGGTTTTACGTTGTCCACTGACGGTTTAGTCATGGATGACGAAAAAGTCCAGAAAATCCTGGAATGGCTTGAGCCCAAAACCATTAAATCACTCCAAGGATTTTTGGGTTTTGCAAACTTCTATAGAAGATTTATTAAAGATTACTCTAAAACTATTTCCAATCTTACTTCTCTTCTTAGAAAAGATATTCCTTTTGTTTTAACTTCTACAGCACAAAAGGAATTCAAAGCACTAAAAACGGCGTTCACCACAGCCCCAATTCTTTGACATTTTGATCCTTCGGCCTCGACAATAGTTGAGACAGAAGCGAGCGATTATGCTATTGCAGGGGTCATCTCCCAATTAAATCCTGAAACAAATTTGTTTCATCCTGTTGCTTTTGAGTCACGCAAACTCATAGCGGCCGAATTAAATTATGAAATTCATGACAAAGAGCTTTTAGCTATTATCCATTGTCTTAAAAAATGGCGTTCTTTTCTTCTCAGCCTAGATAGTCCTTTTCAAATTTTAACAGATCACAATGCTTTGAAATACTTCATGTCTTCTAAAGTGTTAACCAGGTGTCAAGCCAGGTGGGCTGAATTTTTGTCTGAATTTTCTTTCTCTATTTCCTATCGCCCAGGAAAAAACTGCATTGTCCCAGATATCTTGTCACGTCGGGATGACGTTTACCCACAGCGGGGGGACGCATTTGCTGACAAGAACCCAGCAAATGTGCAATCAATCTTCAACGAATCAATGTTAACGACTCATCAACTTAATTCTATGACAATTCAATCTTTTCGAAATCCACTATCCAACATCCTCGAAGCTCAGTCGAAGGACGATTATTGCTTAGGGTTAAAAGACAAAATACTCTCGAAGCAAGGGGCCAAAAGATTTAGTATTGAATCAGGTCTATTAGTCTTCGAAGGTAGAGTAGTCATACCCGACAACAATGAGATAAAATTATGGATTTTCAACAGTCGACATGATTCTCCGTTAGCTGGTCATTTTGGGGTTGATAAAACCTACCAGTTAATAGCGAGGGATTTCTTCTGGCCAGGTATGACCAAGGAAATCAAGGCCTATATAAAAGCTTGTTACGAATGTAATAGGAATAAGGCTCCCCGTCACCGGAAGCATGGGTTGCTTCAACCACTTCCTATTCCCTCTAAACCTTGGGAATCTTTATCGATGGATTTCATTTCTCAACTTCCTATTTCTAATGATTTTGATGCTATATTAGTAATAGTAGATAGATTTTCAAAAATGTCTATTTTTATTAAAACCACCACTACTGCTACAGCAGAAGATTTGTCAAAATTGTTTCTAGAATATGTATTTTCTAAACACGGCTTACCAAATGATATTATTTCAGATAGAGGCTCATTGTTTGTATCCACATTCTGGACCCAACTGTGTCGACAACTCAATATCACGAGGAATCTCTCCACGGCCTATCACCCTGAAACCGATGGTCAAACAGAAAGAGTTAACCAAATCCTCGAACAATATCTTCGAATGTATGTCAGTTACCAACAAGACGATTGGACCACATGGCTACCATTGGCCGAATTTGCTTATAATAACTCGACTCATTCTTCGACACGACAATCTCCCTTTGAAACCATTTATGGACGACATCCTCGATTCAACTCAATTCATGTAGGAACTAATCATCCCGCGGAACATTATCTTCGAACTATATCACAACTCCAAGAAGAAATTAAAACAAATTTGGAATCAGCGATTCAAAGATACAAGGAACAGGCCGACAAACATTGACAATCTGCTCCTTCCTTTAAACCAGGCGACAAAGTATGGCTCGATGCACGAAACATCCGAACAACAAGACCATCAAAGAAAATGGCTGAAAAGCGCTTGGGACCGTTCGAAATCGACTCTGAAGTCTCTAAAACTGCATTTCGACTCAAGTTACCTCCTAAATGGCAGGCGATTCACCCTGTTTTCCATGTATCTCTCCTGGAACTGGCTCGAGAAATATACCCGGGCAAGAACCAACCCCCTCTGGAACCGGTCGAAGTAGAAGATCATCTAGAGTGGGAAGTAAGTCGTATCCTTGATTCAAGAATACGCAAGGGGAAACTTCAATACCTCATGGAATGGGAAGGCTTCCTCAATGACTCAGACAAAACATCCTGGGAACCAGCCATCAATGTTTCTAACGCTCCTGAACTCCTAAAATCTTTTCATTCGAAATATCCTTTAAAACCAAAACCTTAAAATTTCTTTATCTAAAATTTTCTTTTCTTTTTCTTTCTTTCTTTAAAATCTAAAACACCTCTTAAATTTTTTTTAGCCTTGTTTTCTTCTTTCTCTCTTCTTTTCTTTCTATAAAATTTCCTCCAAAACCAACTAAAATTAAAATCAAAATTAAAATTAAATACAATAAAATAAAATAAAATAAAATAAAATCAAAATTAAAATTAAATAAAATAAAATAAATAGAATAAAACATAAATAATAAAATTAAAAAAAAAATAAATCTCTCTAAATATTTTCTTTCTTTTCTTTTCAATTCTTTAAATACATTCTTTTCTTAAATTTAAAATTCTCTTTAAAAATTTCTCTTCCAAAAAATTTTATTCTCTCTTTTAAAAACTTTCTTTCCTTCGAATCATCAAATCTTGTACGACACAACCATTTCCTCGAACTTAACTTCAACCCCTGAATCTCCCTATAATAATTCTTCAAAACAAATAAATCTTCTTTTTAATTCTCTTAAATTCTAAATTCTGTTTTTTTTTTCTTTTCTTTCTTCTTCCTCTCTTTTCAACTAAAATTTCTTAAAAAAAAAATAAAAAAAAATAAAATAAAATTTTAAAAATCCTCAATTTAACAAACTCATCTCAATCACAAAACCGTTTCTTTTTTTTCTCCCTTTTTTCTTACATAAAAATTTTCCTTTTTAAAACACTAAAACTTCCTTCAATTAAAACAACCTTTTTTTTTCTTTCTTTAAAATTCCTCTTTCAAATTCTAAAATTTTTTTATTTGAAACTTCTTTTTTCTTTTTTTTCTTTTCTTTTTCTCTCTCTCTCAAATCTTATAAAATTAACAACATTCACCTACAATAAAAAAAAAAATAATACTAATAATAAATAAAATAAAAATAAAATAAAATTAAAATACAATTTTTTTTTCTCTACTTCTTTACATCTCCTTTTCTTTTCAAATCTTTTCTTTTAACTTCTCTCGAACCAATCTTTTCATTTTCTCCAAAACTACCCTTATTTCCTTCCTGCATTTCTCAAATACCTCCTCCTCTCCTACCGGAACCACCTCTTCCATCTCCAATAGCTCCTCTGCCACGTCGAAGGAAGCAGCGTCAATAATAGTGTCGACCTCCCCACATAGTTCTTCCGCGAACCTTACTCGTCAACCTTGACGAGGTTTCTTCGACCACACCTGGTCCAGGGTGTCTTTGGGCTCTTCAACTACTTCCGTGGCTGGAGGGTTTGCCTCAGTTGGTATAACCGGCGCAGGCTCCGCAATCGGCTCTTCCAGGTTATTCAATGTCTAAAACAAGACTCATCAGTAACTTCATCCTTGAAATAAAACAATTAAAACTTACCTCGAAGTTGGGATCAGGCTCCAGAAATAACCTGGGCGCCACTTCGACTTCTGCCTCTCTCTCTTCCTCATCGTCCTCGATGACCACCCGTCCTTTCTTGGGTGCCCGCCCTGGAACAGGGACTTCATCTTCATCCTCCTCCACCAATTCGTCAACCTCTTCCTCGACACCTCGCTTCGAACTCGTGGCCTGGGTTACCCAGGTTGAGATCTCGTTGTTCATCTCCTTATCATTTTCCCCCACCGATTGTTCATCTTCGATCGAGACATCCCAATTGTCTTCAACCACCTCTTTGGTCTTCTGAACTACCCAAAATTTTGTTTTTGTAAATCGTTTTTCGATTTCCGCGTTCTTCGTCAACGCATCGCACGCCACTCGCCGCCAACGGCAAAACTCGCATTTCTGGCGAGGGCCTCGAGTCGCCGTACTTTTGACACAGAAATATTCCATGCTTTCACAAGCCGTGCAAGTCTGTGAAAACTGTCTTGTGATTATTCCCCCATCCGCTTTAGGGTGTGGAGGCGTGGGTGTGGGAGTAGGGCAGTTCATTATAAAATAAATAATTGAGAGATGAGGGAAAAAAGTATTAGACAAGGGAAATTAGTGTGGGAAGATGGCTCAAGCTCAACGGAGTTCGCATTTTTTATACCCGGGCATCTGTCACGCGCCACGTGACACTCGAGGCGAAATTAACTCAATAAATCAATAATATCAAGTCCTAAATCTATACTTGAAGCGCAGAAAGCAATTCTCCATAGCAACTGCGATTTTCCTTTGTGTACTTACTATTTAACTGCGCTAGCCTAAACTCTAAATCTAAATTAGTCAATCTCCCAATAGGGTACCTTAGTCCTTTTCAATAAGCGACGCACAGCGCTAGGATCAACGAAATAGTATAGTAGTAGTTTTTTTTCATTAAAGTTTTGTTAATTAATTAAAAGGGGTAAATTGAGCATGGACGGATATTTAGTGGAGAGGGTCTAAGTGTATGTTAGTAATGGTCAATGGAATGGGAATGCTGCGATGGAAGGGAGGTCAATGCGAGGAGGAAAAAAGGATATAAAAGGAGTTGGGTATTTGGTTCGATATTCCTTAGAATTAAATTATAATATCGTATTTACATTAATAGTGGTAAATCCTTAAAAGTTAAATCATTGTTATTGTATCTTTCTTTTACTTTCTCAATATTCATTTCTAAATCCTAAATCTTTGATTATTGAGTTTCCAACCCTTCGTGAGATTTTAAGAATTATTATTACCTTGGAACTAGTTTATAATTCTTCTCGAACAAACCTCAAACCTATAGCTATTACTTCGAGTAACCTTCGAATCATTTCCTCGAATCATTCCTCTGTGCTTCGAAGAAGTTTCTAAATCCCTCATCTCACTTACAGGAACATCCTCGACCTTGTGCGTAGGTTGTCCGGTGACACCTCCTCCCCATCAAACTTTGGGCCATCCCAAGAAACAATCCTAACAGAGGGAGTAAGAGTTTGAGGAGATCCAGAAGCAACAACAGAAGAAGACATCCCAATAATTAATGAAAAGCGTTAACAATCGATAAAATAACAAGCCTCTTGCAGGCCAATAACAAAAATCCAATTAGAGTTCCAGAAAATAAGCCTCTTGCAGGCTAAGAACATTCTTGATCCAAGTAAGTCTTTAAAGAAAGCTAGAGAAATCGAACCCCACGTTGGGCGCCAACTATGGTAAGGTAAACTCTTACAGTCGCCTTGCTGTAAGCAGAATACAGAGGAGATATGTGGATTTAGTGGAAAACCCCGTCCTTCCAACAAAAATAACAAAATGGGTGTTCTAAATCGCTAAGCTAACCAGTCTACTTGGATCTGATTGATAAAAATAATATTATGAAACTCTAAAATATTTAACGCTTATTGAGATTTAAAGAAAGTGGCCGTTGAGAAAGAAATACTGATTACAACAATTAAGGTGTACCAGTGAAAGATCTGAAAAGATTGACTTTTATGTTTTTATAATAATTTAAATTTTTATGAGACAGCAATAATCAAGTCCCAGTGGTGAAGAACTTTCTAAAGATACCCTGTATGAAGTGTGATTTAAATTGTTGAGTAGAATTTCTAAAATGTTATATATAAAATATAAAGTTACAAGGGTATTACAAATTATTTAATTTGTTGAGTAATAAAAAATGAGACCGTGGTGGTTAATGATTAAGCTGTATGATGTATCCCCCCCTCAATTTCGAGTTTGAGAGGCTCTTAAGTATACCTAGTCACGTGCCTAAGTTTTCCCCTCCAGAGCTCACCCAGAGTCAATCCGGAGCCCAAACGGAGTCCGTACGGAGTCGAAGCGGAGTCCAAACGGAGTCCAAGCGGACTCAATTAGAACCTTTAAAACTATAATAAAAAATCTAGAAAAACTACACATGATAGAGCCACTTCCTCTTTACATACCAAACTAATTTTTGTAGTCTGCGCAGCTCTAATCACCCCGTGAAAATTCATCAAAGTTAAGTAATTTCTAAAAACGTAAATATTTCTATAAAACTTTAAAATTCATTTAAAAATATAATAAAAATAGTAAAAATTCTGGGAAAATTTCCCAAGGTTCTTGAGTGACTCGACTTGATACTTATAAGCTCTTCAGACCGTAAAAATAAGTTTTCTCCGTAAAATAAATTTTTTTCGCGTAGGCATTTGCTCTTGACCAATTTTTTCATATTTAAAACTCAAATAAATTAAATAAAACCCTTTTATAAAAAATAATAATGCCAATCTTGCACGCCGTAATAACTCCATTTACGTACTTAGGTGCCATACTAAACTTTAGGCTACCACACTTCCAGTCCGGTTAGCTCAGCAAATGTCCTGCTTCTCAACAGCTGGGTTCCAGTAAGGTTCCTAGCAGATGAGATCATACATTCAACATAAGCCTAAAGCAATTATTTCAGGAAATAATTCATACCAATAAATAAACATGAAATTACATAGTGAGATTCAGTCCCTCTTCACCAGACTTGAGTCACATAAGCAAAACACCATTATTAAGAGATGAAAATATTTTAAAGATGTCTTCATGAGAATTTTATGAGGTTGAGAAATAAAATTCAAGATATCAGATGTTATAGTCACTCAATGCAAATAAAACCCTACTAATAATACATTGTTGATGACTATGATTACTATTTGTGCCATAAATATAATAATAGGAAAAATTTCCTTACAGCTTGAGAACATCTGTCCACTCTGAAAAAACAATTGTCTTCATGCACCAATCTCTATTTTGAAAGCCCTTTAGATGGTGTTTCAGGCAAAAAATCTTGTGAATCACTCTCCACTCCATCTCTGTGACATCCTCCACCCCAGAGCCAAAGAGCAATTTATGGTGATCACAGTATTGGCCCAAAGAAAAATGAGCTGTCACTGAAGACTGGTTTCCAGACTGACTTATAGAATCATCCACAAACCGCATATCCTTCATTATTTCTGAACTTTATTCATCATAGAGATATTTGATTCTTTAAGAAAGCTTGATTTTTGAAATATTTTCCTTGAAAAGACATTTGAGACCAGCATAATTTTGATAAAGATAAATTGATTTTTGAGATCTCCTGATCATGAAATCACCCAAGATTTATTGAAGAAAATATTTTTCTTTAAAGTATTTTACAGCTTGGGAGTGTTTCCCAAAAAATTTATTCCAGTCATTTGGAGAAGTAAGAGGAGTAAAATGGAGGAATCTGAATAATGTGTAAAGATCAAAAATACTATTTTGAATTGGAGTCCCAGTAATATAGATGCTCCTTGATGCTGTCAAACCAAGTACTGCGCTTGATTTTTGACTTTTAAATTCTCTTATATGACTTCAAAAAATGATTAATTTAAAGACTTTAAGGTAAATTAATTTCACTTAATGTGCCTCATATACAATGACCCTAAACCAGCAAACATGAAATACCCCAAACCTTTCATCTTGAGCTTCAAGATCATTCTTGACAAAATTGTAGCTTGTCAAGACAATATAGGCATTATCCCAACTTCTGGAATCTTACATTCTACTTCTTCCATTATGAACAATAACCTGCAGATTTTTAGAATCATCAACATGTTTTTTGAGTTCATCTCTCCACTGAGGTATCAAGCTAGAAGGTAGAATAAGAAGATTTTTTTCAATTATATTGTGTTTTTGTGATGTCAATAGTACAATAAAAATGTCAAAGTAGAGGTTAAAGAGCCAACAACCAGGAAAATTGATGACACAGTCTTTCTTAATCCCATATCATCTGCCAGAAATATTGAAGGAGGAGGTTGATTTAACACTTCATCAGAAAAGTAGTTGATCCAGTGTCCATCATCAGACCACCTGGACAAATAGGTCTCACTTCTTGCTTCTAGGTAGTGCATCAGAAAGTAGGAAGTATTTTTATGGGGCAATAATTGTCTCTTCATACCAGTACAAGGGACAGGGATGATAAAGTGATAATTATTAACTGAGATTAGGGGGTCCAGAAGGATCATGGCTTGAAATGAGGAGGTTTAAAGAAGAAGAAATCCAAGAAATGAATTTTAAAATGGTTTAAAAGTGTAAATCTTATGAGTCATGATTAAAAAGTTAATTAACATCCAGAAAATACAAGTATAGGTCTAAAAGTGTCTGGAAATGAAATTCAAGAGTCTTAAGAGCCTTTATAAATTTTTGCACAATTTTTACAATTTTTCTTCTATTTTTAATATTAATTTTATATAGTATTTTTGATTAATTTTTAATTTTTATGATTTACTTGAATTTGATGATTTTTTGCTAGATGAATAAGTCTGCACAGACTGAAAAATTTATATGTGATTCCAAATGAGAAGTAGCTCTATTATCTATTAATTTTCTGGATTTTTAAATAGTGATTTAAGGTTCTAATTGAGTCAGGAAGTTGGTAAAAGCTCTGGAATGCTCTGAAAAAACTCTGTATAAACTCCAGTGATCTCCAGACAAGCTCCAGGATGCTCTGTCTGGGAGAAAGGAAGCGCATGACATACTATGCATATAAAGCCTGTAGACCCAAAATTACAAGATCATCATATACATCTTAACAATCATCTAATATCTTGTATTTTAACAATAAAAGAAATCAACATCTTAACTATTAACAACAAAAAAAATAATAAAATTTAAAAATTGGTACCATTATAAAGTTCTCATCATCAGGGACCTTATTATAACAGCTAAATCTAATAAAAGTAAAATCTTCATGAAAATATAATTTTCAATCATTTAAATAACTTTTCTGAATACAGCTTAACGGTTGTATTTCTTTCCCACATTATAAAGATCATTGACTCTACATATCAATATGGTTATTAAGAAATAGATTATTAGTAACATTATATCAAGTAGAGGTTTTTGCTTAGTTAATTGTGAACTCATTATTTATTTAAAGGTACAGGGTTTTCTTTGGTTTATCCAACTGCCTTGGAATCTGCATACAGCAAGGAAACTGTAAGAGTCTTTCTAAATTGTGTGATGTGTGATGTTTATTTTGCAAAAAAAAAGTTTCACACATCACACCCTTCTTCTGTTCATTTTTAGATCTGATAATCATTAATTACTTAGAGCCTTAATTTTGGAAACAACACTTAATTTGAAACATGATATTCATTTTATACATTGCATATAATATATCACTTGATTTCTGTGCCGGATTTTAACCTGAAACATCTTCTTTTCATCTTCTTCCCAGCACAACATACTCTATTTCAACCACAATGACCCCTCCATCCCAATCTGCTGCCACTACTCATAGCCTTGCCTCTTCAAGCTCTCCATAACTTTCTGATAATCCTATACCTCCCTACCTACCTTCCACTTAGATGCCTCAAGACCAAAATTTTCATCAAATTTTAAAGGGTATGTACAATGTGTAAAATTTAAATTTTTTTCAATTTATTTATCATATACCATTATTTTATTTTATTTTATTTCATATTCTTTTTTTAGCAGGAAAGTCCAAGGAGACTATTCACTCCTCCAACTCAAACAGTGAATCTAGTTAAAATAATATAAATGTTTCATCTGATTCTGGCAGTTCAGGTTTTTTGTTTTTTCTGTGTTTTTTTATACCTTTACTGATGTTAATTTTTATGATATACCTTTAGGTCAAATTGAGATGGAAGATTTTACTGAGACCCCCAGAAAACACTACAAGCAGGAAGCTCATTAGATTTCTGGCAATGACTTTGTCAGCCAGTACTCCATCTTCAAAAACATTATAAGCGCCTCTTCTTCCAGGAGGCTCTTGACTGAAACTTCCAGTTCTAAGGTCAAGGAGCTACTTGAATTGATCCAGAAGAAGCAAAATCGTAAGTTCTTATCAGCCTCAAATCATAATTTTACTCATTACTCTGTTTTTTTCCATTGTCACCAGTGGTCATCAGCTACCATCAAAAGAGAAGATAATTATCATTGATTTAACCTCTGATGATACCCCTTCAAGGCTTTTAAAAATAAAAGCTAGCACAAAGGTCATCAGTTACAGAATTCCTACATATTCAGAGGACAATTGTTTTAATTCTCAAGCTGTTAAGAAAAGAAAAATTTTATCAAAAAATATTCCACTAAAGTTCATACCCTGAAACAAAAGAATCTTTAACTCTTGCCCTTTCTGCCACTACAATTCCAGCTTGACCTATATCTTTTCAACCCTTGTTGGCCCATTCCTCAAGAAAGAACAAATGTTCTGCTCCACCTTTTGATTTTTAATCAGTTTTCTTATCCTCCCTCCCCAAAAGACAATCTTCTGCCCCACCATCATATATTTTACAATCTTACCAACCTCTATTCAAGATTTCCCCTCTATCTTTTCTTCTGGGACAAACTACTACTTTTCCCTCTCAACCTCCTTATTCCACAGTTGACTGTTAAAAATCACTTCATATAAGCACTTTCATTATACTTGTGTCATAATCTTCATATTCACTTATTCATTTATTTACTCTTTCCCCTCTCAACAGATTACTGTTTCAGCCTCTGCTTCAACTTTGCCTCCAACTTCACATGACATTACTCCTGACATTGGTGCTGTTTCTTTAGTTCATTCCAAAGCCATTCCTGCCACAGTCAATATCATTTTCCCACCCACTGTAACTCCTCAACTAACTCCTTCATCCACCTCTCTTGCTCCATTTCCTCAATAAATACTGGTCTCTGCACCATCACATTTATCTTCATCTGGAAGTTCAACTGCCCCTCTTCAGCCTCAGATCCTCTTATTAAATATTGAAAGTCAAAGTATCCCTGTCAACCCCACCACTCAACCTCTTCTTCATCATCTAAACAGACATCCTCATCCTCTACTCCTTCTGGCTCCTCTGCATCTGCAAGGGATCAATTTTTCATCTTTTTTCAACATAGACCATGGGAGATCAGGGGGTGAGCTGCTAGCAGTTCCATCTCTTTGAAACTTTCAGGAAGAGGTTGGAAAAAAAATTGGGAAATGTTGTGAAAGTGATAGGAAACTTATTTTAAAATATATGAAAATAGTTTGAAAAAAAAGTTGGCCCTAAATTGAGCCTCAATTTATCACTTCTTTAGCAGAACTTTGGATTTAAGTTGAGCATCAGTTGGACGAAATTTGAAAAATGGTTGAGCCACAAAACTTAACATACAATAATATTCAATTTTTTATCTTAATTCATTGAATGTTGGGAGGTCAGGTTTAATATTAGTAGAAATATCTTAGATGACACATAGTATACTAGGTCTGGATTATTATTTCAAATATCATTTTTATTTCCCGAAATATATATAAAAGAATACTATTTAAGTCCTTTTTAAAAATTTTATTTATAAAAATATAACTCTGTAAAAATATTGCACATAATTTTAAATTTTCTATTCAAAAGTTGATATTTAGACTTTATCA